>OY728128.1:1968864237-1970064237 GCA_963277665.1 Viscum album
TGGTAATGCCGTTTGGCATGAAGAATGCTCCATCTATATTCATGGGATTGATGAATGTTGTGTTTCGTGAGTTCCTGGACAAGTTCGTGGTATTTTTCATCGAAGAAATCCTTGTGTACTCCAAATCAGAAGAGGAGCATGCACAACATCTACAAGCTGTTTTGGGGGTTCTTCGCCAACATCGGCTATTTGGGAAGTTGTCGAGGTGTGAGTTTTGGACTCGAGAAGTCCATTTCCCAGGGCATGTTGTGTCCCAACAGGGATTTGTTGTGGATCCATCAAATATAGAAGCAGTTGTGTCTTGGGTATCCTACAGACAATTTCATAGGAGCAAAGTTTCCGTGGTCTCGTAGGCTACTACAAGAGGTTCGTAGCCAATTTCTCATGAGTTGCAACTCCTCTGATAGCTCTGACCAGGAAGGATCAATCATTCGTATGGACTGATCAATGTCAATAATCTTTTGAGTATCTAAAGGAGATGTTAGTAAATGCTCCAGTCCTTAGTTTTCCAGCTGAGGGAGTTCAGTTTGATGTCTTCCGCGATGCATCACATCTACGGTTAGGTTGTGTTCTCATGCAGAAAAATTCAGTTGTTTCTTATGGGTCTCGGTTGTTATGTATCCATGAACATAACTATGCCACCCATGATCTTGATTTGGTAGCTATGGTGTTTGCTCTAATGTTGTGGAGAGAATACCTCATTGGTGAGCATTTTGTGGTTTTCACTGATCATAAGAGTTTGATGTATGTTTTCTCCCAACGTGACCAAAACATACAAAAGTGTTGGTTTATGGATTTATTACAGGAATATAACTTCAAAATATCATATACACCTAGAAAAGGGAATGTAGTAGCTGATGCGCTGAGTTGAAAGTCACGTAGTGAAGCTGTGCGTGAATCCGATAATTCCTGGAGAGTAATGGAAGAACTGTCAGTATTAGATCTTGATATATGAGAAATTGGGGGTAGAGGATGTCTTTTTCAGATGATGGTACAATCATCTCTGATGAAAAATGTATAAGAGTCCCAGTTAGGAGATCCAAAGGTGGAGGTCTGGAGAGACCGAGTTGTTTGTGGTGAGGCCCCTGATGGTTGGACTGAAGATTAACAACACTGAGTGATGTATCATGGAAGGCTTTTTGTTCCTTTGATGATTCTTGAGATAGTTCTCAGAGTGTTTCATAGTTCTCCTTCAGTGGTGCATCCTAGTGTGACAAAGATGTAACGAGCCTTAAGAAGCCAGTTTTGTTGGTCTGGGCTAAAGCGTGTCGTTGTAGAGTTTGTGTCTCGATGTTTAGTCTTCCAGAAGGTGAAGTCCGAACATCGTGTTCCTGGTGGTCTTCTCCAGCCATTATAGATTCCTTCATGGAAGTGGGAGGATATCTCAATGGAATTTTTTACTGGTCTATATTGAGCTTCGAGAGGACATGATGCTATTTGGGTGGTAGTGGATCGTTTAACAAAATAGTCCCACTTTATAGCTATCTTGGAGTCGAGCTCAGTGAATGTTTTGTCGAGGAAGTATCTAGAGGAGGTGGTTAGACTTCATGGAGTCCCTAGGATGATCATTTCTGATCAAGATCCTTGTTTTACCTACAGAGTGTTGAGAGGTCTCTATCATGCTTTCGGTTCTCAACTATGCCTGAGCACTACTTTTCATCCTCAAACAGATGGTCAAACAGAGCGAACCATCCAAAATATTGAAGACATGTTACACTCTTTTGTTCTTGATTTTGGAGGTTCATGGATGAGGCACTTACCCTTGGTATAGTTCTCTTACAATAATATTTTTCACTCCACTATCGGTATGACGCCTTTTGAAGCCTTGTATGGTCGGCCTTTCTGTTCTTTGTTGTGCTGGACTGGGGTCGAAGATTCAATAATTCTCAGACTAGAACTAGTGCAGAATATAACAGAGATGGTTCAGTTGACTCGTGAGAGGATGAATACAATGAAAGATCGTTATAAATCATATGTTGATCAAGGAAAGAGGACCTTAGAGTTTAATGTTGGGGATCATGTGTTTCTGAAGGTGACTCCCCATCCTGGGAAGCGAAGGTTTGGACGTTGAAGAAAGCTTTATCCTCGTTTTTTTGGGAGTTTCGAGGTGTTAGCTTGTGATAGAGCTATGCCATATCGAGTAGCACTTCGCCCACAGATGAGTCAGATACATGATGTTTTATATGTATCATAGCTACATCGTTATCTTCATGACGACCCTCACATCATCGATTGGGGATAAATTGATGTTGATGATGATGCATCATTTGAGGAGCGACCTGTGGAGATCCAAGACCGCAAGGATAAGGTGTTGTACGGGCATTCTATTACATTAGTTCATGTCTTGCGGTGACACGGTGCCTTGGAGGAGTGTACCTGGGAACATGAGTCCCAGATACCTGCAAAGTACCTAGAGTTTTTCGATGTTTAACTCTTTTAAAGTATTAATGTAACTTATGTGCTCATGGAAATTTCATATTTTTCAGATGGCTTCCTTTGTTACTATTGTGGATTGTTCTATTTTGAGAGGTATCTCGAGGGGTGGTTGTTCAGACCCTGTTTCATTTCCACTGCATGTGCATTTTGGATTCTCGAGGAAGAGAATGTTTTGAGAGGAATTTGTTGTAATGGCCCAAACCACTCCAGTCAATTACATTATGGAAATTTGGTGTTAGAAGTGTTCCGGGAGGTCAAGGTGATTTATCCACAACACTTTAACAAGATTTCCATTCTGGTGAACAGTTCCAACAGTAGACAATTGTGAACTATAACGTCACATTACGTTTTCAGGTACTTTTGATATTTCTAACTACCTTTGGTCTGGATTAGTGACTTGGTGGTGTGTTTGGGTAGACTTTTAAGTAAAACTAAAGGGAAATATCTTTCGTAAGGGCGGCACATGGTTTCCCTAAACCATATGATCAAAACATGCGTAGTTTGGTTTGGAGGCAGTATCTAACACATGGTTAGCGCACGGTATGTCAGACCGTGCAGACTAACCATGCAGGTAGATAAATTAGATCATTCAATTGTGGATCTAACTCATTTTTCCTCTAAAGATTTCCTTTAGGATCTTAGGTAGAGCTAACTAGGGGTTTTTTCTCCTAAGGTCATGGATGGTTCTCCCGTTATTCCGGAGGCGATCCTAATGATTCTCTTCGGGAATAGATGCCGAATTATTGTGGTATGTGATCGTTCTTGTTCGGTTTCTTAGATCCACTTGGACCTACTTATTCTCTTCTCTCAGTTTCGTAGACCTACATCGGTTATGGGTAGATCTAAGTGTGTCAATGCCAAATATGATCAAATTTGGTCTTGATCTTGCTAGGAGAAAATATCTAAGGTGGGTTTTCGGATAACTGACCTGGGTTTCTTGAGCATTCTTTGACTATTGTGGTGTTCTTCCAAAACAATTGATGAAGGGGATTCATTGCTTCTCTTTCATTTATGTGAAACTATAATGTTAGCATGATTTATCCCACTGGATGACAATGGAATTAACATAATAAATATTTGAACCAGATAAAAAATCGACATCGATCATATGTTGTTGCCTCTTGTTTTGATAGACAGTATGATATATATGCTTGTTCCAGATGGAAATTGGTAAAGAACATAAACTGAGATTAATTGATTTTTGTTTGGCTAAAGATAATGAGGCATGTGAATGAATCTGGTTCTTGTGGTAATTTGATGTTAATCAAATTGGAAAAGTAAGCATGTTTGATGATTTTTGATGGATTACTGGTTAGTTTACCTTATTTTGGAACTGACTACTTATAAATATTTTAATTCAAGATGGATTAAAGAATTGATTGTTTGATAATTGCTTGAATGGTTTTGAGTTACCCTTTATATTGTTATAGGGCCAATATCCCATGTGATGTGATGTTTGTTTTTCCTGCTTCTAATGATGAGACGTGATCCTAGGTGGGTGTTGTGATATGTGGGGGCATAGAGGCCTTTGGGATGTGGCAGAAAGGGATTCCTAGAGTGGCGAGATGCATCGGTTTATGCATGTGGGTGTCAGGGAGGACACTAGGGATGATAGAGTGGAATGGATGTGATTGTAGGATGCTTGCTGGTTCTTTGGTTGTTTATCTACTTTAGATTTCCCCACATCCCAAGGCATCTAGTCTTTCTTACCCTTCTTCCAAAAGTGGCGAAGACGCATGGGGTATGGAACATGCTTTCCATGTTGAGATTCTACATGGAGGATGGGTCTATGCTCGTGCTATAGGCAGAAAGGACTCAACAGGTAGTACATTTACCCAGCTTGTTGATCCCCATCATGTTAGTAGCATAGAATGATTTTATAGAATGCATGGGAATATGGGAATGTAATTATGTAATGAATTTATGAATAAATGGTGTTAACCCTTGGGGTTGGAGTTCACTGGAACATAATGATGAGGCTATAATTTTTAAATGGATAGTGGACTTTGGGAGGATACTAATGATGTATAATGTGGAATTGTTCATGGTTAATTAATGTTTAAAGACTTCATTAAATTAATGTGGAACAGATAAAAAAGGAAATATAGTAATCCAATAATGTTTTTTAAATGGTTGTGTGATTATAAGATACCTAGTCTTAGAAGTAGAAGCCCGAAGTCTGAGAGACGTTAGCTACAGTGGTGTCTAATACTTGGTTATTCCAATAGTGTGGTTGTGAGATATAGTATATTCTGTACCTTTTGTGTTTCTAAACACTAATCCACCCTATAAGTAAGGGAAACTGACACCTCAGTGATTTTGAGACCTGGGGGGTATTTTCCCAAACATTCTGATGGGAGGGTGAATGTATGACTACCCCCTTTTGTCCCCTCTCTATTCTCTTGGTAGATACTTGTGCTGGTAGGCACAACAATTAATTTTCTGTATATATGTGTGTAGAGGGATCTAATGCCTTGTGGTTATTCACACACATATATTCTGGATATAGTTTTATATGGACTACTATAGGTGTAACATGTATAGGTTGTGATGGCTTGAGGATCCTTACTCGGTGTATGGGCTGTAATGGCTTGAGGTATAATACCCTATGTATGAAACACGTTATGCGAGCTGTGGTGGATCTCTAAAACTACCTGGTTTCTTTTGGTTGTTAGGATGGTGTAGTTTTTTTCCCAGGTGTCTAAGGGAAATCCTTTTTGTTGCATGAGGTGCACATTGTGGTGCTTCGTCCAGGTGTCTACGGCAAGCCTTTTTGGAGAGAGATGCTCAGGACATGCGAGGTTGGGGTAAAGCGAAAGACCAGTGGGGAAGTAGTAGCGGGGTACCCTTGATATTCTGTTCTATATCCTATATTCTTGTATGAGTTACGTGGTGAGAGTAGCCATGGTGAGGTTTGGAACTTAGAATACCTTCTTAGTTAATGAGTTAGTTTCACTTGTATCTCACTGTGCTTTAGCATGCTCTCTTTACTTTTCCACGAGAGGCTTTTGGGATTATCCTACTTAGTATACTATTATACTCACCCTATGTATATATAATCTGATTGTCAGGTCACATTGAGCAGGTTGGAGATCAAGCTCGTTTCTATGAGCATGGGGTTGCAAGAGCTGTTTGGGATTGTGGTTGCACCTGTTTTATTCGGTTTTGGGTACTTTCTGTTTTCCCTTCTAGTTGTAGTAATTTTTCATGACTTTACATATGTTCACTTGGTTTTTTTATTTCAGTTTTGAGTTGAATTTTGTTTGTTTCTTTCTTATCTCTCTCATCTGCATGTGTTCTCTTAAAGGGAAATGGCTCCCATTTGGGTGTTTATTATACCCTCAGTGCTAGTTTCCAACCCAAGTCCTACTGGAGGCTGCACTCGGGGGTCATTATCTCCCTTATCACATTGCCGGCCCCGGAGGGGTACACTTTGTGGGGATGGGGTCATGACATAATTAAATAATATAATATTTATTATATTATGATATATTGGATATTATAAATTTTACTTACCTTCTATCCAAAACGATCATTAGGAAATTGGATGGTTACTCATGCGTACGTAAGGCATATTTTCCCAATGATGGTAACTTTTTTTATTTTTTCTAATAATATTACACAATTGGATTGAAAATTATAATTGATAAATAAATATTATGAATACCTATTTATTAATTTTGTTTAGATATTTAAATAATGAACACATTGACCATTATCTACCTAACAAATTCATTTTTACATATAATTTGAATACGACCAAAACATATGACATAAACATAATTTATTAAGTAATTATATATAACCTGTTAATATGTTAATTAAGAGTAACAATAAAAATAAAAAATGTTATCATGCTTATAAATAATTAATAGAAATTTATTATTTTGGATGATAAATACACATGTGATACGTCAGACACAAGGTAATGATTTTTTTCTCATCTCACCATTATTTTTGTGATTTGTATTCCATATTTAATACTTATTTATATTGTGTGATATATATATATACCATGAATTTATTATATTATTATTATTTAATAATATAATGGTATTTACCAATCCAATTAACTATATACTTTTTTAATGTTTATGGTTTCAGAGATACCAAATTGCTTAGGGATGTTTGTCCAAATTTTCATTTTTTGATGTGTATGTTATGGAATATGTATACCTTGTTTTAAGAGGTGTATATACTACTATATTAACATTTTATATAATTAATATCCTTATTATAAGGATATTTTATATTTTTTGATGATAATATTTAATGGGTATTATAATTCAACGGTGTTAATGTAGTCAGAGTTCTGTGTTGATAATCTCATCATTAAAAAGGATTTTTTGGGATTAAGTGTCCACTATTGAAATATTATGACTTATCTATAAATAATTCCTATTAATTTTACTATACTATTGTAATTTCATGATAAATAAAATTTTCCTTGTTTTTTATCTCCTTATATACTCAGGATTTCAAAAGAATGTTTTCTGGAATAATCGTCTTTTCAGTTGAAAACTATTTTTTTCCATTACTAAGTATTTTATAATTGTTTACAAATATTTGTTAAAACATTTTTTAATAAGTATATTTTCTTAATGTAATTTTTTTAATCCTTTTTTAAAATCTTGTTTTATAATCATTAATTGTAATTTTTACAGAAAATGATTTTAAAAAGGTAATATTTTAAAATGTAATTTTTATAATGAAAGATTTATTTTCATGAAAATATATTTATTTATATTTTAATAGTAATTAAAATCTTCAATGTAAAGAGACCATATTGTTTCTTATGCTCCATTGGTGATATTTTTTATGGATACCATACTCATTCTTTATCTAGATGAAATATGATTGTTTCAAATAGATTGATAAGAAACTGATTTCTCCTTCATAGGTTAATCATGTTTCAATGAGATTTTCATGTAACCCATTCCATTCAATTGTTTATTAATGTTTTGATGAAAATTTTGAGGAATTAACCTATTTTTTATTGTGTTAATCATGTTCCAAATCTATTTTAGGGAACCCATTTCAGTTCTATTTGTCAATCATGATATAAAAGGAATAGTGATTCTTGCTATAGGTTTATTGTTAAATTAATGTTATATATACATTATTCATGTTTTGTGTCTTCGAAATTTTACATGACTGGGTATCCAAGATAAAATTAGTTTAGCCTATTATATCTGATATTATGGGGAGGCCCAAATCAGGGCAAGGGATCTCATTACAACTTATACGATGGTGAAGGACAACTACAATCAGGTGATCCTCTTATAATATATATGATTGGATGGATTAAATAAAACCAAATGAATCTTGTTATAGCTTATACGATTAATGGAACATATAAACATAGGGGATCCCATTATAGCTTATACTATTGGGAATCCCAGATAGCATCAGATGTGTCTGGTACAACTTATAATATTAAGAGGACCTAAAAATATTAGGTGAGCCCATTTTTGCTTAAAAGATTATGGAAACCATATTTTTCTCATATTAATTGGGTAATGATTATATTAGAATTCAATTTTTTTTATTTCAAATTAATATAGTCTTTATAGGGTATTATGAATATGATACTCCCTATTTCTGAAATGGGTTTTAATTTCTTTTTATGTTTTTATAATGACTCTTATGCTAATGATTGATATTATATGACTCATGATTATCGATTATGATGACTATTTACTCTTACATGATTTCATATATTATGATATAGGTATTTTTGGGTATTAGTTATTTTATTATTTACACATGTACTATGGTTGTGGTTACATACCATTATGAACTTATTATTCTCACTGAAGACATCCATATGCTAATGCTTATGATTCACATTACTGAGCATTTGATGTCACCCTTCTTATGATTCCTTTTCCCATGGTCATAAATTATTATGTTAAATGAAATATTATTATATGGGATTTTATATAGATGGCAATGATGACATAATGTGAAATAAGATAGTCTTGGTTAAGTGGGATAAATGCCCATTTGATTACATGTGTATTGTTCGTGTAGGAATATTCCATAATTCTATTAAAATATAATCCTATATAGTCATTGGGTATGTAAGTGATCAAATTTTTCCGTTTTATGTTGTAAGGATTCAATATAAAAAATGGGTCATAATTATCATTATTAAAGCAGGAGATGTAAAGCTCATAATTTCAACATCGGATCTGGGAGTGTGGTTTATGGGAAATTTTATAGGATAACAAAGTGTATGAATTTTCATTCATAAGAAAATCTGAGATGTTATTATTTATTGTTCTAGGGACATGTGATGTACTCATCGATAAAAAAAATTAAATGTATTATATTATTTCTTTATCCATTATTTTCATTATGAATCGAGATTGTGTGGGTTGATATATAAGATATTCAAACAATATAGCTCATAGTCATATAATATCTTAGAGAAATTGATGATATGCATATTCATAATAGTATATGATATATTTTATGTGATTAAATATTTTTATACATGTGTTTTATAGAAAAAAATAAATGATCACTTTTTATATTGTGTAGTATATAAGATTTCAAAGAGGTTAATATTTGATTTTATTTATTTTTTTGAATTTAAAATTGTTTTCATTGATATATTGTTTGTTGGTTCACTATTTATTTTTATTGAATAATTATAATATTTTATGAAACATAAAAATGTTTTTAATCCTGTTTTAAAGAATATATATATATATATGATTTCAAATTTTATTGTATAAGAAATATCATAATGTAAAATTTACCAAAGTCTCTAATGATTTTGTAAATGTTTGAGTCTGATGGTGATATATCCTAAATTATAATGTATATATGTTATATATTTATTTATTTTACACTATTTTACATATGTATTTTAAATTTCCTGACATGTAAAAAACCATATGATAAAATATGTTTCAAAGGAATGGGTGGAGATGAAATATATTACTGAAGGCTCATCCAACATTTTCTTGATGGAACATCAATTTATATTATTCAAAAACATTTCTAATTTATCCAATAAAACATATCTTGATTGATTGGTGAATAATCATCTTTAAAAAAATTATAAATGGAATTATGATGAAATTTAGTTAGACATCAAAATTTTGGACCACCTATGTACCATATAAAAAAGCATGTGTGTTATCTGGTGTAGTTGTTCATGTTGTGGTCTGATAAGCCCACAAAATAGTTTGTTTGGATGAAAATTATTATCGCTGGTCACTATCATCAGTATGATATTTTATTAAATTTTATTAATATACTATATTTTCTAGTTTTCTCTTTCATAGTAGTGGGATGGGTGGTTGGGTTGGACATTTTACTCATTATGCATTAGTTTAAATGAAGAAAAAATTAGTTGGTGTCAATTTCCATCAATATTCTCTAAGGGATACCAATTATTATGATTATTGTTGATATGTAAAATAAATAAAATAATTATTTCTTTAGTTCCATTTTGGATATATACTCAAACCATTAATAGATGATGTCAGTGGTAGTATGTTTATACATTAATATCTTGGTTATTACAAGGGGTTATTTTCCCACGGAATGAATTCCCCGAATAATTAATTTTGAATAGTATCTAGTGGTATAGAGTTTCTCATATGGTTTTAAAATAAACCATTCATGTATCTTGAAATAATTGAAATTAATAGTTAAATATAAGAAATATTTTTTTATTTATGGACATTAATAACAAATTAGTTTTGAACTGATGCTATAACATAGACACTTACTAATTAATGCCACATGATACAAAGCATATATATTGAATTATAGTGATGAAATTAATCCCATTGATAAACATAATGATAATTCCATAAAAAACGTTATAGAGGACAATTTTGTAATCATTGGTAGAGTGTATATTTCCCCATATATTATCAATAGGTTGATTATTGGTTAACATCACTAGAATAATCTTATTTTTTAAGTATTACCTTATAGAGGAAATTAATTAATTAGGGGAATATATTTATTAGGATATAGTCTCATCCTAATGAGGTGTTATGTTGAATTTATTTACGACATCCCCACCATAGTTGATTAATGGAGAAACCATTCTTTGATGGACAATATGGATGAAATCATCAACTGTTTCTAGGTATTCTGAGGTAGTATATATATTAGGTAGAGCATTTATTCTTACAATTTTTTGATCACATGACATGAGAATAAGTCAAATCTAAGTGGAACACAATCATACATGCTCATAAAATGTATCATAAAGGGTTTATCGCTTCATATTTTATATGACATATGATATTAATTTTTTGGATCAGGAATTCTAAATCACATTTTATATTGAGGTGAGATTCTACTAACTACTAAGAAAAAACTAATCCTGTGGTGATAGATTTATAATTTACCTTATTATTGGTGTAATCTTAAGATAATAATAAAAATAAATGACATGGGTACTTTTTCTTGGGAGTTGAAAAGAATCCCTATGTAAACATGGTTATCCTATGGATTATACATTTTCATGCATGTCATTATTTTATATGAAACATTTCAATACATCTCTATTAAAAAATTTGTATCACCTATAGGGAACACCCCTCTATTTGAATGATATGTACATAATAGTTCAATCTCAACTGTCAGTTGTGATGCCCAAAAGAAACAAATGACTACCCATTGACTACCTATTATTGAATGAATATGATGTCAAATTATTATATGATTACTACCCATTCACAAGACATCTAGTTAGAATTGGGAATATGAGGATACATATGAGAAGGTTAAAACAAGGTACTACATTGAAATGATGACACAATATATAATTCCTCAACAATTTCATTACAAATATCAATGAAAAAGCTATTCAACTAATCTAGAATATTTATTCATGATATCTAGAATATTTGATTTAATGTAATATAAATTACATTATATAACATATTTATCCCAATTATAGGTTTTCATTATTTTAAATAATTTAATATGTGTTCTTAATTGTAAATAAGAGGATGATGCTTGAAGAATTGATATTTATTCAAAAAATGGAATTGAATGTATTTCTTGAGAAATAGAACCTATATATCAAAACATAGATGAACTAATATTAATGTTTAACATGGTAATTTGAAAAACGTTTTTTGAAGAAATAAAATTTCCACCATCATGAAGATTATTGATATAAAATATTTCATGAATAATTACATGAAATATTCTATTAGCCCATTACTATATGATTTGTGATAAGTTAAAAACTATTAAAAAATTAATTATGGGGAATATATAATTTATATAGAAATTATTTATATATTTAATAATTTAATAATGCTTTTTATAAAAAATTAATAAATATACAAGCCACAAGAAATCCACTGGGCTCGTACATCCACACATGTGTGTGTAATTCAATGATATGTGGGTGAGAATTTGTAAGAATATATTGAGGCAGTATGAATAATATTGGATCTAGAGATCCTATAATATAATGTATAACATATACCCATCCCATAAAATTACTTTTTGGGACACCATTTCATGAATCATTAGTACATTAGTGGTGTGTGATGTGTATCCAGGATCCAAACACAGTGCAACAGTCGAGTGGTGGATGGAGTGCCATATAATATTAAGGAAAATGTAGTGTGAAGTACACTCAGATGTGGCATAAAGAAAATACAAAATTTTTCCCATTTTTTATGAATATATACACATTAAAAAATTCCTACAATCAGAGATGACCCTGCACCGCTTGAGCATCCACATAATCAACATTAATCAATCATGTGTGAGAGTTTCTTAAACGAAGGACCTCCCTTGATAATGTGTTCCCCTCATGATTGATATTGAAACTTGAAGAAATATTTATTAATATATGGACATGAGGTAATAAATATTATAAAAGATTATAATATTATATGAATTGAGATTTTTTTGATAATGGAAAATTCATGGACCTTCTGTGCATGTGGAACATCCCAGAAGCAAACAAACCTTCTGTGTAAGTGTGAATACTATTTGAGTTTTTTTATTATATATGAGAACTTTTGATTATATGAAGTTTCCATAGATCATTAACACATATGTAATGCCATTAATATATTAGATATGAAAAAATCATCCCTAAGATGAATCTGATTGAGAAACATCATCATCCTAATATCATGTGATCATGCAGATAACATATCCCATGAGATTAAATTCTTATAAACTTAATAAATTCATCAGGATGAGTCCATGTTTCATCCTTTTAATATGTAATACCACATATAATTTATAGAATATCCATTTTACTGATTTAATTATTTATTAAACTCAATGAATGTGTGTGTGAGACAAAAATACATATATACATATAATATTTCACTTTTGAGTATATAGACAATTTTAAATGAATATTGGAATCAGATTGATTGAAAATATCGACAACATATGTTTCCATAGATTCTCAGGAAATTATACAAAGATGTATTATAAACATACACATGATCTATGCCGGTTTTGGTGAAAAATATGTGTATAGTGACCTATGATTAACATACATAAACAATACATAATTTTTTCCAAATATTTCATACACTAAAAAACCATTCATAGGAGTACAATATTACGTTAGTGCATTTGGAAGCATTGAATAAAAAAATTGGTTCATAATAAATCAAAATATTATCCCCCAATTCATTCATATCTAGAACCATTTTAACATATCACATTTCATTCATTTATTCATATACTATGGAAAATAAATAAAATCAATGCCTTTCTTAGATAATTATTAATGGCCAAAAGTGATATGTGGAAGAATGACATAAATACAAGGGTATGAGAACATGAGAATAACATTATTAGATCTTGGCATGCATATCAAAGATCATATATATGTGTCATAGAATTAATTTTTCTAGTTAATTTGACATGATATATTATTGAATAAAGATAATAAGCAATGAAATAATTATATAGGAAGAAGACATTTAATTTTTTGGTAGACACACAATCATGTAATATAATTGCATATATATGAAGCCTCATTTCTAAAACATATTAGGGCACATCATGGGACCTGAAACTACTAGGTGGGACACAGTACCATCCCAAGTCACTATCCTTTCCATACAGTGGATTAAGTTTCCCATTTTACCACAATCTATTAGGATTCCTCCTCTTTCCAATAGTTGTTCAAGCCCAATCACTTGCTTCGAATAATTATATCATGAGATATGAATCATCACTGAATTCATTAGAGGGTGAAATATGTCTCATCCATCATAGAATGAAAACCATATATATTTGTTCCAAATGAAATTAAATCATTTATAAATACAAACTAAACATATGGAAATTAATGATAGTCTCCTTGAGTCATTACCACAATAAATATTAATTAACAATAAATAATGTTATCTTAAATGAAAAATGATTTCGAATGATCAATTGAATTAACCGTTGAAGAAAATATCCCTACCACTCTGAAAACATATTTTTAAATGATATCACATTTATGAAATATTTTTTATTGAAAATTATCATGAAATATTATAAAAAATAATTGAAAACCATTTTAAATAACAATGTAATCAATTTTCTTGAGAATTTATATATTATCATATAAAACACAATGAAAATCTTTTTGAAAACATTTTTTAAGGAAACATAGATTTTTTAATAAATAGATGATAACACTGCATAAATAAAAAAAATATCATTAAAATTAGTATATTCATGATAAAATATTTCAAAGTGAAATATATACACCTCATAATATAATATTTGTCTGTAACATAAAATTTGTTAGAAACAATAATTTTTTTGAAAAAACACCTTACCCTTTTGATAAATTTTAAAATGTTATCCCCATGAAAAAGATATCATCAAATGGATATGTAATTAACCAAAACATTTTGGATAATTATCATAGATTAAATTAATGGTCTGTATAAACAACACAAAAATTAAATGAGTATTGAAAATGGGTTATGTATCACATAAATAAAAGTGAAACTATGAATCCATTAATTTTATATCTTCACTAACAAAACCTTATTGAATTATTTCATAATATATAATATTTAAATTTGACATTCTATTACCTATTTATAAAATATTCCATCTTAAATTTACATTCTTGGTATTAAGTGCTTTGATTATCACATGTGTGTAGATTTTTAATATTTTTGGTCACTTTAATTATAAAATTATTTAATATTCTCAAGAATGATAAAAATTTGATAAAAATTATATATATTCAGTATATAATTATTCTTAGTAATGTATAAAATATAGAAATATGAAATGAAATACATCATTGTTGGAAATAGTAGGGTGTACAAACACAGGAATGTTGTATATGTTTTCTTATCACATTGAAAGAAATAAGTTAAATAGAATATATGAATATATATATATATATATATATTAACATTTAATTATAATTATTATTTCATATATATTATATACATTTACAAAACCCTTCCTTAATACATTCCATGTAAACTGTTAACAAATCACTTCTATTTGAGGATGCGGTTGTCCAAAAGTCCAAAAATGAAATTATTCTATCTAATAAATTCAAATAATGAAGTTATTTGTTATAAAAAAAATAATAGAATAAAAAATTATAAATTAATATATATACTCTAAAAACAGAATTTCCATAAGTATTACTAACCTTGAATGGTGGGAACGGATGAATGGACTACATTGGATAGTGACACGGTAGTCTTCATAACACAAGAACGACGATTACATATACCATTTGATAAAAGTGTGTGTGCTTTGATGTACTATCTATAACATTAAAACATATTAGTATATTGAATTTTATGAGGTTAATATATATGAATGAAATAAAAACAATATAATTAGTTAATGGAATAAATAAATCAAAAGCATTCTTTGATGAAAATTTCCTCTTCTTGGTCTCCATTTTATTTCCACAAAAACACATGCTTGGTTTGATTTATACAAAATTTATGGATTCTATGATAAATTTTGGGATGTTTTAAGGAGATATTTTCAGGTTTTTTCAACTCCCAATTTGTTTCTATGTGTTAATGATAAAAATAAAATGTCTTATTTTGTAAGAGAGGAGAGGGGAACTCTTGGTATTTATCAAAAGAAAAAAAATTATTTAATTTAATGTAAATGCAAAATATTGACAAAAGAAATAAATTATACTGTAATAAAATAAATGTTTTTAATATTATAAACTAATATAATTTACACAAATATTGGTGTTATTTAAAACACTATCATCTTGATTAACCATCAGATAAACTATTTTAATTTTACCCATAGTAACTACTTATCAATATTTAAATGTAGTAATTGTTACATATAAGGTTTCAATTGGAACATAAATATCAAATTTTTTATATTTTATATGACATCTAACCTCATTTTTTGTAATGGAATATATTTATAATTTATAAATAATTTAATAAAATGTTATTTTCCTAATGTGTCATTAGAGTTAATGTGACGCCTCGACCCCAGTTACCCAGAGTCGGTGAATTATTATATAACATTGGCATGATCAAAAAAGATCAAGTCTTAGAAGACCGATTAGTTTAGTGGCCTTGGAAAGACTAAATACATTCATAAGTCTTACATTAAATGATAAAGTGAAAAACTAATACAACAAAGTCTCTATAGTCCACACTCATAACCACTCAGACTATCCCTACAGGTCAGTCATAAAATACTTCTTCGCATCCTTGGAAAAATAAAATATATCAAGGGGTGAGCTCAGATGCTCAGTAAGGATAATAATATAGTGGAAACATTAATAAATAATCATAAACATTAAAGGTAATGAATAGCTAAAACAAAATCTTTTTAAATGAGAACTTCAGCATAATATGGAAAAAATAAAATGAAATAATGCCATTTACTTATTCACATGGATATTCTACTAGTCGAATAATCACATGAAAAATAAATAACCACTTTTATAATAATTGAATGCATAATTCCACACTATCATAACCACATAGTCATTGCCTTGTGTCAACACTACAAATAAGATTTTGTCAAGTCCTTGTGCCAAGACACTAGTTTGTCTCTTTAGACCTACTGATGCATCGAGGAGCTAAAGCGGGCTCCACCCATCACTTACTAAGTCCAATGTATTCCTAATATGAATAGTTTTAAACATAACATAAACATTTATATCAAGACTAGCATACGAAATGTCAATACATTCTCCATTAACCATGAATGGTATAAAAATAACACACCCACAGTCAAACATATCAAAAAACCATCAATACAATATGGAAGTCTTGTATCATAGAAAATTTTAACATTGAAAATATTCTTATAAACTTTTAAGGGAAGATTAAATGATTTTAAAATGGTGTAAAATAGTCTCACCCTCTGTATAAGTTAAAAAAATACATTCTTACCTTAATTTTGTCAAAAAGGATAAAAAGGACCATGTTTGGAAAAAAACGGAAAGATTCCTTTATAAACATTTTATAAAAATTAAAACAAGGGTATAAATGAATTTAACCCATTTTCTATGAAATAGGAATAATGTTTTGAAATACATTTTTAAGAAACATGGATATGGATGATAAAGAGGTCCCAATAGATAATTACGTAAAAAACATCTCAAAATAAAGAAATTGTGAAATTAACCCTTACTTTGTACTTTTCCCTGGTATAGGGTTGGTTAAACTCCTGTAAAATGGTGAAATTATTGTTATTAAATTATAGAAGAATAATATAAATTAATATTATATCATATATGATATTTTAAAATTTTTTCGTTAATAATATCTTTTTATTATCGTTGATTCATGTGTTAAGGGATTCGTTTTCCTTTATAATCATTATTTTCTGAGTCATAATTGTTATGGATGGGATATATATTATTTATATCTAGAATGATATCATTTCTTTAAATATTACATTTAATCATCAAATTAAAATTAATCTTTAATGGATAGGATCGGGAATGAATCTCATCACATTCGTGGAGACGGTAATCCGTACGTACGCACGAGAGACAATATCATTATTTTGATATTAAAAAAATATATAGTTAGATTGTATATCATATATAAAGAATAATTGTCATGTTATATTTATTATTTAAATCAATTAAACATCATTATTATATCAATCCAAATGATAATGTATTCAATAACAATTACATCATGACGTGGAGATGGAAAGACGTACGTACCAACATATGGTGAAATGTCAACCAAAGGATGGATAGAAAAATAAATTTCGATGTACCATATTTTTAATAACATCACAGTATATATAAGATAATGAATTTATTATTATAGAATGTAAACAACTAAGGGAAAGAAAGTGGAAGAAGAAAGGAACTTGAAATAGGTGGTGATATATTTACCTCTTCTTCGAGTTCTTCATTTTGAATTCATTAAAAGGTCTCCTTAAGTTGGATTTATGATGAACATAGGCCCTCTAGGATGAAAGGAGGAGATTTTAGAGGGTATTTGTGTAGGTTTTGGACGAACCAAAAGGCTTTGATGGTATGAATTAGAGAGAAGGGGGAGTTCCCTTTTATAAGAGGGGTGAGGGGAACCTTAGAAAAAACATAAAATATTATTTTATAATAAATTAAAATTCGGTTTCTAATGGCTCAAAACTGATTTATTTAGAGGATAAGATTGGGATGGGTCAAAATCCACTCAACCAATAGGTTTTAGATAGGTTTGGGTCACTATATTAAACATATCATTTATATCAAACTCTTAGTTAATTAGTTTTACATTTACCATGTCTCTTTGTATTATTATATTATTTGAATAATAAACTAACTATAAACTACCAAGAGAACCCCAAGTGGTTAATTAATGACAGACCTATCATAATATAAGTCCTTTGACCAATACTTAGATTCATAGGAATATTATAGCAATTAATAATATAATATTTGTTTTAAAAACTCCTTTATATCAATTTAGACATGATTTAATAATTGATTTTTGTTAAAGTATTAATAACATTATTAATTCGAAAAAAATTAATTTAATCAATCCTAACATGGCATATTAACCATTAAAATTAGTATATAGCATCAAAACATTCAATTATATTTATTTTAACATTTATAATACCAATTATCTGATTCTTTCATTAATATGGAAAATACTACCTCATCATTGTGTCATAAATAAATTTAATTATTCAATGTCTAAAAAATAGAAATGAAATACCATTATGTAGGAAATATTTTTTATATTTTTAATTAATATTTATAGTCTAAATGATAACATATATAACCTTATGTAAAATTATTTTTTCTAAAAGATATATGCTTATATCCTTTTTGTATTTACTTTAACTTAATTAATATAATGTGTCATTGTCACTTACAAGTGACTCCATGGGGTCCCAAAATCGACCCAATGATGCCCATGGTTGGAAATGTATAATTCAATAGGGTTATGACGCATTTTAGGGTAATTTATTATTATTATAATATCATTTTTTACCTTTATTTACCGGATTTACCCTTTAACTAGGGTAAATAAAATATTTTCCGAAGTAATTAATAAAAATTTCTAAAAATAAAAGTTATCTATCTACAGAATTTGGACCTCCTAATTCAAAATATATAATCCATTTTTCTAAATTCAGATCATATAGGTGGCAGAAATTAATTTAAAATTAATTCCCGTTGTCAAAAAAAGTATGTTATTAAGAAATAATAACTATCAAAAGATTGACACATGTTTATGTCTATTTTAAAAATGAAATTAAGACCAATGACCAACATTGGATTAAATGGTAAAAATATATTCTAAATATACTTTAAAACCGCTCAATATTATATTTTATAACTATAAATTATTTGGATTAAAAATGTTGTTTTTAATTAATGTTTAGTATTTTTCACTATTAATTAAAAATTAGAAGTTTTTAGAAAAATACCAAAAATTCACACAGGGATAATTTTGATATTCCAAATCCAAAAATGAAGTCCATTTTGAATGATAAAATTTATAAAATTTCAAAATGTGGTTATTTGTATTCATAACGGCTAGTTTGATTGGTTGTGGTGTTTGTTAGAACTCAAAGTTGCGTACAACACATGCTATTGTATTATTCAAAGAGAAGCATACCGTGGAAGCATGGGGGTTACATTATCCCTTCCTTCAAATAATTTTTTCCACAATATTTCTAGAATATTACTACATAAAAAGACTCAGGTGGTTCCTCATCATAAGTTTCTCGGGTTCCCATGTTGACTCCTCCATCATATGGTTTCTCTATATAACTTTTACTGGACGAGTATTCCGGTTTCACAACACTTGTTCTCTTATATTAAGAATCATGACAAGCTATTCGCAATAATTCAAATTGGGTTCCTGTTCTATTTCCTTGTTGGTAAGTGCATGTGTTGGGTCAGGCATGTATTTTCTCAACAATGATACATGGAATACATCATGAACTTTGGAGAGATTTGGCAGCATTTCAAAACGATAAGCTATTGCCCCTATTAGTTATAGAATTTAAAAAGTTCCTATGTACATGTGACTCAATTTAACTTTCTTAGTGAAACATTTTACTCCCTTCCATGGAGAATCATTCAAAAAAAAATATTCTACTACCTAAAACTCAAAATACTTCCATTGGTTATCAGCATAGATCTTCTCCCTATTGTGAGCTACTTTGATATGGTTTTGGATTACCTTCACCTTTTCCATCGTTTCCCCCAACAGTTATGGGCCAATGAGCTTTCTTTCACCAACATCATCCCAATAGGTTGGTGTGTGATATCTCTTTACGTATAATGCTTTATATGGTGCCATTTGAATACTTGAATGGAAGCTATTATTATATGAAAATTCTACCAAAGGTAAATATTGATCCCACATACCATGAAAGTCAAGTGACCATGATCTAAACATTTCTTCTAAGGCTTGAATAGTCTGTTCTGATTGTCCATCAGTTTGGGGGTGGTTGGCAATTCTCAAATGAAGTTCAGTATCCTAGGCCTTCTAATGACCCTTCTAGAATCATGATGTAAAACATGGATTAAGATCAGAAACAATTTATAGAGGTACTCCATGAAGTCTCACAATTTCCTTAATATATAGCCTTGCTAGACGTTCAAGTGGTAGATCTTCTCTTATAGTATGAAAATTTGGTGACCTGGTAAGACGATCAACAATGACACATATTACATTGTTCCTTCTAGGAGTCTTTGATAGTCCCATGACAATGTGCAGTGTAATATTATCCCATTTCCACTCTGGTATGGGAAGATGTTGCATGAATCCTCCTGGTTGTTTCCTTCTAGATTTTACTTGTTGACAAGCCATACATCTTGAGACAAAATAAGTAATCTCCCTCTTCATGTTGTCCCACCAGAAATAGTCCATCAAATCTCTATAATCGTGGTGCTCCTAGGGTGTATAGAAAAATTTGAACTATGGGCATCGTCCAACAATTCCCTTTTTATATCAGGTGTATCAAGAACACAAATTATCTTCGCAAATTTAAAAATTCCATCTTAATAGAAAAAGTCACTTAATCTCCCATCATTCACAGCTTTAATCATCATTTGAAACTCTTCATCACTATTCTGAGAACTCTTTATCTTTTCTAGTAATGTTGGTTTGGAAACCATTTGAAAAAGCATTGATCTTCCACCTTCCATGGTGATTCCCATATCCATATTTACTAGATCAATGAAAATAGGATCCCTTTCAACTCTCATCATGTTCAAAACTCCATGATCCTTTCTGCTCAAAGCATCTTACACCATATTTTCCTTCCCCGGGTGGTAGTCTATCATTCAATAATACTCCTTACTTAGATAAATCCATTTCCTTTCGCTCATGTTGAATTATTTCTGTAAGAAAATATACTTCAAACTCTTGTGATCAGTGTAAATCTCACATTTTTACCATAGAGATAGTGCCTCTAAATCTTCAATGAAAAGATTATAGTTGTTAAATCAATATCATGAGTAGCATTGTTTTGATCATGAATTATTTGTTGTCGTTATGCATATGAAATTACCCAATCATTCTAGATAAAGACACAACCAAGTCCTTTCTTCGAGGCATTACTAAAAAGAATACATCCATCATTCCCCGATGGTAGAGTCAATATAGGATCATTGACTAATATTCTCTTCAATTATTCGAAATATTTTTTACAATCTTTTTTCCAAAAAAAATTTAACCCCTTTATGTGTGATCTTCGTTATTGGATTAGCCAATCTAGAAAAATTATGGATGAAATGTCAATAATAACATTCTAAACCAATAAAACTGTGTACCTCATTTATACTCATCGGTGGTGGCCATTCATGAATTGCTTTTGTATTAGAAGGATCAACATAGATTCCATCCATATAGACAATATGGACAAGAAAATAAATCTCATGATGCCAGAATTCACACTTCCTAAACATCCCATATAATTCATGTCTTCTAAGAGTCTTCAACATAATGCGCAAGAAATTTTCATGATCTTCATAGATTTTGGATTATACCAACATATCATCAATAAATACCACTAAAAAATCAGAAAGATATTACATGAAAACTCTATTCAATACATCTTTGAAGACTTATGGTGAATTAGTCAATCCAAATGGCATTATTGAAAAATCTTAATGCTCATACCTGGTTCAAAATGTTGTCTTCGGAATGTCTTCAATTTTCACACAGAATTGATGGTATCGAGATCAATGGTCTATCTTTGAAAAGTATTGTTCTACATGCATTGGTTCAAATTAATCATCAATGCGATGTAGGGGATACTTGTTCTTTATTGTTATAGCATTGATCTCCTTGTAGTCGATACATAACCTCATAGATCCACATTTGTTATTAACAAAAAGGACATGGGATCACCATTAAGAAATACTAGGGCGAATAAATCCCTTATTACTCATTTCCTCTAGTTGTTTCTTTACTTCCACTAATTCCACAGTGGCCATTCTATAAGGGTCTTCGATGTGGGCCTTGATCTATGAATTAAATCAATGGAAGACTCAATTTCTCATTTTGGAGGATGTCTTGGTAAATCATTTGAAAAAACATCAACATATTCTTTCACAATAGTTAAATCCTCAATTTGAACATTCATTTCCTCACCCATAGTTATTTCATTCTCTTTCTCCACAATAATTGAATTTAGTAGAGCTACTAGGGGTGTATATAGATAAGAATTAGGTGGTCACGATTCTACTCTAAATAGAAGGTGTTCTTTACCATCACCATCAAAAATCGTAAACTCCTTCTTCTTACAATAAATCTTCAGATCATGGTCTAAAATCCAATCCATACCGAGGATTATATCAAATTAAATCATGGGTATGATGAAGATATCAGCAGATAAAGAACATTTATATGCCCTAATGATAACAGATGCACAGAACTATGTAGCAATGATACATCCCTTTAGAGTTTTGACTGACAACTCACATGAAAAATCAAATTGGAAATATCTAATTTTCATAGAAAACATTAATGATATGACACAATGAGATGATCCATAATCAAATAGATCATTTTATAAACTTGAGGAAACCATTAAATTACATGCCACCACATCTTTCGGTGATTCTACCTTAGCAGTAGTGATAGTGTAAGCTTGGACACGATCACTTGGCCTTTTCTGAGGTAATTTCTCCTGACGCTTAGGAAATTCATTTTCATATTTTGCCATATCCCTGCAATTGTAGCATTGAACATTGGTAGCTTCTTTATTCCCCTTGTAATCATGAGCTTGGTGCCCTTTTTCGCTAAACTTGTAAGAGACTCACATTCCATCCAATCAATTACCAGGGTGTTTCCTCCATCATTTACTGCATGATGGATATTCAACATTTCTCTCTTCAACTTATTTCCATTTCCATAGTGATTAGTATATCTCTTCTTCTCTTTCTTTTCATTAAAGTCATAAGACTTAGAGAATTTTTTTTTGATCTTAATAGCACATGAGAAAATATCTTCGTATGATGAGAAGGATTGTGATACTAATTCTCAATGAAGAAAAGTTATTAACCCATCAAAGAAATGATCAATCTTATTTCTTGGGTTATGTATATAATCTGCAGCATTCCTCTCCAACTTTGTAAAGTTAGCCTCATACTTTGAGACATTCTCATCCTCTTTTTTCCTCAGACTCAGAAATTTATTTTCCATATCTGCTCGATGGTAACGAGGAAAGTGTTTTTCTAAGAAAATATCTTCAAACTCCCTCCATTATATATTTGATACTTTATCATCTTCCTTTGTGTTTTTAATCAATGACCACCATTGATCAGCATCTCCAGTGAGGCGGTAAACTGCCTTGACAACTTTTTCCCTTCCGCTACTCCCCATGGCATGAAATATTTTATCTAAAGAAGTTATCCATTTCTCAGCCACAAATATATTTTTACTCCCATTTAATGATGGAGGTTGTTTCATCATGAAACAATCTAACATTGATCCTCCAAGTTGTATATAGGGGTGCTCCATATGGGTAATGTTATTGTTCATAACCTGAGTGAGTTGTCCTAGTATGGTGATAAGTTGATCAGCAGCAGTTGTATCACTAGCTCCAATATAATTATCTTGACCAGGAGGGAAATCCGTAGATGGTGTGCTTGCATTGACACCATTTCCATTTCATCCACAAGGGTCCATTTCTACACAATGGCATACACTAGATTTGTTTATGAATCGCAATACATAAATCCAAACTTGTAAAACACTTAACATAAATTGAACAGTTTATGGATATAATCCATAATCATAAAAATTTATTATTTGAGGAAGTATATACTCATAAACCCTTCATAATGGTTTGTAAAGAAAATGTTAATTATCCTATGTATATCCCTCGGGAGTGACATAACCAAGAGTTCAGCAAAGATGATTTTCATGCACTAGTTCCCATTCGAGTCAAGCTCAAAGCAGTGTTTTTGGGTTTTACCCCTAGGTACATCTGTGCTAGAGCCGCCACTACCTGCTCATATCCAGACAGGGATGTATTGCTTAGAAAACTCACAAAATCTCTACAATACCAAAATTCTTGGTAGTTCATCTATATTAATCCTCAAATTCCATCTTAGGTATATGTGCTCTAATCAGATTATATCTAAATATAGCTTCCATGGTTTGTACTAAACATCCTCTAATACCAACTATAACGCCCCGACCCCTGTTACCCAGATTCGGTGCTATATTAAATAACATAGGCATGATCACAAATGATCAAGTCTCGAAAGACCGATTAGTTTGGTAGCCTTGTATACACTAGATACATTAATAAGTCTTACATTACATGATAAAGTGAAAAAATACTACAACATAGTCTCCATATTCTACACTCATAACCCCTCAAACTATCCCTATAGGTCATTCATAAAATACGTCTTCACATCCTAGAAAAATAAAACATAGAAAGTGTTGAGTTCAGATGCTCCGTAAGAATAACAATATAGAATAATCTTTCATAAATAAGCATAAAAATTTAAGGAAATGTATAACAAATACCAAAGTCTTTTAAACGTGAACATCAGCATAATATTAAAAAAAATTAAAATTAAATAATGTAATTTACTTATTCACATAAATATTCTACTATTCAAATAATCACACTCTATATCAATAACAACTTTCATAATGATGGAATTCATAATGCTAGACTATCATAAACACATTGTCAAGGTATTATGCCAAGACTACAAATAAAATTCTGTCAAGGCCTTGTGCCAAGACACTAGTTTGTCTCATGAGTCCTACTGATGCATCAAGAAGCTATAACGGGCTCCACCTGTCACTTACTAAGTCCAATGAATTTCTCATATGAACAGGTAAAAACAAAACATAAACATTTTTATTAAGACTATCATAGGAAATGTCAATAATTTCTCCATAAACCATGAATGGTATAAAAATAACACATCCAAATTTAATCATATCAAAAACAGATCAATAAAATATGAATGATTTGTATCATAATAAACCAACTTCATATAAGATTAAAATCCATCAAAGGATGTTGACAAAGATTAAATCAGTACAATTTGAGAGAAATATCTCTTTTTTGAAATCATTTAAATGTCACAAAATTATAAAAGAAAAAATTAACTTTGAAAATATTCTTGTAAGCTTTTAAGGGAATCTTCAATGATTTTATAATGGCGGAAAATAGCCTCACATGCCGAATAAGTTAAAAAAGACATTTTTACTTTAATTTTGTCAAAAAATCTAAAAAGGACCTTGTTTGAAAAACGACGGAAAGAATCATTTATTAACATCTCATTAAAATTAAAAAAAGCGTATAAATGACTTTAAACCATTGTCTATGAAATAGTAATAATGTTTTGAAATACATTTTTAAGAAATATTGATGTGTATGATAAAGAGGTCATAGTAGATCATTACGTAAAAAAAATCTCAGAAAATAAAGAGATTGTGAAACTAACACTTACCGTTTACTTTTCCTTGGTCGAGGGTTGGTAAAATTACTATATAATGGTGAAATAATTTTTATTAAATTATAAAAGAATAATATACATTAATATGAAATCATATATGATCTTTTAACTTTGCTTCATTAATAATATCTTAGTATTATCGTTGTTTCAGGTGTTAACAGATTCATTTTCCTTTATAAATTTTGTTTTGGGAGTCATATTTGTTATGGATGTGATGTATATTATTAAAATTCATAATTGTATCAGGTCCTTAAATATTTCATTTAATCATCAAATGAAAATCAGTCTTGAATGGATACGATTGAGAATGAATCTCATCGCGTTCGTGGAGATGGTAATTCGTGCGTACGCACGGGAGACAATATCATTATTTTGATATGAAAATAAAATATAATTGAATAGTATATCACATATACAGAATAATTTTCATTTTCTATTTATTATTCACATCAATTACACATAATTATTATACCCTTCCAAATGATAATGTATTGATTAACAATTACACCACGACATGGAGACGGTAACTTGTAGGTATTCACATATGGTGACATGCCATCCAAAGGATAGATAGAATAATGAATTCGGTTGTCCCATATTTAAAATAACCTCAAAATATATATAAGATACTGGATTTTATATTTTATAAATGAAACACCAAAGAAAATGGAAGTGGAATAAGAATGGAACTTGAATGAGGTGGTGAGATATTTACCTCTTTTTCAGGTTAATCCTTTTGGTTTGATCAAAAGGGCTCCTTAAGTTGGATTTCTAACTAAAGGAGGTCCTATAGGATGAATGTAGGATATTTGAGATGGTATTTTTATGGGTTTGGTTGGACCAAAAGGCATTGATGGTATGAATTAGAGAGAAGGGGGAGTTCACTTTTATAAGAGGGTTGAGGGGAACCTTAGAAAAAAATTAAAATATTATTTTATAATAAATTCATATTCGGTTTTTAATGGCTCCAAAATGATTTATTTAGAGGATAAGGTTAGTATGGGTCTTAATCCACTCATCTTATATGTTTTAGAAAATTTTGGGTCAGTATATTAACCTTATATTTTAGATTTATGTCATAGTTAATTAGTTTGACATTTACCATGTCTCGTTGTATTTTAATATTATTTGGTTAATAAACTCACTATAAACTGCCAACAGAAGCCCAAGTGGTTCAATAATGACATACCTATCATAATATAAATCTTTCTGTGAACCGTAGATTTTTAGGAATAATATATCAATTAATAATATAATTTTTTTAAAAAAACTCCTTTTTGTCAATTTTGACACTATTTAATAATTGATTTTTGATAATGTCTTAAAAACTATATTAATTAGAACCAAATTCAATTAATCAATAATAAAATGTCATAATAACAAATATAATTAGTTTATGACATAAAATAGTTCAAATTGTATTTATTTTAACATTTATAATACCAATTATTTGTTTCTTTCATTAATAAAGAAAATACTACATCATCATTATGTCATAAATAAATTTTATTATTCAATGTATAAAAATTATAAATAAAATACCGTAATGGAGAAAATATTTTTATATTTATATTGAATATTTATAGTCAAAATTATAACATATATAACTCTATTTATTTTTTTTCTAAATGATATATGTTTATGTCATTTTTGTATTTACTTTCACTTAATTAATATAATGTGTGATTATCACTTAAAAGTGACTCCATGGGGTCCAAAAATAGAACCAAATATGAAAATGGTCGGACATGTATGATGAAATAGGGTTAGAACACATGTTAGGGTAATTTAATATTATTATTATATTATTTGTTACCCTTATTTACCGGATATACCCTTTAACCATGGTAAATAAAATATTTACTGAAGTAATTATTCAAAATGTCTAAATATAAAAGTTAATTATTTACAAAATTTGGACCTCCTGATTATAAATATGGAATCCATTTTTCTATATACAAAACAGATAAGTGTCAGAAAATAATTTAAAATTAATTCCCGTTGACAAATCAAAAAGCGTGTTCTTTAAGAAATAATAACTATCAAAAGATTGACACTTGATTATGTCTAGTTTAAATGTGAAATTATGTCAAATGTCCAACATTGGAATAAATAGTAAAAATATATTCTATATAATCATTAAAACAACTCAATGGTATAATTTATCACTATAAATTATTTGTATTAAAAAAGTTGTTTTTAATTATAGTTTGGTATTTTTCCCTATTCATCAAAAATTGGATGTTCTCAGAAAAATACCAAAAAGTCACCCTAGGATAATTTTATAATTATGCATCCAAAAAAGAAGTCCATTTTGAATGATAAAATTTATAACATTGCAAAAATTTGGTATTACTATTCATAATAGCTAGTTTGATTGTTTGTGGTGTTTGTTAGAACTCGAAGTTGCGTACAACTCACGCTTTTGTATTATTTAAAGAGAAGAAGACCGTGGAAGCGTGGGGTGTTATAGTAAATTTTAACACTATTCATTTCATTAACATTAATGAATATAATAAATAATGATATGATTGAAAATAATAAATTAATACACCCCTAATAAGTGATTTACACATATAAAATTCATCCATAATACCAATAAATTTATATAAAATTTCATAAAATATTTATAATATCATTGAATTGATTTTCCAATTTATATATTAATTATTTAATTTTCATCCTATAATTATTTAGGATAATTTTTCTTCAATAAAAAATAAGAAACATCAATTATTTATATAAAAAATTTATATTTCAAAAAAATATATATGTTCAATAATTTATGTTATTTCATACCATATTAAAATATTATACTTATTGGAATTAATATTGTGACATGTTTTCACTCTCTTTGATTTTAATAATATATAATTCCTTTTAATGAAAATAAGTCTATTGATTAATTAAATTACAACTTATATGTGTGAATGGTCTAATTAACTTCATACAAGAATATTTCTTCATGTTTTAGGATAATTTTATAATATTGATATTATTATTTCTTCCTTAATTACTAGATATACACATAACCATGGTAATGAAATTACTATGTTTAATATTCATATTATATAAAAATAGAAGGGATCATATTAATATTTTTTCACTTATGATTCAAAATATGGAATGAGGTTTTCAATATTAAATTTACTGAAGTTAAATAATTTAATATAAAATTAATATCATAGATGGAATGAAACAAAAGGATTTTGAAGTAAAAATGTTCAATCGTTTGAAATTTTTTTATATCTAATTTCATTTTAAAATTTATTCCAATGGTGAATATTGGATTTATTGATATATAATTGGACTATTTATAAATTAAAACCAATTTATATTATATTGTAACTACACTAATAAGTGAGAAAAGTAGTATGTTTTTAATTAAAATGCAATATTTTGTACTATTCATGAAAAAATGATATTTATTATATAAATACCAAAAACTCTCCATAAAATAATTGTGATATTAATATTTGTAATATGACGTTTATTATGTAAAATAGAATTTATAAATACCACGATTTGTTTTAAAATTGTTATTCCATTAAAAGGGTTTGAAATTACTTTTCTAAAAAAATATATCTTTACGCGTAAAATTTGTTTCATTATTATATATTGTTTAGAAAAATGAAAATATTGATATTAATTAGTTGATAGTTTGTAATATATATATTGTATTGAAATATTTTATCAAAAGTGTTTTTATTAGTTTATTGAGGTAAATCATTTTTAATTACATAAATACAGTTTTCCATAAAACGTATTTCCTATATTTTTAAAAGGGATTCATTTTCATTTCTTGTTAATTTGTCACCGAATAATTATTCTAATATACATGTGTAAACTATATTTTCATATTCAATTAATCATATCAATAACATTCATTTCCATGGATTGGTAAAAAAATATAATAATATTTTCATTTAATATTAATAGTAAATTGTAGTTTGATAAAACTACATCTTGCATGAAATATAATCCATCGAAAGAATTTGTAATTATGCGTGACATAAGATAAAAATTGTTTTGCATGTTCCAAACACTTATTTATGTGTTTAATGTTGAAAAATATCACATTGTATTTTCGTAAAATGCATGAATAACATTGTTCTCTCATATAACGCAAGATATAATCAGTGTTACCTGAAATGAAAAATAACTGAGTGATAAAATTAATATTAAAAAATATATTTTACAAAATCTAATATTATTACATTCTTCCAACTTTTAAATTATATTCTTCCCATTTTTTCATTTAGTTTATCTAACGATCAATACTTGGATGTTCTTTTCCTATAAAACCTCATCTAGGAAATGAATACTAAAAGTCCATTTAATAATGAAATCCTAGTAACCTAATGGTTACCCAATGCAACTCATAACCATGTTTCCACATAGGAGAACATATGTGGGACATGAAAAAATGGCCATGGATGGAAAATATAAATATGTAATTCTGATAGAGAGTTATAGAGAACATGTTTTTTAGAAAGTTAACTATCAAAAATCTATAACCCAAAAAGGATTGAGAAATAACATTGATATCATAATAATTAATGATGACTGGACAAAATTTTATTAAATTACACTTTTCATATTGTTCAGTAATTCTTAGGATAATATATAGTTAAATAACTTTTGAACAATCCCACCCTTTCATGTTACTTGATAAATATTTATCTTTTGTTCCATGAAATATTAGTGGATTTTTTATTCCTAAATGATTATAAAATCATGAGATCCACAAATTTATTAATTGTTCATTCCATTTGTATTTTTCACACAAAAAAAAATATTGACAATGTTATACAATATATATAAATACTCATATGGAAACAAAATACTTTATTATCTAAAATATCATTCGATGTATGAGAAAAACCATTCCATAAATTTTTAACCTTGAAAAACATCCAAAATATCAAAGTACAAAAAATTAGAAAGATGGTAAATTTGTTTCCCCAAATTAACTTCTCATTCATCCCCCATATATCATAATGTATCTTTCATTTTTCACTTACCTAACATGTGAATACGTTCATCATGTAGTCTCATTAAAATTGGTAATTACCTGAATTACAATAAATATTTTTTAAATGAATTTATGATTCTTAATTACATATATTATTGGAAATTACTTAAGTCTAAAATTACTATAATCTTAATCAATGATAGCTTAATACACTTTTTCAACAAGTCATTAATCAATTCCAAGCTAATTAGTACCTTTTAATTTACATTATCTGAACATAATTATTAGTATAGTAGGAATAACTAATTTTTTCCGTTCCATTAATCTTGTGTTTACTATAAATACTATTGTTCCCATAAATCACTTTTCTACTCCATTAGAACAATTAAACATATTCTTGTCAATTCATACCTAAAAACATAAATAGAAGAATCATTATATGTTTCACAATAAATATATCATAATTATGGAATCAAAATAATTAATGACTTCTATAATCTCACATCATCCTTAATCCATTTAGACTGATACCTCATCCAATTACATAATACCCATTCCTTTCACATTTCACCTACAGTCTCATCATTTTTATCAATGACACCATTAATTGTACCTCCTTGCAGATTATCTTCTTGTGATTTCCACAATGTAAATCGATTATCATAATTCCCATTCATTCCACTTTTAAATCATTCAATAATTAATATTACCTTAGGTAGGAAAATATCCCCATCCAATATGATAAATGATCTATTAATTTTTACTTTATTTTTACTTGATTTTTTTCCTTTTTTTTCTACAGGAAAAACATCTTCATGTCCATAAAACACATCCATTTGTATTTTTTATCCCTTATTCATGATAAAAAAACATAATCTTCATCTTTCAGTGTATCCATTACCAAAATTCTTGGAAAACTATTTCCATCTCTTACTTGGTGTGTCTGAGAGAATTCACACATTATTAATCATCTTCTATAAAAATTGATTGGGCAAGATCAAACCATACTTCACTCTAGTGATCATTCCATTTGGCTTCTTAGCAGAACATTGTTTATCACAATCAATGTTAACCTAGTTCCTTCTGGTTCCCATGATTTACTAAAAGTTGAAATCATAAAATAAGCAACACATATCGTAATAGAGAACAACATAACCATTATAATTTTTTTTAAGTTTCCTAAATTATGACACCTTATTTAATATATAAAACCAGAGGCTTATACATAGATACATCCATTGCAATATCATAAAAAATATCACTTAGCATATCAATAATGTTATCCATCAATATTTCCATAGATTCACTACAGTTTCTCTCTAATAAAAACTATTATGATGCAAGATTAACGTAAATAGAAATTAAATCATTTTTATAGAATATTTCATACATTAACCAAGCACAGGTGAAAATACTATATTAGTTTAGTTCCATTCGAAACATGGAAGCATAAAGAACATGTTTATAAAATATGTACATCTTTTACTACCTATTTAATCAAAACTTGAACCCTTTTCGATATATCATACTTCATAAATATCTTCATACCATAAAGAAAAGAAAAATTATAAAGTGTGATCTTAGACTCTCATTAATGGGAAACAAAATAGATATGTAAGAATAACATGAAAAAATGGTATGATAACATGATAATAACATTATAAGATCATACCCTCCATATCGAAGATCACATACATGAGTCATGGAATAAATATTGCGAGATCATAAGACATAAATCATGTAAAAAACAAGAGAATATTCCATCAAAGAATAAAATAAAAATAAGACATGGAATGTTTTGATGACATATAAAAATTTAATATCATTCATATAAATGATGTCTTATTTCCAAAACATATCATGACACATCATGGGGGTTGCACCTACTAGGCTTGGAAGACCACCTTCCCAAGTAACTGTCCATTCCATATAGTAGATGTCACGACCCGTCCTCGGGGCCTGTGCTGTGACTACCCCAAGCCCGCCTTCCATAGGCCCGGGGATGGCGACAAGCACCAAGGCGTATATCCCGATAAACAGGGAAGTCATTTCCTTTGTAATGTAAACAACCACCGCAGAGAAAGCAAGCGGAAAGAGTAAACACTATGTAAAAATTGTAACAAGCTGTGTTGAAAGTAAAAGGGGCTGGAAATACAAGCCCAACTGTAAAGTACAACTAAAAGGGGAAAACAGCAAATGTAAAGAAAAGCAACAGCGTCGAGCCGTCCTCTTGAAGTCCCACCTGAAGGGTGAGCACAGATAGCCTCCACAACTCCTCGGTCCAGCCGTCCGCTCCGAGTACATCCCGCCCAGTGGTCCACCTCCAGGTACCGTCCTGCTTCGCAAACCTCTACCACGATCAGCGTTGTCTGTCGTCTGCAACCAACACAACAATGTGCAGGCATAACTCATGTAGGGGTGAGTATAATCTACTCAGTAGGGACCCCGAGCCCCCCGATGGTCTCCCGAAATCCACAAAGGATAAACCAAAAAGGAAAGATACAATCACGAAGTAACAACCGACATTGCTTAGGTATATGCCCATACATATACCTAAGTAATCAATTCTCGTTTGGCCCCAACATCCGAGCCCAAGCACAACCCATCCCATAAAAAAAGCAAAACATAAATCCACATAGGATAGCGCAACACAAACCACAATGGAGAGTAAATAATAAATCCACATAGGAAATCTCAACACAAGATTCAGCTCACACATGTATATTTCTTCGTAAGACGATTAAGATGATCACTGATCCATCTAAGTCGTCAGACCCACAAAGGATCGATAGGTACTAACCCCTGCAATGACCCACAGAGGATCAGCCCCACACAGGATCAATAGGTAACTAACCCCCGCAAAGACCCACACAGGATCGGGCCCATAGAGGACCTGTAGGCGCTGGCTCACACAGAACTGCTTAGCGCTGACCCACACATGATCGGATCCACACAGGATCTGTAGCACTGATCCACGTAGGATCACTGAGTGCAGTAGTCGTCGCAGTGCACTGAGGATCACTGCACAGTCGTCGTCGCAGTCCACTCAGGATCTCTGCACAGTCGTCGTCGTCGAAGTCGCAGTCAGCACTAGGGTTCCCACACACAGCAAGCTCCATCGGAGGGTCCGCTCCACAAGCCGAGAGGCTGATCCATCAACTGACACAAATTCCAGAGTTTATGTATCCAAATGTTCCGTATCGACAGCAGGAACACAATGTCGCAGACTGCGCATCAATCGGATGCCCGGTCTGAGAGATATTGTCCTTTTCGTTCCAGGGGCCCGGTTGGTTTTTAAGGCAAAACCAACCTGACCATACTCCACCTACGTCCAAACCTCGAGCGGAGTGAGCCAAAAGATTCGTCTCACTTAGAGGAATCCACCAAAGTCGATGCTACATCAATTGGACATCCGGAGCTCAAGATATGAGGGTTTCCGCTCCGAGGGCCCGGTTGGTTTCGTGGACGAACCAACCCGGTCGAACACAAAGTCTTCCGAAACCTTGAGTGTAATATACCGAAACGACCATCTCTATCCAAGGATCAAGTTGCCTCTGACGGCGCATCGATCGGAGGTCCGCAGCTCAAGATATGAGCAAAAGACCGAAAACGTCCGGAAACGGGGGGTCTGGGCCCGGGCCGACTCGGCCCGACCCCCCTGGGTCGGCCTCAACTGGGTTGACTCGACCCAGTCTGTCCCGGCTGGACCAGGTCCGGCCTGACTTGGCTCGGTAGAGCGGCCGAGCAACGCGGGGGGGGGGGGGGGGGGTGCGGTCAGCAGATGCGGCAACGCCGCGTCCGTTTGCGCCGGACCCGTGCTACCACGGGTCCGCTGCTGCCGCCGCCCCTGCGGCTTCATCCGCGGTGGCCCTGTTCGCCGGCGAGCCGCCGCGCGGGCGACCCGGGCCAACGGTGGCTTCCGCGGGCCCCCGGAGTTGCTCCGGTGGTCCGATTTCCTTCCCTTCTACGCCGTTGTTCCTCCTGGGTTCCGTTCTTCACTGCGGAATCATTAAATTTCCTCTACTGCACGTTTTTTCGTCTCCCGCCAAATCCGCACAACAACGAAGAGCTGCGGAGGGTTGTCGGGCCGTGTTTGTTTGGCCTGCACCCTCTGCATTAGATGATACAAACGGGAAGATAATTAACACATAGAAAACATAAAAAATAACAATTTTAATAAATTAAAATTGTTCTTATGAAACCTGGTTCATTGTTTTGAACGGAAACATCCACAGAGTAAAATAATTCCCAATAAAACCCCTACCTCGTTAAGTCTTCGCACACGCGTTCTTCGTGGAAATGATCATCGCGGAAGGAGGGGACCGTCGCGTCGTCGTGGTATCCGGCATTGCGTCGACGAACTCCAAGGACCAAGAAACAACAGATTTAATTATATCGAGTAAATCCATATTGAGTTATAATCCACAAAGAAAAAAAAATTAAAGGACCACAATCCCCTACCTTGTTGTTGTCGATCGAAGGTTGTCGCGGGGTTGGATCGTCGGCGTCGCGGTACATGGCGTTCTTCATCTGAGGCCGGCGTTCATCGAATTCTTCGCGAAGAAGGAGGAAGTCCTTAGAGATTCTTCAAAGGTTTAACAAAACATTTCAAAAGGAAGGTGTGTTGGCCTTATTTTATTAACATGCCTACAAAACGAAAACATGTTAAGAATCAAATGAAATTAATTCATAGAATTAATTTTAATGAATAAACTGCTCATTTAATAGGAGCGTTTAATTGTTTAAGAAAATGCACCAGTTGACTTTTATTTAATAGGGGTTTTCGCGGGTGCATTACTTAGCGGAATGAAACGGTGGGGCTCGTGTGGGCCCCACCCCCCCAAATATCCTATCAAGTGGATATGATATTTTGGATTGCACCCTATCCGTTTCAGCTGAGCTTAAGCAGCATAAAGTGGTCTTCAAGCAGCTATAAGTGAAATAAAAATAAAATTGTCGCACAACATTATTTTATTTCATAACTTAAAACCCAAAAATTAAAAACCACAACCGAGAAAACACAACTCTGGAAGAGGCGTTTCTAAGCAAAAAACTGGCGCTGCAATTCCATCAGTGCACCCAAAATTCGATTCCGAGCACCGGTTCAAAAGTTAGAAAAACCTGCTCGCCCGTTCACTGAACGTACCTGAGTCAAACTTCGGAAAATGATTCCGGGCACACTGTCCTCTTAATCAGATGTTCTCAGAAACTGAGTTCTTGGTAAATTCCAATGATAATTAGGGAAAAAATATCCTTGAAAATTAAGGGTCTTTACAGTGTACCATGATGCTCATTCTTCCATAGTGGGTCAAGTTTCATATTCATTCTATAGTGGATCAAGTATATCGGCATGTATCTCATCATTATCAATTGAGATATAGATCATTACCCAATACATTGGAGGGATATATATATCACACCCATCAAATAATGAAAACCATCAATATGTTCAATGGGAAGATAAATCATTCATAAACCTAAAATTAACAAAAACTAATAAAGGTAATATCATATAATCATAGCCTTAGTAAATGATAATTAACATCGAATAATTTTATCTTAAATTAAAAATAATTTTGAATGATGATTTGAAATAATTATGGTGGAAAATATGATTTCCAATTTTATTAAAAACATTTTAAATAATGAAACATTTTACAATAAATTTTCATTAAAAATTATACATGAAACATAAAATTTTATTATTGAAACCCATTTTAAACATATTTTAAATCAATTTTTTTGAAATTTCAAAAAAGACCCTTTAAATTTTTAATAGTATTTTTTGAAAACATTGTTTTGAAGGAACACTAATTTTCAACCAAAGATAATATAATATTAAATGAAGATTAAAATATCACAAAATGATGTATATTCATGATAAAACATTCTATTTCGATGTATATACATATTAAAATAGAATATAGGTGAATAACATAACATGTGTCTCAAAAAAGGTACATTTACACAACATTACCTTACCGATTTAGATATTTTTTAACCATAAATCCAGTGAAATATATATCATAAAACTATATATAAATATGCATTAAATTAATCATAATTATATTATAATTCATTAATGTGTAGTATATACACTATTAAAAATAAATTAGTGGTTATTATAGAATATGTCTCATAGAAATAAATGTGAGATGAGAAATCTTGTAACCTTATGTCTTACTCTATTGATACTCATTAAATCATCTTGTATAATAAAAATAAATATGTTATAAAAATACATGAGAAAATTATTATGTTATATCACACCATATAATATTTACCTGTGAATTCAATAAACCTTTATTTACAATTTCATGATAAGGTTATTTTTCTCATAATATCCGCTTTGTTTTTTGTAAGTGTTTTGATTTGTTCTATTTCATGTCCTCTTACGTATATCATGATTTTAACATATACATAATTATAAAAATGTGATAAATATCATATATATTCATTATATATCAATTTATAATAACTTATAAATGAAATAAATATGTAATGGGATAAATTATTCATTGAAACCATAGGCCATATGTATGCATGAATGTTGTTGACAACGAGATTGTACCCAAGTGGTACAAGAACCTAGTTGGCATCCAAAAAACCTTGGATCATATATGTGTAAGGTAAAAACTGTAGGGAGTATAGCAGTACTGTATCAAGGCACTATAGACGTGGTGGAACTATAGCGGCTGATGTATTATAGTAGGTATTGTAGTGTCATCGATACTGTAGCAGGTACTATAGCAGTGTGGGTAATGTAGCAGTACAGTTCCCTGAGGGGTACTTTGGGAAAACGAATGGGCTTTATAGCCTTGTATTCAGGACACATGGCCTTTGGCCTTTGGAATATGTAATGGTTCTCCCTCCACCCACCCTAAAGAGGTCATTGCTTTATAATAATTAATTGAGGATTTGACCCCAAACTTTTAAAAAATGATTTCATGAACGTTGTTTCTATTTTCTTTTTATATTGAATGAAATAATATAATTGATATATATATTTATATATATAATTATAAATATATATAATATAGAATTATATTGGAATAATTATTTCATATTTATCATATATCATTACTCAACTCAACCTTAATACATTTTATGTAAAGTGTGAACAAATCAAATCACTTCAAGGAGTTAGTAAATCTCATATACAAAAATGATGTTATTGTATCTGAAAAATTGGCAATCATGATGTTATGTTTTTTAAAATAATTTAATAAGCATAAAAACGTAATAAATATGACATATTTTATTTAAAAATACATATTTTATCATTATACCCAACCTTTAATGGTGTAAATGGAAGAATGAACAACACCGGTTCGTGAGGCGGTAGTCCGCTAGACAAATGAACAATGATAGTGTGTATCATTAAATTGTATTTTGTGTGAGTGTAGATAATAACATTGAATAAAAAATTGATTTATATTTTAGATACATTGGGATTTATATACAAATGAAATTAAAAAAATTTAGGTGTTTAAGGAAGAGAAAAAATATTTGTTGAGAAACGATAACACTTTTTTGGTATCACTTTTTGACTTGCATAAAAGGACTTACATATTTGGATTTGTGACATATTTAATAATTATAGAATGAATGGACTGGTATTTTTAAGATATTTGGACATGGTTTCTATGAACCATGTCTTCTTTTTTGCTTGATGAAAAATGAAGAAGATGTGCCCTTTTATATGAGAGGGGAGGGGCACTCTTGGAATCTGTCAAAAGATTTATTTTTATTAAATTAATTATCTATATAAATAATCCAAAAAGACCATTTATTCAATGATAAGACTATATATCACACCAAAAATACAATTTATTCAACGATGTTCCCATACTAAAAATATTCTAATTGAAACTATATTAACAAATATTATAACATTAAAAGGTAGTAATTTTTACATATAAACTATAAATTGGACTATTAATGTTTAATTTATGATATAATAGCGTATATATCACCCCATTTATCGTTATTTATTTTTTATGATTTCAATATAAATTAATAAAATATTTATTTTCTAAAATAATAATAGTGTCAATTTTGACATTATTCATTAATTTGCCTCCTCAAAAATAATTAGAGAATATAAATTATAAGAATAATTTAATAAACACCAAATCTATCATATTCAGATTTAAAATTAGTGGATAAAATTATTTAATTAATATTATATTTCTTTTAATATTTCTAATATCATTTCATTCATTTTTTTCATTTATTGAATGATTAGTGAATCATCATTGTGTAATTATTTCTGACAATCATTCCCCACAAATAATTTTAAAAAAATTTAAATTATTCTATTTAGAACATTTATATTTCTTAATAATATTTATAGTTGAGAATATATATTTTATTGATAATCATATTAAAAAATTATACGTATTAAAATTAATAGTGTGAAATTTTATCACTCTACTTGATTTAAATAATATCTATGCAATTTTCATGAAATGGGATCCATTGAATAATTAAATTTAAATATTTAATTTAGTTAAGAAATAAATAAATTCATCCAATTTTATTTTATAAGGTGTTATTAATAATTTTCTAATATTTATAATTTTCATTAACTAAATTACTTGATTTACCCATAAATGCTGTAATAAATTATCTATGTTTATTATTTAAATAGTATTAAAATAAATGGATAATTATTACTAAATTTAGACCTGTTAATTATAAATATGTAATAAATTGTTCAAAATTAAATTTACAAAAGTTTCAAAAATTAATTTAAATATAAATCTATATATGGAATGAAACAATATGTTTTAATGTAAAAATGATCAAATCTTTGAATTATTTTTCTTGTCAATTTTAAATTTAAAAATATCTAAAATTAAACAAATTAGATTTATCTATATATTTATTGAACTATTAATACTTTAATACTAATATAAAATAGAATTTTATTTATAGATAAATTAGATAAAAATTCAATTTTAATATAAATGAATTATTTTATCACAATTCTTCAAAAAATGAATCAAAATAGAAAAATTCAAAATTTAACAATGTAATAATATTGATATTATTCATTCATATTTGTTTTTTATTTTTTATTGTAGAATATATAAAATTTCTAGGAAATATATTAAATAATGTTGCGCCATTGAATGATGATAATATTACCTTTGATAATATTTTATATCTTTCCCTATAAAGTTGATTTTATTAAAATATTTTGTCTAGAAAACCCATAATATGTAAAATAATTATTTTACTGAAGATAATATATATATTTAATTAAAATAATGTATCAAAATTGGTTGAAATAATTTATTGTGGTAAAATGAGTGTAATTTCATAAATATTATTTTTAGGAGAAGGATTTCATATATTTTAAAATGTGTTTTATTTTTATTTACCTTCAAATTGTCAATATATAATTCTTATTATGTATATGTTTAAAGTATACATAATAATTTAATTAATATTATTCATATATAACTTCCGCTCATTAGGTGATAGGTATAATAATATTTTAATATTATTATTATTAATACATTATAGTTTTGTAAAATATCAATTACTTGTAATAACAACTATGAAAATATTATGAGATACTATGTTATAGTATCCAAACATAGTGATACATGTATCAAAAGATAATATATGTGTTATGTGTAGATTAATCTTGTCATGGAGTTGTGTACTGTGAAATGATATCTTAGTTCATTCATATAACATAATAATATTTAGTGTAGGGTGAAATTAAAAATATAGAAAAGAATAAATTAATTTGAGGAAAAATATATAAAAACATCTTGAGGTGTTACATGATGATCCACAAACAAGTTTAAAATTGATATCAATGAATATAATGTAATATTCTAAGTATGTGGGTATTAAATTGAGAACACATGAAAAAAAATCATATTGAGATGAAAATAGAATCATGTGATTTTTTGGTAAAAATTCATTTATATGGGATTAACTGTATATTAAAATGATTAATTATTAGGTGATATAAAAATTCCCATGATAATATTTAGAAAATAATTAAGTGTGATAAAGTAATTCAGATGAGATTTCAATGAAGTAATTTCTTGATATGTGAATCACGAGTCTAGTTGATTTTGATGAAGATTATTTCTAGTATATAAAAAATGTGTTAATATCTAGATTAAATGGGGAAATAATTCACTATTCTTGACTGAATTAAATTTGATTAAATTACCTGTAAGAATTTATCTTGGTGTTTCTACATTGATTGAATAATTATAGTGATAATTAAGTGAGTAATGTTGGTAATATTATTATTATTAATATATATTTATGATGGTGAAAAAATATGTGGTTTGAGAATTAATGGTGTTCTTTAAAAATCATTAATGAATTTTATATGTCCAATTTAATGTGGGGATGATGAAGAGATGATGTAAATTATCCAACAAGTTGATTAATTGAGAACGCGATAATTATTTTGATCTCTCAAGATATGAAAATCATTTTATGAAAAATAATGTTTTTCAATAATCCATATATAATCCTGAATAATTTGTACACATATAGCCTTATTGATCTCTCTAATTGTGATATAAGAAAATCTTCAGGATGGTAGTGGATTGTTATTTGTTGAATCTTATTTATTGATGATCTTTTGTGTCATCCAATGGAATTTAAAATTGGGGATCTCATAATGGAATATATTATTAAGTGATTAGTACATGGTTTTAAGAGACTATTGAATATAGTAATGAATCCATTTTGGGATTATATACAAATTTAAATATATTAAGATATTTTATATTTAAAAATTAAATATTTAATGGATTATTTAATATTATAATTGAACATAAGATGGGACATTGAGAAATTAATTAGAGGATCATGAAATGTAACAAGTTCATGAGGTCAAATAAAAAATAATTCATACGAATGGATTATTAATTCACCACCCTTTCTGAATGGTCTATATAGCCCTTTTTATCTTCAATTCTTATCACAGGGGACCACCTCTAATTATTCAATAGATGATTTGAAAAATTGTAAATCACAATTCTATGATCAAATGATGAGTTCCTATTTTTGATGGCAAAAAATTTAACATTTATAAGAATAAGATGTGTCCCTTCCTCTTTTAACATGAACTTGAAGTCAGATTTTCATCTATAGAGGACATTAAACATATTAAAAATAATACATTTTTAAAAAATGATCATGATATAAATATATAGGTTGATATAATAAGAAAAAAATGATATGTTCATATACTTATCAAACTTAGTATTGTACTATTTTTATGGATCATGAAACAAAAAAAAATTATAATATATATTTAGAAACATATACGAGGGAAACAATAATGTGAAATAATCCAAACATAATGACTAGAAGAATAATATCAATGAGATAAATATTCATGATGATGATAACATTTATTACTATTTATAAAAGGGAAATGTGATAGTTAGTAACATTTTACAGTTTTTTAAGAATCCTTATAATTCATCCATTTGTAAAATAATGTTCTGGAATTTTCTATATACGATTGATTTAATAATGTTCGACTTAGAAAATATAGATGACATGAATATTCATGTCATATATAATATGTTCATTTCATAAAAGATGATATAGGATCTTACCATTAATAAGAAGATGAAACGTGGGACGAATTTAGAATCCATGTAAAACAAATAAATATTAATGAAGAAGAGTTTTCTGGAAAATATTATTGAGTTGAGTATGAGGATAAGGAAGACATAAATAAAATTTCATCCCTTCATAAAAATATATTTATTAAATAAAAAATGAATAGAAAATATATGAAATTTTTTAGTTCATTTAATAAGGATAATATTGTGCATATATGAGAATATATTTCAAAAAATTATATTAAGTATATTGAAACTCATAAAGAATAATAGATTCCCTAATGAAAGAAATGGGGTGAAATGAATAAAAACTATTCCAACAACAAAATAAGTATTTTTATGAGAACGAATCGAAGTATGACTCATCCTATAATTCAAACAAATAATCCATTTTTTCATGAGTTAATAAATTATTTGATTCCTGCGTAAATGATAATTGAAACAAAATAACTAATCTTGAGTGGGTGGGAAAAAATATATATTCATTTATAGATACAGTAAGGCATATCATGAATGAGTAAAATGAATCTGATGAAGGATAAATAAAAAGTGTATAACAAACTAATTCCAATTTTCATGAGATTGCAGTGAGACATTACTGGGCATTAAGCAACATCCCCAATAATTCAAAGCCTAGAAATAAAGGTTGAAGGGTTTCAAAGCATGTAGGGGACAAATTAACTTTTAATTTATAAAAGCGACAATATAAAAACAATCCAAATATAGTTCATCATATGATACATGAAATAAACGAAGACATTTCATATCATTCCCTTTAAAAAAACCAACCAAGGCTTCCTATAGTGGAAGACAAACAAAAATCAAATTAAATAGCAGAAAGACAAAAAATAAACTCCAAGAGAACAACTAAACTCCATCCTCTACAAGCATTATTCTCCGACATCACCAAGCAGTCCAAAGTATCACGACATGGTAATAAAAATGTGGGATACTTTCGCTTTTCCCAAGTCCTGAAAGGTACCATCTGCAAAAGAACACAAGGTACATAGTAGGGATGATTATATAACATAGTACGTTTTCCCTAATGACTTCTATACTCATGATAGTTTTATAGAATAGTTATAACATTATATAAAAGAGCTTATATAAAACAATCTACCAAAATAGGTTATAACCAAATATAAACAAGTTTGAAAACCAATTATAAACAAGTGAAACAAAATTAAATGATACCAAATTCTTGCAATTTATAATCCATAAAATAGTTAATGAATTCTTAAAACCCAATTCCTATTATCATTTTGACATACCCATTCTATTGTTAACAACACACCCACACATGCATTCATTGTTCGACAATTCCATACTCATGAGCGGTCTTATGTCACATTACCTTGTGTACCAATGGCCCACACTCCCAATCCATGGTTATGAACCTCGTACTGCAATGGTACACATCCATTATTTAGGGGCATTCCAATTATGACCTCACAAAAAACCATGTATGTAAAACCAATCAAAATAAAAGTTTCAAACTATTTTAATAAAACTGTACTTTTATTGAAAACCATTGAATGAACCAATTTTAATGTATCCATTAAATTAGAATAAAACATTCATTTTAAATTAATACATATAATCCAAACCACATTCCACATTTCCAAAAAATTCCCACTTTAAAAGATATAATTTAAAATTAATAGCACTAGAACTTTATTCAAATACAAAATTTTCCATATTTCCCAAATTTCCCAAACCATCAAAAAGAAGTGTTTCCAACAATTGATATACATCAAAATAAAAACCAATAAATCTAAAGATATTTAATTTTAAATAATTCCTATTAGTTATTATATTTGAATTAGAGAGATAATCTATATACATAAATGGTTTTGACAAAACATTACAACAGATGAATAATGGTTGAGAAAACCGAGTCGATTATTCACAAAAAAATCATAGATATCTTATCCTAGAATGATAAAAAAATGTATCTAAAATTATTTGGAATCAAAACACATAGATCAACCAATAATGGGTGTATATTTTAGAAACCAATAGGTGAGGGGAAGTAGATCTATGTAGATCATAGAAACTGATCAAGAACGATGAAGAACGAAAACATACCTAGGGAATATGATTTTAAAACACCATAAAAATCCTTCTAATTTACTCCAAATCGCATCGGAGAAGTTCTTATATATTCATGATAGTGAAATCCCATGTTATGGCTTCTTTAGAGAAATAAAATCCACTTTGAGGGGAAATCGTGAGAGATCCACATTTTTAGGATCTCATGTAAACCACACACATGGTTAGTTCACACGGTTAGACAAACAGTGTGCTAACCGTGTGTTAGGTACTACCTAGGAATACCATCACATGACCTCATTTCATGCTCTTAATAATCATGTGCACACCGTGGTGAAGCTCTCTGCCTCAAATTTTCTCTTGCACACAATTTCTACTAGTATTTCTGCACGGTTTGGATAAACTATGCGCATTCTATTTGCCTCTCCTTTTGCCTCTAAAACTTATTAAAAGTTAGCCTAACTATCACAAAATTCTCTATTATAATTTATATACATAAAAAAATAAAATGGATGCATACCAAAAACCAGGGTTACTAAATTTTCCTAACCATCAATATTTTTGTCCTCGAAAAGTAGAAATCCATTAAAACTCTAAAGAGTTCGGGACATTTTTCATTCATTTCCTTGTCAAATTCCAAAGTATAATCCGAAATGTAACCATGCATCCATAAAATCCGAACAAGAATGAATATTTTTCTATATAATAATTTCTATTTATTATCGAGAATCTATAATGGGATATGTTTCCATGAAGCATCCTTCTCTAGGTCAACATGATCCATCTAATTACATGTCTAGGATTAGGCTGATACTTTTTCAACTAGATACGTTGAAGAAATTAGGCACAAAACTAATTCATCATGGTACTGAAACCCGATATGCTACCTATCTGAATTAGTTCCCATATCTTGAATGAGCCAATGTATCTAGGTTTCAATTTTCTCATCATTCTGAAATTATGATTTCCAATTCAATGTCCTTTGACAATGATTCACATAAAATTTCTGAATACCATATGTTGTCTCCATAATATTTATTATAAATTGACTCGTTTTCATTTTTCTTAGACAAGGCTCAGCCCAACTTGTGATGTTTCACCTTTTTCTACCTAGCATAGTAGATAACGACAAGGATGCCCATACAATGCCTCATATGAAGCCATATGTATCATGTCGTGACAAGTGTTATTATATGAGAACTCCAAAAAGAATATATTATCCTCTCATAAGATATCAAAATACATTACACAAGCACACATAATATCTTTAAATTTTGTATCATCTGTTTGGAATGCCCTTCCTTCAAAGTGTGATAAGTCATGAAAATATTCAACGGAATGCGAAGGGAATTCTGTATGGATTTCAATAAACAAAATGTGAAATATAGATATATGTATAGGATGACTGATACTAGTATGTCGTGTCTATTTTACAATTCTTGGAAATAGATCTTGGAAATATTTTCTACCATATGAGTTTCCCTAATTGGAATGAAATGGGCCAACTTGGTAAGAGGATCCACTATCACCCAAATGGAACTGTTTTTATATAACCTAATTGCAAGACCTATAACAAAATACATAACCATTTCCTCCCATTTTAACACAATTATAGGTAAATATTAGAACAGACCTACTGCTGTTTGATGCTATGTATTGACGTGATAATAAGTTAAGAACTTAGAAATGAACTCGGCCACCTTATTTTTCATGCCACTCCAACAAAAAATTTCCTTAAATACCTTATACATCTTCTATGTGGATGGAGTTAAATCCCTTCTCGAATGGTGGTAATAATTAATTATTTGTTTCTGAAAAGGCCATAGGTACAACCATATATTCTCTAAAACACAAAACTTACCTCCCATTATGTTGGAATCCCTTAATGGTCTCCCGACCATTTCATTTTATACTCACAACCTGACATTCTACATCAGATGTTTGTGACTCTATGACCATATTTACCTAATTAGGATCAATCATTGCTGAAAACAAAACTGCAACATCACCTCAGTCTATTCATTATACATGCACGTTGGCTAAGACCAACATCGAATGCCTTTCATCTGAATGTTCTTTTTGTGACTGAGCATATGAATTTTTAGTCAATGCATTATCAATAGAATTCCCTTTTCATTTTGTATAACTCATGGAAAAGTCAAATACTTGGTGATAATCCATCCATATTGTTTCCTCATATTCAAATATTGGTGAGAGAAAATGTGTTTCAAGTGTTTGGGATCCGTAAACATAGTGAATATATCATAAATGAGTTAGTTTCTACATGTTTTGCATGCATGGATGACTACATCGAACTCCAAACCATGTGTTGGGTAATTCTTATAATTAATCATCAACTAACATGAATCATAAGCAACCACATGGTCTCCTTTCATGAGAACACATCCCAACCCATATCCCGTAGAATCAAAGTACACCTCATACCCCAGTCCTGATTATGGAAAAATCATGATTGGTTCTATTGTAAGATGAACATTCAGTTCATAGAATGATATCATGCATTCTTATGTCCACTGGAATGGAGCATTATTCTTTGATAGAGTTTTCATTATAGAATTTAGTCGTGAGAAATTATGCACAAAGCATCTTTAGTAACCAACTAGACCAAGAAAACATTGTATCTCGAATACATTCATTGGTTATCTACAAGAGAGAGAAGCTTCTATAATTTTAAGATAAAAAATCCATTACCAGAAATGACATGGCCATGAAAATGTACTTCATGTATCCAAAAATCAAACTTTGATAAGTTGGCATAAAAATAGTGATATCGAATAATTTGTAAAAATGTTACCAGGTGTTCCACATGGTCAGCCCTTATAATTAAATACACCAATATGTTTTCCAAAAACTGCAATACAAAAGAATCTATTTATCACTGAAATATCCAATTCATGAAATCTATGAAGACTGCTTCAGAATTATATATACCGAAAGGCATGAGTACATATTTTTTACTTTCCATTTCTACTTCTGGAAGCTGTATTTGAAATATCTACCTTTCAAACATTAAATTGTTGAAATCGTGATCACATTTCAATTTTATAGAACCATTGAGGTCCCCTTAATTGATCGTACATATAATCAATTTTAGGATGTTGATATTTATTCTTTTTCATAACATGGTTATTCTTATGATAGTAAACACCTGTATGAAGAATTCCATATGCTTTCATCATGAACAAGACTGGTGCTTCCCATGAATACGTACTTGGTTGAATGAAACTATATTTTTCCCAATCCTCTAATTGCGCATTCCATTATCATAACTCCATCAGTTCCATCCGACAAGATTTAATGTAAATTGGATAGGTCCCTAGAATGAGATCAATCATTAACTCCAATTCTCTTATAGGTTGTAATGATTATATGTTTTTGAGAAAGACATCTAAATTTTTTTCATCAACTACAGGAAAACCGTTTTTCATCAATCTTTTCTATTTATTCAATATACAATGCTTCCAGCTAATAAGAGATTATTCCCACTATTGATGCCAAGATTCTATTTGCATAATTTTTTCCCATCCTCTCTCCTTTAAAGAGATGGTTGATGCAGACATCATTCAGAACACTAAATTTTCTCCAATAAAAGAAGATGTGATCCTTGAATGTTGTAAACAAATCCATAACCATTATTAAATCATATTAATCTATTCCGAACATTGAGAATTTTAATTTAAGATTATCTTCGTCAAAAGTTATTTCACATGCTCTACATAAAAATTATTTATGTTCTATTTCTCTAACAAGAGTATGTAGTTTTAAAATAGAACGATTTTTTTTTGAATTTAAACCATGAAAATAAAATGCATGATAAGAAAAAATACAATGTGATGCCCCAGTATCCAATAGCACCTACATAAGGGTAGAATTCAATAGAATTGTACCTATCATCGTAGATGGTTCAACATGATCATCAACAATCATCTTCTCAACTACATACAAATTTCATAATCAATTAACTATTATCCTTCTTTCCTTGATGATATTTCACTAGTGGAGAAGTCATGGTAATTCTATAATCACCATGGATAGATATGCTCTTTTAATAATACTATTTTTGTGTCCTCTCCCTATTGAAGCATATCATGCTTGTGACACCTGATAAGTGTCCAGAGCACTTGACCTCGGAGAACTATGACAATAACACCTAATATTATCTGTCTCCTTGAATATATGATGTTCTCTAGGTTTTTCCTTAAAATCTCTCTTTATGTGATAAAAAGAACCACATTGAAAAAAACCTTCACTGCTCTTGGGTTTTGGATGGAGGTTTGTTGATCCCGCCATCTGATTCTTATTTCCACTTCCACCTTGGAAATTTGTTTCCATTTTCCACTTCATCCCACCATTTTCCCCCAATTCACATTGGTATCACCATACCTCATCCCATGGATCTTGAGATGTCATGTACAATAAATGTATCTCTATTAACCGTTATTGTATAATCTATAATACAAAGTACAACAATATATGATCAAATCATTTTCATTGGCCCTAATTTTAATATGTGTTCCATTAAACATTCACCTGCCGCATCTTATGGTGAAAAATTCACTAAATTCACTAATTTAACCTCATATTCTGGGACCGAGAGATTATCCGTATTCAGGATAATGAATTCTGTTATTCTTATGGATTTTGAACGCTTGAGTACATAATTGTTTGTTGAACAATTATTAAAAATAAACCCATGTATGGCCTTCATCCAATTTTTCCTACAGCACAAAATCCCACCAATGGTTTGAAAGATTCTCGATCATATATGTTTCCTAATTAAAATTAATCTCCAATAGTTATCTAATAAAATCAGTGATAATTTTTACTATTATAATCCATATCTCAACTTTTTTAGGATCAACATCACCCTGGATGATGGGTGGATCTGATTCATGAACTGGATGGTATGATCCACATGCCCTGGATCATTCATCTAGCACCCTGTATCTACGACATAAAAAACATAGAAAATACTCTAAACTATCTCATTGTTTATGCATGGTTCAGGTACAACCACATTCATTACATCTTTCTCTTATTGGATCTTTTGATGGCGTCTAGGTGACATCTTCCAAATAAACAACAAACTCCTTCAATTTCACTATCTAGAAATAGATGTTTTAGAATTTTAATTTCTATTAAATCAACTATCAAAACATTGAATTAAAAAAACATCCCTTTTCCCATGTTCAACAATGTTTTAACCTTGGAATGTTATTTTATAAAATTAACCATTTCCCAAATATCATAAGCATTTCATTTTTCTAAATCTTTCAATTGAATAAAATCTGGTTTTTCAAAAATCAACATTTTTTTCACAACATGAATCATTCATTGAAATAATGTATGCACTCCTAGTGTGAAGTAATATCTCTAAAATGCATGTCATATGTGCCTCACTGGCTAAACCCATTACAATGATATTTCCAAATCATGAAATTGTCTCTAAACACTTCTGAACCCATCTCCATGTTAACAAGATTTTAATCATAGAAGGGTTAGCTAGTTATTTTATGCTATATGATTTAGTCTCTAAAAATACTACTCCTTTCTAATATTCCATCCCACATAATAGATGAGAAGGAATTTACACTCCCAGACCAGGAACACTAATGACCACTTGTTAGGTAAGGACCGAACAAGATGATACCATTTGTAATGACCTGCTAATTCTAATTGCATTGAGAGTATAATGTGTCATTATTGGGTCTTAAGAGAAACACACAATACACCAAAGGCTGGAAATAAATTCTGAATGGGTCTGAAGGATGTGGTGAATGATTTACACTTTATTTTCTAAAAACAACAATTTGACAACCAACTAAAAATTACTCCATATATGATGCATGAAATAAACCATGACATTTCAAATCATTCGATTTAAAACAACCTACAAAGGTATTGTACAATATAAAACATCCCAAAATCAGAGTAAATAGCAGAAAAAAAATAAATAAACTCCATGATAGCAACTAAACTCCTAGATCTATAAGATCTTTGATTTACGATCACAATGTATTCCAATGTATCATGATGTGGTGCTAAAGTTGTGTGATACTTTACCTTTTCCCAAGTTATAGAAGGTTGCAACTGCAAAAGCAACAATGTGATATATCATGGGTGAGTATATAACTTAGTAGGTTTTCCCCCAATGACTTCTTTACTCATGCCACTATGATATAATAGTTAGAACATTATATAATACAATTTATATAAATAAATATAAAACAATTGTTTATAAAAAAATATAAACACGTTTGAAAACCAATTATAACCGTGAACAACTGGAGTAAATGAAACCAATTTCAAACAAGTTATTTTCTAGAAAATAACTAATCAAGGCATAAAACCCATTTATTATTATCTTTTTATCATGAACATTCCATAGTTCACTACTCACCCACAGACACATTCTTTATTCGATAGTTCCATACTCATGAGAAGCATGTTTTCCCATTAACTTGTGTCCTAATGACACACTCTCCCCATCTAGGGTCTTTCACATTATACCCCAATGGTACATTTACCTTGTTCTGGGGAACCTTGATCATGAACTCACACAACCCCATGTCTGAAAAACCATTCCAAATAACCATTTCCCACTATATAATTAAAACTGTACTTTTATTGAAAACCAATGGAATTTTTAATTTCAATGTAGCCATTAAATTCATTAAAATATTCAATTTTATCGAAAAAAGAAAATCCAAATAATGTCTTAAAACTATCGAAAATCTCAAATTTAAAAGAACAATTTTAAAATTAAGAACACAAACACATTATTCAAATGCCCAATATTTCTGATTTCCCCAATTTGAAAAACCATCACAAATAAGGGTTTCCAATGATTTCTATGTAGCCAAATCAAAACCAATAAAACACTGGATATTTAATTTGATTTAATTATCATCATTTCCACAATATAGAGTAGATATAGAAGCCAACTACCTCAATGGTTTGGATGAAACTTTACCAAATAAGAAGAACACTTATGAAATCCTATGTGATTCTTCAAGAAATCTCCTTAGATCTTTTCTCCTAGAAACATAAAGAACTAATTGAAAATTATTTGGCATCCAAACTGATAAATCTACCAATAAAGGTTGTATATAGGAGAAACTAGGAATATATGATAATATGACCAAACCAATCAAGAACAGTGATGAATAGTCACATACCTCAAGAATCTGGGTCCAAAACACCATGGAAAGCCTTTTAATTGACTCAAAATATCATTGGTGTGGTTATTCTACCTTCAAGGAAAAGAAATACTTATTTTTTACATCATAAAGATAAAAAGCCACATAGAGGCCAAAATGTGTGAGATCCACTTTTTTAAGATCTCGCATTCAATATCTATATGGTTAGTTCGAACAGTTAGACAAACTGTGCACTAAATGTGAATTAGCTACTTCCTATCCATACTCTCACAAGGCCTCATAGCATGGTCTCACTAATCATGAACACACCAAATCGATGCTCTTTACCACAAATTTTCTATTGTTCTTGTTTTCTACATGGATATACCAAAAACATGAATGAACTGTGTGTATCCCATACACCACTCCTTTTGTCCTCAAAACATAGTGAATGTTCACCTAATTCTCCCAACATTATCTCTTATACATTATATCCATAAAAACACAAAAAAGGGATACATGAAAAAACTGTGGGTGCTTCACAATTTAACTTAATAAAATAAACAAATAATCCTAAATAAATTTTTTTTTGATGAGATTAGATAATATAACATTGATACAACTGAGTAAGGGAATATGGTAACTGATCCTAAAGGGAATTTTACTAAAACACAAGAATAGATATTTGATATAGAAGATGTATATATCATAAATTAAAGTAATTTGTGAAGTGCAAGATTATAATTCAAAATATAAATTTAGAAAGGCTTCTAAATCTATTGTGGATAATTTTTCATTGGAACATGGTAAATATACCCTTGATTAGTTTGAAAATATATGTGTAATCTCTAAGAGTGATGGTATTAAATTCTATGATGATGATGTGTTGAGAAAGAATACAATATGAAATGTTTCCACTCTAATGGAAGGAATATATCATCAATAAAATTCGCATACCAATAAGAATGAAGTATTATGTTGTAGTTCTAAAACTACAATATTTCATAGATAGTTCTATAACAAGAAATATATATCCCAATTCATGGGTTTTTACTAGATATGTGAATGTTATAGAGACCAAATCCATGCATGTGGGTTTATTATTTTACTTATTGAAATGTGGAAATTAATATGGGGATATAAGATAGAACATGCTGACTAACACTAAACTAAAGAAAAATGTGACCTGATCTAAAAAAACAATATCAACCCAAAATAGTTTTGGATATTTAAGGAAGTTAGTGGAACATTTAGATAACAGGTTCACTATGATGAAGTATTTATTACTAGACTATAAGTTTAATTTATATATGATTTAATATGGTTGAATTATTATAAAATAATTTAATTTCAATTATTTAATTCTAGTAATTCATATGCTAAGTCCAAATATGTTGAGCATGTGTTTAAATAATAAATGATAATTTCCATGATAATTTGATGAATAAAAAAGTTAAAGGAAGAAGATAAGGTAATTTCATTGAAATAAAGAAATTAGGTTGTAATATATGGGAAGACAGATATTCATGTGTTTTCATACAAAAGAAGGGACATGAAAATTCAGAAAAGTTTAAGAGGTTTCAGAATGTTTGACATAGTAAAAATAATATTATGATTATTCATTAACTCAAGAATAATTTCTGAATACGATTAAGAAAATAAAATAATCAGTAAATGATGTTACCTTAACATCTAAATTGAAAAATAAATTACACAATGAAATATTTATAGAATATAAAATGGAAAATAATGTGATGATACAAAAAAGTGATGAGGTGGAAGGAAATAATTGTCCATGACGAGAGGAATATCTCGGCGGGATTATTTTCCCTAATACAATAAATTTTATCCCATAATCAATATTGATTTCTATGATTAGACAAAAAAATTATGAGAATTGAGGGAGTGAGTCTTGGATGTTTGTGATTAACATCATGGAATTATTTACCTTCAATGAAACTATTTATTGAAATGTAACAAAAAATTAATGTTAATTAATTTATGGGTAGAATTCGGGATGGAATTATATCATTATACTAAATTCTAGTGAATCTTGAAATTTTGGATAGATTTCCAAACAAGATGAATGAGTTACTCAATCTTGCTTCAATTTTGTTTTAATGTATCAATATTATTTTATGGGTGAGTGTTGATTGATAAAAATGAAAAGATATATTAGTGATATTTATAACACACATGATATTTATGAAGAGATTCTCGATTAATCTAATTTATATAAATCTATAATTTCAAAAAACCCTCAATAGATAAATTCTTTTCATAGTTTCAAGTATATTTATGTTTATGGATAACATATTTTTTCTTGATTATTTCGCACATGTATATATAATATGTTATCACATTTAGATATAAATAATATTAATTATTTTATTTTTCTAAAAATTTATTTGATATCATCCCCCTCATTATAATAGATAAATTAGTTACTCTAAAAAAATGAAATTTTGATATTTTATTTAAATTCGAGAAAAATGAGAGATTTCTTACATTGTAACTTTATATTTGATTGTTTATTAATGGGATAATGAAATCATCAAGAATAATGTATGTAATGATGTGAGGATATATTATAATATAAATTCAATTGGGGAGATTCTTTATCCTATGTATGATTTGAATTATTTATTAATGATTCATTATGTTATAGGTGAGTGGAAATGAGGTGATGATTTTTATAGGATTTTTATGGATTCATAAAATGACTTTGGATTTATTCCAGAAAAATTCTACATTTATATCTTGTGATTGAAGAATTATGCATAAAAATTAAGGAATATATATGCTAAAGGTGTTCTAAGGAAGAAAATTCCCAATATCTTGATATTATTTTATTATAATATTTGATGAATAAGGAAAATAAAATTTCTATTATTGTATAATCATATTATTGGTGTGATTTCCATAAAAAAATTAAGATTGTTTTCATGATGTATAATTAATAACTGAGATGGCTAGGATTCAAATATTAAATACTTCACAAACCCTTTTAATAATATTTTATAAAAAAATCCATCCCTTAGAGATACATTACAGTAGCTCAACTACACATATGGGGTCTATGATCAACCATATTGGAACCATCATTCATGACTACCTTAATTTATTTGGGAGTATAGTTTAACTAGAGAGAAAACATGGTTAGAAACAGAATGTGAACAATATGCATGTAAGGGGGATGATCATCTAATAGGTGGCACATCCCTGGGGTATGAGTGTTGTGTGTGTCATATCAAGGAGTCGACTCCAATTTCATTATCATGGAGTAAATTGGGTGTAGAGTAATATTAAGAAAATTTAGTATGAATTATAATCTAATATCGTATATAAATTACATGAGGTATTGTTCCTCCATATTAAGAAGAGATGATCATAATGTGATTTATTTGATTATAGTCAATCCATGACATCTTAATAATATAAGTAATCTTCTTCAAGATAACACATGTGAATGATTAATTCAAGAAGTAATTTTTGAGATATTGAGTTGTCATCATAGTAAATATTTCAACAACATAATGAATCCATTATCATTATTGAATTTAGAGAAAAAAATTCTTTATGACAGAATCCTTATATAATCCAAGAATCCTAAATTAAGATGGATAATGCAAGAAATATCTATTCCTAGGGATCTTCTATGATGAAAAAAACCTTATATGAAAATTTTTATGTTCCCAGAGCATTACTTATTCAAAAACATTGTTCATTCTATGTGGTACTCGTGGATCTTCCATAATGATTTAATTTTTAAAATGTTTTCCATTCACACATATTATCCATCGGATGATGAAAATTTAGCTTCCCATTCCTCATAATATCCAGTGATCATACAGATGACAACATTTATAAAATGAAATCATTATGATATTTATATATGCATCATGGGAGCATGAGTTTCATGCATATTTTTCATACTACTATTCAATATTTTTAGATTATCAAAGTTGTATGATTCATCTATTATAAGACTATATGAATTAATGGGTGAGATTATAACAATGAGATATAAATTCAGTTTAACTTCCATGTTTATAAATCAGTTCAAATGAATATAAGAAAATAATTGTTAGATAATATTACACCATTTTATTTAAATATATTATTACCGTTTAATAAGTCGATTTATCTCCACAAGAAAAAAATTGAAACACCAATATATTTCGATAAAAATATAAATAAAATGTATGTCTATTAAAACATATGTGTTAAATGAGCTGGAAAAGGCAAGAGTAAATGATTTATAAAATATTTATAGAATGGAATATAATAGTTTCATTCAATTTGAATATAATTTAGCTGAAATAGATTAAATAACTAATATGATAATTTTATTCTTATAAATGTGTTTTTCTATTAATTACCTTTTTAAAAAGTCATGCATATATATATGTATATCATGAAACATGTGATTAATGATATAGAATATATTTTATATGAATTCATTATTGATACTAATTTAACTAGTAAATGATCAAATATTTGAATGAGAATGGTTATTATTATAAGAATATATTTTCTTATCATCAAGTATTTTCTATTTATTATATTATTGTTTCCGAAAAACAATTGTTAAATTTTAGAATGTGAATTTTGAAAAATGAATATAATTTTTTAAATTAAAAAGAAAAATATTATCTGAAGATTCTGTTTTCTGAAATAAAAGGTTTTTTGGAGAATAGAAAAAAATACCAATTTTTGTAAAACGATCACTTTTATGATGTTATCATTATGCATGTATGGATTAATTTTTTATGTTTTGACTTTCAATTATATATATATATATATCTGTGTGAAAGGAATTCATTTAAAATTATTCTTATATCTTTGTGAAACCCACATATATAATTTTGAAAATATAAGTAATATTTCAGAATAGAAACTATTTTTATTCACTTATGTAAAAAAGTAAATAACATAATATGTAAAAGATTAATATATGAAAGAGAAAATCAAAATTTAGTTGAAAATTATAATATTATGTTATAATATTATTTTAATTTTTTAGAATAAAATTATTATTACTATGTTTAATGTTATGGACCATGAGATTTTTTAAAATATTATATTTAATGATTAGTTTTATTTATATTATGTAATTTTTTAAATTAAATTAATCTATTAAAAATGATGGCATTGTTATGATGTTTATAAAAATTTATTTTCATATTTTTACAAAAATTAATTGGAATCCAATTATAAATAATATTAAGAACAAAAATTGTTTAAAATACTATTATTCACAAAAAAAATAGTTTAAATACTATTTTTTACAAAAATATTATTTATCAATGTATAAAATGTTTTAAATTGAACATTAATTTTGTATAATTTATAAATATAATATTATTAATTTTTATTTCCTTTTATTTTCAAACATCGAATTTTTTTTGGGGTTTGATATTATATTTTTATTAAAACATAAATTACATGGATAAAAACTAGTTACCAATGTAAGAGACACAAAAATGTAAAAGTAAATATATGAGAATAAATATCTCCTATCAAATATCTTTTTTTCAAATATATTAATGAGGATTGTTTTCCCATGTTCCCCACATAATCCATTACCTATAACTATTAAACCCATTTTCATTGATTAGTGTATTTATATCATTTAAAACTAAAGGGTACACTGAAATGTTCACTTTTATTAAATTATAAATATAGATACATCCTATCCTTTTTCCACACGCATTCATTAATATTAAATCCTGAAACTATTTCTTTTTATCATAATAATATTCTCTCTAATTTTTATAATTTACTATTATCAATTATATATCTTAAGGCCCTATTTTCCAATGAGAAATTCCGGAAAAACTTAAATGTTCCAATGTTTGTGTCAAATAATAAAAAACTTTTTCTTCCTAATAATTCTCTTCTAAAACTATGATTATTAATGTTATATGAAAACCTTATTATCATTTTAATACTTATATATTGTTATATTAATGTGAAACCCATTATTCATTCCTTTCCATCAACTTTAAAATATAAAATTATTCTACCGATGGGTTGCACAGACTATCACCTCCACATAGTTACATTTTATATTATTTATAATAATATTATTTATTCATAAATACAATTTATTATATAATTCATCATCATGAAAAATTATCAATAATATAACTATTCATATTTTATAATGATATATATATATCCTTAATAATACACACCCATTGAGATATAGTGTCTACATGTTTGGGTTGTGTTAACCACCTACATGAATAAATCTATAAAACACTATCAAAAATATTATAGGTACATTAATACAAATTTTATTAAATCCTATAAGAAATATAATAATTTATTTATTGAATTTTATATTATATATTTGTCCTAACATTAAAATATCATCTTCTATCTCTAGAATCAAAGAAATAAGATGACACTGATTCAACATTCATGAAAACATAAAAAAATAGAATATGATAATATAGGGTCTCTTTTAAAAGAAACTTCTTTGAATAAAGGTTTTTAATGAGGTATTTATTATCCATAATTTTGTTATTATTAATGTTTATAGAATACACATAACAAATCCTAAACATGGTAATGATTTTCCTCTAAAATTCCTCTCTTTGAGACATGTTTGGTATTATTAACATAATTTAAATTTTTTGTGTATATACTTCTTATTTTGTAGGTAATATAATGTATTATTTTTTAGTTGAGTTATTTTTTGTTCATATATAAGACCAATCTTCCAAGGTTCTTTGAAAAAATTTATTCAAAAACAAGAAGGATTGTTCATATAAAAAATTAATTCTATGAGACATGGGCCTTTTATGAAACATTATTCTATTTCAAGAGTGAAGTAATTACGCATTTATATATATTCCAAAAATATGTTTTTTCATGGGAATTACAATTCCAAATCAGATCCTTTTAATAAAATTTATTTTATCAAATTCTACACTTGGTGTAATACTTTTCAGGATATCAATTTTTTTCAATTAGCTCAAATCATCCTCTTGGACATAAACATTGGGTATATTCAATGAAATAATTATGTAATGTTTTATTACACTTGATTTATATGAATTAAAAATGATATAATATATTAAACGTATTTAAATATTTATTACATCAACGTGAATGTTGTTGGCATGGGTTATATATTACTCAAGTCTCATCACCTTGATTTATATTGTTCTTTCATGAAGAGATTTTTATTCTATGATTGAGTTCCATCACAATATTATTTTTTATAAATATTCATTAAAAAATGTGTTTCTAATAAAAATATTGGTTTTCTACTCTTTTTAATGTGTGTGTTTTTAACAAGGTATTTTTTATGATATTGAAAAGGATTTTTTCTATCAGATTCATATGTTTAGCCTTCCAATCAACATTTACAAAAACTAATCCTTTTGACTTTTCAAGGCCAATTGTTGAAACTATTTTTAAAAGTAATTGTTTTCAATGATTTTTCACCTTACCATTTCAAATTGACTTTTATAAGAGGCCAATAAAAATGGGATTTAAATAAATATTAATAATTATTTCAAAAACGACATTTTATTATTGACATCCATTTCCCTTTTCAATAAGAGTTATTTATGATAATTGTTGTAATTTTTTGGTATTTAGAATCTAATATTTATTTATATATTAGGGTAATGAACTAATGAATCAGACAATATGATTCCCAATATATTATTATGTGATATTGTTTCATAATATCTTTTAATATTTTTCCATCTGTGTGAGCATATTTTGATGTTCAGTATGTAAAAACTTGTTGTTGATATTCAGTGACTGTTAAAATTTATTATAAGGATGGATTATTATTATTTTTTCATAAATTGACCTAAAATTATTCCATTACTACTGATTATTTTTTCATGAGTTCTACATAAAAAGAATGCTATTTCGTTTATTTTTTGGGGAGATATTTAATATATATAAGTTGTTATTCCAAAATTTATGATTTCTGTAAATTTGACTTTATAATGCATTACCATAAAACTTATTCATTGGATGTGTTATGATCATGTTACATGTTTTATATAAATGGGAAAATTATTGGTGTTTCGTATATTTTCCTTATAATATGGATAATTTCTTGAAATTTTATAATATATTTTTTAATAACAATTCATTTTTATGGATTTTTTATTATCTTATTAAACCGTCTTTTTTAAATTATGGAATGTAATTTTTCCAATATTTTTTTTCAAATATGAATTATTATAGGTTATGCTGATTATGTGATGTTTACTAATTATATTATAGGATGGATGTATAAGACTAAAAGGGATTGTTGGGGCCTGACATTATATAGAATCTCGATGAATTGACAAGTATGATGTGACAAAATATGTTGGGAATTATTATATATTGACTAATGATTATTGGGTTGTTATTCATATGGGATATCAATGTTTGGAATTTATAATTACTCCAACAATAGTAAATTAAAATAACTAAATAATATAAATTAGATGGTCAATCACACATTTAAATGGATTATATAGTACAATAGTTTCAAAAACATTCTGTTTTCATTTAAAACAATTATCTAAAATATGTAGATATTTTTAATAAACCAACTCAAAAATAAAAAATGGATAAAGAGAGGATAGTTCATATTAATGGATGGTTATTTATAAATTAAATCAATACAATCATTACATCTGAGATTATACCCTGTTAATAGTTATATGACTTCTTCAGTATCTATCACACACCTTATGAATAAAAATAATCAACCTATGATAGAAAAAACCTATCTCAATTTGAATTCATTACTAGATTATATTTGTTATGTTTAATCAGTTTGGTGAAGTTCTATGTTATGTTGTATCTCCCTCACCATTCCCCACAATGATATATCATTCCTTCCATCATTACAACTACTGTAACTAGGTAAAATATGATATGTTTAAAATTGATCTCAATGTAATATAAATTAGAGAAAATAATTAAAAAGATAGAAAATATAAAAATAGTAAATTGTACATCCTCATAAATTATCACTAACCACCCTACAACAACTATCCACTAATATTGATCCTATCATACATTAATGAATATATTAGTATTTACAGATTATACAATATAAAATAAAAAATTTAATAATGGAAAACAAATATTTATTGATTTAAAAATAATACATAAAAACTTAAAATGTAAAATTACATGAAAAAAATAAAAAAAACCTAACTATCCACAAAATTAATTGTCATGGTCAACCCACCCCCACCACTCTCAATTCGGTGTTTGATTTCATTCTCAACCTAGACTAGGGGAATGTCCCTAGAAAAGATTTCCCATATAAACAATAGAATCCCCATAAATTTATATATAATTTTCTTCATGTGTATATTTTTAGGGTTCTGTTGTCTTCTCATTGATCTTCACCATAGTAATATCTTAGGTATCATTGCAAATCGACTTTCTCAATCCCCCAACCTAAAATTATTCTTTTTAAAATTTAATTATCCATGTGGATCACCTCTTCCCCTAAAAATCTTTCTTAAATATTTAGGGTAAATGTTTTATAGGATAAACCTGCTTGAATTACCCCAAATACATTTATATCTTTCATTATTCATGTCTACATAAATTTAATCCCTCATCATTATAATTTTTTTGGTCTATCTAAATTCATTAATTGTAAGTGAGGAAAAATGAAAATCATATTACTATGTCATAAAAGCTTCTTGTAGTTGTCTTATTTAGATTTCTATTTAATAAACAAAAACCCGAATTACATTATATAATATTCATTTTATACTTTTCAAACCTCAATGAAGAAAAACCAGGACTATAATGTTTTCATGCTCAGTATTCTGGTGCTACTCGAGATCCCAATCATTCAGTTATAGTGAATTTATTATAAAGTGGTGGTGGAACTGGAAGTATAGTAGTTTACAAGGCCGATAATGTGTTATTTATGTATAAGGAGACCATTTTTCATATGTAGGTATAGTACATAGATGATTGTCAATTTTATATTGAAAAAATCAAATTCCATTCTCTTATTTATAATTGATACCGCATCTCATCCTTACATTGAAACCAGAAAAAAGTTAGAGGACTCCTAATACAATCATTTGTTGCCATATGCTATTAAACAATCTTCCATCTACAAAAACATTATATCATCTAGTACACTATTGTAGATAATCTTATGTATGGAATATTTGTATGTGTTATTGACTTCTCTTTAGAACATAGTAGGATCTCTTATTTGGAGAGTAAGGCTTGCTAACCCCCATATCTTTTCAATGTGTCTTTATACCCATGATGTGAAGTCCATCATATGTATTCCCTAAACACATAACAACAAAATGTAAAAAAGATATGAATGTAATGACAATTTTTTTATTCTCATTTATATTTATCAAAATGACATACCAAATATAAAATACCAATATATACAAAGAAAAAATTACAATATGGGATTTATAATAATAAAATTAATGATATATGTAAATTAAAAATATAATATTGTTCTCAAATTTAAGGCTATAAAATCCAACAAATTTAATCCATGATTTCTCTTAAAAATATATATAAACCTGAATTTCAATGGAAACACACATGATATCATTATTTAATATTAATATTCCAGAAAAATAGAGATCAAAATATAGAATGATCCTTTATGGGTACATATGAAATGAAACTAACTACACAGTAAATAACTATCTATTTTATCATTCCCATGATAAATGATGGAATTTAACCTATAGTGAGTTTAACCATCTTATTTTATCATTGTTAAACATGTATTTCTTTGATTTATCACAACATGATTATCCTTATTTGTTCCACTCAAGGTAAAAATTGATATATAGTTTTCTCATACATTTTGTATTGATATGCTACGTAATAACGTGAAAATGACATATAATGGCCACTTTGAGGGAAAATTGACAAGAAATAACAAGGACATGATAATTAGGATCAATTTATATTAAGGATATTATATTCGAAGGTACTGATGAATATATAAAATTAAATAACCAAAATCAGTTTTATTTATAAATTATATTGAATTATAATTAAATAAATTTTTAATTACATTATATTATAATAAATTTCATCTCCACCATATCCCAATCATAATGTAATGATCATGTGAAAATGAAATCATAAAGAATGAGTTACCCCTATTCATAATTTTGTTTCTATATTTACGCTAATTTGTTCAGTTATTTGAATTTAGAGGTTGGTAAAGTCATACATCCACCATCTAACCCCAATATAAAAAATCAATATTTAAGTGACGGAGGATTCGAAACCTCAAAAACACATCCCAGTTTTTTTCCTTTATTCAATCATTTTATTATTTTATAATGTTTTATAAAAAATAAAAAAATGTAAAATTACATGAACCTTACCAAAAAAAAATAATACAATCAAAACATTTTTATTTAAAAAACAACATCCATGTTTCTTGTGAATTCCATCTCTCTCCACTTGAACTTTTATAATCGTGAAATTCACTAGACTAAAAGTAGGAATGGGTAAAATCAGCAGGTAAAGTGGTTCTGTAATATAATTGGTATTTTATTATCTATATGGGATATAATTGGGATGGATATTATGGTAGTTCTCAATGATAAACATTATATAAACAGATTTTGAAATTAATTTTAAAATATAATTTTTACAATCAGAGTTTTGATAATAGTGAATACAAATACTAGTGGATAATATGTCCAATGTCCTCAAAAAAATATAATCCACAAATATAATTATAAGTATTGGTTATAAAAACCTTTCAAGAATGATAAAATATTACAAACATTCAAGAAGTATATATATGTGTGAATAAAAACATTTAATCACCATAATCATATGATATTAAATATATTAAAAATTGAGGGGATTGTTTCATTTACATATTAATAAAAATGATAAAACAGGATTCAATGAACCTAATTTGATTTATTTATCTATAATAATTTAGTCTACCATATTAAATATTTATTTAACCAATATAAAAATTAATTTTATGAATCACGGGGTTTCTACAAATTCATTGTCTCATAGATTAAAATACTAAAACTAATCTATGGGTTGGTATAAATCTTTTCTCATAAAAATAATAATTAAAAATATGGTCGGAATATTTATATTGAACATAGATTGATCTTGCCTTTATCATTGAATAACATTATTATATTTTATTCTTAGATTCATGGAACAATAAAATAAATAAAAAATATTGAATCATTATTTTCTATATAAAGACCCTGAAACTAACAGTCCATAGTTAGTTGTCAGTTTATTATAATAGCACTAGAAATTAGCGACCACATCCTAAGAAGATGAAAATTTTATTATTCTTCGAATACTATATATAAACATGAATAAAATATTATTTTTGAAAAGATAAAGTACAAACTATTATTTTATTTTTGAATAAAATGTTCACTTTATCATACTTATTAATATAAATCAGAAAAAAAAACATCCTAGATTCCTAGGGAAATGAAACATATGAATGGTGTGAGATCATATTTTTTATAAGGTTATGCATACAATGGATGTTAGGAAGGAATGAATAATATGGAAGAAAAACATGATTACCATATAATCCCATATTATTAATAAAATATACTATAAAATTATACATGGATATAAAAACTAATATTATAATCATATAGACATCAATAATTTATTTCATAATGATGGAATCCACAATGTCGAACATCTAAAACATATCGTTATGTTTTTATGCCAAGACGTCTTGTATAAATTGTTAAGGCCTAGATTAAATAACTAATCTAGTTTGTCTCATGGGACACACTAATTCCTTGTGTCATTTATATGTATTTTTCCCACCCATCACATAATAATTCCAATTGATTAATTTTATTAATAAATTATGCAACATAACCACCATACATTAAAAATCAACAATTTCTCAAATTGGAAGAACTGTCATATGAAATAACATTACATTCTTAAAAAAAGATAGTCATTACACATCCATAGTTATACGTTAGATGGTGTTTATAGAGTATATCGGTAGTATAATATTCAATAATCAACACTGGGATACATTAAAAAACCGTAAAAATAATACTAGATTATTTTTTGAGCAAAAATATCATTTTAACATTGAAATGACTTATTTGAAGACTAAAAATTTTATATAATATTAAGTAACATATTTTATTTTCAAATTAATATTTAAACATGTTAATTTATATTCAAATGAATTGTTGGTAAGTATGGTGGGTAAATACATTATTTTTGTACAATTTTAAAAACATTTCATTCACACTATTGTATAATGTTCAAAAAGTTTCTCATTCAGAAAATGATAAACAAGAATCTTTTAAAACCATTTTAAAAAACATAAAACATTGGTAATTATTTATTAATTAATAATTATAGATTGTATAAAAATAATTAGATATTTTATGGAAATTAAGTACATGAAAAAGAATGCATCATGACATAGTTAAAAAAACAAGGACGTCTTTCCATAAAAACATTATTTTAGCATATTTAGTACATAAAGAATGGAAAATGAAAGGGAAAGATTTAATTAACATAAATTAATAGATATTATAATATAAATTTCATTTAACATAGAAATAGAAAATAATACTCCCAATATAGACATAGCATAAATATGCTCTAATAATAATGTGATATTGAAATAAACTAATTCTTGAGGTTCGACTTCCTTCATTTGTGTCGGAATATCAAGTAAAATAAATATTGATTTTATATAAAAATATTATAGAAACATATAAATATATATCATTCTATATATATATGATATTCCTATAATATTTTATAACACATTTATTTACAATTACTTGTGAAAATACTAATTCTGAGTAATGACGACTTCATTTTTCATATATGTTTCGGTTTGATAGTTTTCATCCTTTTAATTTGATAATGGTTCCATAATGTCTAGAATGAAAAATGGAATAAATATTATATATTTAAATTATATATAAATTTACTATAATCCACAAAAGTTATTAACAGAAAAATGAATTACACCATTCTTAGAGAGGGTAGGTTGTCCGTACGCATGAACACAATTTTCATATTTTTATGGATGGATTCAAAGAGGGTTACATAATCATAAGACTTTTAAGAATAATTATTATATAAGAATCATAATATATATTGAAAAAATACATTATCATTATCACATGATTGGGAAAGAAACAATTAGTCACATATCATTGTTCTGATGGTAGTCCGCACAAGCGACATTATCATTTTCAATAGATTGGAAGGAAAGAAGTTAAATGTTATATTATAATTATTGAAGTATATTAATGTCATAAATATCATATATATATATATATATGTATATTTGTGTCAGTGCTTGTGTTAAATACATCATTATATCATGCTATGAGAGGCAGTGATGGAAAATAATCATCATTTCACAATGTAGTAGTTTGTTGAACACACGATCAATGATTTCAATTCCCATTAAATTGAAGAGGAGATGAATCATAACACTACATGACTTTAAAACAAGAACATCATTTTCATTATAATGTATGCCCCAAAACACAAATCTATCAATGTACTATTACACTATAATGATTTGCAATATATTTCATTTTAAATAAACTAATCCAGTTTGATAGCTTGTAATGCACTAAACAATGGGTTTGAATGAAATGTGATACTCTATTAAAATATAAGTAACTAAAATTACCATTATATCAAAGATATTAAGTCAGATGGTATGAATAGTAGTTACAAAATTATTAAAATTGTATGTTTTAAAATTTTAAATGATATATTCAATGGTTACCTATTTATTAGAATTAAAATGGCAATCATTAAAAATAAAAAGAAGGTTTCATGAAGAAATATTTATTTAAATAAGAAGGTTTAGTCACACTTTAAATACATAAAAAAATAAATTATAAATTTATTTATAAAATATATTTTATAAATTTAATTCATTTATTAACTTATTGTATCAATGTTTTAATAACCTAAATTTCTGGGATTTTCATGAAATGGTTCATTTTTAATGAATAATGAAAATACTGAATTTTAATTAAAAACTACCCTTTTTATTAAATTATTTTTACATAAAAAAATATATTTTAATATTATTAAAATTAAAATTCGTTAAATTATATATCATTTAATTCAATTGATATTATTTTTGTTTGTTTCATATAGAATTTTTATATAATAACTTTTTTAACTTTTGATCATTTTCACGTTAAAATCCATGTTTCTCCTCAAGTCTATGTAATTAGTTTTAAATTATATATTCCCAATTATGCTAATGGAACATGAAAAAAATTTAAATATATATTTGGAATAATAAAAATTCATATTTTCATATAATTTGATGTTAAATTTATACCCAAATAGATAATTTCAACTGTAAAAAGGAATTATAGTAATTAAGGTAAAAATTGTTTTTCTATGGGTTAAACTAAAACAATAGGGGATAAAATGACCCAAGAAAATGTAAAAAATATTAATAATGGACAACTCTAGAACCTATCATGTATATTTAATTATAATACTCACTTTTGGACTATAGTGTAACATAAAAATGTGGGTATAGATTTTTTATTTCCAAAAAATATCAAGTGTCTCACTCAATTAACTTATAAAAGGCCACCCACTATGCACTATTCTTACCACAATAAAACCCTTCAGTATAATTGAATACCTACAAAAAAATTAAAAAATCATACATATTATAAACCTTTTCTACTCATAATCCCATTATAGTAATACTTTTTGTATAATCTTAAATATGTAATTCTAAAAGAGGTAATATTCCTAATCAGGCATTTTTCCTTTATTTATTCCTCTACATCATGTTTATTATCATTATGTATTATTACATAAAAATAGTATTATCCAAACTATATGAATATTTTATTATTTAAATTTTATTAACTATATACATATCCTCCACCGTTAAATGGGAATGATAATATCGCTTATGTGTACAGCGGACTACCACCTCACAAAATGATGTGATAAGTTTTCCAAAGTAACTTCTATCAATGAGGTATGATGATAGATCTAAATTATATATATATATATATTATATTTACGAAATATTTAATTATCCAAAGTAATTATATCAAATATCATTTTTTTACTTTTTTATTTCCTAGGGGATATGATAACATTGATTATGTGTACAATAGACTACCTACACGTGATGTGATGTGACTCATTTCCCACAGAAGCATTACATGGAAGGTAATATAGATAATTTTGATTAATTTATCTAATATAAATCAAATAAATAATGTATTAATGAGATATATTCCATTCGAGAAGATAATATATTATTTGTTTCTTTACTTTTCACTCACTGAAAGACAATAATGTCATTCGTGCACCTGTGGCCTACCACCTTCACAAAAAATGTGACACTATTCTCATAACCACACCATATTGATGATATATATTAGTAAATTTAAATATATAATAAGGTATTTTGGATTTAATTATATTTTTTTAATGATAAAATATTTCGTAAATCATTTCTAGAATAATCATTGAAAATTGAGACATTACTCATGCAAACATATGGGATACCATATCCTTGATTGTAATGTAATTCATTTTTTGAATAAATATTTTCATGATTTGTTTTCATAGTATAATAGAAAACAATAATTAATTACATAATCATTTTTTTGTAGATATTTTTAAATATTGACCTCTTTTACCGTAGTCAACCAACCAAATTCATTTTTGCTGAAATTAAACATATCATCAAAACATCTGACAGAAACTGAATTTTTTATTCTATATATAACATGGTAATAACTGAAATAAATAGAATTATAAACAATAAAAGTGTATCAATAATTAAAATGAATAACATATGTTCTTTACTCAAGATGTTAAAAACCATAAATCATGAGTCTGAATCAAAGGATGTGTTTCTGGTCTTACATTTACTTTTCTTTGATATGGAAAATATTAACCAATAATTTATTTTTTGTTGATGTATATACTTCCATTTTTGTTTTTATATAATGTAATATTTTATATTTATGGTATTAAATATATTTTATTTTATTAGTACTATATTAAAAAATTTACCAAAGTTGTTATAGTTTATTTCACAATCTCATCATTATTAGGAATTGTTTTTGATCAAGTCTTCATTGGTTAAATAATTGGATAATTATTTCATAAAATCAATATATTTTATTTTTATTTGGATATTAATGAAATATTTAAACAATTGTATAATTTCCCTCAAATTAGTTCCTGAAATTTTTAATAATGTTTTTTAATAAAATATGAATTTAATTCTATCTTCAGTAAAAATTCAATTATCTTTCAAAACCATGTTTTCTAAATATGTTTTTATAATGTTTTATTATCATAAAAATTCTTTACTATGATAATTTAACCCCCAATTTCACTTTTTAAAAATGTTTGTAAAAATAATATTTCATTCATTTTATGAATGTGGCACTTTTCTATAATTTTAAAATTAATAGGGAATATTCATTTTAACTTATATGTCATGTATGAAATTACTGAGAATCATTACCCTCATTTATTTGGACTTCATAATGAATTTTTAAAATGTTATTTTTATATAATTTTTTTTTTCAAAATATTCTATAAATTCAATGTTTTTAAAATTTATTTTCAAAGAGAACGTTTTGGATAATATTTTGTGAACTGTATATTTTAAAATAAAATAAAATTGTTATATTAAAAGAAAGGTTATTTTACTAATGAAATATTCCATGTGATCTTTTAAAATAATTTTTCAGCTTAGGAGAAATAATTTGATATAAATTATGATTTAATGTGGATGTAAAACAATGATACCATCCTTATTATTTATCAAGATGTTTTATGATCATTAAGAATTTGGTTGTATTATGTTGATTTGATTCATTATATGCTCGACAGATTATTATTATTGTCTGTGGAAAGTATTTTCATTTTTTATTCTGATTTAACTATGATTTTTTATATGAATCTTGTTTCACCCCTTTAATATGTGGAATTTATGGCACTCAGTATGTGATAAGTGGATCAAATTATAACCCCACAATGCATCAGTAGGTCTCATGATCCTTGCTATATAAGATTTTGGTCTAGTACTATCCAATTTATTTATATATACTAGTACAATCCCTTGATGATATTTACATTTCTCTACACAGGGCCCCGATTGTATGTTTTAGATGTCCAAAAATAGAAATTATATCATTATAAATTCATTTATTGATATTACATATTATTATTCAATTTTTTTGAATATCAGTCGTTATTTTTTTAAGATATTTTTATTATTTATATGGAATTATTTGTTAATCATTTATTCCAACCATATAATACTCTTTTTTTGTTCAATGGGATTTGTTTTAGTTTATTACATTTCTATATTGATATTGAATTTTTTATTCTTAATATTCAATGTACACATACCCTTAATGAGAATCTATACTCACCCCTTAACTATTTTTTATTATTCCAAAGATAGAATAAAGTGTTTTGTGATTAATTTTATGTTATATAATAAGGGGAATAATGGATTTTTCAAAGAAAATACGTTATTTCTTTTTTATTTTCAGTAGTTATTGCAATTTGAAGTATGTATATAGTTTACAAAGGCTAAAAAATTATTTGTTCCTTCAGGTTATGATTCATGGTATATTATAATAATGTAATTAACAGACATTGGATTTGGGCTATTGGGGTTGATGCACTATAGTTAGTATTAGAGATTGTTTAGTAGAAATTATGGAAAATAGATTTTGTAAAATATAGATTAGGGAACATAACCCAATGATATACTTTTTGGATAAGTATATAATAACACCCTAATGTTTTGTAAATGTAGAGAATATGTGGGTTTTACAAAAAAATACATCCATATCTATATATAAAAAGTGGATGATGTTATATGATAGATGTACATTGGTATTATAAGTATGAAAATAGTGCATTGGGTTTAACCCAATAATCACTTGGTATATGATAACATGCATCCCTATACACCTAGATTGTCAATACCAAGACATACTGTATAGTTAAATCATATCTTTTTTATGATTTATTATTAATAATTTGAAATTAAATTATTATTTGACAAAATTGTCAATGAAACCATGTTTTCATTATTTCACTAGTCAAGTATAAATTTATAAATTTATGATTAGTGTTTCACTACATGTGGGGTTATACATTATATTTCATATTTCTATGATCTAATCTAGTGTATTCTATTATTTATAAAATTTTCATAACTGAATGAATAAAAATAGAATCAGTACATATACTCTATATATGGATTTATCTAATAGAAAATATAATAAATAAGGTGTTGTATTTGTAACCCAAAATATTCAAATTATACCCACATTGGGATAGTAGAAATAGTTCATGAGTAATAAATATCCCTATATGGAGGATCATTCTTATCTATGATAATGAATAATGATGCTAGAACACTACACGAATTATCAATCTACAAGATTCCATGGGTGTACAAATTCATTTTTCAGAGAGAAATGTTTAATTTCTATATAGAAGATAATTACTTTTATGGGATGTAGATAAAGTTAACATGTGGTCAGGATAGTTTATCATCTCCAAGAAGAATAATATAAATGGTTGAAAAAAATTTAAAACACCAAAATTGTGTAGGAAATATAAATAATGGAATGGAAGGATTTCAATGTCCACATATTGGGAAAATATTTTTCTCAAGAACAATGAGTATAAATAGAAGTAATGTTTTTGAGTCTATGATAGATATAATATGAATATTTTTCTATGCCTTAAAAAAATGTGTAATTGGTTTTATGTCCATGATTCAGACTATGTATGTGATACATAGATAAATATTTATTTTTTCATAGATGGGATGAATCCAACACGTTGTTGGGAACTTTTATTCCCAACATTATAATAATATGAGGACATAGTATCATTTTGTTTCATGGTATAGAAATAATTCTCTTAGACTTATAACATTTAAGGTATGAAATAGAATAAGATTATGGAAGAGAAAAAATAGATAAAGGGAATATGGGAATGAAATGTTTTAAAAAATGTCATACATGTGGAAGGAAACACATTGGTACATGCTTAATAAGAAATGGAGTTGGATTCAGGGGTTGAGAAATTTTCTACTAATATTTTTATTTAAAGGGAAATAATGAATAGAAAATGTGTACTGAATATATTTTAATTTTAGGGGGTATTATGTAAATAAATTTCCCAAGGTTCAAGGAAATATTCCTCAAATTAAGATAAGGTATCAAGGATGAGATTATGTTATTAATATAGATGAAGTGAAATAATTAATCCTATTGATTTTGTATTAAAATGTATGTTATATGAATAATTTGACCAATTATATTCTTGTTTAAAAAATTATAAAATGTATAAGTATTATAATGAATTATTATTATTTTATGTATTTGAAATCATGTGTTGAATAGTTTGAAGAAAATTGATTTAGTGGAAAGATGAAATTCATGGAAAACACATGATTTGGGGACTATAACATTTAATATGTACCTGATACTGATGTAATAATGATAAATTCTGTTTTATGAAGTTGTTGGTAACATTTAAGGTATATATAATCATTTATGTTGAGGTAATTATGGGAAATTACAATTGTGTAGCATTTTTGAAATTATAATAATATGATTTTAGGAAAAGGACTACATATATATCAGGTGAAAACACTTCACATCATAAACGGCCATGGGGCATAGCCCAAGAATCGAAGAATGATAAGGAATTATCACTTAGCACTAATAAATGTGGAGTCTATGTTAATATGTATTTATTTATAGTTAAAAAATTTTATGGATAAATAATAAGGATGAAAGAGTGGTGTTAATTTTGTTGATTATAGATTAATGTATTATGTTGGATAACATGTGATAACTATATTTGTTTTTGAAAATATCTATACACATACGGAAAGACGTGTCACTCTATTATGGATATTATGGTCCATTAAAAGTTATTTTTAGTGAATGAGACATTAAAAATCATCCTGGATATTCATTTTTCATAGTAAGAAATGGATTGGAATATGATTTAATCACAACAAAAAGATGAAATAGTTACTATGAAATATATATTTATAAATTAATTATATTTTTATATATCATTATTCTATAGGGTAATGTAATTCAACAACTCTAGGAAAATTATATTGGGAAAATGTTATCCTAATAACATAATTTATTATAAATAGTTTCACTTTTTAGTCATTATAAATTTATGGGCATAACTCCCTTAACATTCCATTGATCATTCAAATTATTTTGATCAATAAACACTATAAATTTCTATATATATATATATATATTATTTTACAATATTTCTATATCATCACTTTTCAGAAACGATATCTTACTTGAAATCCATGTTTTGTGTTATTCTATATGGCCTTCATATTTCCCATTATTTTTTTCAAGGGGGTATTTTATCAACCCATCTCACAATGGGGTATTTTAATATAGGTATATTGAAATGTCAAAATCTATTTTACCAAGGTCATGATTAAAATTTTCAGTGGAAATTTATTTTAGATGGTAGAACACAACACCCATATATTTAAAATGTTTTAAATCATGTTTGATAGTGTGTGTGACAAAAAATCCAATATTTGTAGTTAATATAACACCCTAAGACTTTACAAAAGATTGTTTCAAATATATTCAATGTATTTGATACCATAAAATGCACCCAATAGTATGTTTGAATGAAACACAATACTTTTTTAAAATATTTTTATTTAAACATTAACATTAAAACCTACCGTTAAGATGGAAGGTGTGAATAGTAATAACGATGTTATGAATTTTTTATTTTTTACACATGTATATAAGAAATTAAATGGTTATTTATATATTATAAATAAAATTATCATAAATCAAATGAAAAATAATCTTCTTCTAGAAAAAAAATATTTTTTCTATTTGATACTGTAGTCGCACATTCTAGATATAATTTATATATTATTTTTACCACTTTTAGAAAAAATATTTGAAAAAATTAACTAAATTTTGGAAATTATAATTTAAAAATTTTCATAAGTTGAATTTCGTTATTTTTCTTAATTTTTTTTTATTTTCAAAAAGTAATCAAAATATTAAATTTAAATTGAAAACTACCTTTTCAGTTATATTATATATAACGATAAATTATATTTGAAATATTTATAAAATTAAAATAAGTTAAATAATATATCAATAAAACAAATTTATATCATTTTAATTATTTTCATATACTTTTTTATATAAAAAAATTATAATAATTATAATCTTTAATCCTTGAAAACATGCTTTGTTATTGTGTTTTTAGGATTAATTATAAAATTAATTTTTCAGATTCATAGAATAGAATTTTGAAAATTGGATTTGTTACTTTAATAAAAAATATTTATATTTTCTAATAAATTCAAATTATTATATAAACAAAATGAATAGTGTTAAAAATGATAAGTAATTACCACAGTAAATGTAAAAATATTTTACTGGGTGTCAACATAATATGATAAGGGCTAAAAAGACATAAAATCATTTATGAAATTTATTTTTTATAATTATTTTTATCATATTATGTCTAATGATGAAAAATAATCATTTATAAACCCTTTGGGGATGTGAAAAATGTGGTTACAACTTTTTCTTTTAAAACAATAAAATTATTTCACTCACCTCACTTATAAATGCCCACCCACACTCTTTTATATTTCAAACCTAGAAATAATTTTGGTTCATCCAATTCATACCCAAATAACTTATCAAATTCCATAACATGATCTTATAATCGTTTTTTGGTCATAATTTATTTTTAGTTACACATTATGTATAATCCAGAAGATGTGGTCGGAGAAGAGGTAACATTTTATATATGTGTTTTTCGTTTATTTCTTCTTTAACCACCATAAAATCATCATTATTTATAATTATATAATAAAAATAGAATCTCAAATTTACATAGAATGGATTATGAGATTTCCATGACCTATATCAATCTCCTTTCCCCTCAAATAGAATATGATAATGTCACTCTTTTGTACAACGGACTACCACCTCATGAAATGATGTGACAGGTTTTTGAAAAAAACTCTCACAGGTGGGTATGATGATAACTCTATATATATTATATCACAACATAATTATATATCTAGATTCATTATATAATATATAACTTTTTTACATTCCATTCCATAGGATATGTGATAACATCTCTTCTTGTGTACAGTGGACTATTTCCAAATGTAGAGATGTGATTTCTTTCACAAACAATTTACATGAAATGTAATAAAGATTAAATTAATGAATATATTCGATATAAATGAAATAATTATTATATTATTAAAAATATTAAAATTCAAACAAAATAATTTATTATTTTATTTCAAACATTTTCACTCACTTAAAGATGGTATAGTCATTTGTGTTTGTGTGCACGTCCACTATCATGATGCAATGTCAATATATTTTCATTAAAATAGAACATGAATGAAAAATATAATTATATTTTTAAAATAATATGGTATTTATTATATTATATTAATTATATGTGGATGAAATGTTATTTAAATACCCTCTATAATGATTGTTGAAAAATATAAATGTTACTCGAGTGTATATAAAGCCTACCATATCAATGATTGTAACTTACTACATTTCTAGAACCCAAATTTCATTAATTTTGTTATAAGTATAGTTGATTTATAAATATGATAATTATTCCATTATTATTATTCTGTATATTAATAAATAACTTACTCTTTTACCATAGCAAACCTACCAAATCCATTTTTGATACATGAGTAATATATCATCAAATCATCTAATGTAATCTTTATTAATTAGGTAATCATATTTAACATGGTAAAAATGATATAAAAAAATATTATAATTTAAAAATGTTCTTAAGAATGTAAATAATTTATTTTATTTATTTATTTAGGAATATAAAGAATGTATGTGATGAGCCAGACTAAAGGTAAGGCATTATCATCTCATTTTTAATTAAATGAGAAATATTCCATATTCACCACTTAATTATTTTTTATTGTTCATATGATACTATTGTTTTACATTATGTAATTAATTTATTTATATTAATGGTATTTATAATTTCATTAAATATTATTTCATTCATGGGGACTATGATTCAAATTTTTACAACGTTTTAATGCTTTATTTGAAAAAATCATCATTATTAAAGATTTTTTAGCAATACATTAGTGTAATTATTTGATATTTGTTTCTTGAATTCTTACTAGATTATTCACATATATTTATTCATGAAAATTTTCAAGTACATATACCATTTTCCTCCCATTTGATCTTAAAATGATTAATTAAATTTATTTTATGAAAATTTTATATTATTTCCCTCTTCAGTTGAACATCAATTTTCTTCAAAAACAATGTTTTATAAAAAACATTAAAAAGGTATTTTAGAAATTTCAAAATGATCTATTAATGTATTTTTTACCCATGTAGGAATTTTTATGATATAGTATGAAATTAATATTCATGCAATTTTCTAAATAGGGAACTTTTCTATACTTTTTACAATGAAAAATAATGTTTTTCATAATTTAAAAATAATCTATGAAATTATCCCCATCATAATCATAATTTCATTGAAGAATCTTATGAATGTTTACAAGGATATTTTGGAAGAAGGTTTTTCTAAATATTATGTATGTTATTAGTTTTAATAACTAATTATAATAGAAAATCATTTTGAAAATATTTTATGAATTTTCTAGTTTTGAAATAAAATTTGTAATTTTCAAGGTTAGGTAAATTTATTTATGAAATTTTCTAAGTGGACATTAAAAACCATTTTCCATCTAAGGAGAAATTATTTGATATTAATTATTATTTAATTGGGATATATTCCAATTTTACCATCCTAATTACTTCTCCTAATGGTTTATGATCAGTTTGACTAGGGATGTACTATGTTGATACCAATCATTTTATCGACAATGATTTTTGGCTATATGATAGAGAATATATTTACACTACAAAAACTATCTTATAACAATATGTTTATGTGAACATTGTTTATCCCAATTTATATGTGGAAGCAATTATAATTTCTATGTGATGGGTGGGACCCGCTATAGCTTATTGATGCATCAATAGGTATCATGAAAAAATCTAGATTGGGTTTTGTCTGTGGCATTAAACATATATTTAAATGTCTCGGAACAATTATGTTACTATAAAAACACATTTTCTGTTTTATATTTTCAATTATATTATGTATTTCAAGTATTTGTCTTGTTAATAATTAATTATAAAATATATGATCCTTTGAGAATTATTTTCTTATATCTTATGAAAATGTAGTAAATAGGCATCAAATCTGAGATACCGCAGTCAAAGACTTCATGGATATTTGTTCTTCATTTATCATTACAATATATATTTATATGTAAGATACTTTTGTTTTTATTTCATCATTGTTGATAATGATTTATTAGAGGTGTAAGGAGAATTAATGTAGAAACCCTCAACAAAGAAGGATTCATATTATTTATACAAAATCAATAGGTTTGAACCAAAATCATTATAATATTGTCTTATGATACAAAAGTACTCTAGGAAATGGAGAGGGAAGTAATTAATGGATTTTGGGACATATTTGGTGAATGAAAAAGTCTATTTCCGTATTTAGAGGAGAAAATATTTGGTGTCTATTTATAATATGGGGAGCGAACCTGCATGGAAATTTAATAAAAGAACATAAAAAATATAACGACCCAAACATTCATTAATGAAAATTTTTCTTGATCTAATTTAATTTACTATTTTTTAAAATAGTAATATAAAACATATTATCTTCTTCAGTTTTTTATTTTTTTTATTTTAAAATACCGTTACGAATTGTTATTGTTGCCAATATAGTCATTAAAAAATGATCACATGATTAGTATAAATATATTCTTTTAATAAATCCAATTTACTCAGAGAATGGATGTTTTGGCCTCATCTTGTAGACAATCCCCATACGAAGCATATTTTTCGGAGCTCAGAAAGGAGGTGGAGCCATTGGGATTCTCTCTTAACTATGTCCAAGCCGAGCTTCAACATGTTAAGCTCGAATTGAACCTCCTAATAGAGAAGTGGAAGATGGCGAAGATTGCCACTTGAGTGATATCATCCTATCCACCTCAAGAGGCATTCACCATCGCACACCTTACCTTTCAGCCTTTTGACAGTTTTATAAGGTGTTATGAGACCAGACCATTTAACTATGACTACGGGATTTAGTTTTGTATATTATAATAAATATAAATTAATTTTATTATTGTTACATTGAAAATAGTTATTAAAGAAAAAAATAATTTTTTGTAAATATTCAATTAAGAAATATATTTTGATTAATTAATGGATTTTATTTGACTTAAATAATATTTTAATAAAATATTATTACTAAATTAAATTTTATTAAATTTAAATGATTTTATGATTTTTATGAATACAATGCTTATTTTTTTGAAGTTTGAAAGCTATTTATGTCAAAACACGTGAATTTTTTATAAATCACTATGTTTATTTTAAAATTAAAAATTCGCTTATTTTATAAATTATTTAGATAAAATGAATATTAGTTTTGCAATCGGGACATTGAAATTATCTAAAAGTGAATTTATCATATTTTTCGGAGGCTGTTGAATTTTTGGGTAAAAATTATATATTATTTAATTATATAATGTGTTTTATGACATTGTAATGACACAATAGTGATGTAATAAAATACGATAAATGTGATGTTTGGACAATATATGTTTTACCATTAATGTAATGTGATTTTAGGTTTGTTTTATTTATTTTACAATTCCCAAGTGGGAACATCAATACATATAAAACATTTTATCTTTTTAAAATGACCTCCTTTAGAGCGTGAGTCATCTCTACATAAGAAATCCTAATATTTTAAGATTTTATTCCATTGTCCTTATTAAATAATGATATCCACTCCCATTTTTCAAAATCCATGGACAAAAACTATGGGTTGGTTTGGGTTTTTGATTTGTTTAATGTGTAGTGTCCAAAACATAAATAATAAAGAATTCCCTACCTTTTCTTATATAAACTCATCCATGATCCCACTTCATAATCACTCTAAGACATTAGGGCTCAACCAAAATCTTCCATCCTCTCTCTATAATCCTCTCGAGGCACCCAAGATCCCATGAATCCTCTCTCAAGCCTCTCGTAAGCCTTTGGGACCACACTTCCAATTAAGGGATTTGTTACATTCTATTTTTATCCATGTTTTTTTATCTTTTAATATCCTTATAATTTCAATTAAAAATGTAGGCGTATGATTTCTCATCACCATTATATTCCCCTAACTATGATTGAAATTATAAGAGACCTTTTTCTCTCTCACTAAGGCCTCTGATGTACACATGTTACCTTGATGAAATTAAATAAGGAATTTCCCTCTTCTCATTCACAATCAAGAAATTTTTTAGTATTATGAATATAAATTCCGTCACATTTGTTGGGACATGTATCTATATGGCCCCAATATGGTAAATTTCATTTACATATGATAATACATCCCTTTTCTCTCTCATAAATCATTTTTATTAATACATATGTCACACTGTTATACTGCCAAAATTGCACAGTGATTTTTCAAGACAATGTCTATGTGCCCTGAATTCCATTCCCATTCCTTTATAAAGGGTATTAATAATTATTCACATTTATTTTTTTATTATATAGTTTCATGTATGAATTATGGATTCCTTTATCAGGTAATAAATGATGATCTTTAATGATTTCATTGAGTATGATCCATGTGGCACACTTATGCATGAAATAAAATGTTCAAGAAGCATGATCCTTGATAGCACTCCAATGAAATGGATAAAGATTAGTATAATAATACATCAATTTCAATGAGGGATTACTAATTCTAATTCAAGTGAAATGAAAGTTTACTCAAGCTCAATGTTCAATGATCCTTGGATCATTCTAATTACATGTTACATTTTGATTCCACATTTCCATGTTATGATAATCATATTATATCTTGGATTTTTGTTCATTTATATTTTATGCTCTTTTGATATTCCTATTTAATTATATATATTGTATTCTTAATGTTATTCATTATTTACTTCCTTATGGGGCTTTATAACATAACATTTTCATAAACATGTCACCAGTTTATCTCATGAAATGATAAGTACCAAAGAATATTTTTTTCATTTAAAAGAAGTTTTAAATAAAGATATTATGTTTCATGTTTTAAGATTATGTAATGTTACTTATCCACAAAGGCACTAGACCTCTCAATCTGTTATGTGGTATCATGTTATGATTTTATGTATTAAATAATGTATAAATTTGTAATAAAATATAGGGTTGTTATAATTAGTATCAATAGACAGGTTTAGTTATTTTTGGGATTAAAATTAGAGAACTCGAGTGAAATACATAGGGATAGGACTATGTATAATAAAAACACCCCTAAGTTTTGGTGAGTATTGAGTACGTGGTTTATCATGAAAATAAATTGTTTTCTGCATACGAGCAGGTAGAGGCAGGTCTTGCACAGATGTACCTAAAAATGAAAAGTCTAACAATGAGTTCCGGGATTGACACGAGGTATCCTGGTACACGACAATGACACTTTGTGCACTCTTGGTTACGACCCTCTCGAGGGATATGCTATAGTAAAATGACAAGCTTAGTATGAACCATTATTAAGGGAATAAAAAATGCCCCTAAGAATATATTTTTGGAAGTATATAGTGGAAGACATAGATTGAAGACTGTAGATTCCAATTTAGTTAAATTAAATGTTATTTATAATCCATCAGTTTTTTTATCTATGGATTACCCTTTATGTGTTACCCCTTAAATTCCTTTTATTCAATACAATGACCAATAATAGGAGGACTCATGATAACTACTAATGTGATGATAAATGTGATGGTTTTTCTAATGAAATTCCAAATCCAAAGGGATCAAGAATCACAAATATTGTCACAATACACTCTCAATTAACTCAATATTTGAATAGAAACATGGGTTAAGAAGAACATTAACCCCCGCCCCCAATGAAGGAACAAGTTTCTATCAGAAGATTCATGAGATAAAGGCCTCCCACTTTTAATGGGTCATTTGATCCCTCAAATGCTGAAAAATGGATCAACTCAATTGAAATGATTGTACCCATACATCTATGTTCCAAACAATAGAAGTTTAAAATAGACGATTATCATATGGAAGTTGAATATGATCAATGGGGGACATCGATAAAAAAATGTGGCATGTGAAGGAGATCAAGGCATTGGAATGAATGGATTTCAGGAAAATGTATTTCAATAAATATTTTCCTCACACCCTCCGACATAATATGGAAATGGACTTATATTACTTCAAAAACAAATATAAATTTTCTGTCATAGCATAAGAGGAAAACTTCACAAGGATTTCACGATATCCCTTGGGCTTTGTCGTAACCCCCGAATAAAATGTTGGCCCCATGTTTGGTTGGATAAAACAAATATTACAAAAATCCCTAGAGATCCATGACATAGAGGGCTATGAAGAAATTGGCTGATGTTCTCTCATGGTCAAAATGGTCATCAGTGAGTCTCAGGAATATCATGAGTATATGAAGTGTAAGGTGGAATTCAATTCTGGTAGTCCAATTGATAAATCCACTGGTGCTATGAAATCTTACACCCCACATGGCAATGGTGTTGAAGGAAGCACCTCATAAATTCTCTGAAGGGGACAAGGATATTCATTAGGAGTGGAAGAGATGGGATCCTATCCATTAACTGTCAATAAGAAAACTTGTGGTTGTGATAGAGGAGATGCACGCTTCATCTGATCCTCAATGTGCTGTTCATCGATTTAACTACAAAGAACAAGGGCACTTTGAAAATCAGTTCCCTAAGAAAATGGGTTCTCAGAGGCAACCAACAACCTACAAGGAAGTAAGGGTATGATTTTTCTATCACTACCGCTGAAGTTATTCCCAACAACAAAGTGGTGATAGTTCTCTAGTTATTCATTTAATAATAAAAAATGTACTTTTTTTATTTAGGTTCGACACATTCTTTTATATCCCAACTGTTTAGTTGATAAATCCCAACAGCACCACAAATCGAGGAAGCAAAGATGTTGGTAGGAATATAAAATTGGAAAATCATTACATACTATAAATACAAATCATCCCTGGTCACAATCTATGGATTGATATATCCGTTTAACCTTATCATATTCCCTCTAGTAGAATATTATGAAATTATTATAATGTATTGGATTTCCTCATATAGATCCTTCATAAATTTTCATGAGAGGGTATTAATATCCACCCTAGGAGAATGCCTATCTGGATAAGATGATTGAGTCTATGGAAACAACCATCCTTGAATACATTTCTTTTATGAGGGAATTATATGAAGTGATTCCGGGAGAATTCCCTAGTCTTCCTCCTATAAGAGATGTTGAATTCTAAATTGACCTTATACATGGGGAATTACGAACATCTAGGAATCCATATATAATGGTTTTTGGGGTGCTTGGGGAGCTGATGAAACAACTATTGGAGAATCTAGATTAACGGTTTATAATCCCAAGTGCTTCACCATGGGGTGAACCGGTCCTATTATTCAAGATGAATGAGGGGTCAATGCACCATTATATTGATTATCATGAGCACAACAAAATCGTTATTATGAACATGTATCATCTGTTATTAATTGAGGAATTGTTAGATTAGCTACGTGGATCACAATTGTTTTCCTAGGGGGAATTTATATAGGATATTACCATGTAAGGGTGAATAATGAGGATATCCCCAAGGATACTTTTCATACAAGGTATGAAAACTATGGATTCATTGTAAGTTCTTTAAGACTCACTAATTCTCCAGTAATATTCACGGAGTTGATTAATAGAGTCTTTAGAGATTACCTAACCAATTTTGTGATAGTCATTATAGATGATATTCTAATATACTCCAAAACCAAGGAGGATTTGGAGGAGTATCTAAGAACGATACTAGGGACCTTAAAAATGAGAATCTCTATGAAAAGTACAACAAGTGTCTACTCTTGTTGAAGGAAGTATCATTATTGGCTGATATCATCAAATGAAATGGGATATCTGTGAATCCATCTAAGATAGCTACAATTGAGGGATGATCGAGGCCAACATCGGTAAAGGATATCTATATCATTGTGGGGTTAATTGGATATTATCACTGATTTGTGAGAAAATTCTCAGACTTTTCCAACACTCTAATCATGCTAACTCGGAAGAGAGTAATGTTTTATTTCAATGGTGAGTGAAAAGATAGATTCAAGGAGTTGAAAAGAAGGCATATTACTATGCCCTTTCAACCACTACCAACTAGTGGAGATATTGTTGTGGTGTTTAGTGTTGGTTCAATGAAGGTTATGGGTTGTGTTTTGATGAAAAATGAGAAATTCATTGCATATTCTTCATGGAAATGGAAACTTCATGTGAAAAACTATCCATCAATTAATATGGAGTTTCCTATATTGATCTTCACATTAGAAAATTGGTGGCTTTACCTATTTGGGGAGAAGTGTGAAATATTTACATACCATAAAAGCCTCATGTATTTAATCACATAGAAAGAGTTAAACATGCGCCAATGAATATTGTTAGTGCTGATCAAAGACTATGACTTGTATATCCATTACCACCCTGGGAATGCGAACAAGGTGGCGAATTCTCTAAGTAGAAAGGAACCATCAATTTTTTTATTGATGATAATTGAAAAGGATCCAATATTTATATATTTCAATTATAGGGACATGGTAATCATAAAGAAGGGGACATAATAAATCCTTTAACAAATTGTTGTTCAACCGTGTCTTTTGGAAAGTTTAATGGATGCTCAAAAGGGTGATTAGGGAATTTAGAAGAAATTGGGAAATTCTTGAAAAGGGGAATCCTCAGAGTTTAATGAAAATGAAGAAGGAACTGAGAGATTTGGTTTAATAATATGTGTTCCATCAAATCTGGAGTTAATGAATTAACTTTTGGATGATTCACATAGTTCCAAATTTTCTATCACCTGGGAGTCACAAAGCTGTACAATATATTTGATGGCATTATTAGGGGGATAACATGAAGAAGAAGATCACTGAGTATACATCCTAGTGCCTGGTTTTTCCCCAAGATATGGTTGAGAGGTATATGTATAAGGTATGATGCAACCATTTCATTTACCATCATGGAAATGAGAGAATATCACCATGCACATTGTCATCGAACATCCAAAAAAATCCAAAGGAAACAATACTATCTGGGTTGTTTTGGATGGACTTAAAATGACTATACACATTATTGCAATTTTGGAGTATTTCAAATGTCTTAACTGGCACAGATATACATCAGAGACTTCGTAAGGCTTCTAGGTGTACCATTATCGATTGTATATGTTCAATATCTGAGAGTCACCTCTAATTTTTTTGAAGTTCCTTTAACATTCTCTGGATTCTATGTTGATCATTAGTACGTCTTATCATCCTCAAAATTATGGCCAATCGGAGTGGAAAATCCAAACACAAGAGGGAAAGATGAGAGCATTCTTAATGGATTCGAAAGGTGGATGTGATCAACATCTTCCTCTGGTTGAGTTATCTAACAATAATAGATTCCACTCAATAATCCAAATCATTCATTATTATGCACGGTATGGGAAGAGGTGCCGAACACCGTCATGTTTGGATGAGGTTGGGGAGAGTAATCTCCATGGCCAAGAAATGGTTGAAGTTATATGGAGAAGGTTAAGACCAACAAGCAGCACATTAAAGCTACAAAGAGTCGAAAAAAGATCTATGATGATAACCGTCAATGAGGCCTAGCATATGATGTAGGAGTCATGGAATTCTTCCACATATCACCATGGAATAGGGTTATTATATTTGGTACGAAGGGAAAGATTAGTCCATGTTAGATCGGCCGTTCTGATATCCTTGATTGCATTGGTGGACTCTTTTATTGAATAACACTCATGCCGAACCTATATCAAGTACATGATGTATTCCATGTATCACTCTAGAGGATGTACATATTTGAACAACCACATGTACTCAATCTAGAGGTCATAGAATTGTATAATGAACTCTCTTATGAAGAGAAGATGGTGAATATTTTAGATCGTCGGGAAAAGTTAAACAAAATCAGACAATCCCCTTCGTCAAGGAGTTGTGTAGAAACCACATGTTTAAAGAAGCAACATGGGAATCATAGGACGTCATTAACCAGAGTAACATGCATCTTTTTTAGTGTGGGAAAATTAAATTTTGTGGGAAAAATTTCGTAAGGGTAGAGGATTGTAATGAACCAATCATTGAATAATAAAAATTTCTCTTGATCTAATTTAATGAATTATTATGTAAAATGTTTATATAAAACATATTCACATTCAAATATTTATATTTTTGTATTTAAAAATACAGTTATGAAGTGTGATCGTTTCTAATATAGTCGTTGAAGAGGGATCACGTGATTTGTATAAATATTGGACTTTAACAAATCCAATTTACTCAGACAAAGTAGGTGATGGCCTCATCTAGTAGAATTCCCAATACGAAACTCATTTGTTAGATCTTGGAAAGGATGTGCTTTCATTGGATTATCTCATGACCATTCCCAACAAGAGCTTCAACACGTTAAGCTTGAATGGAACTACTTACATGAGAAGTGGATGTTGATAGTGATTTCCACCCGAGCGATGTTATTTGAGCCACCCCAAGAGTCGGTCACCATCGAACTTCTTATCCTTATCTCTAATAGTGGTGTTATAATGGGTTATATAATAATACATTACAAATATGATTATGTTCATTATTTTTTTAACAAATAGATAATATAAATTAATTTTATTATTTTTACATTGTAAATGTTTTTTAATAAAAATAGAATTTTTAGTTATTATTCAATTAAGAAATATATTTTTATGAATTAATGTATAATTTTTTGAAATAAATAATATTTTAATAAAATATTATTACTCAATTACTTTTTTAAATATAAATGATCATTATTTTTATGAATACAATTTTATATTTTATTAAGATTTGAAATCTATTTCTGTCCAAACCCATGAATTTTTTATAATTGTTGATTTAAATTATAAATTTCAAAATTCACATATTTAAAAAATTATTTACATAAAATGAATATTATTTTTTTGTATCAGGATTTCATGATTATCCAATGGTTAATTTTTCATATTTATCTATAACGTTTTATGTTTTGGGTAAAAATAAAATATCATTTAATTATATAATGTGTTTTATAACATCATAATGACCCAATAATTATTTATAAAACACTCTAAATGAATTTTTCGGCCAATATATTTTTTAACATTAAAATAATGTTCTTTTAGGTTGGTTTTAATTATTTTACAAATCCTTAGTAGTCCCTCCAAGACTAGTAAAACATTGTATCTTTAGAAAAATATTTCTTTGAGAGTGTGACTCGCCTCCATAAAAGCAAGCCTAATATTTTAATAATTTAAACCATTGGTCATATAAATTAAAATTTTCACTCCTAACTGAGAAAAAAATGGAAAAAACCATGGTTTAGTTTGTGGTTTTTATTATTTTTAAGTGTATTTTTCAAAACATAAAAAAATGAATTTACTCCCTCAACATATATAGACCCACCCATGCTCCCACTTCCTCTTCACTCAAAGCCATTGGAGCTCAACCAACCTCTATCATCCTCTATATATAATCCTCCCAAGGATCCCCAAGCCCCCATTAAGCCTCTCTCAAGCCTCTCCCAATCCATTGGGATTACAATTCCAATAAGAGATTCCAACATTTTTATTTTAATCCATGTTTCTTTATGTTGTAATTCCATTTTATTTTGAATTAAAAAATTAGTGGTATGATTTCAAAACTCCCTTATATTCCCCTTCCTATGTTTTAAATGATTAGAGACCTCTTTCTCTCTCATTAATTCCTCCCATGTACACCCATTACAATACCAAAATTCCCTAAGAATTATCTCTCTTCTCATTCAAATTCAAGCTATTTTTTTGAATTATGAATTTCAATACATTACATTTATTGGGAAATATATATATATATATATATATATATATATATATATATTAAACCCTTACTGTCTATTTTATGTACAAATTATGAGACACCCCTTTCCCACTCTTCAAATATTTTAATGAATTCTAATGTCATGTCGGTATGCTGTAGAAATTGCACCGTGTTTTTTCAAGACAAAGTCATTTTGTTTTGAATACCATGCACATTCCTCTATCAAGGGTATTAAACATTATCCATGATTACATATTGACTATATATTTTGATATTTGAATTTCACATTCCATTATCATGTAATAAATTATGATCATTAATGATTTCATGTGGTATGATCCATGTGGAACATTTATGCATGAAATTATATGTTTAAGAAGGGTGAGCCCTAATAGAGCTCCAATGCATTGGGGAAATATTAGTATCCTGATACATTTGGTGAAATGAGGGTTTACTCATACTAATTCAATTGAAATGAGGGTTTACTCATGCTCCATGTGTAATGATCCTTGGCTCATGATAATACTATGTTCAGTGTTGTTGCCACATTTCCATGTTATGATTATAATGCTATATCTTGCCATTATGTTCATGTATCTTTTATGATCAATATATATGCCTATTACTTAAACATAATTGTGTTGTTAATGTTATACATTGTTTAATCCCATACTGGGAAATATAGATCACCCTTTTCTTTGGTATATCCTCAAGGTATCTCATACAATGTTATGTACGAGGGAAAGTAGTGGTCATTTAAAAGATATATTCAATAAATATGTTCATTTCCATGTTTTATGTCGTTATGTAATGTTCATATACCCCAAATACACTAGGCCGTTAAATCATATATTCTTTATCAACTGAAGATTTTATGTAATAAATCATGATTAAATGTGTAATAATAACCAGTGTTGTTATGAAAAGGACAATGTCATTATCAAGGAAAATGCATTAAAACTAAAATAAATTCAAATTTTGGAAGTTTTAATTTCAAAACAAATCAATAAAATTTAATTTAGATAAGATTAATTACAAAAAATATCCTTATCGTCAGGTCTAATCTCTCAATAGCCCTGTTTATCCACAGTAACCTTAATTAATTATTTATTCATTTTACAATTAACTCTGACCAAACATTAACTAAATGTTTTTAAAACATTAAATAAATATTTTTCATAATTTTTAATCCATTTTACCATATTCAGATAGCATAATTAGAAGAATTTATTTGAAAATTAAACCTGTAAATGTGACAAAAAGTGGATATCAAAAGTAAATATTTTATGAATCATAAGAAATTTATTTCAAAATTATCATAAACTTTATTCAAACTAAAGAAATTGTCTTAATAAAAATATAGTTAAATTAATTTGACATTTAAATTAAATTTATAACACATTCGGAACATTGAAAACTCTTAAAATAAAAAGGCGTTTTTGAATAAAAAGTAGTATTTTTCTACATTTGTTTAAAAATTATTCTTCTTTTAAATATATAATTACATATCACTCTATAAATTTTTTATATTATGATTTTAAAAATATATCTTATTTTTTCAAATAAATTTCATGAAATGGAAAAATTATTTATATATTTTTTTAAAAAAATAATAAAACCAATTTATATAGAAAAAAAATTGTTTTGAATCATATTAATATTTTAACAAAAATATATATTATTTATCTAAATAAAAAATATATTATTTTAAAATTTGGTTATTCAAATTAAAAAAATTTCTTCTCTTGGTTGTAACAGTTATTTTTAAATAATATTATTTATATTTGCAGTTTGCTTTAACTTATATTTTCATGTAATGAATGATATTGAAAGAAATTAAATTCAATGTCAAATATAATATAAAATATCAGTTTTTTACAATATACCTCCCCCATAAAATGAATATATTTTATGTATTTATTTATTCCTAAAAAAATGAGGATATCTCATTCTTTCAGCATCCTCGGGTTCCAGAATATCTTCCTTGGATTTTTGAATCCTCTAATGAACCTTAGCTAGAAAAGTAGTATTTATTTGTGGTATTATATCACTAATATCAAAGATTTAAATTTGTATTAATTTATATTAAACATCATTTTCTAGTGGTACAACCTATTACCTCAATATATGTTTTGTATCCAAGAGGTACTTCTTCAAGAATGATTCATGAAACAAATAATGAAATTGAGAGTGTTTTGGTGGATGTTCTAATCAATAAGCTACCATCCCTAAACAACCAATAATCACAAAAGAATCAAATATACCTTGGGATATGTAATTTCTTATATATGATTCTCATATCCTTCATTCATTAGGAAATTAATTGGAAAACCAAATCACCATCTTCAAAACAAAGATCATGCTAATGATTGTGAGATTATGTTTTAAATAGTTTCTATGATTCATTAATTTGAAGATAAATGGATATGAAACTTTTTACCATTTACACTTTATGATCAAGTCCTAATAACTTTCTTTATCCAACTTCGTCTGATCACATGAGATTTCAACCCTTATTCCCATACTGGTATTCATAATGAGACCTCAAAATTCATGATTAGTAGTTTTTATTATAATAAATTTAGACAATATGATTGTGATTATATCTTCCTAAATTAAAATAAATGTAACATGTACTCAGTATATCCTATAATATATGAATTATTTTCTCCATGTGATTATCTATCGATGGATATTATGTATTTCTTAAAATTAACACTATTTTCATATCTTGTTGATGACCTCATGAGAAATTTATGGTAACTTGGATATCTTGATCAAATAAAATATATTGTGGTACACACAGAAACTATTCCACCTCATTAATTTGTATTCTAGAAATATGATAAGGTTTTAAGTCCTTTTTATATCAACTAAGTGTTATATCTATTTATGGTGATCAACTACAACACCTATAGCATGATGGCCTTCTAATATTGTTCTGATTCCAATGAGAATATCCTTGGTGATGTTTTCCCATTTCTATTATGGTATGGGTAATGGTCATAACTTCCAGTTATACATTTCTATCATATCCATAACATTCAAAAATACCAATATTGAAGATATATATTGAATGATATAACATTTAATGTTGTCTAATAAAAATTAGTATTTCATGTATTTATATATATTCATACTTTCAAGATGAATGTATATTGATGAACTATGAGCTGCATCCAACAAATCCTCCAATTCTTGTACTAATGAAACAAATACATAATTTCTAACCCTTGTAATCACCTAATAATAATTTTTGATCTTAAGAGTATTTTATTCCTTTTTATATAAGTCTACATAATCCATTCGGCATCTCTTTAATATACACATGGATAGATGTATGAAAACTTTTTTGAGAAATAAATGATTTACCCCCAGGAATAAATATTTCAAGATCCATCCATTTAATGTTTATAAATATTTCATCTCTTATAATTTTCATCATAGATAATTTATCATGCACGTTACAACATAGATCATTATCAACCATATTTTCCTTCTTGAGGTGGTAATGTGTTGATAAATAGTTATATTTGATTTAGTCCAACCATATTTTCGGTAAATATTTAAATCCGTAGAGGAAAATATATACATCTAGATATTATACTCAAAATATATATCACACCATTCACCATACATATAATATATTAATATTTTCAATGAATAAAATTTACTGATGGTAAATCAATATCCAGATTCAGATTATTTTTCCCTTTAATTCTTAATTTGTGAGTGTAATATTTAATAAAAATTTAGTTTAATCATGATGACAAATTATAGACCCTTTATTACTCATCATTATAGATCATGATACCATATTCACTATATCGTAGTGTAAAAAATAAAAGCCTATCTGGAAATCCATTCATTTATTAGAAACCATAATCACATTCATCTATCCATACAAACATTACCCCCTTTTATGTCGATATGGTGAGTGGATTTCATAGTCATGAGAACCCACTCAAAATTCTTTGGTAGTATTCATTTGATCCGAAAAATTCTATAGATTCCTTTCCCAAGGTTTTCCCTATACATTACTCAATAATTTTTATCATTGAAGGATCCACTGTTATACAGTCACATGAGCTTATATGATCCATTATCAAAATATTTATATTCTAATATTGACAATTGGTAAATTTATCATATAACTTCTCCTTCCTCAAGATCTTCATCATAGTTCTCAAATATCATTCATGCTCTTACTTTCACTTAAAATATATTATAATATCATCTAAAAAGACTGTAAAAAATTATAATGGTAATATCTGAATATCCAATTCATTAAATTCATAATGATATGAGGATTAATGGTATGTCAAAATTTCATTACGAAAAATTCCTAATGACCACACCATTCATAGAAGGTTTCGGTGTGTATATATTCTTTATTAATCCATTTCTATTGAAACAAAAATTATAGATAAATCTTTAAAAGATATGGAGAATTTTTTAATTGATCAAATATTTTTTCTCTATGGGGTAGTGGACATTTTTTCTTAATACTGTTATTGTTAGGTTCCAAATACTCAATAACAGGATTTTTTAACCACTCTATATTCATAATAAATAGAACATGTGTCACATATAGAAAAGAACTATGAAAAATGAAAACTTATCTATATTCTCTTTTATTTAATTATGTAAATGATGTAACTCTTTCTAGGATATTCTATATTGAGTTTTTGAAATGGTAATTTCACCAGGTATGAGCTCGATTGAAAAATTAATCATCAAAATTAGTTTGAACACTAGGAAAGACATCAGTAAATACATCATAATATTGAGCAAGTATAGGAATATTTTAAATATGTAGTTTATCAGCTACCATTTATGAAGTATATCCCCCATGATTAGGTAGAAAAATTCATATGATAATATTAATTTCCAATTGGTTTAATATAAGGTTCCGACATTAAATTGTTACTGAATTATAAATTTTTATCAAGGCCATACATTATTACAAATTGGGGATCGATTCAGGTTTAGAGTTTTATAGAATTAGGATATCTTACATAAATGAGAAACCACATTCTTACAAGAGGTTACTACTAAAACAATATCCACATTTTAAAAAATATAAAACATTATATCTTAAAACATGATTTTGTTAACAACACTCCATATCAAACAACATGAATCCCTTATTTCTCTTACTCATCCCTAAATCCTTTTATTTTTCTTTTCAAAACATAGGATGAGTATAAAACTCAGAAATGGATGTTAATAAAGAAAGAATTGGTCACGTGATAATAGAAAAACTAATAAAACCCATACACATAAAAAATCATATGCTTATAATCATCATGTTGTTTACATGGATCATATTTACCATATCACTCTTAAATTCACTTTTACACATGGAATAACCTTTTGGTCAAATTCCATCTCAAGAGTACCCAGTGCATTATAGGGCTATAATGGGGCTCACCCGTCATATCTTGAGAAATAATGTGCTCAACCCAATATATCTTGAGGTATAATGGGCACAACCCAACATATCATGAGATATAATGGGATAAACCAAACATAAATAGTGCACAACAAATATATCATGGTAATAAAGTATCTTGAAAATCAAAATAAACCCCTCATTCCATATACATATAAAAAACCCTTTTAAATTAATATAGAGTGTTTTAAAAGGAAATTAAAAAAGAAGGTCCCAAAAAATATATTTGGAGTGACAATGAATATAATTGAATAGATACATGTATACATTGTAAATAAACATAGTGAATCATAATCAACAAAAACAAATCATCCCACGAATAATCATAATTCCAAATAATGAAAAAGGAGAAGGTTAACCCAAAGAATGGAAATTAGGTTATGAATTCCAATACCTTGGGTTATTCAAACATATAATGTGTTTAAACCTCCTTTATAATTGTTAAAGAAGACTTATTAATATATTAATGAAACATATTCATGTTTATAACACCTTATGTGATCATTTTAGAACATCATTTGGTACATTTATTAGTAATATTTCGTTATTTACATTGTGTCTAGTGCGTTCTTTACAAGGTTTCCATGATCGGTTCATGATGGATATTTTTGTTTATTGGGAGTAAAACTCTATAATGGAAATGGAATGATAGTTACAAATTTCTAGATATATAAATTTTACCATTTATTATTTTTAATTCTTATTAGATGATGATTCATTAGATAAAACATTAATCATGTCCTTTTAGATCATTATAGTTGTTCTTTGTTAATAACATCCTCATTTTGTGTTATAAATTAAAAATAGGTGTAAAAAAGGATTACCAAACCCTAGATGAGACATAATAAATATAACATAACCTATTTCAAGCATAAAAATTGTTTCATGACAATAATTGAAGGAATTAAAGAAAATTGAAATCACAGCCCCCACGATGTCAGTAATTAGAGACATTAGTGACAATATTTTCATTCCATGGATAATTTATAGAGGAGAAGAAAAATGATGATTTATTTTACATGAACATGATAAAATAGGTTATATACAAGATTTATGGTGCTTTCATGCCTCTTGGATAAGAGGAGGGAAAGTTACTATACTAAAATAAAAGGAAAATAAAGGAAAACACAAGTAAAGAAAGTGGATTTCTTACCTATTGATCTCTCTTACCTAGTAGATTATATTATTATACAATACCTGTTCCCTTCGATCGTGAATCATTAAAGGTTTATCTTCATAAGAAAGGTTCTCTTCCTGCTGAAATAGTTATTGGTTCAAAAGATGTGATTAATCTAGCCCATACATTCTCAACCTAAAAACATGAAAAAAATGATATACTTGAGATAAACATAGAGTCAAATCTACTCGGTAATCAACTAGTCCAACATTATATATGATTTGACAAGGATCGATGAATTTTGTACCTATCTTTCCTTTGTTAAAAAAACACATCACACTTTTCCAAGGATATATTTTAATGAAATCATGGTCACCTACCTCGAAGGTGTTGTCTTTCCTCCTGTTATTAGCATAAATTTTTTGCCTTCTCTGAGCTATCCTCATGTGCTGCTATATGATTATCAAATTCTTAGCCACTTTTTCTACTAATAATGGTCCCAACAAAATCCTTTCCCCAACATCATCCCAAAAAGCAGGAGTTCAACACCACTTCCCATAAACTTCCTCAAAAGGTTCTATTTGTATACTATAATGAGAGCTGGTATTATAATAAAAATAAAGTAAACAATGACGCTGATCCCAACTTCCTTTTATAGTCCATTGAACATTCTCGAAGCATATCCTATATGGTCTAAATCATTCATTCTGATGGCCCGTCTTATTAAGGACGAAAAGTTGTACTAATTATTAATTCAGTACCAAATGACTTCTAAAGACCTTGTCAAATGTTATAAGTGAACATAGGATCCAAATCAGATAAAATGGAAATAGGAACTCTATGTAACAAAAAAATATTTTTAAGGTATAGTCGAGAAAGCTGATTCAATGTCATTGTATCTCAAATAGAATGGAAATGTGTATATTTTTAAACTGATCAATAATAACCCACATAAATTTGTTACCATGAGATGTCTCAGGTAGTCCCACGACAATGTCCATAGATGAACTCTCACATTTCCACTATAGAACTAAAAAAGGCTGAAGCACCCCATTCTATAACTGACCCTCTACTTTTACCTGCTGACATGTCCATCATTTCATAGTAAATTCTGTAATATCCATTTTCTTTCAATCCCAATAGTTATACTCTTGAAGCTCTTTGTACATCTTAATACTTCTAGGATAAACTGAAGATGGAGAAATACGAGCTTCACACAACAAATATTTCTATAATATGGAATCACAAGGCCCACACAATATTTTTCCAAATCGAAAAAACACAATCTCTATCAAGTTTAAATTTAGGCAACTTACCCATTTTAGAAAATTATTTCTTTTTTATGTAGCTCACAATCTTCCTTATATGATTTATTAAATCTATATGAGAATGAATACTACACTAAAACCTGAAAAAAACATATGTATTCATTACACTGACAACTTTTAATCCATAATTCATCAAATCATTAATCCATGGATCAGGTTCCAAACATAACATGGTAAATGATGCAAGATGTTTTTGCCTCAGAGAATCTAACACTTTTTTTTCTTTTCATGGATGGTAATTGATCAAGAAATCATAATCCTTTATTACTTGAATCCATCTTATCTGTGTCATGTTTAATTCCTTTAGAGTGATTACAGACTTCAATCATTTATGGTAACAATATATTTTACATTTGGTTCCATATAAATGATGCCCCCAAATTTTCAATGAAAAAAACCACAACTACCAATTCCAAATCATATATGGGATAATTTAACTCATGTTTATTTATGTTTCACAAAGCATAAAAAACCTGATCATTTTGTGTCAAATAAAAACCAAGTGTGTTTAATAAATCATAATTGTAAATGTCAAACTCACCTTTTTGGGAGGAAAGGCCAAAATTGGTGCAATCACCAATCACTTATTAAGTACATGAAAAAAGACATCACATTCTTCTGTCAAAATATAATTAACCCCTTTTCGTGTTATCATCGTTAATGGGAAATATAACATTTCAATGTTTTTAACAATCCATATATAATAACATGTCAATCCATGAAAACTATGAATCCTTTAAACATTTGTAGGTCTTTTCCATTAATCAACCAATTTTTTTACCAGATCAACTATTATTCAATCCTTTTTTATAATGCACCCATGAAAAAAATTATATGCATCAATAACTCACACTTTCTGAATTTTCTATACTGTTTTTTTTAATCTTTTCAGAAAAAACCCTTATATGATTTTCATAGTACTTTTTAATTATAGAATATAAAATAATGTCATCAAAAAACTCAACCAAAAACATATTAAAGAACTGATGAAGTATTAAATTCATATGATCCATGAAAACAACATGTGAATTAGTTAACCCAAAAGGAATAACTAAAAATTGATAATGACTATATCCAGTAGAGAACACAGTCTTCAGGGTAACATCATACATTACGGTCAATTGAAGGTACCCTGACCATATGTCAATCATCCGAAAATAATATGCTCCCTGGAGCTGATAAAAAAGTCATCTATATTAGGAAACAAAGACATATTTTTAACAGTAATGTCTTTAAAGGGTCTATAATCGATGCAATGTCTCATTGAACCATCATTTTTTTTCACAAAAAAGTATTGAGTTCCCCATGGTGAGGTTCTTAGTAAGATGAAACCTTTCTCTAATTATTCATGGAACTAACTTTTTAATTATAAAAGTTCTATTTCTTTTATTTATAATGGGGTTTAGATATTTTCTTAAAATCAGGATCTAATTCAATAGTAAACTCAACCTCTTGAGTAAGAATAACACAAAGAAAATTTTCTAGAAAAAACATCTATGTATTCATTTACCACTGGTACATCATTAGTCTAGATAGTTCCATTATCTTCAAAATACCAGAAATATAACAATAATTTCCATCCATTATTAGTTTCATAGTTTCCTAAAAAGTTACTAATGGTAGGGGTTCATTCATGTTCACAAACTGAAATTGTTGATGAAAACACCTTCTTTTTTTTCAATTTATCTTATCATGATAAAAATAAATCTACTCCATACCCAGAATAACATAAAACCATAATGGTGGAAAAACAAAAATGATTGAATGTAAAATAATTCGTTAAACAAGGATATCTAGATGCATATAATATATTTCTTCCACAATATTGCCTCTAAGTTTTATTACAACGAGAGTTGATTTTAATCCTGGAGGTTGAATTCTCAGTTTTTCCGAAAATTTATCAGTAATGAAGTAATGTGTAGACCATGAATAAAAACAAATATTTGAAAAATATATAAAAACAAAAAACATACAAGATTGAACTTAATTTTATGGATCAACATCATTTTAATTGATTACAATTGATTCTACCAAAACCTTCTGCTTCATATAATGATGATTCCATGGTTGAGTAACTAGCTTCGGATAAACATTTTCAAAATATCCCCATTCTTTATAGTTAAATAATCTCACAATCATCTTCTAAATAATTTTTGGATAATTTTCCATAAACAAATTGGACAGGTCTCCAAACTATCCACATCAGTATCTTTCCATAGAATTTACAAGACATTAACAGGGATACATTTTACAAAACATTTCATAAGATGGAAAATTCATTTTCATACCTCCATACATCTTTGACGAGTTTTTTTCCATGGGTTTCCAACCTGAATTCTTCTAATTAGTGTCATCACAAGGCACATATGTGTCCGAAAACTCTATCTCAACATTTTCGTCACAATGAACAAGTATCTCTTATCTTTTAAACTCTCATAATGCCAAATCTATCTGAAAAAACAACTTCAAACTACAGTAAAATCTATTAATTTTACATTCAAAATCACGAGTAAATGACGATACATAACTTGCCAGTATTGTAAAATTTTCTTCATATTCTTTCACCGAACCATAATCCTCCGGCTTCATTTCCATGAATTATTTCTCCATTCAGAGTCGAAATGTTTTGAGAAAATATTATTCCTAGAAAAGAATCATAATATCATCCCATTCCAAACTATCATGATAATCTCCTTCTCTCATATTCTTAACCAAATACCACCATTGATCAGATTCACCACCCAAATGAATAATGGATAATATTACATTTTGACATTCTAAACATCCAATGGAATAAAATAACATTTTTAGAGAATTGATCCATCCCTTAGCTATTACTGGCTCTACGGTTCAACAGAATGCTGGAAGATGTTGCCTCTTTAAATTACCCACAAATACATGTTTTTTCATGGTAGATCATGTTCCTATATACGATGGATACCACTGTTGTTTATTTCTTATTTCAACTGAGCCATTGGTTTCACAAAAATCTTGGTTCAGATTCCCACAATATATATCTTCAGATTTAGACATACATCAGCTATTTTGTGCCTTCCTACTTTAGCTTCCCTGTTTCATTAGAATAAAATCATTTTTTACAAACATATCTTAGATGAATCAATAATGTAATTCTTAAATTCTATAAAATTTCAAATTTCCATAGACTAAAATTAATTTAATATATTCTATTAATATCATCCCAACCCCCAAATCTATCTAAACCATTTTCTGATAAAAACTATAAGGTCTCGGCCTTAAAACATTAGTTAATCATGAATTTTACACAAGACCATACATTATTTAACATTGATGGTCATTTTGGGTTTAGAGTTATAATGAATTATGATATCTTACATACATGACATACCGCATTCATACAAGAGGATACTACTAAAACAATATAATTTTTTTTCGAAATATAAAAAAGTAAAACATAAATCATGTTTTGTTTAACAGCACTCTATATCAAACATCATGACTCCTATATTTCTCTTACACATCCTCGTATCCTATGATATTTTTTAAAAATATTTAGATGCGTATAAAACTTTGTAAGGGAAATAAATAAAGGATGTTTTAGTGATGTGATAACATTAAAAACAACTAAATCCATAATCATAAAAACTCATATGCATAGAAACATGATGTAGTTTCCTTGGTGCATATTTACATATAACTATTACATTGAACCTTACAAATTGAATAATATTTTGGTCAATTTCCATCTTTGAGCACCCAATTTATTGGAGATCTATAATGGGCCTCACCCATCATATCTTGAGCTGTAATGTGCTCAACCAAACATATTTTTAGCTATAATGGACTCAAAAAAAAATATCATGAGATATAATGGTCTCAACCCAACATAAATAATGTCCTTGGAATATATCAGGGTAATAAATTATATTTAAAATCCAAATAAACCACTCATTCCATATATATATAAATAATCAATCCTGTTGAAATTTATTTAAGATAGTTTTAAATGGATTTTCAAAAGAATGCCCCATAAAAAATAATTGGTGTGAGAATTAATAGAATGAAATTAATATGTGTATACACATTAAATACACATAATTAAATCTAATATAAACAAAAAATCATCACACCAATAATCTTATTACCCCATAATGAATAAAGAAGAATGTAAACCCAAAGAATGGAAATTGGGTTAAGAATTCCATTACCTTGGGTTCTTCTTACTCGAAATGTATTTAATCCTATAGTATAAATGTTAAAAAAGTGTTATTAATATATTAATGAAACGTATTCATGTTTATAACACCTTATGTTATCATTTTACAACATCATTTGACACATTTATTAGTAATTTTGTTTTTTTATATTGTGTTGGGGGTGTTCTTTGCATGGTTTCCATAATCGGTTCATGATGGATATTCTGGTTTATTGGTAGTGAAACACCAGAATTGGAATATAATAATATTTAAATATTTAAAAAACCATAGATTAAACAATTTATAATTTTGAAATCTGAAATGATGATGATTAATAAGTTAAAACATTAATGAAGTTCTTTTAGACCATTTTAGTGGTTCTATGATAATAACTTCCTCATTTTGTTTTATAAATTAAAACATGAGGTACAATAGGATTCCATAACGATGAATGAGACATAATAAATATATTAAAATCTAGTCCAACCATAAAAATGGTTTCAGGACAATACATGAAGTAAATAATGAAAATAAAAAACACATTATCCATTATGTCGGTTATTTGACACATCACAAACAATGTTTTATGCCTTGAATAAGTAGGATATGATAAGAATAATGAGGTTGATTTTTCCCTGAAAAAGAGAAGATTAATAATATACAAGCTTTATAGAGCATTCATGCCTCTTGGATAATATGATGGTAATAGACTGTAATAAATGAAAAGGAAAGGAAATGAAACCACATGAAAAAGTAGGGGATTTCATACCTCTTGATATCTTGTCATTGATATCCTTCTTAGGGCCAATGAATTTGGATTTTCAGTGAGAAAAACAAGTCATTTATGTGGGTAATCAGATTTGGGAGGTAATTTGAAAGAAATTAGACAATTATAAAGACTTAAGAGGTATCGGAGAAAGAGGAGAATGAGGGTGGAATTTATAGTGGAGGAGAGGAGGTATTTTACATTATTTAAATCATTATTAGAATATTTTTTTTCAAGAGTATGAATAATCATAATTTAGGTGACCGTATATATTAATAATGGTATTAAATTTTGAACCATGTGGTCTTACATCATCCTTTCATCACATATGTTTTTGGAAAAAATGTATTTATCATTTATCGTATTTTATCATATTTACCTATTCCTAAAAAATTCTAGAAATTAATAAAATTAACATAAATATGCACTATCCATTTTTTGATGTGTAGAATTTAAAAATGAACAACATTTCTTTAAATTAATTTTCTAAATATTATTAATTTAATATTTAAAAAATAATACATAATTCAAAAGCTAACAATTTTAATTCAGTAACTGCTTTTATATCAATTGAGAAATTTAATCAAGATTTCATTATATTAAATACTTTAGAAAATAAAATAATAAAAAAATTTACTTTTCATTAGGGTCATATTACTATTCATATTACCATTCATAAGGGTATGTTACAATTCAAAATACAACTAGTAGGTTCCATCAGACTCCAAATAACATACTCAACACATATGTAGATGGCCATGTTTTGAAATTCAAAACATAGAAGTAAAAAAATTATGTTTAAAGGATAGTAATAAATATATAATTAAATCAATTTTTACTTCAATAAATTTATTTCTTTTAAAACCTTGGTGTGTTATAGTAACAGTTCATCATCTCACTATTATTTGATTCAAGGCTAATTGGGGATATTGAATATAACTTCCCTTCCCAAAAAAATGATATGATATTTATACTAAGAGTTCCATCCAACACCCAAAATTAGGAAAACTTCAACTAGAGTAAGTATAACAAGATTCACTATATGTACCATCGCAGATCCTTTTATCATAGATGAGTTATAGAACTGAGACCTGGAAATCCTACCAATAGGAGTTTTCACCTTCAACTCAAAACATAATCATTTCTAATAATAATTAAAATTCATAGAAACATTTCATTATATATGGTAATTCATATAACTAATACAAAATAATATTCATCAATATTTTATCTTATCTTCCTCCACTATAACTATATTTTTTTATCGTAAATCCCTAAGTAAAACATAAATACATCTGCATGACCATCATGCATCTTTGATTAGAGTGATCAATCATTCTTGGGTAGACTACATCATGAATTGTAATTTTCATTCTTTTTCACCTAAGGATAAACATTGTTTTATATGGACATAATTTATTAAAATCATTCATAATGATTCCTGAATAAAGTTTTAATTACCGAGTGTATATCTTTTGGGAGTGTCAAAAATGGTTCACAGTAGGTGCGCACTCAGCGTGAACTAGAATGTTGGTGGAGATATTCTCAAACCAACTATTTTATGATTTATTACCCCAAGATTAAACTATTTTATAACCACACACACCTGTAGTTTATAGAAAAGAATTAATTAGAAAAACAATTTACATAATCTTAACCCTTACAAAATATTATGATGTTATCTTATGCATATACTCATGCTAATATTTAGTTATAGGGCTATATTCTCTAATCTATGTTTTTCTAAATATAGTTTCCAATTTTTGTACTAAACATGATCAAATACCAACTGCAAATACCCTTACCCTAGAATCATTGATTTAATGGTTGTGTTATTATATTGAATCTAGATTCAAGATATCAGATCTCAAAAAAACTAATATTTTAGTAGTATTTTTTAATTAGATACATTCTTAAATCCAATATTATTTTAGAAAATATAGTGTTTTCATTTGGAGCACCATTTTTACCTTTATACACTACTAAAAAATAGGCTTTTAACCGCACTGACCTATATTAGTACTAGAAAAAGAAATTGTAAAGACCATTATTATAAGTGCTAAAAAGGGTACTTAAAAGGGATTACTATTATTAGCTCTAAAAAAAGAACTGATAAAGGGTATCCTTTTTCGATGTTGATTTTAGCATATAAATTCTAGAATTTATCTGCAATTTTTTTATCATTTATAAATGGTACCCTTTATTGAAATTGTTTTTTTAGAACTGATAAACTGTACCCCTTATCAGGACGTTATTTCTAGTGCTAATAAAGTTTAACCTTTATCAATATTTTATTTATATAATTATTAAAGGGTAGACTTTATCAGTGCTTCTTTAGAACTAATAATGGTCTAGAAAAATGAAATAATTAAATAATATTTTTAACAAATAGTAAACATTTTAGTAATTAAATAATAATGGAAATAAATGAATGAATTTAATATAAATTTATATAAATTATTAAAATTAATTAATGGTATATATTAAATATGTAGATATGAAAAAAAATAAAAATTTAAAAATTTAAAAATTTAAAAAGTTCAAATTAAGATTAATATTAGACATTTTATTAAATAAATAATTATTGTTATAAATGAAAAAATTTAATATTCACATATATCTTTAAAATAATAATATTAATAAATATTGTATATTTATATAAAAATATAAAATTAATAAACCATAAGAATTGAACAAAAAATTAAAAGGGATAAATTTGAAAATTTATTTAAAAATTTATTAATGTAACAATTAATAATAATAATTAATATGTATAATGTATATATATATATATTAATTGGAAATAGTAATATATATTACATATACATATATTAATTATAAATTTTGAAAATAATATATATTAAATATAAATATATTGAAAATAAATAAAATGTAATAATGAAAACATATTAATGTCTTCTTCATTTTCAATGATGTTGGATTTTATAATGTAACATATATAAAAATGTGTTACATTTATTTAAAAATAAATAAATAATTATTTCCCTTTTATATAAAATAAACAGACACCAATAATTTTGCAATTAGTGAAATCTTATTCAGAAACACATACACCAAATATTTATGTAATTTATTCGCATTTAATATATTTTATAACTTCAATAAAACCTAATATATTAAACATATAACTCTCTTAATCAGTCAAATTTTATTATTTAATTATTTTTAAAATTATTATTGTTAGGAAATATTTATTTATTTTACATATTTTTTATTTTTTATTTGAATTTTATTTCGAAATTTAATAATTTTCTATTATTTATTTATATATATTTATTTACTATCTTTAGGAATTTTCAATATGTACCCATCTTTTCATCAATATATATATCCATATTTTTTAAAAAAATTTAATATATAATTAATTGAACATATCATTTTTTTTTAATGTGTACTAAAGTTTAATTATTCAATGTCACTATTTTTTAAAGATGAATGTATTTAAGATAATATATAAATTAATAATTTAAAAAATATTAATGTTAATAATTATTAATAAATAATTATATATGTCAATTTATATTTAATATATTTATTAATAAAATAATTTTTAATTATTACAACTAAATTAAAAAAATTATAAAAGAATTTATATAATTATAAATAAACAATTATATATACTCAAATAATTATTAAACATTAATATAGTTTTTAAAAAAATTAGTATACTATATTCATATTCATATTTATACTTATAATATATGTATATATAATTTTAGGTTGAATACTAAATTCATTTAGTGAGAGGGGATACATTACAAAGGAAAACAAACAACATACAATGCTTGGATGCACTCAGCAAGACTCAAACTAGATACCTCCTTGAGACCCACAAGGGTAGCTACCCCTAAGATGTACAGTAGGGTTATATATATATTATAAATATATAAATACTGTTTTTCAAAATGTAGTCTTAATATATTCATAAATAAATATATATATATTAATAATTTTATAAAAATTAAATAAATATGTTTAAATAATGAATAATTTTATATTTATATTTATTTATTAAGTATATATATATTATTATTATTTTAATATATATAATGACTTAAATAATATTTCTAATTATAAAATTACAAAAAATATATTTGAATAATGAAAATATTTACTATATATATATATATATATTTATATTCAATTATATATATATATATTTATTTAATTATATAAATATATATAAATATATAAATATATTTATAATTATAAATAAATACTCATAAATATAGAATTATAAATATATAATTAGAAAAAAAAATCTAAATATATTTATATTCAAATCGTTATTATATTTGTGAAATAATATATATATCATTGTAAATAAAAAAAATTAAAATAATTAAGGTAATTATAAAAAAATAATTTTATAAATATAATAAAAAATGTATAATCACATATATATTTTTACTATGTTATTATTTTAATTATAATAAAAATTGTTTTCAATGATAATATTTTCGTGCTAGTAAAGGTTCATTTTATCATTGTTTTTAGCATTGATAAAAGTCATCTTTATTATCAATAAAATTTAGTGATGATAAAGACGTATCATATCAGTGCCATTATAGAACTAATAAAGATCAGTCACTATCAGTGCAAAACAACACTGAAAATCGATTCCCTATATCATCTCTTATAATTTTTGGGACTTTATAATGTATCTTTCTATGATATCTTTTTTGATGAAATGATTAAATATTCCTCGATCTATTAAAAATAACCATAATTGAGATTCATTATGTCACAATTCTCAAGGCCTCGTGGAACTCCCTTGCTTCAAATCACACTCCTCTACATTCTCTCGGACTAATCAAAGGTAGAATCCAATGTTTGTCATTTTTTTCGTTTTGTCTCACGTTGTATGATTTTTTTTCATTACATAGAGTGTCTTTTCACAGTTCATAACATTGAGAAACCAAACATCTCATCTCTCTATATCACTTGACAATATCAATAATACACCACCCCAACTCTATAAACTTATTCCAGATTCAAATGAGACCAATGTGAACATCATTTCCATATGTCATTGCAATTAATGGTGAATTTCTTGATGTTTCTGTTATACTATTTCTTGTGACCATTTATAGTTTTTTAATTGTCATTGTTTGAATAATTTTTCCATATAATGGCATGGACAGGAAGATGATATATGTATAATAATATAAGGATAACTATTAAAATATGTTCTTCATGGATTTTAATTATCCATTAAACCCCTCAATTTCAAACCCCAATGGCTAATTTCTATCAAGTTGTGTCTCCATTTGAATTATTATATGGATAAGATTCTCTGTTTACCCTAGAAAAAATATATATGGGGTAAATTTGATGAAATATAAACCATTAAGTTACTTGAAAGAAAAAACAACATATAATCATAAAATGTTCATCAAAATTTTATGAATTTTCATTATATTTATTTTTCACCATAGAAGTCAATTACAAGGATCAATTTCATAAAATATCCTAAATATAATCATGATGATTTTAAAAAAAAAATCAATTGATAGAGATCAAAGCCCGATAAATATTTTCAAACACATAAAAACACTTCAATGGTATGAGAATTACAATTGATATAAATATTTCATAGAATGTGGAAAATGAGATATTCTTGAGAATAGGAGTAAGTGACTTGATATAGAATTCATGTGGACCATCATTCAGAAAAATGGGATTTCTATAATGATAATAGAAGGTATAATTTAGGCTATGATTGGGGAGAAAATCACGATTAAAAATTTAATGGATTAGGGAATACCCAATTTTATTGATTAAGGGAAACATAATTTATATAAATTTGTATTTGAATGAGCATTACTTCATTTTAGAAATGTAATATTTTAGAATCCATAACCAAAGTAATATTTAATTTATTTTTGAAAACAATGATGTTAGATTGTATATTGGATAAACATATTTTTTAAAAATTTAATGGAAATGGTTCTCGTGAAGGCTTGGTTTGGTATGTTAAAATGAAAGTTACTATTGAAATGTCAATTATTATTGAGGGATAGAATGAGGGTGATGTGAAATTTTTTTTCATTTTTGTTCTTATTTAAAAATTTTCAAAATTTAGGTTTATCTAATGTATTATGGTTTCCATTGGGTATTTCATTTCTATGGGAACCAATTCTGTTAAGACTTTACCATATTTCAAATTAACTTCTTATGGAAAATGGATATTTTGTTCCCATAAAATGATTTGGATGAAAAATTTAAATTTGATTGTTTTTGGTGAGGGATATTGTTGGATGCTAGGGGCTTGAGGTCAAATCTCACAATAGAGATGATGTGTTTTTTCAGAGGGAGATAAATAAAATTATATCCCCATATTATTTAGATGTTAAACTAATATTAGTGAAATTATTTGAATGTTCAAGAAGAACCATTCTATATACATATTTTACATTAGTATAATTCATTGTTATGAAATTAATTTGGAACAATTGCATATAATTTTGACCAGGTTAGAACATTATGTGTTGACTTACATATGTGATTTGAGTTTTTTTAATTTCAACATATAATCCATTATATGTGTTTTATACCTTAGAAGACCTATTAGTATTTACATGTTTATATTTTACCACACCCTACACATTGAACATAGTTGATATAGATCTATTATACTTGAGATATAGTTTTGGGAAAATGACTAGTGACATAGATTATAGAATTTTCATCTCTGTGGGGATGAGTTGATGTTATCATAGTAGTGTTGGGGACCTTTTATAATTTTAATTTGAAATTTGAAATTTGAAATGAATATTTGATAATTAAATAGGTTTTAAAGAGATAATGGTTATCCTCACTATCCTCAGATCCTGGACATTTATTACTGCCTTTTTTTCTTGAGACTCCTCCCCCATCTCCTCTATATTGGCTGAACTACATTGGGAGGTATTCATCCAAAATGATCACAAGTACCCAATATGGAATTAATTTTGGTTATATTTGTTCATGAAACATAGTTCAGTGTCCACAATTTAAGGGAGATGAGTATCAAGAATAAAAAAATAAATTAGAGCTATTTTGGAGACGAAGTTTATTATGATGAATGTTGACGATAACGGTTACCTTTGGATGAATTGAGAGGATAAAACCTACACAACTATGGTAATTGTATTATTAAATTCATTTACACATTTTCATAAAAATGGATTCAAACTACATGTTTGAAAAAACAATATCATAGTGAAGATTAAGGGGTCATGTTTTTCCAATGGATCATTTTTTGTATGCTTTTTAATTAATATTTCCATGTTTAAGTTTTATTATTCAATACCAATTAAAGGTTTGACTACACATTCAAAAAGAATCTTCTACACATGATGATGTTTACAATATCGAGTGAGAATAGACTTTTGATGAAGATACTAAAAAATTATTAAGGTATGAACAACATGATTATGAAAAAACAAAAAAAACATGTCATTACACTGTTGAATAAAATAATCAACCAAATAATTTGGGGTCTAAAATTTTGATATTGGTTGGAATCAATGTAAAAAAGCCTATTGGCCCCATCAATACAATGTTCATTTGTTATTTTTGGGTAACATTGATGATGAATGTAATGATTGATTTTGATTCGTAGTGCCACATCTAGCCTATAATATGGGAAATCCATTGTAAAGATATAATCGTAATGTTACCAAACAATTTATCTCTCTTTGTGGAAAATTTTATAATGAAGCATTGATTTTATATTCATTATTCATTGTAGAGTTTTTTTATTAAAGAATATTTCAATAAAAAACATGTTTTAATGGATTATTTAAAATCCTATAGAGGCTCCCTATCTTTTCTTAAGTAGTTATATCTTAGGGATGATGAGGGGAAAATAAAGAGCGAGCCACCTATTAGTATGCACAGATTATAAAGCAGGAAATGTTGAATATTGTCTCAAATCATAAAAATTGAAAATCATTTCATGGATATTGTACAAGGTAAATTTTTATTATTATTTATTTTACCCAACATGATTCAAAGCATTCAATTTATTAAACAATAATATAGAAATAAAAATAACAGACTTTCACTAAATCTAATGTACCCATAACACAATGTATGGATGGGGTGAACTCTATTATATAATAAATTGTTTTTAATTTTAAATAATCAATAATGGTTCAATAATGTGATATGAAACAACATATGTTAATTTATTTATATCAATATTGATGAATAAAAATTTGAACAACCTTCCATACCATTACATGGGAAGTAGAAAGAGGATCAGGTAAATAAAGAGGGGAAACTAGTTTATAAGAACACAAAAATAGTATCTGAAACATTTTTATGTATGATATAATTGTAATTTTTAATCCTTTATAATAGTATTATATAAAATCATCTGTTTATGTTCTTATTTTTCATAAGATTTTGAGCGAATAATCGATAAATACCAACCCGAAATAAATGATGCTTTAAATATATTCAGAGTTGTTAGGATAATATGTACACATTAGAATATTATGTTTAAGATTGTATCCATAAACATATTCATAGAAAATAAAATATCTTAAATATATATATTATAACGTTACTTGATTGAATACACAATCATAATCATTGTATGATAATATTTTTCATTCTGGTTTGTCTGACCAATGCTTTACAATGTATCAAAGTCAAAAGGCAATTCAACAAAGTTCTTCGCATGAACCAAATGATCCCACTATCTTTGAGGATATCCTCCCCCAAACACATACCATACCCAAGGTAATTATTTTTTTCATTACTCTTTATCCTAAATATGAATCATACAACATTTGATAACATTATTTTTCTAAAATTTTGAAAGGTATAAATATATGTGATTTGTATCTATTAACAACCACACATAGCCTTATTGTTATGGGTACAATGTATAATATGTCAAGACATGAGATACACCATATCAACATCCCAAAAGATCACATGAGAGTGGGTATTATGGTAGACAATGAGCCAAAAACTGAGTTGCCGATTTTAAATTATGAGCCATATATTGTAATATCCCATGATTTTTTTGGAGCATTATTATCATAGCTATTTAATAATATAAAGATACATGAGGTATTATATTTACACTTTTTTCATATGAACACCCTGTAAAAATTGATGATAAATTGTCTTCTATGTGGAATGATATTATAGATTGATAAACTGGTAGGAAATGAAATCTCAGATCAGGAAAATCTAGTTAATAAACCACGACATAAAAAATTCATTCCATTTGTTCCCTGTCCACACTAGTTCCTGAGAAACATTTATTATCTTTATAACATCATGCAGAGAAAAAATCTAAAGATTCATACATGTCTTTCATTTTATATAAAAAAATATAGACCTTTCATAAAATTCGTAATTGGTCTCTAGATTATAAATATGATTCTCAAGCATGAATAAATTGGAATCTGAATTCTGAATACATACATAAGGTTCATTTTCATAATACCTATATACAAATAGTTATCAAATATGATTATTAATGTTAATAGTTATTCATATTTTGAATTGGAATTATTATTACTACTATATAAATATAAAATCATTAGAATCTGAATTTGGATTCATCAATCCCTATATAATTTCTAATGAAAAACATACTTTTGATAATGATGAAATTGAATATATAAGAGATGTGTTAAGTAATGAATTTGATGAAAACACCTCAAATCTAATACACTTTTTGAATCCAATAATTAATAAATAAAAATATACTCTCTAGTCAATAAATATATATTTTATATTTTGGAATTACATATTTTTTTTGTTTTTTAGGAAAACCTTAATGTTTATTTCTATCAATCTTGATACAATAAATATTTAGTTTCTGGATCTAATTAATGAATTTCCAACAAACTGACCACCCATGATGTGTATTGTATATTTTAAATACACAGAAATAATGAATTTGTAGATAAATTTGGAATTATATGTTTGAGAGTGTGTTCTAACAAGAATTTTGTTATAATAGGGAGGTCACTAAATATAATCTAAATATTCAAATATAGTCTGTTCTTGAAGTTATAATTCCTGTGGATTAATACAAATGAAAAAAATTAGGTTTTATATATAAATATTTAACTACAAAAACATATCAATAACAATTTACATATTTTGGACAATTATTTTGTAATGTACGAGAAAAGATAATAATATCAATGAGGGATATTAGGTTTTAGGATTTATGATTGAGATCGTAAACCCTGAAAAGGGAAAAATTCCCCAAAAGTTAATTTCTAATCATAATTATAATTTCATTAAATGTATTTTATAACAATTTTTTTGTCAATATTTTATTCGTAATATAATGATTTCTGAAGACCTTCATATAAAAATGAAGAAATAAATTTGTTTATAGGTGATTTGGAATCATGAATATTGATAGAATGTATGTCAATAACAAATTTAGGTTATTACTTATTGTTAGTGTGATCTAGTATGTTTTATGCCCATAGAAATATAATTGGGGTGTGAACAATTAGTTTCAAAATATATATAAATAATTTTTGATCTCTTTTTCATGGTGATGTATAATTTTGAAAATAATTTTTTTGAATCTCTTAACTACCCATAGTAAAATTTTTATGAAATAGTAGAGGTTGAGGTAGATTCAGAGTTGGAGACTTTGGGGGAGTTGGAGGCAAGGGCAGAGGTAGAGACCGGGGTAGAGACCAAGGTGGAGTAGGAGACAAAGCATTGTCTTACAAATAAAAAAATTGATGGGAAATTTAGTAGAATGAGGATCATACCCATATTTTGTTTGAGAAAAATTGTTGAATATGTGAAAAAATCTTTTCACCTAAGATAATATTAAATTTGATAGTATTTCATGTTGGTTTTTGATTTTTTTAACAACATGTTACTTTATTTTATATAGAAATTTATATGGTGGGTATTTTTTACAAAACCAAATATACACTAGTTGTTGTTTTTTGAATTTGAGTATCATATGATACAATTTATATTATCAAATTCCAATTAATATAAAATATAACTGAAGTGTGAAAAAAAACCCTCACCAAGAAAAAACTGAACAATCATATGAAAAAAGATGCATTTTCTTGCAAATGACTTTTCTACACCACAATGAATAGTTCTTAGTAGTTGATATAATAGTTATTTTGGAGTAATAAAACACCAAACCAATCATCATAAAAGAATATAATTAAACATAAATTCTAGAATAAATTTTTGTGTAATCATCTAATGAAGTCAACATATGTGTGAGGGAACTATTGAATGAAAACTGGCATTAAAATTAAATTTTCATTGAGGAGGGATGAAGTTAATGTAATGATAACATGTAATTAAAAGGGACCGACTTATAAAAAATACTATTAAATGATAAAATTTTCAAAAGAATGAAATAATCACTAAAAAATCCAAATGAACAACCCTTTTTGAAAGATTATATAATATTTATCCATGACCACTAGAAAAATAAAAAAAAATTCATCGACTAAATCATTAATTTACTAAAAAAAATACATTGGTTCCACTTTTTGGGATTGTTGAATAATCTTTTCAATTAAATCTACATTTAGATAACTGAAATAGAATTGTAAATTCTTGTGAAATCCATACATTTGACATTCATTATGAATGTGAACAATCATTCTATAAAATGATCCATGTTCACATGATCATAAATAAAAAACCCATCCTCATTATATATAAAAAATACATTAGAATAGATATAGTCCCATTTTTATGGAAAATTATTTATAATGTCATGTTATATTTTATAATAATCTAAACAAACAAAATCAATTTTTTTTAAATTGAAATTAATTTTAGTAAAAAATATAACAAACTTGCTCAAAACCAAGAAAAAAATTGCATTGTTTTGGTAATTTATAATAATGATCTATATGTAAATTAAGATGTTTATGAACAATACACATCTCAATCTGATACATGATTATCCTAGTATGATTTAGTGTGATCGTTATTAGTTTAGAATTGTCATTTTAATAAAAAAGTGTCACACAATGAAAAATGATAAAAAAATGATCATATTGTCTTGATACTTTTGGAAAATTATTCATAATTTATTTATGATATTTCATATTTAGTATCACGTCAAACCCATATATAATGTGACATGTACGACTGAAATTGTGTTTTTTGAGTTTAAAATGTAATATTTGTAAAAAGAAAAGTGGAATATTCAAAATTATGTAAAAAAATTTTAGTTATTTCAATAATTTAGATAAACGACCCATATAACATTTAGAGATTGTTTGATTAATCTACACATCAATTTAAAGCATGGTGTGACTAGTATGACTCTATGTTTATTTTTTATTCAAATTATCATTTGTTTTGGTAAAAAAATGATAATAGACATACTCATAACCTAGAAAAACAATTGGGTTACTTTTATACATTATAAAAATGATCTATATGTAATTTTATATGTGTAGGAATAAAATTCACCTTAATCCAAGATTTCATATTTCTGGTTTGACTCAAATTGTATGTTTGTAGTTTAAAATTGATATTATAGTAGAAAAACTGTTACTCAAAAAAAAAACGGATCATCATGGTTAGATTTTCCAGATAATTTTTGAAATTTATTCATAGATAATTTGTGATTTTATGAATTAGACTCCTGTAATACCCTCATATGATGAGATCTGTATTAATCAATATACATGTTTCATACATACAATGAAATTTTTGAAAAATAACACATGTGGAATCATGTAATCCTAGTAAATGATTTTGGATTATTTTTATATGCTAATAAAACAATACATAATTTATTTTGGATGTATAGAAATTAACCCCACCTGAATTATAAAGTTAGTATGACTAGTATGACTCAATGCAAATTTTATTATTCAAAATTGATATTAATTTTATCAAAAAAGGCTACTTACAAACTCATAACAACAAAAATGAATTAACATTATTTTGGAACAATATTAATATGATAAATATTTAGTTTTCTATATGTATAACTCATACAAACCTCAATATAATTTATTATGTGTCTGGTATAACATAGAATTCCCATTATGATTTCAAAATTGACATTCAAAAAAAGTGTCACTCATTGAAAATAGATAAAATAAAATATAATTATCTTGATAATCTAGGGAAACAATTCATGATTTATTAGTTATAATTTAGAATCATTATCACACAAATTCCACACATGAAGTGACCTGTATGAATCAATTAATGTGTTCACAGTTTTAAATGATAGTTTAGTAAAAAACAGAAGTGTTGTAACCAAAACCAAGCAAACATGTTCTAATCGATTTGATATATTAGTAAATCGATCCAGAAATCATTAAAAACATGTAATAGTTCTATACCCATCAATATGATTAAAATTTTCATCATTAAGACTCTGAGTTCATCTTTTTATTCAAAATTGACTTTATTTATTTTAAAAAATACCAATGACATACTCAAAAATAAGAAAACACATTCGAATTGTTTTCATACATTAGGAAAATTATACATAAGTTAATAGTAATGTGTTGGAATAAGTATCACCCCAATATTAGACAAACAAATTTCAATATGACTCAATTTTCTCGTTATTATTTTAGAAATTTTTTTTATATAGAAAATATTGATGCTCACTGAAAATAGAGAAAATAAAAATGGACTACAGTTATTATTTAGGAAAATGATTCATAATTCATTTTTAACAAGATAGAATCAGTCCTACATCAATACCAAACACAATGCAAACTATTTGACTCAAAGTTTGTGTTTCCAGTTTAAAATCACATTTTAGTATAAAAAAGGTATACTCAAAACTAGCGAAACACATTGAGATTGTTTTTTTATTTTAATAAAATGATCAATTAATCATTTTGGATGTCTATGAATTATTCAAATCTCTATATGATGCATAGTGTAACCATAATGACTCTAAATGTATATTTTTAATATATAATTGTCATTTTTGTTTAAAACATGCATCGCATCACCACCATCGAGAATAGGAGACAATATTTTTTTCACGACATTTTATATTCCACTGCTTAATTAATTTTCTTATTAATTTTATCCTAATCATATTTAGTCAAATTTTATAGATTTAATTCTTGAAAATGAATAATAAATGGCAGGTGACATTAAAAATATACAATAACAAAATATGATGCACAATGTTCCTGGTATGACTCATTGTTTAGTTTAAAATTAACACAATCAATTTTTTTTGTTTCTTTATATTACTACAATCATACGAAATATTTTCTTATATATGTTTGATATTTATATAAATTTGGAGACTATTTTTCTTTTATATAATTTCTTTCTTTTTCTCTATAATTGTGTTTTTTTATTGGTTTTAAAAATATTATTTCATTTAAATTGTGTATTTTTGTCTTAATTTTCTCATTTTGGAGTGGTTTTTAGTGCTTCAATGTGCTAGTATAGCACATTATAGTTTTCTCTATTTTTTATGCTTTAGTGTGTTGTAATATCACACATCAGTTCTCCACTTTATCAAAAGATTTAATATCCCAGGTAAAATTTTACTTTATCATCACATACAGAAGCAGTAATAAAGTTCTTGTTTGTCAATTATAAATAAATGTTCTAATAAATTGTTATTTATATATATTCTTTTAAATGTTTTGAAAAATGGTAATTTATCATTTCATGATTATAGCTAATGAAGGGCCCCTTTATGAGTGTGTTTCTAGCACTAAGAAAATCATATTCCACATAACTGTGTGGAAATACTCCTCAATTTTTTAGCATTGGTAATTGATTGTTGTAGTGTTGATAAATAATTCTCTTATAGTAATCATAATATATCTTTTTACCAATCATAAATAAACATCCTAGAATCCTGGAAAAAGGAATCATAAGAAAGGTGAAAGATCAAAGTCTCATTATGTGTAGGCATACAACAGATACTATTAAAGAATAAATTATTTGGAATTAATAAATGATGATCCTATAATGCCTGATAAATAATCACATTGGATATAAATATTTCCTTGTATATCATAAACATTAAAATCATTACATAGACATCAATATCAAATTTCAATATGATTGAATGTATAGTGTGAAACATATGAAACATAATGTCTAGGATATATATCAATAAATTTGATAGAAAGGGTACGACCTCATCCAAATACCCAATATATTTTTCCTGATGAGATTTAATAATGAATATAGGTTTTATATAAATATGTATCCCACCAATATCTTAGTAATTCAAATGCATCTATTATAAAAATAAATAGTATTACTTTATCAACAATCATTAAAAATTGATATATATATATATGTATTTGAATAACTCTCATAATGAATATCAATACTTTATCGAGCCAATATAATATAAAACCATACAAAAATATGGTGTATTGTATCAATATATTGTTTCTTTAATTTAATATTCCAAAAAGGATACTGACATAGGCAAATTCACTTTAAAATATCATTCCATTTTTTTCAAGAAAACTAAATCTTTCACATTAAAATAAATTAAAAAATTATAAAATAGTAACCAAATATTAGTAAATATATTTATTTGAAAATAAACAGATAAACATATAAATTAATAGTTAAATAATTTAGTTTCCATGAAATGGGTATTTATTTTCATGTCATAAAATTTTAAGACATCCCAATATCACTATTGTCAAAAGGTCTAAAAGTTTCATGTTCTGAAATTAAAATTAGATCACTTTTAAACCATTTGGTGTAATGGTCAAACATGTGTCGGAATTTAATTAATAAATTATTATATAATGATAAAAACATCATTTTATACATTATAAGAAAACTATATACATTTAAGAGAAATATTTCTAATTGTGTAGGAAAACGAGGTTAGTATTCCATGCAAACATTATTATGTCATTTTTAGTAATGGAAATGGAAGAAAAAAATTTAATTAATATATATTTATATTTTATGAAATATATTTTCTATAATATAGAATTTTTTAATAATACTCCCACTGGAGGATAAACCACAAACCATCATAAATAATGATGTGATTGTGAAATAAAACCATACCTCAAATATGACTGCCTTGACATGTGTCTAATCCTCTTATATAATAAGTATATATTTATAATAAATATATTATATTACAATAATTATATATATGATGCTATATATTATTTAATTATATAATTTTATCAGTATTTTTTTAATAATTATTTTTAAAAAAACAATTTCAAGAAATGACTCTATTTTTCATAAATGTTTTCTTACTATTATTTTTATCCTTATAATTTGATTAAATTTACATCATATATTAGTTTTTATTCATGATATAAATATCATATATAGTTATTTTATATTTATTTATAGTTATCCATAAAATTATGTGATATACAAAATAATTACTCCATTCAGGAAGACAGTTTTTCATACGCACATATGAATGTTGTTTTCATTTTTTGATGAATGGATAAAAAGAAAAATATTTAATAATTGACCATTATAAAATAATAATTATATTAATTATCAAATATATATTTATTAAATCCATCATTATTACAATTAATGTAATAATAATATGAAATATTAATCTCATTGCTTCTTTTAGGTGATAGTCCACTTGTACACGACCACGATTGGGAGGGCCTCGGAGCGGCATATACTTTCTCTCCCGTGGTGGCTAGGGTTTCTCCCTTGTACGCACGCTCCTCCCCTCTTTGGACATATCACCATGGTTCTCTTCTCTTTGAATCTTTTTCTCCTCGTGGATTGGTTGGCTCGGCACGATGATTTCATCATGGGTAGGGCTTGGGTGGTGCAGAGGTGATTTATTTTCATTGAGTTGACAACCGATCTGGAATGGCCTAGGGAGTGGGGGTGTGTTCGTTTCTTGTTTTCCTTCATTGTTTTTAGTGTTGATGATTTTATCTTAGTTGTATTCTCTTGAAGCTAGCAGTGCTAGGTGTATCTCGTCATCGCCTAATCCATGTGGTGGAACTTCTTCGGATGGCATGAGTGTTCTCCCCATCAATCTTGCGATTCGTCCTCCATGTTGTGGAGGAACTCTTCGGGCTTTTAATTTTCTGGTCTGATCCATGGGCGTAAGAGTGGTTTGTTCAACGGCGTAGTCTATGGAGTTTTCAAGGGTTTTCTCTCAGTTCTGAGTTGTTGTCCTATGACGGTCTCTCAGCATGGGGAGGTCGTCACCTGATTTGTGGCGGCTGAGTACTCTGAGGGGCTGCGAGGGTTTTTCTTCAGCGGTTGGGGTGGCTTTAGTGGGGTTTTTCTTTGTTTATTTTCAATTCTATGTTTGATTCTTGATATGAATATGGTGATTCCAAACGGTATCTGTGCTGGTGGTTGATGATGGCGGCAACGGCGAGGAATGCCAGTAAATGTGGTGTGTGGTTGATGGTTTGATGCTGATGGTGGAGACAGGGAAGCGGTGCGAGGAAGATTGGTTGGGATCCTGTGTTCTGATTAGGTTCCCGATGACAGCGGCTAGTCCAGAGTCTCACCAACAGCCTGATGTTGGAATTTGCATTGAATGGTGGCATGTGGGGATGATTCTCGAATCTAGGCGTGGACTTTTGGTTGGGGCGCGGTCTGATGAGCGGACATGTGGGTGGTAGGGTCGATGGTGCGCGACTCGAGGCCCTTCTATGAACATTTTAAATTTGAAATTTGAATGTTTTCGATGCTTCTGTGGTGTTTTGGATGCGGCTGTATCGGGTACCAGCAACCCTTAAACCGGCCATTAGAAATAAAAAAATATGATTAGCGGATAGTCCACGTGTACACACGATCGACGAAATTGTTTTCCAACAGATTTCAAACTAAAAAGATAGATGTGATATTATAATTAATTAAGTATAATTTTTTCCAAATATTATATAAAAAATAGTAAAATCATAACTATATCCATCTATGATATTAAGTGATGGAAACTTAATTACATCGGTTCATGGGTTAGTAATTATCCATACACACGACCGATAGTTTCATTTCCCATTTGATGGAAGAGGATATATATAAAAGATACGAAATTGACATAATAAAATCTCAATATATTTTATATTATTATTTTATTATTTATTCATTTTTTAATATTATTTTAATGATTTCGGTGAATAAATAGAATGAATTTGATTATTTATGAATGATACCACATATCCAAAAAACCTCATTCTCTTTGGAATAAGATAATCTCTATGATTTTCTCTTGTTTTAAAAGAGACTATAAGATGTTTCTAGGTAATCATGATTGGTATTTGAATAAAAAATATTTAATCTTTATGTTTATATAGAAGATTTTATAAGGCTTCCTTTTATAAATGTGGTAGGGGACCACTTAAAAATTTCATAAAATAATACAAAATGAGATTGTTGTACCGTGAAAAAAATAATCCAAATGTTTATATACTCCTAAGTTTGATTGGTTAAGGTCAAATTATAAAATGAAATAATTATTTAGACATGTTTAAAAGGAAATAATTTCCACGTAATTTTGTTTAATATCTCATAAATCACATTTTAACATTAACCATGAAAGTTAATTTTTTTCTATTTTTAATATTAAGAATAAAAAGCTTAAGTTGAACATAGTAAATAATATTAATTTCTAAGATTAATAATATGGAATCCATTTTAAAAACATCAATTTATAGATGTGGAATATATTTTTTGTTAATTAAATCCATAAACATGATGAACATAGTTATTTTGGGGTAATGTTTCTTTATGTATGGAAATATTTTAAATGGAAACAAAAAATAATGTTCATTACTAAAACCAAAATTTGTTTTATAATTATATAAATTATCTAATTTTAATATTAAAAATATTTTAAAATAAAATCTATGTTTTCAAATTATTTAAATTAAATGAAAATGTGAAATAAAAATTGGAATTTTAACTACATAATAAATAATTAATCATTTAATAAAATAAAATAAAATAATCTTATAAAATTTTAACATACTAATATAAAAAATAAATTTCATTATTTAAAATAAATTTCTTAAAATCATAAAAATTTAAATTTTATTGTTTTCTCCTATAAATAATTAAAAACCAATTTCTGAGGGAAATATTTTTTTTGAACTATATAATGGCATTACGAAAAATTTAACTAATTTATCTGAAATCATTATATATACTTTTAAAATATATTTATCCCAATTTATACAAAAAATTAATGGTCCTTTTAAAATAATTTTATTTATATCATTGTACATTTAAACTCTAATTTTCTTGTTAAGAAAATGATTAAAGAAATTACTTTTACGTAGAAATGCATTATTCTATATTAGGGTGTTAGAGTATATCAAATAAAAGAGCCCAAATAATTGGTGGGGTGTTTCACTATATGTTAATTAAAATTCATAATAACTAATTCCTATAAAAGTAAATCAATACTAAACTTAGGTCGGCAACTATATAATGGTTTTATTAAGGTCATTAAGGTCCAATATACCTCATTAATTCATGATATAAGAGTAGGATATTGATCCAATTGTCATGTATTGAATAAATTCTATCATTGATGTATGTATAGTGAATCACTTTTAAAGTTCATCCTCTTTGAAATATATTCTTTTTTTGGAGATAACCATGTAGATGTAAACCTCATGGTTTGAAACTGATTCTTAGGGACTATTCATTCATTATACCATTCATCTTTTTCATTCTCCGGTGGTTGTTGTTTATATTATTTTACAAATTACTTCTTCCATTTTATAATATAAAATGTCTTCATCTTCTTCATTGAAATAATGTGCCAGTATCAAAAATAAAAATAATTTTAAACATGATAGAAATAATTCAGGGCCATCCCTAACATGGTAACCACACTATTATTATTATTTATTTTATATAAACTATTTCATATTATTTAATTAAATATTCAATGAATTTTTTTTATTATGTCATTTTCGTTGTTTAAATTACTTCTTAATTGATAAATAATTTAATTAAAAAGGCCCATAGTGTGTCACCGCCATGTCCAATTTTTTATTAAAAAATTATTTTTTCGTATTATTTTTTATTTTATTCCCTATCAACAGCTTTTTAGGTATCATCTATGGAAAATTTATTATACACATTAGAAAAGAAAATAATAGATTAGACCCTGGGGTCATTTTTCACCCAAATATACTATAATACTTTCCCCATGTGGTCTTCATCACGAGTTTATTCATTCGATCCCATAGCGACCTTAGCCTTGTTCTACAATAATCATAATCATTCCAAGAAATTATTTGACTCATCTGAACATTAGTTCAATTTTAGAACTATTTTCTGTCTTAATGACTATAACGTCCTAGATTCATATTCTTCCCGATGGTGCCCCATACCCTGTTGGTCACAAAGACCCAAGCACATTTCCCCAAATGCAAGAGGATGCCGACTAGAAGTGAGGTCCTTGGGTGTGATAATGTAAACATTATGCCTTCATTGGCCGAGTAACACATCATAAACAAACAATAAATTGTAGTGGAAGTAGAAATACCATACGATAGAAGTAAACATTCGAAGAATGATAGTATAAACTACTCCAACATATTTAAATGATTGTATCATGTCACATGTAACTAGGAATGGAGACACAAAATTCACAATGATTGAAATACAATACTGAAACCAAATTATAGAAAACTGTAAAATTCATCAGCATCGCAAGCCTCAGCTTGGTCCCATGCTCTCGCACTCTAATAGAAATCATGCACGTGATGAAGAAGGTTTCATACCCTTATCTAAACGTGAAACAATATAATATGTTTAGGCTAAAAATCATTACTCAAATAGTTTGTGAGATGAATCCCAGTAGGAAACCACCGATATATCGGTACATAACAGTAAATGAATATATATAGATGCCAAAAATCAAAATGAAGTAATAAATGAGAAAGTACTCAAAATTATACAATATTACAATATCCAATCACATTCATTTTAAGTAAATAATTATTAAAAATGATGAATAATGAAACCCTGAGATCTTGCCTATGATCTATAATTCATGTTTAATAGAAAACATATGTCTCATAAGACCATATAACAATCATGTAAAAATGTGTCCAATCTTGTGATTGGGCTTGGAAGACATATAAAAAGGAATCAATCATTCACATAAAACCCACTAGTAATGTTCTCGTAGCCTAACCCCTCTAGTTCAAAATATGGTCAATTCAACCAAGATATAATGACCCTCTAGGAAACCTCCCATATTATATCCCCTTTGGTCTCACAAAAACAAACATTCTCTGAGGACACACTCAACATTCATTCCACCTGTGATATCGTAACGATATACAATATAGAATATGTGAGAGCAATCACCATCAATCCCCCTATGGTATTACAACATAAAATTAATAGACACTCTAGGGATTCCCTCAATGAAAATCCCCCCCATGGTCTAACTAAACCAGTTTATCACAACCATGTTTTACTAAATCATACAGAAATGATATCCATTATCCAAAAGTAATTTCAACTACAGTTAAAATAGTCTATTATAATTCATAACACACTGATTGACAACTAGAAAATAAGCAATCAATTTAAACAAAACTTTCAAGGTAAGGAAGCAGAGTCTTCCTAAAAGGTAACCGGTGCCAAATGATTATAAACATTCAAAAAAGGAAACTCACCCATGAGGTGTCTACTAAACATGAAATTTAGTATAATATATATCAATGAAAACCATTAATCTATCAATCAATATAAGTCAGATGATAACATTGTTCAATTACTTAACACATAATACCTTAATCAAGGGTAGTCGACACATGGGCATATATTACTCAATGAAAAAATATGAAAGCCTACAAACCACCAACCTCAGTGTGGAACGATGAAAAATCATTAATTTCAGTCATGAAATCAACCTAGAAGGGTTTAGATCTATAAAAAGTTCAATATCATTCAACCTTGAACAACCCACACATGAATAGGAATCAAGAAAAGGGGCTCTAGAATAATAAATCACCAAAGGAATTCCAACGAACCTTCTTGACTTTGAATCAGACACTGGATAGTGAAATGGTGGATTAGACATTTATCGTCCCTCCCAACCACTCTTGGAGAAACTAAGTTTAGAAGAAGATGATTTTGGAGATTAAATGTGACCTTGGTCATATTATTCAAAAAAGAAATATTACAAAAATGTGTTCAATTAATTTATACGCTGTTTACTAATTTCAACCAGACCCCTCATTAGGTGGTCCAGACATCCATGTACTCGGCCTCTACATGGCCAATACACTGCTACCCATGGCACCAAGGTACACTACGTGTACTCAAGAGTACCTGATCTGTACTTATAATATTTCCAAATTCTTCATTCCTCCTAAAAACATCTGAAATCAAGATCCATACCTAAAATGAAGATACAGGTTCTTACAAACATCCCCTGTTAAAGGAATTCATCCATGAATTTCCCTTTAAGTGTAGAGAAGAAGAAACTTCAAACAACTCTAGCCACTGTTATTGTTCTTAGACCTCCCTCTCTCATGTCTCATCCTCTAATCGCCTGTGCTACCATAACAGCCGTACCTGATTAATAGACCAGCCATAGAGAACATTTGTGATGCATTCCAAAGTCTAAATAGGGTGCTCCTAAAAGGATGCATCCACATCCAACTCAACTTCTTTGGGTTGAAAAACTTGATACTGGTCGAAAAAGTAACGTCGTAGCAAGTAAACATGGATGATGTCGTTTATAGATCTATACATATGAGGTAACGGCAACTGATAGGAATCATTCCCAAATCTCTCAAAAACATCGAATGGACCAACATATCTTAGTGAAATCATTCCATGTCTCTTAATCCTTTGGTGTCCCAACATAGGTGTGATATGTAATAAAACCTGATCTTTGACCATGAACTCCATAGGTTTTCTTAGTCGATCAACATAATATTTCTTCCAAGACTGTGATATAGTTGTAAACTTCCGAATCAAATCAACATTCTCAGTGGTCTCTTGTATAAGATGAGGTCCCATCATAGCTGCCTCTCCAGCCTCCAACCAACAGATGGCTGATCGGTATGGTATACTGTACAATCCCTCATAAATTTCTATCTATATCATTGTTTGAAAAAAAAATATTTTTTGGATAAATCCACTAATTTTAAGTGACTCTCCCAATAGCACTGAAAATCTATGATGCATTCTTGTATTAAGACCTCCAAAACCTGAACTGTGTGCTCGGATTGGATATATTTCTAGAGTTGGTAAGATGTACTCAGAAGTGCATGTGTACCTTAGGAAAAATGACTACCTTCTATACATGATAAGTAAAATGAGCATCGCTATCTCAAATGATAGAGTCTGGAACCCAATGTAAATATATAATCTCTTGGATGTACAACCATCCAAACTCATCAACACTGATGATTCCCTTAATCGTTTAGCGATGTGCATCATTCAAGAGTCTGTCAATGAAAACCTAAACAACATAATTCCATTATGTAGAACTTGGTAATCCTATCATGAAATCTATCGCAATGTCATTCCACATATACCCAATATTGTGTAACTACTGTAAAAGCCCTACTATTCATTGATTCTCCACATTCACCTGCTAAAAGGTGGAACATCTCTTAACATTTACACAAACATATCTCACCATACCCGGCCAACAATACAGAACGAGTAAATCCTGATACATCTGGGATACACTATGATGAGATTACCATACTGAAGAATGAAAATATCCCCTCAAATACTTTGTGTATTTCTGCTGACACCAATACACATCCACGAAATAGAAAAATCACATCCTCACCTATGGTCCACCCAGGAGTACGGTCCCCTCCTAACACACTCTCTGAGAGGAATAATCATTCAGAATCTGAGAAATTCTTTATTCACACTCGAACCAGATGTTTTGAGGTAACAAAAATAGAAGAATGGAATATATTCCCATATCTGTCTTGCAACTCTAAATGCATATCAAATAATAGATCCATAATCTACCACTCACTATTGGACTCCTAAATTGACTAAACATGATTCCTTTTATATAATTCATCATTCATGATGTTTCCTTTCATAGGAATATAGAAAATCTCAATGTCAAAATACTAAAGGTACTCAACCAACAATTGTTTCCCCAAATTCATATCATGTTGAGTAAATATATACATCAAACTTTTTTGGTTAGTGAAAACTACAAAATTCACTCCAAAAAGATAATGTCTCAAACAATGTAACTAATTCACAACTATAGATAACTAGAGATATGGTGTCGGTTAATTCCCCTCATGTGGCCTCAATTGCAGAGACACATACACAATGACTTTATCCCACTACCAATGTTTTTCTTCTATCCCGATACCTGATGCATCATAGTAAACAATATAACTATTTCCCATCCTTGGAAAATCAGTATTGGTACTAAATTCAATATCTCATTCATCTCTTGAATGGTTGAGTTGAAAGAATCTGTCCACAAGTACTTCACACCCTTATTTGTAAGGCCCATCAGTGGCTCTACTAAGCATGAAAATTATTATATAAAATCTCTGTCATAACCATATAGTCCCAGAAAACATGGTACCTTAAATACATTCTTTGGCTTCTCTAAGGAAAGTAATTCTCTCACATTCTCTGGGTATACTAATACTCATGTCTCTAAGATAACATGTACCAAGAAGAGAATCTAGTCTATCCAAAATTTCATTATGTGAGCTTAGCATATATATTATTCTCTCTCAGTGTACTTAAAACTATCTCAATATGGGTGGCATGGTTGTGTCGAGTGTGAGAGTACAACAAGATATCTTCCATGAGGACAACCACAATAGAATTAATGTGTGGATATAACATTGAGTTAATTAGTGCCATGAAATCTATCGGTGAATTCGTGAGACCGAACGACATAACCACATACTCATATAGACCATTCCTACTCTAAAATGTTGTAAGAGATATATCTGATGGTATAACTCCCTAGTGATGATATCATGATCTCATGTAAATCATCAAGAACATCTGGGAATCTAGAAGCTGATCAAATATATAATTAATCATCAGTAATGGATATCCATTCATAACTATAATGTATTTCAACATCCTAAAATCCACACAATGTATGAGGGTATCACCCTCCTTTGAGAACAAGCCATGAGAACCCCAAGGAGAAGTACTAGGTCAACTGAAACCCTTTAAATCTAACTCCTCTAACTTCTTCATGTTCTTATATAACTCTAGTTTAGTCATCCTATAATGAGGAATGGAAACTTGTGTCGCTCCTAGAACATGCTCAATAGGGAAATATACCTATCTCGCACGAGTGAACCCTAAAAATTATTCCAAAAATATATCCCTGAAACAATCCACCACTAGTGTAAATTCTATATGTGATGTCCCCTGGTAATATAGATGTAAACTAGCAATCTAGGCTATAATTCTTCCCAACCCATGATTCTAGGGTCCACCTCTACTGACAATAACATTCCATTCACCCTTGTGATGAAAAGGCTCACCCTCTGGTGTTGTGAATCTCACAATACAGTTATATTAGTCAACAATGGCCTAAATGGAGACTAACCGGTCGATTCTGAGATTGATGTCAAATCATGTCATCTTAATGACATAGTCTTCCCACAAGTGGTGACACCCACAAACCTCAAGAGTGTACTTCTTGCACTAATATACACTATCCATCCAAATGCCCAACAGAGTGTCTAATGTCATAAAATCCTCATAAGTGAATATAATGATCATAATTCTCTCCACAACAGTAATAGATATAAAACTATGGGATGATCTTGTATTGAAAAGTGAAAAAGCTAAAACTAAAGAAACTAGAATTATACCTTTAAATGTTGAGGTTCAGGGATCCTGATCCTATTGGGTCAACTACACTACAGAAGAATTACCAATACCACGACTCTGTGACCCTACCTGACAACCATATGCTGATCCCCACTACTGTCACTAATATCCTACCAGCTTCCCACCAAATCCATGTCCTCCTATATGGCCTGAATGACCAAATGAACTCCATTTCTGTAACTGATGAGTAACATGTGGTCCTTCTCTTGATCTTGGAGAAATATTAGAATTACTATCCATAGATTATGGTATTAAAATCCCATAAAAATGAAAAATATGTCCCATCATACCACAAATTTGGACCTCCACTTGGTTTCTCATGTATTTCAGTCTCAAATTCCCACTCTTACCACACTGGTAGCATAAAACATGTCTACCTAAAGGAGTATCCCAGATACTTGGATCTATTGATATAGACTCCCAAAAACGCTACCTACTATCATTCAGAGGGGTAACAAATCTAGATGTTGAACTATCCTAGATCATATCTCTAGACTTCCTCAAATTATTCTCAGTGTTCATCACTTAGTTGACTATATATGGAATGGAAGTCAACGTGAATATGGTCACATAAGATCAAATGTCATGTTTGAGACCATCCACAAACATCCTGGCCCTAAATAACTCACCCCACTATAATGGGAGTGCATCACTGTAGCTCAATGAAGTGATAATACTACACCATGACTAAAAGAATAAATTGTTCCACACCCATGAACTCTTGGGCTCGGTCGGCCCTCAAGGTATATAGGTAGAATTATTCATAGAGGGTCCTCTGAAACTTTTCTGAAGACATGTCTTGATTATTTCCTTTATGTAAGAGGACATCCCACCTTCTCTTTGAGGAATATCAAATAATTAGGTTGGGAGCATCATCCTATTCTAAAGTGGTGTCTTGAGATGCTCCAAGATAGACAATAGGGATTATAACATTGAATCTACAGCTTGACGTCCTCCATCCCCTTATAATGTGGGAGGATGCTGCTGTTGGAAACCCCACATCAACTCTTCCATTGATGAGGCATGATGTGGTGCTCCTTGTTAATCTTTGTAAACCTTATGAATCTTTCTCAGAATAGTGAATCGGCACTTGTTCCCAGTATTACAACTAGTGGAAAGACTGTCATAATGGAAAGATCAGGTGGTTGTCCATGATCAACCATATCTGGTGTCTGATCATTGACCTGTATCTTGCTTACAACCACATGACTTCTCAGTGGAATGACTCTGCAAGGTCAATCACACACCTTATTTGAAAATTATCAAGGACTAAAATTAGAAGATCACGAAAGGATCTAGAGAAGATAACATTAATGTTTTTTCAAAATAGGGTTACATTGCATGTAAACCCTTCACATGGCATGATCCTTTTTATCCATACATGTGTGTAACTTAGACATTCCTGGTCATGTAACACCCCGACACATGGTTTGTTCATCCCCAAACATGGCGTGTACTTTATTTTTTTCCCTCCTACCCATGTTCTTCTACACAGCTTGAACCACATGGTTTTCTCCAAAGTAATACTAAACAGAGTGTTCACCCTAAACACAACATGCACCAATTAAGTTCCATTTACCTATGTAATTAGTCAAACCGTCAGAGAAATGAGAGAAACTACGTGGCATGTCAGAATTGGACATTGTGTGTACAACCTATATTTTAACCACCCATGTCGTTAGATACATGACCAGATACATGTTCCTTACAACCTGACATCTAAAATCTCGACACTGAGTGTTCTTCCCATGTTTCCCAACCCTGTGTCTCTATTCACACAATTATTCAAATGGTTAAATTCTAAATAGATTGTATTTACAATACACAATGTGTATATAAGAAAATTTTATTCCTACAAAATAGAAGAACACATGGCGTGCCTTCATAACACCACGCGTCCTATTGTCATGTGTTCTTGAAAGTATGCCTCTGAAACTTCTCCAAGAACCATTATAGAAAAAAATTTGTCCATATAAAGGATAATTCTGACCCGTCAGAGCACATAATCCCTAGAATCCATGTTTGGAATCCTTATTCATATCATAACTTGACAAAATTCTACTGATGTTCATACATGATCTACCAAATTCTGATCCAAGAGGGCGCATAACACATTAAGGGACAAATTTGGATCCCATCCAAATTAATCAATACATATATTAATACCATATCAAAATCGCATATATTCTATCAATCCATGATTCAAAACAACATGCAAATATAGAACAACATATATCACAGTAGCATGAAATCAGTAATTCACACAAAATGGAAAGGCAATAATGCATTAATTATGATCCCTATCAAGTGAATATATGATGAATGAGATTGTACACCCTCATATCATTGGGTTTCAATGTAAATAGAACATTAATTATATCAATTATAATAGCAAAATTCAATTGAATCTCCCATTGGTTAACAAAAATGATCTTTTACAATAGAAAAACAGAAAAAATTTAAAACACTCGAGGTAATTTGGATTTTCCATGTACATGGGATAGCTACTCCAAGGCACAACGTATTGCTAACTAAGTATTCTTTCCTATCCCTTTCTATATTCACCTAATAATCAGAAAACAAAAAAAATAACTATGATGAAACTTTTTAAAGTCCCGGATCTAGAATTTGCCCGAAGATTCCCCATACCCAGTTGGTCACATGGCCTCCACCACATTTTCCAGAATTCCACAGGCTACCGACTATCAGCGAGGGACTTGGGTGTGATATTGGGGAATGTATTCATTCATTATATTAGTAACACAATAGAAACAAATAGTAAATAGTATAATAATCTATAATAACATACAAAATATGTAAAAAATGGAAGACTAGTAGTATAAACAACTATTGCATATGTAAATGAATGATGAATGTTACATGTAACTAGTAAATCATCCAGAAAAGTCACAATGATATAAATACAATACTTAAACCAATGCATAGAGAAACATTAAACTTCTTAATCATTGCAAGCCTCAGTGTGGTCCCATGCTCCCCGACCCAAATAGTAATCAAGCACCTGATAATGATGGGAACTTTCCCTTATCTATACCTTAGACCATATAATTTATTTGGGCCCAAAATAATTACCCAAATTGGGTGTGATAAGAATCTAATTAGGCACCCACAAAAATATATATGCGTAAATTTCAGTGAATATATATATCTTGAATTAAGAAAAATTATTCACTAAACTAAGAATTACCTTAATGTAAACAATCCAACCATTTGCAATTACATTTATTATTATTTATTAATTATTATAAACATTGAATATTGATACCTTGGGATGTATCCTAAGTATTGTATCCCCTGTGTAATAGAGAAAATATCTCTCATAAGACCATCTTATAGTCATATAAGACCAAGTCCAAGATTGTGCATTGGCATGGTAAACTCGTCAAAATAATTCAATTATTCAAAATTAACACTCTGGGAATGTTCTCACAACATAACCCCTCTGGTTCAACATATCATAAATTCAATAAAGATATAACGAACCTCTAGGAAATCTCATACATTCTAACCCCTTTGGTCTTACAAAAACAAGGACTTTTTGACGAAGCACTCACCATCAATTCCACATGTGGTCTTTTAACAATAAACTACATACTCTCTATGGAATCACTCAATGTTCATTCTCCATATAGTCTCATAATGGTACACTATAGACACTATTAGAGAGCACTCACCATAAATCCCACATAAGGTCTCACAACGTAAAGGTAAAAACCACTCTGGGGAAGACCTCAATGTCAACTTCCACCTATTGTATAACTACACCTAGTTCTCATAGCGATGTGTAATACATTCATACACAAAAGATATCCATCATCCCCATGTAATCTCAAATACTACCAATCTATGTAGATACATTTCATAACACAAGAAATTTACAAGAAGAAAATAATAAATCAATCACAACTTAACTTGCAAGGAATGGAAGCATGTTCAGCCTCAAAGGTAATTTGGACCCAACATCCAAAAACATTCAAATAAGGAAACCAACCCATGAGAGTACCCTAAAGATGCAATTTCTCATAATGTATATCAATGAAAGCCCTTAATCTATCAATCAATCTAAAAGGATAGTAAAAGGGATCAATTCATTCACACAAAATACCCAAATCAAGTTTAATTGACACTTAGGAATATATAACTCAAATGAAAACTATGAAAGGCATCAAACCACCTACCTCGATGTTTCAAGACGAACACCCATGAACATAAGCCATTGAAATGACCTAGACTATTATAGGTATAATAAAATTTCAAATTCATTCAACCTTGAAAACCCAATGAAAGAAGAGGAATCTGGAAGAATGGCTCTAGAAGATGGAAGAACTCACCAATGGGATTCCAACGCACCCATCGGAGTTCGAATCAGATCCGGGATAGAGAAATGATGGATTGAACATTGATCATTACTCATGAACTCTCTTGGATGGATTAGGGATATGAGAAGATGATTCTAGAGATTAGATGTGGATGATTCAAAATAACCAAATAAAACAAGTACATGGGGTGTTCATTTAATGTATATGTCATGTACTAGCCTGAACCAACAATTGCTTTAGGCGGTCCACGCAACCATGTAGATGGCCATAAGACAGAAAATACACGGCTACTTATAGAAACTGGGGACAAGATGTGTACTTATAAAACATTTAAATTCATTATTTTTCCTTAAAACACCCAAAAATCAGGTTCCATACCTAAAATGATGCTCTAGGTTCTAACAATGACGAAATTCCTCACTTTTGATTTCCCTATTATGTTCATAAATTTTATAGGAGACATTTGATAACATTATTTCTAAAAAAATTCTTGGCACTGTGATTTTGAATTACTTATATGAAAAAACAAGAACACACATCATGTATAATAAAACAAGAAAAATTATTTAATCTAAACTCATAAAACAGAATGGTAGTGGTATTAATTGTCTATACATTTGATTTAAAAAAATATTCCCAAAAAATTGATTCCAAAAAAGGAAACTTCAAATGATTTCATTATTCTAACATGTTCTCAATGTTTATAATTTCAAATTACCTAACCCACTACCAAAATATAAGATTTTAATAATGGATGGAATGTGGTCAAACCTATGAGAAAAATAATTATAATATTATAATTTTGTTTTTCATTGTTCCAATTTTATTAAATTTAAATTTAAAAACCCATCTAAAGATGTGGTATCTACTATCTCTAAAATAAAACATTTATGATGAGAGGAGAGTTAATAATAAACTCTTTTTTACACATAATAAAAAATTTCAATCATTTCATTTTAAATTAAAAAATATTAATAGTTACATGACATCATGGATTATGAAGCCTAGAATCTAACTTTCAACTAGAATAACATAATACAAATTACTCAAATGAAAATATATATCCATGACTAGCTTAGGTGCATTATGATAAATCTTAAAGAAAATGTCATTTTAAGTCATCTATCATACACAACACACCATAATCACATTTGGCTTTATCCCATTATTTCTATCAATCTATATATGAAATTTTATAAATAATTAAAATTATTACCAACATAATAAAATTCGATAATAAATATTCCTAATATATAATGTATTAATATAGTATCATAAACATAATCATACATCACCTATACCAAATACTAATCCAATGAACTCATAGTTGATATCTAAATAATTACTGAATAAACTCTATATTTTTGAATAAGGAATCAAAAATTAAAATATTCTAAACATCCCAGTTTTGGAAACCACCTAGAGGCGCCATGTACCTAGTTGGTCAAATGGCCTCAAGAGAATATCCTCGAACACCAGAGGTTGTCGATTATCTGAGAGTGCCTTGGGTGTGATAGTGGAGAAACTATTCCCTCATCGGCAGAGTAACACAACAGAGGTAAAATAAATAGCAATAGCCAAAGAAATAAAAATGTCAAAAAATAGTAAACAGTGGAAGATTGATAAAGAAACTATTGGGCCACATATATAATTGATGCTTGATACATATGTCTAGGAAACCATACAAAAAAATAACAATTCTAGAATAAAATAGTACAAAACCAAAGTACCAAAGTAAAAAAGATAAAAAACTCCTTAGCATCACAAGAATCAGCTTCGTCCCATGCTATCCAGCTCCAAAGTAGCCAAGTACCTAAAGTAGAATGGTGCTTGCCCTTTCCTATACCAACAACAATTTAATCTTTTTTTTCCCAAAAGCACGAACCAAGTAGGGTATGAGAATAAATCCCAGTATGAAACCACCAAAAGATATGTGCCTAACAGTCAGTGAATATATGAAAGGAAATAAGAAAAAGGAATAGTAAAAAAGAAAGTACTCATTTGTAAACATTCCTTTAACTTAAGGATTCAATTCTACATATCATGTAATCAAATGTTCAAAACAGATAACCCTCTAGGAAATACACACAACTTATCCCTTCTAGTTCAATTAAAATTATATAATAACGACTCTCTGAGGAATATCTCACATTTAGTTCCCCATATAGTCAAAAGTGACTAAAGACTCTCTGAGGATGAACTCACAATCAATTCCACCAATAGACTTTTAATGGAAAAATTCAAGCTCTCTGAGGAAGCACTCAATGTCAATTCAGCTTGTGTCCTCGTAACGCAACTATTGAAACTCTAAGAGGGTACTAAATTTCAATCCCCTCTATTATATTGCATCATGATAATTAAAATAGAAACTATGGAAATTCCCTCAACGTCAATTTCCACTATGGTCTCACAACAATAAGTTCCGGCAACCCCGTGTAAATAAATTGTTCACAATCAAAGAACAACAACCAAATTAAACCTCTAGAACATCACGGCTAAACAATCTACAACATATCCTTATGTTAGAAATACAAACACTCCATCCTACAACATTAGGCATTGACAACAGGAAATGCATCCTAACAAGAAAAACAGGACCAAAAGGTCATAAACAGAAAATGCATGGGAAAACAACTCTAATTCATATGAATTAACACTATTCAAATTTAATCAATATCTAATCAAGAATACAAGTAAAGAAGGCAATTAACATGGAAAAAATAGTAAACACCCAATAACCTATTCAAGTGTATTTGACAAATTTGCACATGTAACTTAAATACATTAAACAGAAGGGTGCCAACCACCTACCTCGGTGTTGGGAGATCGGTATACATGAACCTCAAGACTTGATTCTCCCAATAAAATCGTAGATCTAAAAAACGTCTAAAACGTTAAATAGAGGATAACACCATAAAGAGGATGAATCATGAAACAAAGATCTAGATGAAGGAAGAGCATACCGAGACAGTCCCAATGAAAACATCGACGGTCGAATCAGAGATCAGATGCTCGCTTGGGGGGATTGGGGAAATATTACATTCATACAATCTCTCTTGGACGAACCAGAACAACAAGGATATAGTTCTATCATTCAGATGTTACCCTATTACGTTTAATGATAAAAAAGAAAATACTCATTGTGTACTTTTGATGTACATGTTGTGTACTTACCCTTATCGATCCCCTCTTTAGGCGGCCTCCTAGTCACCACACATGACTGTGTGCAAGGCCACTACACGACCGTCACATGCCTACCCTCGGTAACCGAGTACACTACGTGTACTTATAAATTAGATGGCATGAACTTCAGAAATTTATATAAATTCATCTTTTTCTAAAAAAACCAGAAAAATAATAAAATAAAAGATAAACAGATCCGAGTTCTTAAAAAATCCCCCCTCCCCCTTAATGAAATTCATCATCGAATTTCTCAAGAAAGGCGGCGTTGAAGAAGAAACCCAGAACAACTTTGGCCACTATGATCGTGCATCAGCCTCATTCTCCCACATCTCATCTTGTACCCACCCATGCTACCATAGAAATCATAATAGAGGATCATACGAGCTATAGAGAATTTTCATGCATCGTTCAATAGTCCAGATAGGTTAATCCTCGAAAGATGCAACAACCTTTATCTCATCTTCCTCAGGTTGAAATACATGGGACGGTTCTGATAAGTAACGTCGAAAGTGAGAAACAAGGAAGACCTCATGTATGGACCAATACCTCTACGGTAACTGCTACAGATTGGAAACCATCCCAACTCCCTCCAACACCTCAAATAGCCTGACGTATCTCGGTGAAGGCTTACCTAGTCTTCTAATCCTCTTGTGTCCCAACCTCTACGTGACATGCAGGAAAACCTGATCCCCGACCTCGAACTCCAGAGGACTTCTCCATCTATCAACATAATACATCTATTAAGATATTTCTAGTCATCCTCTTCTGAATCCACAGTATCTGCTCTGTGGTCTCCTGGACAAGATGAGGTCCCAGTATAGCTGCCTCTCTTACCTCCAACAAACATAATTGTTATCAGCATTTCCTACCATAAAAAGCCTCATAAGTTTCCTTATGAATAGTTTTTTGAAAACTGTTATTACATGGAAACTACAAATTAGGTATGTGCTTCTCCTAAGTACCTCTAAAAACCATAATACATTCTTGAAGAATGTTATCAAACACCTGAATCGTAGGCTCAGACTGTCCATCTGTCTGGGGATGGTAAGATGTACTCAAAAGTTATTGTGTTCCCAAAGCCTTATGAAGCCCCTGCCAGACCGTAGAACTAAAACTTATGTCCCTATTAATAATAATGTAGTGTGGAACTCCATTTATATGTTAAATATCTCGGATGTACAACCATCCCATCCCATCACCCCTGAAGGTCTCCTTGATCGGAAAAAAGTGAGAAACCTTTGTGAGTTTTTCAATGAAAATCCAAACTTCTGCATTCCATTTATGAGACCTTGGAAACCCTGTCACTAAGTCCATCGCGAAATTATTCTAATTCCACTCAGGAATTGGTAACCACTACAAAATATATACTGGTCGCTGATGCTCTACCTTCACCTACTGACAGGTGGAAAACCTCAAGTTGAAACCAGCAAAATTTCTCTTCATACTTGGCCACCAATACTGATGATGTAGATCAAGATAAATCTTGGTGACACCTGGATGAACTTCCCAAATAGTGGAATGAATGTCCCGCATCCGCTCCCCACATATGTCTGCTGGCACCCACATGCTCCGATGAAAACACAAGATCTCATCCTTGCCTATGATCTATCAAAGAATAAAGTCCTCTCCTGACCCACTCTCTAATATGACTTGCCCATCAGAATCTGATAGATTCATCATTTAAAATCAATCATGTATAGTAGAGGTAATAGCTACAGAAGAAAGAAATGATTTCCATTATATGTTGTGCACCTATAAATTCATCACAGAGAACAGAGACATAAGCTTCCACTAACTACTGGCCTTCCGAACTACCTGTATTTGAGTCCCCTTGCTCAGCGTGTCAGCCACTGCGTTGCCATTCCATGGTGTATAGGCAAGAAGCAAGGTAGAGGAATGAATAAAATCAACCCACATTAACTGTCTCAAATTTATGTCACATTGAGTGGATATGTACTTGAGACACTTGTGGTCGGGGAAAAACACAAAATTACCTCCTAGAAGATAATGTCTCCAACATCGTAAAGTGTGAACAACAACAGCCAACTCAAGACTATGTGAAAGGTAGTTCGTCTCTTGTCCCCTCAACTGTCGAGACCCGTACACAATTAATCCTTCTTCATGCATAAGCACAGCTCCTAGACCGATACTTGAAGAAACACAATACTTAGTATTTCTCTTTCACAGCTCTGGATAAACTATTATTGGTGCTGAATTCAACCTCTCATTCAGCTCCTCAAAGGCTGACTCATAAGAATATGAGACCAAGAACTTTTCCCCCTTCTTAGTCAGACCCATCAGTGGTTCTACTATGCATGAAATGTCATGTATGAAATGTCTGTAGAATCCATAGAACCCTAGAAAACATTGTACCTTAAAGGATTTCTTCATGTTCTCCTAGAAAACTATTGCTCTCAAATTCTATGAGTCTACTGATACTCTTTTTTTTGAGATAACATGACCCAAAAAGTAAATCTGGTCCATCATAATGTTTTATTTTGAGAGCTTATCATATAACTGATTCTATCTCAGGCTACTCAGAATGATCTGAAGATGTGTGGTATGGTTGTGTCGAGTGTGAGAGTAAACCAAGATATTTTCTATCAAGACTACCATAAAATAATCCTTGTATTCATGGAACACTCGAATCATTAGTTCATGAAATCTGCAGGCGCGTTGGTGAGACTGAACGGCATAACCACAAAATCATATAGACCATACCTACTTCAGAAGGCTGTAAGAGGTATATTTGATAGTCTAATGCACAATTGATGGTATCATGTCCACATGTCAATCTTCAAGAACAACCAATCTCCTTGATGCTGATCAAGGAGATCATAATTCCTCAACAAGGGATATCGGTTATTGACCTTAAATTGGTTCAACTTCCGATAATCCACACACTGTCTAAGGGTACCATCAGCCTTATTCTCAAACAGGACAGGTGAACCACATAGAAAAGTTTTGGTTTAGATGAAACAATTTTCTTGCAACTCCTCAAAATACTTCTTGAGCACTGGAAACTCTATAGTAACCATCCTATTAGGAGGAATGGAAACTAGTTCCACTCATGGCACAATCTCAATAGAAAAGTCTACATCACACTTAGGAGACAAACAACAAATGTCCCCTAGAAATAAATCTCTGAAACGATCCCTCACTATAAGAAAGTCCAACTTTGATGACCCCTAGTCATCTAGATATATACTAGCAATCTGGGCGGTAACTCTTCCCAACCCATGTTGCTCGGGTCCGACTCTAATTTCTTGGACATCCCATTCACCCTTATGAAGAAACAACATTCCCCCTGATGATGTGAAACTCACCCATCAGTGATAGAAATCGTGAAAATTCTGGAAGGGATCCGACTAGTCCTTTCCAAGAATGAAATCATAGCCCATCTTCTCTAGGATATATAGGTCCCATAAGTATTGACACCCACCTACCTCATGAAGGAACTCCTTGCACTGAATTACACTAGCCATTCTAGTCCCAAATGGACATTCCAATGTCAAGATATCGCCAGAAGAAAGAATAAAGAGCTCAAGGATCTCCAAAACAACAAAAACAACAACAAAAACAACAACAAATATAATGATATGGGAATCCCCTCTATCAAAAAAGAGAAGAAGATAATACTAAGGAAACTAGGATTGTACCTCAAACTGATGAGGGTCTAGGATCCTGCTCCTGCTGGGTCTGCTCTACTACAAATGTTTGGCCTAAACAATGACCTTGGGACCCTGTCAGACCACTCTGAGATGATCCAACCTATTGGCACTGAATTCTTGGTCAGTGGGTACTATGGCCATGACCTCCACCGCGGCCTGAACGGCTGGAAGAACTCCAGTTCTCAAAATGATGAGAAACAAGTGGTGCTAATTTTTAACATGGAGTCATAGAAGAACACATGAACCGATTACTGGTGAAATTATTTGGTAGAAACTTAGAAGATGGACCATATTGAAGAAAGATCATCACTCAACTGGGTCTCTTGATAAATGCTTCCTCGTATTCCTGCTCTTACCGCACTGGTAGGACACAACCTAGCTACCAGAAGATACATCTTGCCTACTCAGATCACCTCATGCAGTCTCTATACATTTCTTCCTACCATCAGATGAAGATGTAGTAACTCTGGATACTGAATCGACTTGGAACACAACTCCAGAATCTCTTAGATTATATTCCTTGATATGTGACTGGTTGACTATAAAAGATATCGATGTCAACCTAAAAATGATCACCTGAGATCAGATTTCCTTCCTAAGACCATCCTCAAACTTAAATTCTAGAAAACCCCCATATCCCCCTAGAAAGGGAGTAAAGCACTGTAGATGAGTGAATCGAGAAGAAAAATCCATAACAGAAAGAGTACCCTGGTTCAAACATATGAACTCCCAGGCTCGATTGGCCCTCAAAGTCTTGAGATAGAAGTAGTCGTAGAAGGTGCACTTAAACCCAACCAAAGAACTGACTTGCAGGCTTCCCGCCTATGAGATCACATCCCACAACCTCAAGGAGGAGTCTCAAAGAATGTATATAGTGTGATTTACCATCCTCTTCTGAGGCATCTCTAGATGCTCGAAGGTCATCAACATGGCTTCTAGCCATGACTCTGTAGCCTAGGGTCCTCCATCCCCTTAGAAAGTTAGAGGATGTTAATGCAGAAAGACCCATGTCAATATTTCCATTGGAGGGGTTGGAGGCAGTGCTCCCTGAAATTTCTGCATCATCCTCATAAATCCTTCCCTGAACTATGTATCAGTACATTTTCTAGGTAATAATATTTGTGCCAAGACACGCACAACCAGAGGATCTGCAGGTAGTCCCAGATCAGCCATGTCTAGTCTCTGATCACCACCCTGTAACATGCGTAAAAATGGAGGACATCCTGGTGGAATGACTCTCCAATGCAAAGAACACACCTTAGATAATGATTAATAGGGACAGAAAAATAGAAGTGCAAGAAGGGAACTAGAGAATGAAAGCATCAAAGTTTTTTTTTGAATCATCGATACACGGAGTGTATAATGACTACACAGTGTGTTCCATGAAGCCTTTCAAATGGGCATGTACTCCTACCCAAACTAGTCGTGTAACACCCCAAACAGACGACATGTTGTCCCAAAACATTGTGTTTACTTGACTGTACATCCCTTTCCTGAGATCTTCTACATGGCTATGCCACATAGCTCTCCGAAAACAAGACTTCTTGGCTTGTTCGTTCCCAACACAATGTGTACTTGACGAGATTCACCGTCCCATGTTGTTAGACACATGTCCGGATACACGGCTCACATTACACGGTGTGTTCTAGATGGACACGATGTGTATAGAAAGATTTTTTTCACTTGTGTACTTCGATACACAGGTGGGTACTCAGGTTACACTACACACTGTGTTCCAGACGAACATCGCATTTATCAGAAGAGACTCAACTGACCAGTGTTGTTAATGACACAACCAGATACATGGTTCGACCACATTTCCTATAAATCTGCTACACGACGTGTCTTATTAATGATTTCCAAACCCCGTTTCCCTGCACACACAGCCTGAGAAAATGTTAGAGACTACATGACGTGTACATAATGTACAAGGCATGCACTTAAGAAAAACATTTTTTCCCCAAACAGAAGAACACATGGCATGTATTCCTAATTACACATTGTGTATTATGGGTTTTTCAGGATGGTAAGCCTCATAAAATATTCTGGAACCCAGAAAAATACTGAAATGAACATTAAAGTGCCAAATTCTGATCCGTGAGGGCCCATACTCCCTGTGAATCAAATCTTGTCATCTTTTACATGTAATATAAAAGGTAAACAAGTCAATGATCCACCAAATTCTGATTCTTGAGGGCCCATAACACCTCAAGAACCAGTTTTTGGTGTTCATTCAAAAAACCCTTACAAAAATGAATACCATATCAAAACAAGTATTCTATCAAGGTTTCTATCACAATAGCAAGAATATATAACACAAATTTTACCACTACAACATGATATCACTAATGCACACTAAATGGAAAGGAAAGAATGAATGAAATGGGATTTCTAGAAATTTAATATCAATGCTTGAGATGACATACCCTCTTCTCATCGGGTTGCAATAGAAATAGAACATCAATAACAATAATGGTAATAGAACAAAACATGTGAATAACTCAAGGAAAAATCAAATAAATTGTAACATTTGCAAAACCAGATAATTACAATAACGAGGTAGATTGGATTTTCCCCGAGCATGGGTTAGCCAATCCCAGGGAAAACTTATTACCAAGTACCAATTCTATCCTAACCCTTGCTATAGGCTCCTAACTGAAAGTCAAAAATAAAATAATTCAACTGATACATGTTTGTAACATATTCATTCCGGAAGCCACCTAGAGGTTCCCTATACCCAGTTGGTCAGGTGTCCTGAAGCACATTTCACTGAACGCTTGAGGCTTCCAACTAGAAGCGAGGGACTTAGGTGTGATAGTGGGGAAACTATGCCCTAACTGGTAGATTAACACAATATATGTAATACCAATATAAATAGCAGAAGAAGTAAAACTACCAAACAATAGTAAACATAAGAATACTAATAAAGAAACAAATAGAGAACACATATAAATGATGAGTGATACATATGTCTATGTAAGAAGCTAGTGATAATTTTTTTTGGAATACAATAGTAATAAACCAAAGTACCATAGTAAATAGATAAACAGCTCTTCAACATCGCAAGCCTTAGCATGGTCCCACACTCTCCAACATGAAATCAGTCAAGTACCAAAATTAGAAAGGCTATTTACCTTATCTATACATGCAACTATAGAACCAGTTTGGGCCTAAAACCCTGACCCAAATAGGGTGTTAGACTAAATCCCAGTAGTCAAAAACCATTAGATTTGTGCATAATAGTCAGTGAATATATGGAAGGTAATAAGAAAAAGGAAAATTAAACAAGGAAGTACATAGAAATAATCATTCCTACAATATAAGAATTCAATTCCACATATCATGTTATGATATGTTCAAAATAGGTAACCCTCAAAGAAGTACACACAACCTATCCCCTCTGGTTCAATTACAATGATATAACAAACACTCTCTGAGGAAGCACTCACCTTCAATTCCACATATTTTCAAAAGTGATTAAAGACACTCTGAGGAATAAATCATCATAAATTCCCCCTATTGTATTTTCATGAAAAAATACAGGCTCTTTGAGGAATCAATAAACATCAAATCCCTATGTGGCCTTGAAATGCATCAATAGACACTCTGAGTGTCATGAACCAGGTGAGGACTCCACAAATACTGGCACTAATCCAAGCATGTGGCAAGGCCCAAAATGTGTTCACTATCCCCATGGGCTGGCACAAGTACCCCGTTATCATTAATTTAGGTTTGGAAACGATTTACCAGAGTATAAAATCATAAAACATTAAAACAATTCCATAATATAAATCTAAAATTTTCGAGGCAAACATGTCTTATACAAAAACAAGAACTAAATATATTGGTTTAAACACAATTAAAGTGGTCCAAATACAAATAAGTACAATATAAAGACATCCCCAAGGACTCCACATGACAAGGGGTCATTATCCACAAGCCATCTCTACCACTCCGCTCCAAGGATGTGAACTAACACCCTGAACCGCCATCAACCATAGTCTTCCCTTTACTTGAGTCAAGCATAATAAAATCTACTTACACCTAATGTGTGTAAGTAGGGTTTTATCCTAATACCAATAGAATACCACCCAATTATTTCTATGAGCATGCAATATAATGTGAAAAAGCAATAAATTATAATATGTAATGAAAAACTGTGATAAAATCCAATAAATGAAACTTTCTACTGAAAATAGTTTTCAAGATAAAATTTTCAGAATGTTCACACATTTAAATAAACATGATATATAATGTAAATTATTTCCAAAAACACATGAATAAAAGGTCATGACCACAAACACAATGAGAAACAAAATTGGGAACACCCCTAGGCACAAGATTGTCACGACCCGTCCTCGGGGCCCGTACCGTGACTACCCCAAGCCCGCCTTCCATAGGCCAGGGGCTAGAGACTATCACCAAAGGTGTAAATCCCGATAAAAGGGAAGTAATTTCCGTTATATAGTAAAACAAACACCACTGAGTATGCAAGCTGTAGTTAACACTAAGTAAACTGAGTACAAAAGTAAGTACTGGAAAGTAAATGGGCCATAATACACACCAAAATCAGAAAATAATGTACAAAATATGAAAAGTAAAATAGGAACCACCAAGTCATCCTCTGGAATTCCCACCTAAAGGGTGGGTATAGATAGTTTCGTCAGCTCCTAATTCATGTTCGTCCGCTCCGTGTACGTCCTGCCTAATAGTCCACATCCGGGTACCGTCCCGCTCCACAAGCCTCAAACACAGTCAGCGTTGTCCATCGTCTACAACCAACACAATGTAGTGCAGGCAAAGACCATGCAGGGGTGAGTATAAGATACTCATTAGGGTCCCTAAGACCCCCAATGGTCTCCCCGAATCCAAAAAGGATAAACCATAAAGTAATGATAGAAACATGAAGTATCAACCAACTCTACTTAGGTATATGCCCATACATATACCTAAGTCATCAATTCCAGTTCGGCTCCAACTCACGAGCCCAAGTACAACCCAGTCCACACAAGAAAGTACAACCCAATCCATACACAAAAGAACAACCCAGTACACATAGGAAATCATGTCAAACATATAGAAGATAATGATTGAAAATCAAGACTTTGCTCACACAGGTATACTACTCATGAAGAGAGGTGGAGATGATTAGATGTAAACTCTAAATCATCTCTTATGCCGAAACCATATAGGATTCAAATATAGAAGTCATATCTCCTGAACCCACATAGGATCCAACTATAGTAACCATCGCTACCGAACCCACGTAGTATCCAAGTACAGTCGTCATCACTGCCGAACCCATGGAGGATCCAAGTACAGTCATCCTTACTGCCGAACCCATGTAGGATACATTTACAGTCGTCATCGCTGCTGATCCCACGAAGGATCCAAGTACAGTCTTCATAGTCATCGCAGTCACAGCCAGGTCTATGGTTCCTGCACAAAACATGCTCGATCCCTGGAGGGTCCGCTCCTCGATTCAAAGATCAGTACATCAATTGTCATGAAGACTAGAGTTGATGTATCCAGTAGTTTTGTCCCACGTAATAGGGGAAAAACCAGAAAAAACATGACCATGTCATGGATAATAAGACATCCAAGCCATTTTCCAAAAGCAGACGGCTTTTAGAAAAAGATACACGTCGTGTCATCAGACACTAGGTACTGCCCATGTGATATGGCCCGTGTCGCAAGTATAGTCGTGTAAATGAGTAAATACATAGTGTGTACATTGGTTATACGTCGTGTCCAAACCTCTAGGGTCCGTTCCATGTGCGATGGCCATGTCAGGCCATGTGGTGGAGTACATGCCCGTGTACTCCACCGTGTGCCCGTGTATTTCTGGAATACACGCCATGCCTCTTGGCCGTATGGTTCTTCCCATGTCCGTGTATCACCCAGATTATATGACGAGCCTCGTGAAGCCACTTCTGTCATGGTGGTGGTAGTGGATGCCATGCCTCATGGCCTTGTGGTTCTTACCGTGTTTCTGTATCTCCCAGATTACATGCTGAGCCTCGCGAAGCCGCTTCTGCCTTTCAATGAAGATAATACAGGTCGTGCCTCGTGGCCGTGTATTTCTGTCCATGTCTATGTATTTCCCTTGAATACATGCCATGTCCATCAAAGTCTCCTCTGTCAAACTATTTGGATAGTACATGCCATGGTAACGGTGTCACACGTCGTGTGTCAGTTCTTCTGATGTCCGTTACTTCGGCCACTGAACACTAGTACTACACGGCGTGTGCTTTTGAAGGACACGTCGTGTATTCTAGAATTTCCAAAAACGACGCCTCTGGCCAGCACACCTCCCGAGGCGTCCATCCTTTATTTCTATGATATGTTTTCTACAATACTCTCGTTCCTAGGTCATCACAATGTTTTGAGGCCGTTTCTGATGTTTTTGGGCCTCTGGTCAGCTCCGAAAACATGCCTTGATTCACCGCTTTGGAACGGTTGGAGAACACCGTACAACAAGAACGACAGAGGAATTAGACCGTGTTAGTTTGGTGTGTTTCCTTCCACATTAGTCTGATAGAAAAAGGCATAGAGAGAACCGATAACATGGAAGGGAAAACAATGTTTCTCATTCATAAACACACCCCTACCTCAATAAACGTTGACGTTTTCCGGCGATGCGGAAGATAGTGTCGTAGGGTGGGGTTTTGATGAATGTGTTAGCATGTGTCCAAGGATGGAAAATCTTCTCACACTAGCTGTGATGAGTTGAAGGAATGACAAGTTGTCTCTCCTTGTGGTGACGACATTCTTCGTCGAAGGGTGTCGTTCTTCATGGGAGGATGAAGCTGTTAAATGGACATAGAAATATCCCTAAAAACTTCACACAACGAGCTAACCCTCCAAATAGTATAAGACTCATCTTATTTTATTTTACTTTGCCAAGCATTTCAAATTTTAAATTCAAAATGCTTAGTTAATTAAATGTATATGTTTAACAATTTAAATGATGTGTGTTGTCATATTAAAGTTAGAGAGGAGTAGGTGATTGGTCTCATAATAAAGGGATGTTAACAAAAATAAAGGGGGAGTTATGGAGTTATGGAATGTGAAAAGGTGGGGGCTTGTGTTGGGCCCACCTCCCACATATCCACACATGGGAAGTTGGGTGGTCACGTGCCCCACCAAAAAATTCCCATGAGAGAGTTTAACTTCCATGGATAAAATAAAATTTTACACAATTTTATTTTACTTATCATTTAGTACACAATTTTGTTTATAAGTCCTCCAAAGCAAACGCACCTTCGGTAAAGGTCATCTTAAGAAATTACCGGCACTACGGTTCCATCGGTGCCCTCATATTTCAATTCCGAGCACCGGTTCAAAAGATAGAAAAACCTGCTTGTTCGTTCACTAAACGTACCCATTGTGTGAGGGAGATGATGTACAACAAAAGCTAAACGAAGCCATTTCAATAAGTGGAAATGGTCCCCAAATGAAATTCCTTCCCACGTAAAATGAATAATGGGTCCCACTCCACATAACAAGATTTCCCAATCCTATTCCACAAACCGATGCCAGCTGGTAGTATGAGGAATCCTAATATAACAACTTGTTACTCCACACATGGAAAACGCTCCTCCAATTTCCGCAATGACTGTCATCATGTATGAAAATGTATCTCTCATCCCACACACATGTTTTTTATGTGTTATACTCTTATCCTACCTCCACAGTATGCTCACCCCTTGGGTGGGATTTTCCAACAAACCCTCATGGTTCGACAAAGTTTCTTTCTCCCATTGTGTTGAGGGAAAACTTGTGTTGGTCTTTTTTACTATTAAAACATAAAAATGCATAGTAAAAAATATAATCATGGTAAAAAATTATTCTATTTCCATTACTTATGTTTTATCAAACGTCATTATAAATATATAATACATAAATATTCATTGAAACAATGACAATGTGGGGAAAATCATATATTTATTAATGACTTTTTCTTTAACAGAATTTCAGTCATTATGCCCTAATTTAAGTTATCATATACCTCTCCACATATTTTACAGTTTATGGGCGCATGGACTAGAAAATGGTTTTTTACGTTTTGTATTATAAATTCTATAATCCTGGGATCAATAATTATTATTATGATTTATTAAATTAATAGTCATGGATATTTTAATTTTTCAATTTAATTTGATTATGGAAATATGATGATTTTTTAATTAGGGTAAAATATATATTCCATATATATTCCATGATTTTTATAGTTATGTGATTCCACATCCTTTGAATATCATCACATATCTTATTATGATTCCATTTCCCTAGGTAATGAATAAAATTATAGAATGTGATATTTATAAGATTATAGATTATGTTGAGAAATTTTCTGTGATTTTAGTGACTTATTATGTCTTTTTCAGTTATTATATTGTCTAGAAAAAACTACAATTAGTTGGGAAATTCATGATGTAAATAATTTTATTATTATTTATAACTCTATAAATATATAATCCCAAATGTTATTAGTAACATATTAATGAAATACATTCCTTAAATAATTTAATTTTAGGTTAGTTATTCTTTGGAATCTATAAATGGAATTTAATCTGGTATGTAATGTATGTGTTTCAGGAATTGGATCTATGAGTGTTGGTTTGAGGAGTCAAAGTTGGTATTAGATTAGGGTTCACACAAATTTAGATATTATGATTTTCACTTAGGAAAATGAACGTGTTGATCAGTTATTTTTCATCAAAATGTAAAAGTTATTGACTAATGTTTGGGATATTTTCTAATTTATAGTTATGGTAAAAAATATCATTTCATTTTTGTATTAGTTTCAGATAACATAATTAAAAATAATAGATAATATATGAATTAATTCTATCTATAAGATAACATATTGATGTTTTATTTAGGTAAATATTGAGTGGATATCCTAGAAATAAAAATTTTATCTTGATACTAAAAGTGGATGATTGTTATGGTAAATATTTTCCTAAGGTGAATAAAATAGAAAATGGAATATTGGATATCATCACAATTGTCAACTAGTGAATGAAAAAGATGTCTAACTACAATCATGGTTTGACACTATAAATTGATATTAATTTTTTACTCACATAATATTTTTGAAAAATTGATAATAATTTAAGTATGTTATAAACATTTTATATGAGAGAACCTGATAAACAAATGATGATTGATAACAATGTATTGAATAATAAGATTAATAGGTTAAACCATAAGTATAAAAGGATGAAATTAATGTTTCATTAGAGAATATTAAAATTTCATATTATCAGTATCATCTACTATAATTCTATTAGATATTATCCAAATCATTTTATATTTAGAATGTGGTTTAAATAGGATCTATATAATGAATTTGAGAGAGGTCTGTATCATGAAGACACTAAATCTTATAACAAAATAATGTAGCATACATATATTATTGAGAAGCAAATTATATTTATTTTGGGATAGAAAAGGTGATATTACAAGTATTAAATTAGGTTGTCATGATGTTATCATAAAATAAATAAATTCCATATAGTTTTTCTGATTTCTCCTTGTTATGGATATTTATTGATTATATCATCATATATTCTAAATTTTTTGAGGGTTATGTAAAACACACAATCAATCATGAACCAAAATCATGAATTAAATATTTTTACATATACATTATATGGTATAAATATATTTAATAGGGAGGTTTATAAAATTTTTATAGTTTTTCAATTAACAGTTGAAAAAACGCAGGATTGGGTGATGAATAACTCATAGGGTTAATTTTTTCATAATTTTGAGAGAATAAGGGGTTCATTGAGTTTGAAAAAATATGTCAGAAAATATTTTCCACTTAGTATTGATAAATATTTGTTGATATTTTTGGTGCATTTCATCAATCTTTTTGGATTAATTTTACTAGTGTTTCACTTTATGAAATATAATTTTTTCATTTGAGGGTAATGTATAATGTTATTTTTTTGGAATAATAAATGGTGTAACTATGGTTTAATGACATTGAGATTCATATTATTTATTGAAAGTTATATTTTAGATTTTTTATGATTAAGGAAATTATATACTTAAGTATATGATTGTGTGAATTCATAACATTTTATGAGTAATGATAAGTAACTTAATATTTAATGGGAGATTAATGTAGATTTCATATTAGGAGTTATTTCAGGAATGATGTTTTTGTTATGAATAACCTCACCTACATTCAACATCGAGTGAAAATTAAAATTGTTAAGAATTAATTAATTTAATTTTGGATAATTAAAAACCCCAATGTTTTAATAGATGATTAACTTAAATTAACATAATGTGTTTGATATATTTGTATGCACACAACATCAAACATAAAATAATCCAATTTATATTTAGACAAAAATATAAATATAAATTATATTAATCAAAACATACCTATTAAATTATCAGTAATGACCAAGGGTAATAAATTAATAAAATATTTAAATATTGTGTTTTAATTATTATTTTTAAACCCAATAAAATTTAATAGATAAAGCTAAAATAACTATTATGATCACCTAGTTCTTAGAAATGAATTTTCATAAAAACTATTATGGTATATGAAGTTATATTTTAGGAAACATGTGATTAATGATGATTAAATGTATTTCATATGAACAATTTTAAAATGATTATATAATTAATAAATGATAGAAAATATGAATTGGAGTGATTCATATTCTAAAAAAACTATTTTGTTATAAAAATAATTTTTCAATTTAACTTAAGAATTTATTCAAAAACTACCATTTCAAAATTTTATATTTGATTTCAATAAAATTATTATCATTATTTATATTAAATATAAATATTATCCTATGATTAATTTTTGATATTTTTCAAAAATAATAAATTTTTTGGTGAATAGTGTAATATAGTGATTTTTAGTAAAAATAATAATTTCAAAATTTTATCATAATAAAAGAAAATATTAAATGTTTTTTGAAACATTCTTATATAAAAATATATATCTCTATGAAATTTAAATAATCTACAATTTCTGTTTGGTTTATATAAAACCCATGTATATAGTTTTTGATAATATGTAATATTTTATACTAAAATCTATAATAATCCGCTTATATTAATATTTATTTTCATCATGTGTATAAATTAATACTAGAAAACATGATTTATAATTTTATTTTAACATTATCATATTATTTAATTATTTCAATTATAATTTTTTACATAGAAGTTTGATTACAAAGATTAAATTTAATAACTGTGACAACGGTAAGACTATAACATTCAAAGAATATTATATTAATATTTGAGATTTTTATCTACTCAATTACAATTATATAATTTAAATTATTTAAATAATATGGTATTTAAAAAAATTAAATTATATTGAAAAAAATTACTTTTATCAAATGCATATAAATATTAAGAATAAGTAATTGTTAAAAGAATATTTTTAAACAACCAAACTGTGTATCCATATATAAAATGTTTCAATATAAAAATTAATTTTATCTTATTATAAATTTAAATTGATTAAGTATATATATCATATAGATTTATATCACCCAAATTTCGTAATATGAAAAGTGATTTATTTTTATTAAAACATATATTACTTATGTAAATACTAGTTTTAATAGTAGAAAATGATAAAGTAAATACATAATAAAGTATTACATAAAAAATGTTTGAAACAATTTTAGAAAAACCTAGATGAGGCTTTCTTGAAACAACATCATATGAAACACTCTTATTTTTAAATTTTGATGCTTTTACCCCATTATAGTTTAATTATATCCTTGAAAAATAATCAGTTCTGTCAAAAGTTCACTTTTCACTTATATGGAAACAAATATTCTATGATTCTTACCAGAAAAATTCCAACTAATTACATCCTAAAAATATAATGTTTTTTCTATTATAAAAATATATCTTTTTCATAAGCCTCTAGTCAAAAAAAAATAACCTATGCCCTTCTTTTCTAAGGAGACTATTATGAGAGTTGTCAGAGACCCAATTTGAGTATTAATTAATCATTAACATTTTTTTTCTTAATGATTATCTTCCAAAACCAACACTAACGAATTTAATTTGATAAACACTGTATGATCAGTATAATAGTTTAATTATATTAATGTAACAACATTAATTTATTCTATTCAATCCACTCAGAAATACAAAAATGTTGGTAACCAAGCATTGTTCAGACTACCTCCTCTATGAAGTAACAATTTAATTTTTTTCATATATATTTAATTTCATTATAAAAACACAATAAAATAAGATTTTCATACATAAATAATAATTATAGTTTCATTATTATTATTTTTAATGAAATTATCCACTATATTTGCCATAATCACCCATAAAGCTGTAGCGTGTTCATGTATGTGTTCATTGGACTACCTAATTGAATAATACAATACAAAAATCTCACAGATGAATATGGAAACTAAAATACTATTTTTATTAATTTTTAATATGAAATTGAAATATTTTTATTCATTATGTAATTTTCATATTTATTATTTATCATAACATTAATTTGTCCCCTTTGATTGTTAAAATCAACAAAATAATCCAACACTAATTAAATAATCATTCCATTCTAAAAATATATATTATGAAAAAAAATTATATTATTAAAAAAATACATGAATAATGATTATATAAAGGTTTCTAGTAAAATTAATATGATAATTAATGAATTTTATGATATGTGTATAATAAATATAGAATAAGGTAATGGCTTTCATCTCAAATTCCCATATCTGAGAAAAGTTACATATTATGTTAATATAAACATATATGTGATTTATATAATAAATATTTGAGATATTATTTGATGAATTATAATTTAATATTTATATTTTATGATTAATTACATGACCATTTTATCAAAGGGGCTGCCTTCAAATTTTACTCAAACTATAAGGATTATTTCTTTCAATCATTAATTCCTCGAGACATTTCAATGTTATGGACCATGTTTTCCATTGAGTGTTGTATTCAATACACATTGATATATATTTATATTAAAGTTTCTTATTCATGGGAAATAATATTCCAAATTAGTTGGTTTTCATTAAATTAAATTTAAATAATTATTAACCATGTTTTAATGATTTTTGGGAATTACATTTTCATTCGTTGACATAATATAATTTTTTTAAAATAAATGTTTGATAAATTATAATAAATGATTATATAATATGGTATGATATATGTTTTCTATGAACATAAATTTCAAAAACATAATATACATATTGAAATATTTCTCACATTAAGGACATTATTTCATGTAATTATTATTAACAACTCATTTATCATTTCATCAAGTAATAATGTTTTGAAATGAACATATTTTTTCAAATTATTTATTTTAATATCCCTCATATTTAATTATATTTTATTTTTAATCCTCCTATGGGAAATATAATTTTTAATAAAAATATGTTTTTGATAATATTTTTATAATGTCATTTTACATTAACGTATTTATCGGGATAATAAATCTTGTTTTTTCTATTCACATTGATATTTTTTCTTACCTATCAACATTTACAAAAGATAAAAATTATATATTTTTAGGGACCTATTATTTTTTAAAAATTAATTGTGTTCAAATATTTTTAAATTCATCATTTACAAAATACTTTTGGATGTGATGGTAACATAATATTTTACATCAGTTCAAATTTTATTTCTCTAAGAGGAATTTTTCTTCCACTTCATTTTTCAATTTCATTTTAAAATGTTTTTAATTATAGGAATTATTTTTCATTATTTATACCTTAATATTTATTTATCATTTTGGTGAATAAACTCATGGTTCGGAACATTATGATTCCTAATCTAATATTTTGTGGGATCGTTCATATTGATTTTTCAAGGATATTATACATCTATAAAAACATCCTTCAATGTTTCCTTTATTATATTGGGGTTTCCCATTTAAACCATCCAAATTATTCTTATAGATATATTATAACCACATTATTCTATAATTAACTTAATTATATACCACTACTCAATTAGTTTTTAGATTCATGGATGATTACAAATAAAAATATTCAATTTATTGTTTAGTTAACTATTAAAAATATGTATATTGGTATTTGAATATGATGATAATTGTAATGTTATTATGTAATGAATGAGCATAAAAATTTGGTCTCTAGATGAATTATTGTTCTGTTGTCCCTTTAAATAACTTGAGTAATATAATTGGAATTTTGTGTGTTTTATTCAGGATATGTATGATTATTGGAATGATTACAATATATTATTTAAAAATCCAACTTCTTTCATCTGATGATTTATGATCATGTTGTCTCATTTATTGACTTGGGAAAATTTATTGGAGTTTATTAAGTTGTTATTCTAATAGATATGATTACTAGGAATGTGGATTATGTATTTATTTCTAACTATATCTTATATATATTTCAATGAAACTAAACAATAAATGGGTAGAGCCTCACACTATATAGGCCCCAATTCATCAATAGGCCTCACGAGTAAAAATATATTGGGGATGGGTGAATATATCACTTTATACGAGTATAGTGTCGATAAAAAAGTCCTTGAAAACATTATTTACGTCTAAAATTAGGAACACCGTCACTGTATGATCAATAATTTTTTTATTTTTGTTTCAACATATTGTAATGGATATAACATGCTATAAATTCTAGTTGACTTTGAAATTTTGATGATTACATACTATGATAATTTTTTTGACTAGATGGTTTCATGATCTCTTCATTTGAATGTTTTCCATTACTAATTGATTGAGATATCCCCTTAATAGGATTATATTTCCCCCCAAGTAATTATCAATTTTATTAAAAATGATATCTCAAATAGGATAATTTTTTTAGAAAATTTGTGGGGTTTTTTGATGTATTATTTTGGATTTTGTAGTTGATATATAGTTGGAAAATGATGTCAATTAGTCGATGCATTCATCATCTTATAGTTATATTATTTTTTATAATTATATGAATATCAAAACATAAAAGGCATTGCAAATGTATTTAATGAATTAAATTGTTTATTTTATGTAAGGATTGTATAGTTATGTCTCAGAATCTATAATTTGTAAAGAAGCCAGTATATAATGAATGTGTTCTATGAGCCAGATCATGGATTGGGGGATCTAGGAATCATAGAAATTATTGAGCTGAAATTTATCCATATAATCTCGGGACATTCAACTCACATGAATTATTCTCGTGGACTTGGTGCATAGAAACTATGGTTGACATCTGTCAACGCATAAACGGGTTAAAATTTTATATCACGTGATTAATGTGAATGATAATGATGTGTGGGTATTTAAATTATATTATAAGAAAAAATTCTATATATGAGAAGTTAATAGTATGTGATGTCTTTGATAATATTTGAATTTAGTGGGAGTCAACATATGATAAAGTGATAATTTTTATTCTACATAAAAATAGTCATCTTAATAATTAGAAAGTGTTTGTTTGTGATGTTTTAATTATGTCTATATATCAGTGAAATAATATAATTATAAATTAAACATGATTCACAAATAATTTATTTAATATTAATTTTCAGATATTGAACACAATTTAATATCGAAAATAAATATTAAAAAAATTTCTTGATTTTTTTGCTGAATTAAAAGAGAAGAGATTTCATTCATTCAACAATCACCTTGTTTTTATATAGATGGAATAATTACTAATATAATTATGATGATACTATCAATTACATTATTATTTTCAATATATATTTATGGATGTTAAAAAAACATGTGCTTTGACTCATTATAATAATCTTAATAAACTCAAATATATTCAATTCACCAAGTATCATGTCTATAAGAAGAAGAAGTGTTGATGTCAATTTCCCATGAACACATGTTTTCAAGATGGTAAAGAAGACATAGATATCAATTTATCTAAAAACAGTTTCGAGACTAAGGAAAATTTTTATGAAGTTGATGATGATCTGGAAAAGGGTCAAACATGTAGACCAGTAGATCCATCATCACATTGTGGACTATGACCTAGAAGTATGGGGATATTTAATTATTGGATCTTATATTTTTATGATATTTGTACCATCCTATGAACAGTAGAGGTAGAGAGGATATATTGGATTATGTGTTCAAGGAATTGATCCCTGGCTCTAAGAGATAATCAATGATAGTAAAGTGCCATGTTGGGGGAAATGAAAAATATATCAAGGAGTATGTCATTCTCATTGAGTAACCTAATTAACATGTGATGATTTCAATCATGTTATAATTAAAAAATATGGAATTCCTGACATTTGGGGATAGAAACACAGGGGGAGGTGGGTAAAAGCTCAAATCCTGGGGATCCAGGGGACCCTATGTTGAAATCCATGAGAGTAATTTAAAATAGTGTTAATATATTTGTATATTTTGCTGAATTTATTGGCCATAGAGAGATGTTCTCGTTTGATAAAAAATTCTTTAGTTTCTTATCCCCGCCTAAAACTGTTTAACTGGGCATAAATTTGAGGACGTAGTGAAGGAAAATTCTAGGATAGCCTTCTCCTTTGATGTACCTCTACCTGGTCGAGTGATAAAGATGGGGATGGTTTCCCACATGTCAGAAAATCAGGAGGTGGTGGAAGAAAGTGAGATCCTATGTCACTACTCAATCATTGCTCGTCTTGGTCCCAAAGGTGATAATCTCTCGAAATTCAATGATCTAACTAAAATTATTTTGGAAGAGTGGGGTTTGGATTAATGGAGCAAGTCTGCCATTGGGAGAGGTATTATCATGTTGTATTCCCCATTGGATGAGTGTACGAGTAGGGTGTGGAGAAAAGGAACTATCCCTCTGAGGACTAGGTTTTTGAACATTCAGGAGTGGGACCGTAATTTTGAACCCATGACTATCCGAGAAATACATGAACAGATATGGGTTCAGAATTATAGGTTGAACTGGTTCTATTGGAACCCAAAGATCATATGGGATATTTCTTCAATTTTTGTCACTCCCATTCAACTTGATCAGAAACATATTAAACTAAGGTTTGGGAATTATGCCTTGGTATTAGTGGAATTTGACATGTCGTGCACTCATGTGGAGGAGGTTTTTCTCACAACACGGGATGATAATATGAAGTTGAAAATTGTCTATGACCAAAATCCGAAATTCTATTAAAATTGTAAAAAAATTTTCCACCTAATGGTTGAACGCCAAAGGAATACGGAATTATCGTTGTGTAAAATGAAAGGTCATGATGATGTCACGTGTAGGAGGTTGAGGGGAAATGATCAGCCTTCACATGACTCCCATAATGAGGGATATGGGAATCAGAAGGTTCTGGAAGATATGGAACTGCCTGATCATTTTAATCATTTATCAAAGGAGGGGTCTGCCTCTGGACATCCTTCTATGCAGCCGACACTAGTGGAAGAGCACCAGCTAGCTCCCACTCGAGATCCATGTGTGGTGGCTTCTAATGGTTTTGATGGACTAGAAGTTGTGGTTCTGGAGAATATTGATAGGCACAGTGACACATTTCTACAGAGACTACAACAACGGTTGATCAAATAATCGTGGTTGTCTCCCATATTTATTGTGGTGTAGGATACACCTCGGTCTGTAGGGGCTGGTTCACATTCATAACCTTTGATTGATGGAGGAGGTGTTGTTGTACATGCAGTGGTTTCTGCTGGAACTGTTCCTAGGGCACTTCATGCAAAAAATACCCTCCAAAGCTGCTAGAATGAAATCAAATGTGTGCAGTGACCCTTCTCACCATAATGATCAAAATAAATTTATCCCATTGAATTTCCTTTTTTCGTTAGATTATGCTGAAGACTCTGAACAACCTGATCCATTTTATAAAACTCCTGGAATTGCATGATGTTATGCTGCAGATGGGTTACATGGGATGGATTGTCCTCATCATACATGGGATATCAACTCTGAACAGGTTCTCTATTATCAGAATGGTGACACTGGGGGAGTTGATACCACTTTGAATCAGGCTACTAGAAGTGATCGAATTCCTTGCAAGGGTCATTATAATTACAGAAATCTAAAATGGACAAGAAAGAAGGGAAGAGAGAAGAAATGGAAAGTTCAGAGGCTATGGAATCAATGGGTGGCCCCATAAAAGGGGTTAGACTAATATTCAATGAAGGTGTTGTTTTGGAACTATCAAGGGATGGGAAACTCTTGGACATACAAAGCACTTATACATTTTATTATGGCCCATAATCCTATGCTTGTTGGTATTGCGGGACCAAAACTGCTTTTTTCCTATTTGAATGGTTTCAAATGGGACTCCACATGTTACAATTTTTTGTCACACAATATCCATGCAACTGAGATGGACCATTTATGCGTGTTTCGGCATGAATCTATTTTGTATCAACTATTGTTTGGATAAGTCTCATAGCATTCTACTATCTTATCGCATTGATGATTCTTAATTCTCAGTTTCATTTGTGTATTTACACAATTATTCTATAAGAAGAAAGGAATTTTGCGAGGAGCTCCAAGATATTTTTGGGTGGATAGACCAGGAATGTCTATCCATAGGTGACTTTAACATAGTGCTCAGGACTAACGAGAAAACCCGTGGTACATTTAATAGGATTCTTGCTTCAAATATTTATATATTAACTGACCACTGCAATATTGTTTAGGTTCCAATTTCCATGAATGATTTTACAAGGTGTAGATAATCCTAGAATGGGAGGAAATCAAGAAAACTATATAGATTTTTAGTTCATATGGATAATCAGGATGATGCTCAAGGGATCTCTAGATTCACACTCCCTAAAAACCACTCTGATCTCAACCTGATTGTGGTGGACATCAAAAATCATTTGACAATGTCCGGCCCATTGACATTTCAGATTAATAATGACTGGAGTATGGATCCTGGATGTAGAGAAATTGTTCTGCATGAAGGGAGGATTTAACCAATTGGGAGCACCAATTAGAGGTTTGCGGATAAATTGAAATATCTCAAGGAACTTATTAAGTAATGGAACTGTAAATCATTTTTCTAAAATTTATTGTGACATTATGGTTATTGTGGAGGATATTTCCTGCATTCAAACACAAAATCAGCATCGTTATATCCCATCACAAGAGGAAGTAATAGCCTATAAAAAGTTTGATGACTTATTAATGATCAAAGAAAGGATGGTGAGAAATAAACTGAAATTTAGATTGTTAAAGGTAGGAGTTAAGAACTCAATGTTTTCAATAGAATGCATAAGGGGAAAAGGGAATGTGTAAGGGATAAAGAGATCAACCTTAATGATAAACTTTATACTTATAAAAATGAGATTTTTTTGGCTATAGTGGAGTAATTTTAGGGGTTGTACTCTGATGATGGGCAGGACAATACATGTAGAATGGTTTGAAACATCACTTCATGCATTGAAGAGAATGATAATCTTTCTCTAGTCACTCCCCATCTCAAAGAGAAAATTAGAACTGCTCATCTATCTCTCAATGTGGAGACTAATCCTAGTCCAGATGGATTTACTAATAAATTATTTATGTATTGTTGGGATGTTTTCTTGTATGATCTTACCCTTTATATAAAGGACTTTTTACTCACTTTTACTTACCATATAAGATGTACTCCTTCTTCATTTTACTCTTACCATAGAAAGGAAATTACTTAGATATAATTGATTTCAGGTAATTGGAACTGGGGAATAATATTCCTAAATTGTTTAGTATGATTCTCATGAATAGACTGGATGGTTGTTCGTTGATATGATTACCTCAAATCAATTAGGATTGGTTCCTAGAAGGAATATTTAAGATTGTAACATTACCGCCTCAGAAAGTGTCAACCTCATGAGAAAGAGGAAGAAGGAAATAAACTTTGCACTAAAAATTGTCATCTCAAAGGCCTTTGACACACTCAAATGGTTCTTTTTATTGGAATTACATAAATGACATATCTTTTCAAATGTGTTCATCAAGATGATCAATACCATAATTTGTTCATCAAGGCTGACAGTTATCATTAATGGTACACCTAGAGGATTCTCGCCTCGTACTAGAGGTGTGAAACAGGGTTACCTGATCTCTACCCTTTTTGTTTCTATTGTTGAAGATTATCATAGAATATGTATCAATGATCATGCACACATTGGTATTTATAATAAGATTAGGGTTGGTACAACTCAATTTTCTCAATCTCATTTATTATATTTTGTTGACATTCCCTTTCTTGGGGAAGCTTCATGGAAACCCATTTCTTATATTATAGATCTATTAAAACATTATGAAGAGGTTGTTGGTCAAGAAATATGTTGGGATATGTATTTTATTGGTTTTGGAAATGGAGTGCTGGTTTGGAAGCAAAACAGGATAATTAGATGACTTTGGCTGATAAAATAATCTTTTCCCTTTCAATACCTTGATGTTCCCTTATTTTGGGTAATGGTGAAGAGAAAATACATGGAGGGAATATACTATTGTATCATGAATCAACATTCATGTTTGAAAGGGAAGGTGATTTCCATGGTTGGGATAGTGTTGCGTGTTAATTCAATTATTACATCTATGTCTGTTTATTCCTATTTAGTTTATCGGTGGCTGGGGGTATCATTAAGGAACTTCAAAACATGGTATGGAACTTTATGTGGATAGGGTATATCCATGAGAAAAAACATATCACTATTGCATGGAAGGAATGTATCATGACAGATGAATTTGGGGATCATGGAGTCAAGGACCTCTAGACTTTTAATGATTGTATTATTAGAATGATTACATGGGGTATGATTTCTAACGATAATTATGGTGATTTTTTCGTCAACATGTTTTATTCTAGGATATATAATGGTTAAAAATATCACCATCCATCATCATTATGGGAATCTCCCAGGTATTCATTCATGTAAATATTTAATGATACATAGTGGCTGGTTTGTAATGACTCCCATCTCAACTATTGTAGTACGACATGGCTTCAGCGGCCTCTTTAGGAGATCATGGATATTCCTTTTATTGCAAGTCATTTTTATATTGCTGGTTTTTTATCTCGCCAAAATAAGTTTGATAGAATGGAACCCTCTCATGTAGAGCTACAAATCCAATATTATAATTTCATGGAATTTTTTACAATGATATGGAAGCATAATAGGAATTTTCCATTTAATAACAGAGATTACTTCTAGCTGGTATGTGGGGGCTCCTGTCGCTCACCTGTCTTGATTATGCACTAAATGAATTTATTCATTATGCCTTATTGTTTTTCAATAATCAAAATAATCTGAAAAAACTGGGAACTAACTCATGATCATTAAAAGAGATCTAGATTTCATCTTGCATTAGTCTGAAACATATGCATGTGTTCAGAGGAGAATGTCCACTAACTATTTATGGACTGTGCCTATGCTCAACAGTTGTGGTCTTATGTTGGGGTCCTATTTGAGCTACATTTGAATTAGAACCTTCTTCTCCATGATCAGCTGGCAGGGCTGCCTGGTTTTGGCTGTAGATACTTTGTTTGTAACTTCATAATTGTGGCAGCTACAGCTATGATTGTAGCTATATGGGTTGCTCGAAATGCTGGACTCTTTGAAAGTAGGTAGGTCCATATCCAGTGAGAAATGATGGCCATTCATCAAGCGGTATATTCTTCCTCGAAATTTCAATCAAGCGTGATTCATAAAAACATATCAGAATTGTCGATTATTTCAGCTACTTGGTGTTTTTTCACATCCACGGATGCCTCACCTGCTTAAGCACATTCGTTGTATACCCCCGCTTAGTTCGTTGATCAAATTCAATGTGGATGGAGCTGTATCTGGTGAACCCTAACTATGAGAGTCTAGTGGTGTTTTTCTCACTTAATGTTGTTTTGTGATATGATCTATTTAATACATTACGGGTATTGGAGTTACTTTTGAAACTATGTTATGGGCGATTTAACATGCAATCAGGTATGATGTCTATCATAAAAGGAATTTTCTATGGACTGAATCAGAATCTCAACATTCGGTCCATGCCAGGGAAACAAGAACACATAATGTACCTTGGGGAGTGCTCCCTGAATCAGTGGATTGTCTCTATCAGGTAACTCATTTAAATTTGATTACCTCACATGCTTATAGGGAGGCCAATCTGTTTTCTGATGTATTGACAAAGAATGAAATCCTAGAGATTGATATGATGTGGTATTTCACAGCCTCTGACTACTACTTCATGATGGTGGAGCCAAATATGTGTGTTGTTATGTACTCTCGGTTTCGTAATAACCCCTTATTTGTCGGACTAATCCTTATTTTTACTTAATAAAATTTTTAGGTCTGATTCTAGCCAGCTCAAAGATTTTTGGGTAATTGCAAATGGGGTAATGTTGTGAATAATTACAAAGAGGCCCATGAAAATGAAACAAATTTAAGTAGTTACATTAAATTGAATTCTTTAAAAGGATTCACTAATTCATCCCCAACCCCCCTACTACCCACCCTAGTGGTCCATAATGTTCTTGGAATATACATAACCTCTCTGTTACACTGATCCATGAGAACTCCAAGTGAATACTCAAGTATCATTTTATACAAGATGATAATTTTTTTAATATAATGGAATTAAGATTTGGGAATCACTGATATAACGATAGAGGTTGTGAAAGTCTATCATTAATTCCACATCCCAACAGAAAGTGATTCCATTCTGAATTAGTCTTGTGAATGGTAATCATTTATCGTCAGGATTGGTGATGAAACATCTAATATATATATATATAATTCGTTTGGAATTATCTCAACTCATTAAAGATATTTTGAACAATTATATGAATCAAATCCTTAATAACATGTCTTTGAATTTGATGTCAGGATATCATACCACTATACTGAGAAACTTTGATGATTTCACTCTAAAATATCACATTATAGGAATAATTTTGACGATGTTTTATCATTGTTTCAGAAATAGTTTCTCTTATATCTAGATGGTTCTAAAAATATCAATATTCTACTAATAGTGAATCTATGTCTCATAAATCAATTTTCAACAATGATGATTTGAGGATATTATATATATTTTATTAACATTTAGTATCACCATTCTTCAAACTAATTGGAAGGAGTTTTTGAATGTATATCAAATCAGATGCCATGAAAACAACGGTTTCATAATATCAAAGGGTCATAAAAATATGATAGTAACTTGTATATGTGTCTATGAATAAATTGGTCTAAACCCATATATCAAATCAATATGTAATTCAATATTCATGACTAGGAATTCAACTTTCTAGTAGTTCCTAGCTAGCTCCCTAATGCCAATTCAGAATCATATATGACTGCAATTCTTATTTAAAGTGATGATGTTTAGCAAGAACATTAGTTACTAATGTTATCATATGGAGTATTCTTTGGGGAGATTTTTTTCCATAGCTTATACATTGGAAAATGAGTTGTATGTATTCTTCTAATTTCTTGATTGTACCAATGGTGGAAAATTGGAAAACCTATGTAATGAGTGGCCCTCAAAGGATTGAGCCATGGAATCACTATATTGTTCTATGTGAATACATTTTATTTAATTTATTAGAAGGTAGTAAAATCTTCTTATTCAACATGGGATATTTATATTCCAATGATAGTTAGTCTTAGATCATATTTTTTATCGAGAATCGTCATTTGTTCCTCATCAATGGTGGTATAAATGCCTTCTTTGAATTCTATAGGGTTATCTCAAATGTCATATTACTCATGTTCCTCTATATCGATGTTTTCAATGCTAAAATTTAATGATATATTTCAATATATGGATTATTATTTGGGGACATAATTATCTCCAGCAGACCATGAAAAGATAAAAATTGATTTTTTAGGTGATGATGAAATAACATCACCATCAGGGATAATTTTATATTGTTTTCTTCATTATTATTATTATTATTGGTAAATGATGTCACAACATACTATAATTAAATTGGTGGTATAAGGATACAATATACTCTACCATTAATATGGAGGTATCCGTTGATACTAATGACAATGTAGGTAAATCCTAGGGCCATGTAGGTTATGAGAGATAAATTATGACAACCCTGATCTTTTATTACACAATAAAACATAATTTATTACATAAACTTCAATTTATACTACAAAGATGACCATGAGGTCTAGTGTATTTGGGTCTTAGGATAATTACATTACAACTTAAATCTTTAAAAACAACATCTTTATTGAATACTTCCTTTAAATGAATGCTACATTACTTCGTACATAGAATTACATGGGAATACCTGAGGACATGCACAAGAAAAGGGTGAGCTATAAATAATAGTAAGGGAATAATCATGGAATAACATGGAGAATAAAATACATGTTAGAAAATAGGAATATCAATGGAGCACAAGATAAGAATAATCATAATGGCATGATAAATCATGATAATCCTAACATGGGATTGTGACAACAACACTTAACATATAATTAGCATGATCCAAGGCTCATTGCACATGGTGCATGAGTAAACACTCATTGCACATGAATAATGAGTAAACCCTTATTGGACATGTATTAGCATTAGTAAACACCAATTTTACCTGACGTATCATGAAAAAATAATTTACCCAATGCATTGGAGCGCTATTATGGTGCACCCTTATTAAAAATTTAATTTCATGCATAAGTGTGCCAGATGGATCCTAAAACATTAAATCATTCATAATAATATTTTATTACATGATTTATGAATGTGGAATACATACATGAAACTCTTTAAACAATAAGTAAATGTTCATAACAGGGAATACATTTGATAGAGAAACGGGCATGGTATTCACTACACAATGACTTTGGCTTGGAAAAGTGTGTTGCAATATCGGTAGCATAACAGCGTGCCATAAGAACTCATAAAAATGGATGATGAGAGAGAAATGGGTGTATCATAATATTTACATGTCATTGACAGTAAGGGGTTATATGTATACTTGTCACAACAAATTTAATGGAATTTAGAATCATTATACAAAAGAACTTCTTTAATGTAAAATAGGAGAGAGAAATCCCTTAAAGAATTTTGGCATAGTAACAGATGTACATGGGAAGAATTTAGTGCGACATAAAGGGTTGTCTCAAAATATTTAAATGACATGGACAGTAGGGTAGTAATATAGATACATGTCAAGTCAGATGTAATGGAATTTAGATTCATGATACAAAAAAATTGCCTGAATGTAAAAGTGGAGAGAGAAATCTCTTATAGAATTTGGGCATAGTAATGGGTGTACAAGGGAGGAATTTAATGAGAGAGAAAGGGGTATACCATCTTTAAAACATAAAGATGGTAATAAGGGGGAGGTATGAATCCATACAATACTATTTATAATTTAAATTAAAAGGGAATAACAATTTAATGAATATTGGACATAAATGAGAATGGAAGAATACCCCTTACATGGAAGTGTTCTTCCAAAGGCTTCAGAGAGGCTTGAGAGATGCTTTTTGGGAGAATGGGGCACCTTGAGAGGAATATAGAGACAAGAGGATATATTATGGAAGAAATCAAAATGATTTTAGTGTGGAGGAAGTGAGATCTTGGGTGGGTTTATATATGAAAGGTGAGGGAATTCATTATAATTTAGGATTGTGACAGCTCATATTAAACGAATCCAAACCCCAGTACAACCCATGGTATTGGCCAATGGATTTCATAAAAGGTAAGTGGAAATCAATATTTTATAAGGCCAGATTCTTATCTTATTAAAATAATGTGGTTTCTAATGTGGAGGTGAGTCACACTCCAAAGGAAAACAATTTAAAAATAGAAAATGATTAATCAGTCTGGAAGGGTCCACTAAAGCTGTGTAAAATAAATATAACAACCCCAAATTCACATTATTTTATGGTGAAAACATATATTGGCCGAATATAATGTTAATTTAATTTTATTAAATCAATATTGGGTCATTATGATGTCATAAAACAAATTGTATATTTCAATGATATTTAATTTGTAACCAAAAATTTGACTGTCTCAGAAAATTATGAAAAATCCACAGTTAGATAATTTTGATATCTTGATTCTATAAATAATATTAATTTTATCTAATAATTTTTCAAATATGTTAATTGTAATGCCCAACCCCATTTACCCAGAGTCGGTGCATTATTACAAAACATTGTCATGATTACAAGGAATCAAGTCCCAAAGAACCGATCAGTTTAGCAGTATTGGAAAATAGATTACATACATTCCGTTCAACATTAATACCTGAAAAGAAGAACAACATTAATTTATTACATTAGAAACATCCAATACTCCAAGATTATTCATGCAAGTCACTCGTAACTAATTTCTTCGTATCCTGGGAAAATAAAAAATTAGAAAGGGGTGAGCTCAGATGCTCAGTAAGGGTAAATAATTTAGCAAAAACATTTATAACAAAGCATAATAATTTAAGAAAATGAATAATACCAAATAAAACCCCATTTAATCTTGAACATTAAATAATATTACAATGATAAAATCAAATAATTTCATTTACTTATTCACATGGGTATTCAACTAGTTGAATAATCACATGTAATACCAATAGCCACTTACATAATGATGGAATGCATAATTCTAGAATTTCATAACCACATAGTCAAGGACTTGTGCGAAAAATACAAATAATATTTTTTCAAGTCCTTGTGCCAATAAACCAGTTTTTCTCATGAGACCTACTGATGCATCGAGGAGCTATATCTGAAATCCACCCATCACTTAATATGTCCAGTGCATTCCCCATATGAAAAGGTTTAAACATAACATAATCATTCATTTTAAAACTAGCATATGAAAAGTCAATACGTTATCCATAAACCATGAATGGTATAAAAATAACACAACCATAGTCAAACATATCACAACAAATTGAATATAATATGGATGTTTTGTAGAAGAAAAAATAAAATTCAAATAAGCATAAAATCAATCAAAGGATGTTGACATATATGAAATCAAAACCATTTTTAGCGAAATATATCTTTCTATTATGAAATCATTAAAAAGTCCTATAATTATAAAATAAAACATTTATTTTAAAAATTATCTTATAAGATTTTAAGGGAATCTTCGACATTGTTATAACGGCGAAAAATATCTGCAACCCCTGTATAAGTTAACAAACATTCTTACCTTAATTTTGCCGAAAAGGTCATAAAGTAACTTGTTTGGAAAATAATGAAAAGATTCCTTTCAAAACATTTTATAAAAATTCAAATAAGGTTATAAAAGTCATTAACCCATATTCAAGTAAATAGTAATTTTTTTTTTGAAATACATTATTTAGAAACATGGATGTGGACGATAAAGATGTCCTAGTAGATGCTTACATAAAAACAACCATGGTTAATAAAAAGATTGTGAAATTAACCCTTATATTTTTCTTTTCCATGGTAAAGGGTAGGATAAAATCCTGTGTAATAGTGAAATAATTGTTATTAAAATATAATATAATCATATACATTAATATGATATCATATATGATCTTTTAATATTGCATTGTTAATAATAGTTTAGTATTATTGTCGTTGTGGGTGTTAAATAATTCATTTTCCTTTATATTCTTTTTCTATTAAGTAATTTTTTTTATAGGATGTATCTAATTAATATTCAGAATTATATTAAGTCATTAAAAAATATTTTAATCATATAATGAACATTAGTCTTGAATGGATTATGATGGGGATTTAATCGCATCGCGTTTGGGTAGACGGTAATCCGTACAAATGCACGAGCGACAATATCATTTTATTGATATTAAAATAATATATAATTGGATTTCATATTATATATAAAGAGTCATTATCATGTTATATTTATTATTTACATCAATTACACATCATTATTATACCCATCCAAATAATAAAATATTGAATAGTAATTTCCCCACGATGTGGAGACAGTAAGTCGTACGTACGCAGGTATGATGACATGTCATTTAAAGTATGGATAGAATAATGAATATGGTTGTACCATATTTATTATAACATCCTAGTATATAGAATATACTATAGTTATTATTTTATAATTGATACAACAAATAAAGAGGATGTGGAAGAAGAAAGGAACATGAAAGATGTGATGAAATATTTACCTCTTTTTCGGGTTCTTCCTATTGATTTGATCAATAGGGCTCTATATGATGGATTTATGACCAAAGGAAAGCCTCTAGGATGAATGGGGGAAATTTGAGAGGGTATTTGGGTAGAGGATGTCTGAGGAAAATGGCATTGATGGTGTGAATTAGAGATAAGGGGAAGTGCCCTTTTATATGAGGGTTGTGGGGCACCTTAGAAAAAGCTAGAAATATTATTTTATAATAAATTTGTTTTCAGTTTATAATGGATCCAAAATATATTATATATAGGATAAAAAAGGTATGGGTTGAAAACCACTCAACTAATAAGTTTTAGTTAGGTTTGGGTCACTATATTAATTTTATCTTTTAAATTTAACTCTTAGTTAAATAGTTTTACATTTATCATGTCTTGTTGTATTTTTATATTATATGGTAAATGAAATTAATATAAACTTTCAAAAAAACATAAATTGGTTCATTAATGACTTATATAATATTATTAACGACATTTTTCCCATAATTATATTTTTAAGAATACAATATCAATTAATAATATAATATTTTTAAAAAAAACTCTTTTATGTCAGTTTTGACCATATTTTGTATTCTGTTTTTTATAAATTTATAACTACATAATTACTTCGAAAAAAATTCATATAACCAACCATATCAGGTCATATTAACCAAGAAAATTAGTTTAATTAATTAAAAGTCTAAAATTACATTTATTTCGATATTCATAATATCAATTATTTTAATATTTCATTAATACACTAATTACCGCATCATCATTTTGTCATAAATAAATTTAATTATTTAACGTCTAAAAAATATAAATAAAATACCGTTATGTAGGAAATACTTTTTCATTTTTATTTAATATTTATATTTGAATTATATTTTATGGGTAAGCCTATATTAAAAATGGTTTAGTTATTAAACTTTGAATTTAACAGTTTTAACTTTCCTATGAATTAAATAATAATAAATTTCCCAATCTAATCCATGTGGACCTAAAGGATCATATTTTATTCATAAGGTATTTTTTGTTCTAATTACACATATCCAATATAATTAGGACATGCGTTAGAATAATAATAATATAATTTTTACCCTTAATTACACAATTTAACATTAACTGTGGTAAATAAAAGAAAAAATTTAGTATTCACCAAAAAATTTTTTCATTTGTTGAACCACATTTTACTTACTGATATCATCTGTGTCTCTCATATGTTCGATATTCAACTGATAGAAGTGGTAAAATTAAGTTTTGTTAAATTTTCAAATGCTTCTAGGAGGTGGGTAAAAGATGATGAAAGTTAAATAAAATTTTTTATTTCAAAAATTATTGTAAACTGACACCAATGAATTACATTGATCTTATATAGGTATTTTGTATCAATTTTGAGCAAAAAAAATTTAAATAAAATAAATAATTATTTAAATAAAAACTCGGTCTAAACCAATATAGTGTTTTTCAATATTCATCAAAAAATGAATGTTTTTAGAAAAATATCAAAATTTCACCCTAAGCGAATTTTGATATTATGAATTCAAAAATTAAGTCTATTTTAAAAAATTCAAAACGTAGTGTTTCATTTAATAATTTTAAATTAATTGACGTTGTCAAAACCAAAAAGTGTGTTTTTAAAAAATAATAATAAAAAATATTGATACTTTTTTATGTTCATTATCAAAGTGAAATTATTTCCAATCAATAACATTGGATTAAATGATAAAAATATAATCTATTTATACTTCCAAACAATTAAAATATATAATTTAACACTGCAAATTATTTTGATTAAAATGTTTTTTTCAGTTAAAATATAGTATTTTTTGACTATTCACCCAAATTGGAAAGTTATCAGGAAAACACCAAAAAATTATTGAAAATTAATTCTTATGTCTTGATTCTTAAGAAAAAGTTTATTTTGTCAAATTTAATTTATAATATATTCAAATATAGGGTTGAAAAATAATTCTCCATTAATAGATGGTAAAATTGCATTTCAAGAAAATACTTTTTTTATCATAAAAATGAATTTTTTTTAAATTATGTCTAAAAAACTCATAATATGGATTCTAAATTTATAAGATTATATAAAGTTCAATATTTATTTCATAATATTCATTACTTATTTTGAACGGCTAGTTTAGAATTTCGTGGTGCGCATGAACTCGGTGTTGCATGTAGTGGAAGTTATTGAATTACTTTGAAGAAATAACGTACTATGAAATCGTGGGGTGTAAAAATTTTCCCACCATAAATAAATTTCATCCTAGAAAATTGAAATTTTTCTTCAAATATAAAAGGTGGAATATAGAAAATACCTTTGTGGGAAATCCTACATTGGAAATTGGGTTAATAAAATTTCTTCTTAATAAGAGGAAAAGGGGAATAAAAAAGTCACCACCAAATTATGATCTTGATTAAACGAACATTTGTTGAAATTAATGATTCATAATTGTAGGAAAAACATAAATATTTATTGAGAGTTATTGAGGCCATCAGTCACATACAATTGAATAATTTAGGACCTCAAATCCATCAATCTTTGATGATTTAAAATATCATTGGTTCAACAAAACATATGGTATTAAGATAAAACATTTTTAGTTTTAAGATCAATTACCAAATTTTTATGAATTAATTTGTTTATAGAATAATAGAAGGAAAAACTATATACATGACAAGTAGATTCCCATCATTTAACTAATTTCTACTACAAACTCATTATCACTCTAAAAGATTATATAACAAAAAAAATTATATTTGTCCTATTCGTATAGGGTTACAAAAAAATGAATTTAAAATTCATCCACTAAACAGTTAAAAAACTAAAATATTCAATCCAAGACATCATATGGGATTTTGGTAGGTGAAACACCTTTTTTGCCCTTCGGTTGGGGGTTCATGTCTCGCGGCCTTGCCGAACATGACTGGTTGTCGCCCGATCTTTGGGTTGTCCTTTTAATAAAAATCCCAAAAAAAATTAAGAAATTATTTTACATTAACAATAGAATCCAATGTCAAAATTAATCCATTCCAACATTTATAATTATCCAAAAAACATCTTTCCAATATCACATTCCAAAATTTTTAAATATGTAAAACACAATGAAGATCCTTTTTGGCACGTAATAAATGTGAATACCATCATCATGTATTCTTTTAAAATATGGTAACACCCTAAATTATCATAAAACCTTATTTATTACATTCATGCTCCCTTATTCCTTATATAATTATAGATATATTCCTAATATCTAAAAAATTTGAATACTCCAACAATGATGAAATAAAAACCATTAATAAGTTCCAATATAGTCAAGAATATCCAATATCCAAATCAATTATCTCTTATTCCAAAATCAATACCTCGGTATCAGAACCATATTAAAGTTTTTTCTTTCCTTCAACCATTTATTTTCCAAAAATCATAACTTTCCATTGAGTCACATTTCTTGGTTCCACACAATCTCATGTCCTTAATGAAATAGTACTGCATTATAATCCTTATATACTCTATAATTAATATAACATGTATAAAATTAATAATATACTCAAATGACACAATACTTTAAAAACATAATAAATATAAATCATTTATCTTCATCTTTGGTACTAGAATAATTTGATTATTATCCCATATCAGCATTTGAGATATACTCTGATGATTTGGACTTTGATTCGCGTACTGTCCCAACTCCTTGCTGATGAACCATTGTACATTTGATACCTTTTTTACACCCCTGCATTCACGTACTTTGTGTCTTTATTACCCACAGTTATAACAAACTCTGATTCCCTTCTTACATTAACCAAGGTGATTATTTCCATTGTTATGACATATGGGAAAATCATTCATTCCATTATTCCATTTATCCATTTTCTCTCTACAGTCATTTTATTCTCTGGATTCCCTTTGAAGCCATTGGACTCAGATAATTCTTTACATACCTTATTAACACATGATACTACCTCTTCATATGATGATAATATGTGGGGGACTATTTCCATTCTAATTTATGTCTTAATACCAGGAAATATATGATCCTTCTTATTATTTGGATCATGCGTATTGTTAGAGGTCTCATTCCTTCTGCTGGGCACCATTTCTAAACAATGGCATACAATAGGTAAGTTTATGAATAACAATGAATAATTCAAAACTTGAAAAATACCTAACATTAATTGAAAATTTTACAGATATAATTTGTAATCATAAAAATATGTTCTTTGGGGAGGTATATACTCCTAAATCCATCATAATGATTTGTAATGAAAATGAGAATTATCCTATGCATACCCCAGGAGTTTCGTAAACAATAGTGTAGCAAGGCACATTGTCGTGCAACTGTTTCCGTTCAAGTCTAGCTCAAAGTGGTGTTTTTGGGTTTTACCCCTAGGGACATCTTTTCCAGATCCATCTCAACCTGCACGTATCCAGACAGGGATGTATTTTTTTGGAAAACTCACAAAATCACTACATTACCAAAATTCTTAGAGGTTCTTCTAATCTAATCCTCAAAGCCTATCTAAGGGTAATATGCACTAATTGGAGTTTATCTAAATCTAGTTTCCAAGGTTATTTCTAAACATCCTCTGATACCAACTTTAATAACCAGACACCAGTTACCCAGAGTTGGTGCATTATTATATAGCATTAACATGATAACAACGAATCAAGCCCCGAAGGACCTATAGGTTTAGAAGTCTTGGAAAATATATTACATACGTAAAGTTCAACATTATAACCTGAAAAGAAAAACAATAGTAGTTTATTCCATTAGAAACATCCATGCATCCCAGATTATTCCTGTAAGGCACTCAGAACTAACTTCTTCATATCCTGGGAATATAAAACATAAGAAAGGGGTGACCTCGGATGCTCAGTAAGGGTAAATAATTTAGTATAAACATTCATAAATAAGAATAACTATTTAATGCAATGTATAAGACTAAAAAATCCTTTTATACATTAAAATTAGAATAATATGGAAAAGGTAAAATCAAATAATTCGATTTACTTATTCACATGGATATTCTTCTAGTCTAATAATAACATGTAATATAAAAAGCCTCTTTTATAATGTTGGAATGTATAATTTCAGACATTCATAACCTCATAGTCATGGCCTTGTTCCAAGAATAAAAATAAGATTTTTTGAAGGCCTTGTGCCAAGACACTACATTATCTCATGAGACCTACCGATGCATCGAGGAGCTATAGCGGGCTCCACCTGTCACTTATTATGTCCAATGCAATCCTTATATGGAAAGGTTTAAACATAACATAAACATTTTTATTAAAAAAAGAAAACGAAATGTAAATACATTATCCATAAACCATGAATGGTATAAAAATAACACAACTATAGACAAACATTACACAAAACCTTCAATAAAATAATAAAGTTTTTTATAATAATAAATCAACATCAAATGAGATTAAAATCCACTAAAAGATGTTGACATAGATGAAATCAAAACCTTTTTTAGAGAAATATCTCTTACTATTTTTAAATCATTTAAAATACATATAATTATGAAAGAAAACATTTATTTTAAAAATTTTATTATAAGCTTATAATGGAAGATTCTATGTTGTTATAACAACATAAAATTTCTGCACCCGCCGTATATGTTAAAAACATTCTTAACTTAATTTTGTCAATAAGGATATAAAGTACATTGATTGGAAAACAATTGAAATATTTCTTTCAAAACATTTTATAAAAAGTAAAATAAGGGTATAAATGACTTTAACACATACTCTAGTAAAAAGTAAAAATGATTTGAAATACATTTTTAAGAAACAGGGATGTGGATAATAAATATTTCCTAATAGATACTTACCTAAAAACAACCTCGGATAATAATGTGTTTGTGAAATTAACCATTACCTTGTACTTTCCCTTTGTCTATGGTAGGTTAACCTCCTGTATAATGGTGAAATAATTGTTATTAAATTATACAAGAATCATATACATTAATATGATATCATATATGATCTTTTATTTTTTTTTGTTAATAATATTTTAGTATTATCATCATTTCAGGTGTTAACTGATTTGTTTTCCTTTATATGATTTTTTATGTAACTAATGTTTGTTATGGATAGGATGTATCTTATTTATATTCTAAATTATATTAAGTTTGTAAACATTATTTTTAATCATCAAATAAAAATTAGACATTAAAGGATTTTGATGGGGAATAAATCTCATTGAGTTATTGGAGACTATAATCCGTACGTAAGCATGAGAAGCAATATCATTATTTTGATATTAAAATAATATAACCATAAGATCTGATCATTGATTTGGTAACCAAAATCCACGACCCCAAAACGTTTTACATGAAAATAAAGACAATCATACAACACACCTCATGGCCCACAGACCCACAAATACAACAAAACACTGCATGTCATGCAACTATCAGCAAAGTCCAAATGAAAAAAATAAACAAGACACAAAATCCCAACCCACACATTCCCATAGACGAACCAGCCGCATCGCCTCCCTGAGAACATCGCCCCCAGCATCGTCATCATCGATCCCATCCTCCATTGAGACCGCTCCCCAGACATCAATCCTGCATCACATCATCATCTATTCCTTAGATGCTTCTCCGTGGATCCCTATTCCTTAAAGTTAAGGCCGCATCCCAATTTCTCCCACAACCCAAGGTCACACATCACCTCCCAATAAATAACACTGACACCCCACATGAAGACTGCCACAAAATTCATCACTTGCACCGAACACTTCACACGCCTAAGCTAGCTTTCAACTATTCTGAAGTCAAGTTTATATCCAACTATCTCATGCATTAACACCACATGCCACCACTTGAGCATGCTCCTGCAACAGACGCATCACCGCTGAAAGTCGACCATATCACCTTCCGGCATTCGACCAGGAGAAGATCACAACTATCGATCCCGCTACATTCTTTCCCACCGTAGGGACTCCAGAATCCCATAGCCTCAGCGACCAACCTCTCTACCACCAAACGAGACACACCAGGACAACCCGTCGTAGAGAGATAGCAGACCTCCCGCAGTTACTTGCTGCATCCTATAACACAAGTCACTGGCCGCACCACGCCAGGTTCCCAAAGTAGATGTGGCTCGGCTCCATCTCTTGGAATCGAAACCAGAAACCCATCCACACTACCTCCTAGATAAAATACCAGCCAAACATTGGTCATTGCTGAAAAAAACATCTCATAATTGCACAAACACCATTGCCACATATCTTATCCATCTTCTTCTTATTCTTATTATTAAACATGGAAACATGTTTCCCCACTCGTGGATTCCTCTCCCCTTTCACCATAATCAGATAATTCTCTCAGCCTTCACAGAGAGATCATGATCTGCTTCCCCAATTATAATTTTTCCAACTTCCATATCTGGCCAAATCTCCTTTCCACCAATACTCCATTCAGATATCACCGTAAACACCTCACTCCTATATCATGGAAAATAGAGAGCAAATAGCTCGTACGTACTCGAATATGGTGACATGTCATTGAAAGGATGGACAGAATAATTAATTTGGTTGTACCATATTTATAATAACGTCAAATTATATAGAAGATACTGGAGTTATTATTTTATAATGGAAACAATAAAGAAAGAGGAAGTGGAAGAAGAAAGGATCTTGAAAGAGGGGATGCAATATTTACCTCTTCTTCAACTTCATTCATTTGATTTGATCAAAATGGCTCTATAGGATGGCTTTCTAACTAAAGTAAAGACTATATGATGAAGGGATGACATTTTAGAGGGTATTTGTTCTGAGTTTGGCTGAGCCAAATGTCATTGAAGGTGTGAATTAGAGTGAAGGGGATGTTCTCTTTTATAAGAGGGGTGAGGGGCACCGTAGGAAAAGCTATAAATATTATTTTATAATAAAATAATTTTCGGTTTCTAATGGTCCAAAATGAATAATTTAAAGGGATGGGTAAAAAAACACTCAACCAATAGGTTTTTTATAGGTTTGGGTCACTATATTAACTTTATCATTTATATTTAGCTCTTAGTTAAATAGTTTGACATTTACCATGTCTCTTTGTATTTTTATATTATATGGTTAATAAACATACTATAAACATCCAAAAGATCCTTAGGTGGTTCATTAATGAAATATATAATATTATATAAGACCTTTTCCCGAACCATATATTTTTAGAATAGAATATTAATTAATAATATAATATTTTATTTAAAAAAAATATTTTATGTCAATTTTAACACTATTTGGTATTTTGTTTTTTTATAAATTCATAACAACATTATTACTTTGAAATTAATTCATCTCATCAACCCTAACATGTCATATTAACTATTAAAATTAGTAGCATTTAGAAAATGTCTAAAATTATATTTATTTGGAAATTTATAATTTCGATTGTTTTAATCATTCATTAATACAGTAATTACTACATCATCATTGTGTCATAAATAAATTTATTGATTTAATGTATAAAAAGGAAAGTAATATACTAATATGTGGGATATATTTTTATATTTCTAATGAATATTTATAGTTTAATTCAACTTATTTGTAACCCTATATTAAATATTGTTTTGTAATTAAACTTTTAATTTTAAACTTTTAACTCTTCTTTGAATTAAATAATAATAAATATTATAATCTAATCCATTTAGACCTAAAATATCATATTTTATTCATATGGTTGCTTTTTTTGAATTACAATTATCCAATAGAATTAGGACATGCGTTAGGGTAATAAAAATATCATTTTTCCCTTAATTACCCTATTCACATTTAACAGTGGTAAATAAAAGTAAAAAGATACTATTCACCAAAAATTATTTTCATCTTATTAAACAACATTTTACTTACTGATATCAACTGTGTCTCTAGGATTTTTGAGATTAAACTCACAGAAGTAGTAATATTAAATTATATGTAAATTTGCAAATGCTCCTAGGAGGTGGGGAAAAGATGATAAATAATTCATTAAAATATTTATATATCTGAAATTATTATAAACATACATGATTGAATTATATTAAACATATATAGGTATTATGTATCTATTTTGAACTAAAATAAATGTAAATAAAATAAATAATTATTTAAATAAAATGTCGGTTTTAACCAATAACTCATTGTTTCTCACTATTCATCAAAAATTGATAGTTTTCAAAAAATACCAAAATTTCACCCTAAGCTAATCTTGAAATTAGGAATTCAAAAATTATTTCTATTTTAAAATATTCACAGCATATAAGTTTGATTTAATAATTTAAAATTAATTCTCATTGTCAAAACCAAAAATATTGTTTTTGAGAAATAATAATTAACAAAAGATTGATACTTGTTTATGTTAAATTTAAAAGTGAAATTATTTCTAATGAATAATATTGTATTAAAAGATAATAAAATAATCCATTTATACATCCAATCCATTAAAATGTATAATTTAACACTACAAATTATTTTTATTAAAAAGTTGTTTTCAGTTAAAATATAGTATTTTTCACTGTTCACCCTAATATGAAAGTTATCACAAAAACACCGAACAATTTATTGAAACTAAATTCTTATGTCACAATTCTAAAGAATAAGTATATTTTATAAAATTGAAAATATAAAAGTTTCAAATATTTTATTTTAAAAATGTTCCCCGTTAAAAGGTTGTAAAATTTTCTTTTTTTTAAAATCACTTCTTTATTTGAAAAAAATGGTTTTTTTTCATTATGTCTAAGAAACTCATATTATTGATTCTAATATTATATTGATTATATAAAGTTTAAAATTGGTTTAATACTATTCATTACCTCTTTTGAACGACATGTTTGGAAAGTCGTGGTGCCCTGGAACTTGGTGTTGCGAGTAATGCATGTTATTGAATTACTTTGAAAAAAATAACATTCTATGAAATCTTGGAGAGTTACATTAATTTTCACTTTTAAAATAAAAACTGATATTTATAAAAAAAATCAAGGGTTTTGGAAAAAATGGCTTTCGAACAATAATAAATTACAATTACATTCATAAAATTACACGATCATTTATATATAATAAAAATTAATTTAATAATAATAATATTTTATTAAAATATTATTTAATTAAAAAATCCATTAATTCATGTAAATAGATTTCTTAGTTGAAGATTAACTAAAAATACTATTTGTTCATTAAAAACTATTTACAAGGTAACTATAATAAAATGAAAGTATATTCATTCTTATATTCAAAAATAATGCACAAAACCATAGTGATAAGGTCTTGTTAAATAACCCCTTGTAAAACCTGCATAAGACTGAAGAGTAAGGCGTGCGATGGTGACAGACTCTTTGGGTGGCTCAAATAAAATTCCCCAGGTGGTAATCTCTATCAACTTCCAATTCATTCATAGGCGGTCCAGCTCGAGCATAAAATATTCAAGCTCAGCTTGGGCTTGGTCAAGAGCGAAGCCCAAAGACACATCCTCCTTTTCGAGCTCTTACAAGTGGGCTTCTTATGAGGCCCGTCTACTTAATGAGGTCATCTCTTCTATTGTTTGAGTAAGTTGAATTTGTTAAAGCCATATATTAATACTAATCATGTGATCATTGTTATATTTCTATATTAGCTATGGTCAAAATTCCTAACAGTATTTTAAAATCCAAAAACATATAACCAAAGGAGTTGACATTTTACATAAACATTTAACATAAATAGACAATGTATTAGATCAAGAGGGATTTGCACTTATGAATGTTAGGGTCATTACAATCTTCTCCCTTTATGAAATTTCTCCCTAGAAATTTTCTTTTCCCACACTAGAACATGTGTGGGTAACTCTGATTCATCATTTCTTTTGATGCCCACGTCGCTTATTCGAACTTGTGGTTTCTCCACGACACCTTGATGATGAGAATTGTCTTATTTCGTAGAACATTTTCTCTATGATATATGATCTTCACTGGTTGATCCTCATAAGAAATATCATCCATTAACTATACCACCTCTAAAGAGAGTTCATTCTATAGTTCTGGTATGTACTTCCTTAAGAGGGATAATGAAATACATCATGTACGCTGGATATGGTAGGTGGAAGTGCTAGTCGATAGGCCAAAACCCTGACATGATCAAGAATCTCTAAGGGGATGATGTACCTTGGACTTAACATCCCTTTCCTTCCAATCATCATTACCTTATTCCATAGAGATATGCATAAAAATACAATTTCTTCAACTTTGAACTCATGGTCTCATCGATGGTTATATGCATAATTCTTTCATCGACTCTAGGATGCCTTAATATGCTGCTGAATTGTTTTCACATTCTCCACCATTTCTTCGAACATTTCTGGTCCAAGCATCTTACGCTCACTGACCTTATCTTGACACCCTGGTGTTCTGCACCTTTTCCCATAAATGGCTGCATATGGTTCCATTTGGATTCTCTGTTGGAAACATTTATTGTAAGGGAAATCAAAAAGAGGAATATGTTGATCCCATCCTACATTAATATCCATTGAGCACAATCTCAACATTTCCTCATGTTATGGGATAGTCCGCCTGGATTTCTGATTAGTTTGAGGATGATTGGTCGTACTGAATTCAGTTCAGTATTCAGAGCATGATGAAGAATCTTCCAAAACATAGTGGTGAATCTTGGATCATGATCAGACACGGTAGACAGTCGTACTCCATTAAGCCTTACCCTTTTTCTGATATATATCTGTGTGAGTTGATCCAATAAGAAATACTCCTAAATATAAATGAAGTGTGCAGCCTTTGTACGATGATCCAAAAAAACCCACATTGCATTGTTTTCTTCAGATGTCTTCAGAAGCCTAGTGACAAATTCCATGGTGACGTTCTCCAATTTCCATTCTAGTATGGGAAATGGTTGCATCGTCCCCTTAGACTTATTCATCTCCGACATCACTTGCTGACACACCAGGCACTTTGATGTATATTCCACGATATCCTTCTTCATATTATCCCACCAATAATGCTCACGGAGATCTTGATACATCTTTTTGTTTCTTGACTGAATAGAAAAATTTGAACTATGTGCATCATCCAAAAGTTCATTCATCACCTCTGGACTTGATGGAGCTCATAGTATTTTCCAAAATCTCAAAATACATTCTTCATTAACATTAAACTCAATGGATTTCGCCTTTTCCGATAACTTCCATTTTTTTTGAATTCCCAAATCATCCTTTTGATCATCTTTTAACCATTACAAAAGTCACAATTGAGCAATAATTTTTGAATAGATTGATGTTTTTCCCTTATATATGATTACCATGTCCATATTCATCAAATCTAAGAAGATTGGATCCTTTTCAATTCCCATCATTGATAGAATCTATGGGTCCTTTCTATATAGGGATTCTGCCTCCTTGTTCACATTCCCAGGGTAGTAATGGATTGACCAGTCATAGTCTTTCTTCTGCTCTATCCATATTTGTTGGATCCTGTTCAACACATTCTATGTGAATATATACATGAGGATTTTTTGGTCCGTATATGTTTCACACATCTCCCCAAAGAGATAATGCCGCTAAATTTTCAAAGATAAGATTACTACAGCCAACTCGATGTCATGTGTTGGATAGTTCTGTTCAGGAACGTTCAGTTTCCTTGAAGCATAGGCATTAACATTGTCATTTTTCATCAACAAACATCCTAGAACCTTCTTCAAAGCATCACTGAATACCACAAAATGTTCTCCACTTGTGGGAAAAGTGAGCACAGGCACAATGATAAGCCTCCTTTTCAACTGCTTGAATTATTCTTCATGTTCATCACTCCAAGGAAACATTACTCCCATCTGTGTTAGCTTGGTAAGCGGGTTGGATAATCGTGAGAAATTTATAAAAAATCATCAATAATATCCAGCTAACCCCAAGAAGCTACAGATATCCATTACCAATGTTGGACTCAAACATCCCTCAATTGCATCTGTTTTGGAGGGATCCACAGACATCCTATTGCTTGTGATGATATGTCCCATGAATGGGAACTCCTTCAACCAGAACTCAAACTTTTTGTACATTGCATAAAGCATCTTCTTCTGCAAGGTGTCTAGTACATTTGTTAGATTCTCCTTAGGATCCTCCTTGGTTTTGGATTATATCCAAATATCATCTATAAAGACTACCACAAATTTCTCAAGGTAATCTCTAAAGACTATATTCATTATGTCCATTAAGATTTAGGGAGAATTGGTGAGTTCGAAAGTCTTTAATTTGAATTCATAATGCTCGTGTCTTGTTTAAAAATTAGTATTTGGGATATCTTCCTTCTCCAAACTTACATGATAATATCCCGACCGCAAATCCACCTTGGAGAAGCATTGTGCTCCATGAAGCTGATCAAAAAAGACATCAATTCATGGGATATGATACTTTTTCTTTATCATGATTTTTTATGCTCATGATAATCAATGAAAAGGCACATTGACCCATCAATCTTCTTGATGAAGAGGACTAGTGCACCCCATGGTGAAGCACTTGGGCGTATAAACTCTTTATCTAGATTCTCTTATAGTTGTTTCTATGGCTCTTCAAGATCCACAATAGTCATTATATATAGATTATTGGATATTAGAAATTCCCCAGGTATAAGATCAATTGAGAATTCAATATATCTTCTAGGAGGAAGACTAGGAAATTCCCTGGAAACACTCCATTGAATTCCCTCAAAATAGGTATTTTTTCAAGGATGGTTTCATCTTTGACTCAAACATCTGATCCAGATACGCATGCTCATAGGGAACTAATATCCTTTCTTGAGATCATTGATCTAAAGAAGATTCATCTTCCACCTTTCACTTGTATAGAATCAGTGGTCGATTATCCACATGGAGAGTGATTTCCTTCTCCTAGAAATTTATGTTGTATCTATATAAGGAAAGATAATACATTCTATGAATCGAATCAAATTCCACTAGAGGGAGTATGAAGTGGTTTTCTGGGAAGTTTAATCCCCAGATTATGAAAGGGGAGGAGTTATGTCCATTGGATGCATATATTTCCCCATTTTCATATACAATAACATCTTCACTTCCATGATTTGTGGTGGTGCTGGGATTATTCTACTAAACATTATAGATATAAAAGAATGCGTAGAACATGAATCAAAAATTATATTCGCTATTCATGAATGAATAACTAGCATACCTATCACCACATTTCTGTTAGGGTTCACTTCATCATTAGTGATGGAAAAAGGTCACCCTACCTACCTTGGATGTTGTTGGTTGCCTCCAAAAACCCTGGGATTTGGGAACTCATTTGCAATATGTCCTGGTACATTTTCAATTTAAGCAATGTACCACACGTTGAGGTTCGAAAGGATCATTCCTATCCTCTATCGTAGTCACAAGACTTTCATCCCAAATGTTAATAGCCAAATTCCCTTCACATTCACACCTAATTCATTGCCTCATACCCTTCTGGAATATTACAGGGTGTTTCTGCCCACACATTTGGAAAGTGGGGTGCTGGATCTTCTTAACACCGTTGGATTTATCCATCGGAAAACCAGCATTGAATTCCACCTTACGCTTCTTATCCCCATGATACCCCTGAGTTTTCTGATCTACTTTTCAACCTTGAGGCCACATCAGACAATTTCTTCATTGCTGTTGATGTCAAGGATCGCCATCACCTTCCACAGGTTGGGTTTCAGCCCACCAAAGAAGCGGTGAACCTTGCATTCGAGGGTAACGACAAAGCCCAACGAGTATCATGCAAGCCTAGTGATTTTTTTTCATATTCTTCGATATATTCTTCGCCTATTTTCTTGAGGGAACAGAATACCATTTCCATCATAAGTTGGAGTGTGCGCAGAAAATATTTATCTAAAATAATATTCTGGAAATCCTTCCATTCTAACGCCTCGATCTCCCCCTCAGACTTTGTATTTTTGATCAACATCCATTATAGATCAGCTTCACCATCTATACAATAAGAATCCAGGAAAACCTTATGTTGTTCATTACATTAAAAGATGGAGAATATATTTTCAATGGAGTTGATCCATCGTTCACCGATTGAGGGATTAGATAATCCATTGAATATAAGAATCCTTGGCCTCATGAAGCTCTAGATAGCGACTTCTTAATTCCTAGGGGGTTGAACGTTTCTTCATGACCCACGTTTCTATTAAAAGCTTGAGTTATCTGAGAGTGAAGTGTGACAATGTTTATGATTCCCTCTCCCATTGGACTGGACATCTCATTAGTACAGTCATCACATTGATCTTCACATCTGTTTTTAGCTCGAGTCCTACTTCATCATCCATTTTCTAGAATAAAAGGAATGTTATTGGTTACACATAATGGGTAATCCAAAGAAAAAATGGATGAAATATACATTACTTTTATTTACTTAACTTATGAATTTATAGGATTCAATCAATGTTATTCATGATCTATATTCCAACATATATTCACAGGGGCATTTTTTTAAATAATGGTTCATACAAATCCTGTGAATTTACAAAATCATATCCCCTAGGAGTGTCCTAAGCAAGAGTGCTGCAAGTCCCATTGTCATGGACCAGTTCCCATTCGAGTCTACCTCAAAGCAGTGTTTTCGGGGTTTACCCCTAGGATACATATGTTCCCGAGCACCTCTACCTGCTCGTATCCTGACAAGGATGTATTTTCATGATAAACCACATACACAATATTCACCAAAACATAGGGATGTTTTTGTAATACTTATTATTGTATCTAAGGCTTTAAAAGGGTTTTCTAATCTTAAACCCAAAAATAAATACACCTATCCTTTGATTCCAACTATGAAAACCCATGTCTTTTATTACAAAATTAAACATAATTGTTTACAGAAACATCATTTGATACAACATAGAATATCAATAGGTCTAGTTTCTTTGGGTCTTAGGAACATTAAATATAAAAATAAAACATGAAAACAACATCTTTATTGAAAACATCATTTACATGACCACTACATTCCCCCGTACATAGCATTTCATGGTATAAACTGAGGACATGCATAAGAAAAGGTTGAGCTATAAATATTTGTAAGGGAATAATCATGGAATAACATTATGAATAAAATAAATTTTAGGCAACTATCATTTCAATCTAGCACAAGATAATAATAAACATAAATGCATGATAAATCATGATAATCAAAACATGGGAACATGGAAACACCACTTAACATAGAATTAGCATGAGCCCAGGCTCATTGCACATAGAGCATGAGTAAACCCTCATTGCACATAAAGCACTAGTAAACCCTAATTTCATTTGAATTATAATGAGTAATCACTCAATCCACATGACGTATCATGATACTATACTTTACACAATGAATTTGAGCGCTATCAGGGTGCACCCTTCTTAAACATTTCATTTCATGCATAAGTGTGCCACATGGATCATACAACATTGAATCATTCAACATATTATTTTATTCCACAATAAGTGAATTTAGAATACATACATGAAACAATTTAAAAATTATTTAAATGATAATAAAGGTGAATACATATGATAGAGAGATGGGCATGGTATTCACTACACATTGACATTGGCTTGGAAAATCACAGTGCAATTTCGACAACAGAATGACATGACATAAGAACTCATAAAAATGGTTGATGAGATAGAAAGGGTTGTTTTATAATATTTACATGACATTTATAGTAAGGGGTAATATAGATACATTTACCAACAAATGTAATTTAATTTAGATTCATGATACAAAAGAATTGCTTGAATGTAAAACAGAAGAGAGAAATCCCTTACAGAATTTTATCATAGTAACGGGTGTAAATGGGAGGCATGTAATAAGAGAGAAATGGGTGTCTCATAATATTTACATGACATGGATAGTAAAAAAGTTCATATATATATATTTCCCAACAAAGGTAATTGAATTTAGATTCATGATACAAAATAATTGCTTGAATGTTTAAGAGGAGAGAGAAATACCTTATGGAAATTCACATTAGTAACTGGTGTACATGGGAGGAATTTAATGAGAGAAAAAGAGGTATAACATAATTAAAACCTAAAGTGGGTAGTGTGGTGGAGGTTTAAAACCATACCCCAACTTTTTTAATTGAAATTAAAAGGGAATAAAAATTTAACAAATATTGGACAAAAATGGGAAAGGATAAAAAACCATTATATGGAAGTGTTCGTCCAAAGGCTTGGGAGAGGGTTCATGGGAGCATGGGGTACCTTGAGAGGATTACAGAGAGATGAGGGAAGAGGTTGGACGAACTCCAAAGGCTTTGATTGGGGAAGAAGTGTGAGCATGTGTGGGTTTATATATGAAAGGTGAAGAAATTCATTTTTATTGAGGTTTGGGACACCTCACATTAAACTAATCCAAACCACAAACCAGCCAATGGGTTTTTACCATTTTTTTTGAAAATGGAAGTGGAAACAAATATTTTATAACGAAATGTCCAAAATTCTTATAATACTGGGGTTGCTTATGTGGAGGTGAGTCACACTCCCAAGGTAAACAATTTAAAAAGACTAAATGTTTAATAAGTCTTGTAGGGTCCCCAAAAGCATTGTAAAATAAACTGAAAAAAACCCAAAATCACATTATTTTAATGTTAAAACATATAATGGCAGAAAATAATGTTTGTTGTATTTTATTACATCACTATTGGTTCATTATGATGTTATAAATCACTTTATATATTTAAACCACATTTAATTTTTACCAAAACATTTGACTGTCTCAGAAAATAAGGAAAAAACTACAATTTGATAATCTTGACATCCAAATTCCAAAAATAATATTCATTTTATCAAAATGATTTTCCAAATATGTTAATTTTCACTTTTAAAATAAAAACCGATAATTATCGAAAAATCATGGGTTTTGAAAACAAATGGATTTCAAACCTTAATAAAAATTAAAATTGCATTCATAAAATAATAAGATCATTAATATTTAATAAAAATAAATTTAATACTAATAATAATATTTTATTAAACTATTATTTAATTAAAAATCCATTAATTCATCAATATAGATTTCTTAGTTGAACATTAACTAAAAATACTTTTTGTGCTTAAAAAACTATTTACAAGGTAACAATAATAAAATGAATGTATATTCATTATTATGTAAAAAAATAATGTACAAAACCATAGTGATAAGGTCTTGTTACATAACCCCTTGTAACACCCACTTAAGACCAAAAAGTATGGTGTGCGATGTGGACAGACTCTTGGGGTGGATCAGATAACATTTCTCTGGTGGTAATCTCTATCAACTTCCACTTCTCTCATAGGTGGTCCCGCTCGAGCTTAAAATATTCAAGTTCATCTTGGGGTTGGTCAAGAGAGATGTCAAAATATGAAACCTCCTTTATGAGCTCTAACAAATGGGCTTTGTATGGGAACGTCTACTGGACGAGTTCATCACTTCCTTTTTCTTATTAAATCAGAATTGTTAAATCCCTATATTTATAAAAATCATGTGATCATTATTCAATGACTATATTAGCTATAGTCACAATAAATAATATTATTTTAAAATAAAAAAACATAAAACCCTTTAAGGTGACATTTTATTTAAACATTTTACATAAAGATCCATTTAATTAGTTCTAGAGGGAATTCCATTAATGAATGTTTGGGTCATTACATAAAATGTGAAAAGCTTATTAATACCTGATATTATCATTCCTATAGAAGAAAACTTACTTTAATGATACACCATCACCTCCATTGGCACAAATATCACTAAATATATTTGGAGTGTGTGGCAATTGAACAGTTTTGGAACCCTGGATAAGAGTTTGTTCCCTAAATTAGCTTAATGGGAAATACAAAATCATCATTATAAATGATCCAATTATTTCATGGGGTAGATCTTACACATTATGGGGATTATAAAAATAAATATGTATTCCTATAATTGGTTTTTTATTCCTCTCTACAGAAACATATATTAGAGTATTAATATTCGTGATTTTCAATGGGGGTATTATTTCAACCTTGTAATCAAAAATCATTATTCATGGAGTGATTCAAGAATTTATAATGTTATGAATGAAAAACTATATTAAAATAAATACATAACCTCTCTAATAAGAAATTTAATAAAGTTTTGTTTCCTATTCTCTTAAACTCATTGTCGCATATTTGATTTGTAAATAATAATTTGATTTTGAACTTGAAAAGTGGTTTCTCATTTAATATTTAATAAAAATAATTTAAAAAACATTGATGTAGAAACAACATGAAATACATAACTTATGTATAATAGATTATAGACAAAAATTTAATTCATCCTAGATCCACAATCAATCAGATATAAGAAAATGTGAATGATAGCAGTCATAGATGACACAAAAAATTGAATGACGTTTCATTATATGAAGGTTTATTAAGCATACTATCATAAAGATAATAACATGAATAATTACACTAAGGCTATTTTTTAGTGGTTTACCATAGTCAAAGAGTCATATTCCACAAACTCTTAGGGATTTTAGTGGTCATTGACATGTTCTACCCTGATATCTTTTAAAAGGAGAAGTGCATCCATGATTAGAAGATTGGACATCATAGAGGCCAATATTTCATAGGTTTCATTATTTTTTAACAGTGGATGGTACTTCATAGAACATGGTTTTTAATTTACCCTAGGAATTTTTGTTTAGTCTTTTAGTTTAGATCATCGTTGTTCCTGACCAAAAGCTATATCCATGTTTACTGAAAGTGTTCTGGGTTGTGTTGGTCATCCCACATATTTTTTATAATCAGTATGTTTCTAAAATTCCAAATAATATTCCAATTTAATTTAATTTTAATGATTATTATATGATTAAATAGTATATAATTTTTCTGTATATGAATACTAAATCGAATTTCCTTTGAGTTTAAATTCAATTTTTGTCTTTGGGATCTACAAGACTAGAATAGTGAGATTTTTCTTAACCGCATCATTTTTGGTTTTATTGGCTTTTTATAAACTCATCCTATGTATCCCTGATTAAATGCGGGAACTCCAATTTCTTAGAATATTATTATAAATATAATATATTATATAGATGAATAACATTGAAAAGGAAAAATGGTGGATCTTCATCTAATGAGGGTTCTATTTGGCGAGGCTGTGGCCAAATTCTGACTGATTGGGGTAATAAATATATGAAAAAATGGAATTAAATCAGTGTTAATAGAATATTCTCTAAATAAACCATGTTTTTATTTTACTGATTATAGTTACCCATATATGAAATATTTTATTTAGTGATATTTGAGATTTCTCAAAAAAAATTGTGCTTTGAATGGCTGAATTGTTTCTTCCTTAAGGATAAAATATGCTTCATCATGTTTTTTTGAGACAATAATTCATTGAATATTAATTCACAAAGGAAAGTAAAAACATTCCACATACCACCTTCATATGGTGGGCCATTATAAGTACAATAAATTTATGATGGAGATTTTACCAATGTCGCATATCAATAGTTGACCGTTTTATGGAGGATTTACATACAGAACAAACAATCTTGAATTCCCAAGACAAATAATCAGTTGAAAGTGAAAAAATATAAACCATCATTTAAAAACTATTCTATGATCTCAGGGAACTATAAGATTCATAATAATATTATTAATGGATATTATGATATACAATGAAACCCAGTTATTTCATAATGGGAATGTTTTTTATCTATATTTGAGGAACTTACTTCTTCCTTCCACAATTCGATATATGGTTTAATATGATTTCCTTGTTGATCTATGGGATATGAGAGGTGATATAGATCTATTATGGGCACCAAGATAATCATTTATACTTCTCTAATTTTAATAGTGGAGATTTAAAATTTATTATACCTTTTTCCATGAGTATTCGGGGTAGGAGAAGTTTTTTCTTATATTCAATAAATATAATCCAATTCATGATCATCCGTGTTGGAAAATTCCATGTATTTTCTTGGGTATTTATATGATATTTTTGATGTGTGGATCTTTTCACATTGATTCTCCATGAATATCGACAAAATATTGTCCTATATGGGAATCATTTTGAGTGATTATGTTATAAATTTTAATATGATGGTGATGTTAGAGACCAACTAATATTTAGAATTTTTTTAATTCAAAAGGTCAAAAATTGAATTCTAATTTAGAGTAGAGTTTAATTTTTAGAGGAACTTACCATGATAGTCTTCCTGGAATTTGATATCCCTATTAAGAAAATTTTATGACCCGATGATTGTCATCCCTAATTATTTTTTCATAATTCATAAGTGTTTTTATACATTATAATGTTCAAGGGTACCTTTAATAAAGCCTTAATGTGACAGAAAACACATCAAGGATGGTTGAATATCACATCCCATTAATGATTAATTATATATAATTCTTAATTTTGGAGGAGGAGCAGTTGAATCCACCCTCTTAGGGTATGTAGTTTCTTGAATTTTTGCATGAACTACTTATTTTAATAAAAAAACCATGTTTATTTTGTTTAAAATCTATTATATGTGTTATTAAGGAAAAAAAATCAATAAAGTACATAAATATTCGTAAGTCTTAAAGTAATGGTAAATTATGGGATGAATATCTATCGACACTGATTCTGAAAAATGGAATGTCATAATGTGTAAAATTGAGCACATGGAAGCTACATACACCAGAAGAGATGTTATAATGGTCTAAATATATATCCATAATGACCATGAAACATGAAATAACTTCTCATGTGACTATTGTTATAATGATTTTCCTAACGAAATGGATCAACTACCATGATAGTGTATCAACTACATGTATGATATATCAACTATATATGATTTATCTCAATCTCATAGATCTATAACAAGAATATTTTGTTCGACCACATCAGAAACCTTACGACCAAAAATTAAAATGGAAGCGAACATGTGTGTGTCAAAATATCACAAATTATTTTACCAACAAAGACAAAATAACAAGACATTCCATAAGATTCCAATCAACCCCATGTTTAATTATAGTGACCATTTGAGAAACTAATATTTATGAAAATTTGATGATATAAATTGATGTGAGAAGGGATGATATTAGAATTTTTAAAACATTCTAGTCTACCATAAGTCGATGTGATCGATCGTAAGTTCATTGTGATATATTGTGAGGCTTTTTCTAGGGATATGATCCAAATTCCCACAATGAGTTGAACCCATAACAGATGTTCACATTACTAAATTTAATGAAATTATATTTGAAGATTATTATATTATTTAATATAATTTTCCAACCACTTTTATAAACAAAATTAAATAATGGTGTGAAGAATTTATTGAGTCATGATTTTAATCTGATTATTTGGATTTCCAATTATTAGTTTTCAATGTAATTTTTCACAGAATGTTTACTATTTTAAATTAAAATGATGTTACATAATGGATTTGAATGATAATATAAAATACACATTTGCATTGGGATTTTATATGAGCTCAATATATGAACCATTGAGTAACTTTTCATACATATGAAAAAGTTATCATCTAAACATGAATACTAGATCAAAGAGCATATTTTCTTTTATATCTCATTAATGAATCCAAAGGTGAACATTTATATAAAAAGATTCATTCCAAAAACAATAGAACTCAACGCCTCTATCAAAATATTTTCTATTGTCTTACTCTATTCATATTACATTCTTGAGTTTTGTTTCTTTTAAACTATATATATATATATATTATTACTAACTCAAGCAGTGTATGGGAAAATATAATATTATCAAAAACATTCCTTCATAATGTTTTTCTCACATGAAGAACTCTAGATGTGTTTGTGTAAACTTGAATATTTTTATATTGTTGTATCTAAAACTAGCTCAAGGTTATAGATTGTTTTATATGTTAACAAATATCATGGAGTGAGAGGTATCATGCTCATATTTATTCACTCATGGTGTTGTGTGCTCAAACTATTACAAAAGAGAGCATGAAATGGGTTTATTTGTAGTAATATATCAACCAAGGGTCTTGTGTATGGTTCCATGTGCTTCAGGCAGCATGAAAAGAGATATTTCATAGAAGCATTATTTTAAAAAGAAATAAATAACCAGGATTATGTGGAATAGGTCTTATTGATAGTGTTCAACAGATAATGCTATTTGATCAAATTCATGGTATATAAGATATGTGATACAGATTATTAGTAAACAATTATTAATCATTAACTTATTATACAAGGAATTTATAATTAAATTTGATGCCTTTAACATACATATATAGTTAATATTGCATCTTATTTGTTTCTATTATAAAGGAATAAAGAGCCATAAATAATGAACTTGAGTTACATGTTTGGTTATTAATGAAATATAATTAATTGACATTATTCAATTATATAAATATCCACTTCTAGAGAAGAAGTGACTCTATAATTTTTTGAGATGAAAAAGACCTAAATTATTCATAAATAAGTTAGTCTCAAATGGAATTTTGTAGTAGAGAAATAGAAAAAATGTGAGAAATAAGTAAAAGGATAAAAATAGAGCATCATATCTAGTGTTATATTACATGAAGATTGTAACGATGAATAAGGATATCACATTATGTTTTTTATTTGGTAAAGATAAATATAGGTCAACAAATGATTGACTAACCATAATGGATGTAGTGTGTGGAAGTGTGAAGTGGTAGTGTGTCTTGGATGAGGAGTGACCAAACCCTAAACAATAATAAAGGATGTTCACTTAACAAGTAATTACCATGGATTTATATTTATATCCACAAAAAGGGAATATTAATGGATTTTGGAACCCCAAAACATCATTACTATAGGCTCCAAGAACATTTCACTTCACGGAAAATCAGATAAATTGTAATTATTATATGTATTATTTAATTTCATTCAAATTTGTGAATGTTTTGATAATTTTGATGTCATAGAATTATGATTGAACCCAATTCGTACCAACGTGGAAACATGATCATTAAAGGGAATTAATTAAATTATCGAAAATATTAATCTCACCAAAAGCTAGATTCAAACCCCCTATTTGGGTGTATATTTTTCCAAAAATCAACATTAAGTGAAATAATAATAAACCACTCAATGTATTATATTGAGTTATACCCAATTGAATGACATTGTTGTGTAATATTGATTTTGTAAAAAAATATTTGATTAATGTTGATTTTATTTACGTAAATAAATGAAATATCGTTATTAGACATAAAATCTATTTTATGGACTGGTTAATTCACCATGTTTACTAAATAAAGTGTTATAAAATTTTCCATTGGAATGTTAAAGGTGGGTGATTTATAATGTATTTCCATACATGAGGTTTAAAAAACAACCAACCATGAGGACATTCATATATTATTATCATAACATTACCATTCATGAGGAATTAGTAATAAGAATTACATTGGGTATATTTCCTACCTTGTAATCAATTGAGTTTTTAACGATATGGATTTTTTCTTCTAAACTGAAAGGTATAAAAATTAGACCATGATAAATATATTCTGAAGGAGTGTATGGATGATTCTTGATAATGAAATATGATATGTGTTTCTCTGTTGGATGATAGGAATGTGATGTACTCATAAATCACTATTAAGAAAAGTAAATGACCACATTATTCATGATTTTCTACACTTTGAGTTTTTCGATTGAATAACTGGCAATTTAGAATTAGCATCACTACTAAAAAACAATCATATCATAATTGTTCCAAGCCATTGGGATAGCCTATCCCAATGGTTTCAACAACCATTTGTATTGTACCTTATGGGATTTCTATATACCAATGGTTCACTATAAACTATTAGTATTGGATTGTTCAAATTCGTCTTACCCAACAGTTTACTATGAACCATTGGGAACGATATCTTAAAATGGTTTACAACCAATAGAAAAATTAAAAAGTAAATTTTCAATCCATTATGATAAATCCATCACAACGGTTCGAAACCATTGGATGATGCCTATGCCAACAGTTCACTATGAACCATTGGTATAAGTTGATTAATGTTTTTCGTACCCAATGGTTTGCTATGAACCATTTAGATTGATATTTTCAAACAAATTTTAATGACTGGAATAGAGGCAATAAAATGGTTTGACATGTTGGAATAAATCGATCCAAATTATTTGAAACCATTGGCATATGCCTATTTAAAAGTTTCACTATAAACCGCTTGAATAAGGTGGTGGATATTTGTATACCAATGGATATAGAACCATTGGTATAGACCACACACCCTCACCTCACCAGTAGGATCCCACTACACTTCCCACTACACTATATCAACCCACTAGAAATAAAAACACACAATAATGAAACATCCCATAGGAAATAAAAAACATACAAATCTACAACATACTACCTATTATCATAAACACATAAAAAAGCATATTACAACCTGAAATCGAAAGAAGAAAACATTTCATAGTCCCACCATTAATATAAAAATTAAAACCTTTATATTCCAACCCAACTGAATCATCCCTCTATAATCAAAAATATACAACCTACACTTGCGATTCAATGAAATAACCAAATATAAATAACATACACTAAAAATTCTTAAAAAGAACCTACAGATAACAATAAAATCAAAAATAAAATTTAAACCTAAAAAGAACACCTTAAACTACAATTCCAACTCTTGTTGGCATACTCGACGTTATAGAACACATTTTCCGGAACCTAATGTAAAAATCAATAGAAAGAAAAACCTATAAAATATTCAATTACCACTCCTATGGACAGACTCAAAAAAATAGAACACCAGAAATACATTCAATTCAAAATTCGAAAGACATTATTAATATAATAGAACACCTAAAAAACATGAAGTTCACAATAATGTGAAAATAAAATGTCCCACTGCTCCTGTAATCAAAATAGAACACCTATAATTAAAAAATATCCTCCTAAACCTACAATTAAATGTATATAAATCCTTTACACACAAAACCTACAACGCTACCAGTATAGTATCATCAAATATAAAAAAACTATTTCAGAAGTAATGATAATAGAAGAAATTAATTGATGCATTATTGAATGATAATAAACATTTAAAAAATCACATACATTCATTCAAACCAAATCATTAAATGAAAAATGCCATAAATATTAATAAAATATGTAACTAATTAATTTTTCCCTAATCACCATCACTATCATCACCATCATCCTCGACATCATCCTTAGCCTTGTCTTGTCCCCAACCACATCTTCATCCTTATCATTGACACCACCTGATTGCATGCCATCATACTAACCCTCATCATTTCCATCATCCTATCCCTCTTTCTCGTCATCATCCCCACCATCAGAATTACTAGGAACATCATAATTATGACCACGAGTATGACTAAATCTTAGTGCACTATAAAACATATGAATCCTCAACATATATGAATCACATGACCCTATAGTCTCAAATGGATGTGATGGACATTATACATCCATTATATTCAAAGAATAAATATAAAATATTTTAGCCCATTATTATATGAGCACAACCCTATAATGATTTTTTTACCTTTTCATTATCATGTACTACCCATTTTGAATTAGTTTTACTTGAACATGAACTTAAATTTCTCTAATACCTCCTTGAGAAAATACTCTTCCCTAGTTAGATGTGTACATTTCCTCTATTCTCATCTCATAAAATGCAATGTAAATGATTGTTTGGGATAAAGATATTGGGTTCTAGAATATCAAGGCCATCCAATGTGGGTTGTTACAAATATAAATATAATTTTTTGTTAAAATATGACATTAAAAATTGAAAGCATCAATGTAAATCATAAAATTATATATTGTGTATATTCCCTTACTTCCCTTCCATATTTTTTATTTAATCTCAATAAAATAGTGTGTCTTGGGGCGCACATCCTTCAGTGTTTATAAATACACTCTACATTTAAATTATTATTTTAATTTTAATATTATAAAAAGTTATAAAAAATATATTTAATATAAAATTCTAATAACAAAAATAAAAAAGTATTTCAATGTGAAAACATAATCACTATCTTATCATAGTATAACAAAGGGATAATCGTCCTGTATGAAAATGTGATGATTTGCACATGATTCAACTGAATCATAATTAGATTAATAGAAAACAAAATTATTGCTTCATTTCTAAAATTTAATCATTTTATAACCATATTACATGATTAAATAAATATAAAACCAATCAATAAGAAAACTATTTCACACCATAAATATATAATATGAAAATAAAGAACATATTCAAATTAATATATTAATTAATGTTCATAATAAAAGTAACACAATTCATTATTAATTTATTAAAATCATACATCAGAAAAATAGTTCGAGCCCATCATTACTAATGAAATGAGATATAATGTTTATTATAGAAATCATCAAAATATTTCAGAATGTAGTAACAAAATTATGTTTAATGAGATTTTGTCTATTTGAACTTATGGGTAACATGGATTCTTCACATTTATTTAAACACAATTGACATATGATTAATCACTAAGGATCATATTTAGAATCATATGAATTAATGTAATTATAATATTAATTTTTTGAAACATGGTTTTTTACCAAGAATAAATCCAAAAAATACCAATTGTTAATGTTTTATGTCAAGAATGCAAAGGCTTAAGCTTTGGGAATAAAAATGATGAATGGATTATAGTGTATCAAAAACATACATTAACCGCATGAAATACATTTGATCATACATGTAATCTTATAGTCTTTGTGAATTTATTTTTGTTTTGGATTGAACCTTATTATTTTAAAATCATCCTAGACATTAAATAATTGTAGTTCAAGGTTCTAGTATGAAAATAATTAGATTTCTCAATAGGTTTTGTGTGTTTTCAATTTTTTTAGACATGTTACAAAGATTATATAGATGTAACATGAGTCCTGTAGTTTTCAATATTATATGGGGTTTTATAAAAATACCATGGAACATGTGGTTTTTATTCTTATATGGGGGTTTTAGTTCCTGAAAGATCTAGTATGAATTTTTAAATCTCTAGACCGAGTAATGTGTTCATGAGTTGTCTCAAACTAAATAGTGAATCAAATTGGATTTTAATACACACTCTAATCATGTTTCAATAATTATCATGGATTGACAATCAATTCTATAAACTGACTAAGCCTTCATCATTTATATAGTCCAATGAGATAATCCCTATGATTGAGAGTTAATATATCCAAAATAATTAAAATATTTATACTGAGTTCTATTACCTATTGTTATGTCAAAATATCTTTAACTTATTCACTTTATATTATCATATTTAGTGAACCATGAAAAATAATCATGTCCTAGTACATTTTCATTTTTTATTCACTCTCATTATTCCAGGATGTTATTAAAGATTATAATTAAAAAATATATTGAGAAATCGTTTTTCAAACATTGTTATGGGTACAATTTTGAAAGCTTATATTATGGAAATAATTCTTATGGGTATAATATTCATAACATCTAATTTCCCCTAAGACATATCAAGTTAATTATGAATGAAATTATAATGAATAATAGTTTATAATTATTTAAGTCTTCTTACACTTTAGGTAATGTATAGATCAAAGACGTTAGTATTTATTTATTGATTCTATTAATTGTGTTCCTTTTGATATAACTACCTCCAAAATTGGTGTGTATGGTGATGAAAAAATATTAAAAGTGTTTAATAACTCTACATCAAAGTAGAGAAATATCTAAATATATTTCACATTGAAGTGTTTAATATAAATTAGGTTCTCCCCTCTAAATCTATCCAAATCAATATTACTTTTTGGAAAGTGAATTTTTATGTTGATTGACCCCTTATTTTCATGAGATATGAAAAATAATTTTTTCTATGTATGTTTTATATCTACTTCTTCTCATAGATTGATGTCATATACTACTCAAATGTGTGAACATATTTCTTAGCATGCTTGTTTTTATTTTTTTTACTGATGATTCAAAAAATAATATTCATTATTAAAAATATAATAATAAATTAAAATAATGGTAATTTTAATTTAAAAACCTAAAATTTGATTAATACCTTGAACTCAGTACTCATACAAAGAGTAATCATTTAACGATAATATTACATCAGGTTGTAATCCAAAATGATATGGCCTCTTAATTTGTTCCATATCAAGAACATCATCCACTATATAATAAATTCATATAGCCTCTCTAGAGATCACATAATTCCATAGGTCATGTTAGTCTCACAGCCCCCCCCCCCACATGGGAAAACTAAAAAAATGATCACCCCTAAATATTAATTCAAATAAATAGAATAATAGTATATCATTAAATCCCCTAATGTTTTTTACCCATATTTGTTCCCAAGTGTTATATTTTCTTTATTTATGTAGGTGTGTCTAAGAGTGTGGAAGGGTAGGATTGATATTAGATTATTTTGAATGTGTCTCAAAAAAGTATAACATTCATTTTAGATTTTCCAATCATTACATATTCTTTATTATACTCTAGTTTTAGATATGTGTGGAACTTAGACTCCACACACCTGCACAGATGCCAAAACTTCATATCAATTGATATAGTTTTTAAAGGATAAAAAACATTCTATAAATAAGACGTTTAATGTAAATAAATATTGATAAAAAATTTACAAGGGTTCTATAAATATTCTTGAGGTATTCTGATAAGTCAATATCGATGAATCCTATGGAACAGATGAACCATAAACATGTATAGATGTTGTAAGTCCAAGTGTATGCTCTCCAGGGTAAAAAGGTGTTGGAGTAGTAGTCGATGATGGAATAATATATTATATTAGGGAGAATGAAGTAGAAATAATGGAAGATGGAACAGAAGGCTATGGAAATTTATAATTGTGCTGAGGAGTTGGAATCATTAGTGGATACATGAAAGAGAGGTGAAGAGACTCAAATGGAAATGGACATCTAACCATAGGTGGCCTAAATATCCAAGATGTCTATAATGATATTATGGGATGAGAATGTAATGTAGATGGATTATTAGGGGAAGGGACATTGTTTGACCAACCATGCTGACAAGAGCACCTAGGCGTATTACCACCCCATTAAATCTCTAGGCAGTGCACTGGAACCACTAGGCTATTGGGTGAAATTTTTCCACCATAGTAGTAGATCCTGATTAAAAGTTAAAAAATTTATATTCATGTAATTATATGTTATTGATATATATTATTAAAATAAAATTCTTCAAAGATGAACTGAAGGAGGGACGCCCACCACACTCATTACGTTCTTTTTTCTTTCTTATTTATACTTCATTGATCTTAATTTTTTTCATTTCCTACTTGTGGAAACAAAAATTGAATTAATTATAAATATCTAAAAAATGTTTAATTGATACAATAAAGAAGATGAAAAAGCACCTAATTTATAAATACCACGTTTCTAACCAAATATAGGATACACAGTCATATAAAAAACTATTTTCTATATATTGGAAAAAATAACTAAATAGAATACATGTCATAGAGAAAACAATATGTTCAAATTAACATGTTGAACATGCTATGTAAAATAATTGTAAAACATTTTGATAGTAAATAATTAAGGAAATGTAATCAATCATGTTTTATAGAATTATAATGCCTCAAAATTTTCATTGTTGTATGGTTTTTTACAGCATCATGATTTGTATATTTTTGTTAAATTTTGCAATTATATAGTATATTGGCCAATTTTGGTATTTTTTGTTATAAGAGTATAATATAGGGCATTTATGATGTGATTTTAATTTTATTTATTTATTTTTCTAATCATATTTTTTTTGGGATAATTCAAGAAATATTTTGTGTTTATTAATATATAGACGTAGAGCTATATATTAAATTAGGATTAACACAATTAGTAGACATTTGGTAATTATTAATAAATAAAAATTCAATTAATTAGTTCTTTAATCTAGAAATATCTTCTATTAAAGATCATGGATGTTCCAGAATTAAAAAATATCATCCAAAACCACATAGAGAAGAATCAAACAATATGATTCCCAATGTTCACCTGCAAGAGAGCTAAATCACATATATCATCTCTAACATAAATTTTTTTATGTAATAATGCATCATGAATCAACTTTTTTAGACAAAAACATACTCAATTATGGATAGAACAAATAATATTTATAGTGATGTGAGGAACAAAAGATGTGAAAAAACGAAATAACATAAATAAGAAATCTATTTTTTACACATTCATAGCCACCACATTTAGTAAAATTCCCAAACTACTTCCAACAAACGTTTTTACTTATTAAAATCAATACTTTATTACCTAAAATGAATTAGAATGTTCTTTTTTGGATTTAAAATGTAATCATACCAATAGTTTGAACATAGTTCAAAACTGTAAATTAAGGTAATATTGGAAGAAAAAACATTAGTTTTAGATTCCAGAAACATTAGAAACACTGTAGTGTAAAAGAGACACTACAGGGAAGAAAACGAGTAATATAAGAGGGAGAATGAAGAAGATAATGTAATATATATAGGATTCATCACATGTATTGTTGAAAAGGATAAATGAAAAAAATAAGGTATTTTGAGTGTCATATATTAATTAATCATTCACTGGACAAATTTTTAAGAAATATTTTTGTCAATATCATTCTAAAGAATATTGATGATTATATGGCATCCCATATTAATTAATATATATAAATAATATTGAGTTTCTACAACTTGATAATAATTAAAATATAAATAAAATGATTAACAGTGTTCAATAAGATGAAAAAATACATAATAATGGGGTTTATTAATTTAATAAATGCTATGAAAGAAAATTTACCGTAGAAGAGAATGAAAAATTAATTATCAATATTAAAAAATCTATATTGTAGTTAAATTGCTGAATCAAGAAATAGTTCAAGGCGTGTTTTTAGAACATGTTGAAATAATATGTTTCTACCAAACAAACTATTATAAAAGAAGCTTTAAATAGATAATAACTATTTAGATCCATGAAAATACCATGATCATCTTATGATGATCATATATTATCTACGAATAATATGGAATTTCCCCACACAGAAAATAATATTTTATATAAACACATTTTTCTGTGTAATTTATATTTGAATTATAATTATATAAAAATATTATTCAAGCTGAATGTGGATATAGATAACAAAAACATTATGGTTTATTAATCAATGATCATGATGATTTGATACCCTAAAAATTCTTTTTATTTATTTATGATGCACAAAAATTACATGCATGAAATTTTAGTCACATTTTCTCCTAGATAAATAGATCATGGTCTATAGGATATCATTATCACTTATATATTTTTGGATATATGGATATGGAATTTTGGTTTAACTTTTCATCCACAAGAAGAGAATGTAATCCAAAAGTAAGGGATATAAATCTTATGAGGTTGTAAAATACATACACTAAGAAGAAAAGTCAATATACAAAAAAATAAGAAATGAAAAGTGAATTATGTTATATTTTTTAATGGTCATGGTTAAAGAGAATTGGAATAAACCTATAAATCATTTAATAAGGAAACCATAATAGATGATAATATAACACCAATTCTATTGAATAATGGATATGAGACTACATTGGGAACTAATAAAATGTAAAATTTTAAAGTGAACAATCCATATAATTTTATGATAATTTATTATTGGATTAAATGTGAAAGAGTATTTATATTTAAAACAGACCCAATAATTACAAGAATAATTTCTCACCAATAATAAAGAGAAATTTTAATATTTTATATAAATAATATACACACCATTTATTTTTGTAAATGTAAAATAATATTTGTGTTAATGGATGAAATATAGTGATAAAAGTTTAGTAAATCAAACTGAAAAGTATATTCACTTCACTAGTATGTAAATATCTCATGAATCCATGTAGAAGTTCCAAACAGATATGAAATCTCTTCTAGAATACTGGGTTATTTTATCAGTTGACTTAATAGAGGGTGAATTATGGAAGATGTAGAGGAAAATAAAAGATCACAGGTTAATAAAAATAAATAAAAAATGGATTAAAAAAATAAATGAATTATAGAAAACCAATATGAATTTTAAATTATGGAATGGTACATTCTCCCTATTGACCATTCAAGTGGCATAATTCTTATATGTAATCATAACACATTCCTTTTGAAAAAATGTGAGAGTATATAATAATATAAGTTAATATCTCATTGAATATGTCATAAACTATATTCTCAGTATAATGACTAAAAATAACATATACAATGTGGAAAAATTATTCGAAAATATTTTCTAGAATAGGAATTAAATTAGGGACCATTATTTAAAGCAGTTTATTAAAATCAAATTTAATATGACTTCCGCAATGATAATGTTTTATATTTTATAAAAAAGAGATTAGTAACATAGTAATAAAAAAAATATACGGCATTTATGAGGATAGTGATGACGTTTGGGAACATCCACTTACGATGTGAGAATTAAAAAAATTGGTTAACCTATGATTATTCTAGTTCATTTTATCATTATTTTAATTTTTTTATCTTATTTCTGAATTATATTCTTCGAAAACTATCTTATTTCTTTGAAATTTTTTTCATGTATGATATAGTTGAATATGTCTTCATAATATATAGATCACATAATTTATTATTGGAATATATTTTTTAAAATAACTTGTGTTTTGATAAATGTTTGGGAATTATAGGCGATGTGAATGTTTGATTACCACAATGATCTTGTAATGGTATTTCTTATTCATGAATTTCTTTTTAATGGTTTGAAGTGGTTATAATTGAATTATATCATTTAGTTATTTTTTATAACAAAATTATCATAATAATATCTTTTTGGTTCAAGGATCAATTTACCTTTTTTAAAAAATAAAAATCATTATAAATATTTGGATTTTAGTTGAGTATTTTTATTCAAATTTTTCATTAGTTTTTATATTCATATAAATTAGTTTCATATTTGTAAATAAATTTATCTTATTTTTTGTAAAAAATTATTTATTTCAGTTTTTATTGTATTTGTAGGATTTAATACAATTAAATTAAATATTACAAAAGGAATCTCAAATAAATCTAATACCAGAAAATATTGAAAATTCACATGGAGGTATAGTTGGAAACAAAATCTTTTTAACCAATAGTATATCAATTTCAATAGAACAAATTTAAAAAGATCATGTCATGCTAAACCAAAATAACTATGAACTTAGATGTGTGATTCTATGTATATCCCACCAAACATCAGGTTCTTCCTAAACTATGAAAATTGATGAATTGCAGTCGTAATATGTAAAAAATGGACCTAGGCCAATGGGAGAAGTTATAGTGTTGGTTCCATCTTCACAGTCATCAAAAATATGTCATTGGATTAACTCTATAATGAAAATTAATTCATATTGAATATGACCTTGGAAATAAAAATAATGTATCACCATTGATTTTGATATATATAGTTTATCAGTAGTATTAGTGAGAGTATGTTTAATAACTCACAATTCACAATCATCAATAATTGTTCCATGCCTCGTCATTGAATCAACCCACCAATATTTCATAAGAGTGACTCGACCATGAGTGTAATAATCCAATATTAGTATTTTTTTCATGGACACCAAAATAAGATACATTTTCAAATCGATGTCTACTATCTGATGTAAAGGAAGGAATGCATGTAGATGATGTTAACATAACACCATCATGTTGTGTTCTAATGATCTTTTCTCATTTAGTGATAATAAATATTGACGATTTTGCCACAAATAATATACATTCATGATCTATAGAATTAGAACCAAAATCTTAAGATCTCATTTCCATAGAGAGAGATGTAGAATTCAATGTCAATTCAAAAAAGAGAAAAAAAATTTAAATTTAATTAAATATTGATTTTATTAATTTATTATAGTAATATTTCTACCTTCAATTTCAGCCAAATAGAAGACATTTTTCTTTGAAATGCCTCCCTCCTTCTTAATGGAAAAGAATAATTCATTAAATTTATCATTTGATTATGTTACCAATAGAATAAATTTGATATTTCTTAACATATATGAAAAATTACATTAAATGAAATAAGATATAATTGTACGATTTACATGCTTATTATAGTCATTGAAAAATCCTAGTTTAACAAATCGATGCACTATTACATCTATTGCTCATCATGTCTAAATGTCGTTAATGTATATGATCCAATATTTTACCTATATTGAAAAATTATTGAAAAAGGTTATAATTTGATAATAAATTTCTTATTTATTTCTTAGTGGCATGTTCCATCTTATAGTCAAGTCAAACAAATAAATTGAAGTAAAATACCTAATTTTTTTTACCAAGTAACCTTTTACAATTGAACTTGATTATGGTTTCTATTCTAGACATAATAATTTCGCGTGAACATGTTTCATTCAATTGCAACAATCCAAAAAAATTAATGATGTCCTCTGATATGTATTTCGACTAGAAGATGGCTTTATATATACATCATTAATGTCAAAAATAATAAAGAAAATATTTTCACAAATTCACAAACAAAATTAGTTCCTCTACAGACATGTTTTTCATGAAATAATTCATCAACATCTTATTAAATAGATATCTACGAAAATTTCACACCTAAATAAATGAAAATGATACATTAATGGAAAAAAGATGACTGACTAGTACTGGAATCAACCCTTGGAGAAGGATGTGATAATCAAGAGTCTTCAAGTACATCATCATTGACACTTTTCTACTGACCCATTTTGAAATATTTCTTCAATATTCCTCAAGATCATTAATATTATCTTGTACTTATAGGAAATTATTTTTTTCTTCAGACATCATCACATATGAAGTACTTGTAACATTCCATTTATTTTCTTTAATACACATTGGATGCAATTATTATTTAATTCCCTAATCAACCAAGCCACGACGAGATCAAAAATCATATATCTTATTTACCATGAAATTTAAGAAAATTGAAATAAAATTCCACATATATTCCTTTCAATGTGAATTACATCTAAGCAATTACATAACGAATTGGTTAACAAAAAATCAAAATCAATGAAGATACTCATTCTATTCAAATTATAATAAGTTTTAATGGAAGTATTCTGACTATTTATTGATTTTATCTAACCCTTCCCAAATGAGAAACTAAAATCTTTTAATTCATTAAGAATTTCATATCCATACATACACTGCGGTGGATTATCAGTATCTGTGGTATTTTCAAATATTTAATGATTATTCATATATGGATGGTATATTGGCATGAACTGTTGATGTCCCATAAAGATACATTTATGAAAATATTTCATTTCTCTAGATCATGTTTTTTTATAAAAATAAGACATAATATTTTCCCCTTCATGATTCATCCAGACATCATTGCATAACAATAAAAATCATTTATTAACTATATAAGTGCATTACTCATCAGAAATATTTTTTCAAACATGCATCGTATGTTCACACACCAACATTTAAGAGGTTTAAAATATTTTTTAGGTTATATGTGTAAATCTATATAATTTTTAGGATAAAAAATTCCATATTTGATTGTAATCATGAAAGTGAATGGTCCATTCAAACACATCTATGGATGAAGGTTATAAATTTGTATGGAAATGGGGGATGCAATGTTTGAAGTACGAATATTGAAAAATGAATTAAAACCATCATAATAAAGAACCTGTCTCACATTACCCACATGAGTTTCAAAATCTAGATATCATGCATTAAATCACATCCATAAAAATCCATATATAGGGTTATTTAAATAATCCTTATTAATATTCCTCTTCGTATCATTCCTTCTCATTTTTATTGATATTTTAGTTGACATGAAATGATTCGGGAGTCTTGGTATCATTGGAATGTTCCAAATTACATTATATAGAACAAAAGATGGTGTTTTATCAGCTTCTGTCATCCATCACAATATCCCACATCTTATACAATCATTGCATTCTACAATTACCTCCCAGAACAAGCTTCAATATTTCAGGAAATCATGAAACTTGTTTTTTCTAAAAATAAATTTTAATTAAACTAATTTATATTTTATATAATGGTTTGGTGGAATATTTGCATTATCTAGAAGAATGTTATTAAAAAGGTTAGTATTTAACCAATGATAGGATTGTAAATACAAGAAACTTTTCCTACAAAAAATCAGAAAAAAAAAATTATAGCACCTTAATTTTTCTACATTACTGATATACTGGAGTCATGGAAGAATCGTTCAGTTTTTTCGACCTATCAACATCTTCATTTTCATGTGATGAATCATGTGTGCTTTTATCAATGACTTCTTGGGTTAGAATCTTGTCCTTCAATTTTTTAAGAATAAATTTAAAATGATCATCTAAAAATTTCTCTAATATAGCCCTCTAATCTGGATCATTATCATTTTGAGATTTTATTTTCTGCACATTGTGATAACACACATTGTAGTTTCTTTGAAAAACATATATGGTTATATGGTATCTAACTTCTTCATGGCTTAACCAAGCCATTTCCAAATGATGATAACATGGGTAATGTATTTGTTCACTACCTAAATCATTGTCAATTTGAAAATCTAAAAAACACTCCATCTTTTTTTGGAGAACACTTGAGATATGATAAGTTTCATACATCAAAATTATATTCATTCTATAATATATTTATATATATCATAAATTAAAATAAATAATATTGACATTTAATTGAAAATATTTTTAAGGAAATGAGAACTTTTTAATTTATATGAATCCATAACTGAGACACTAGTATATATGAAAATTAGAATATAAATGACACAAAATAGTATATATATAACAAAATACAAAAAAATGATGATGGATAAAGGAACTTCAGATAGATTTCATAGTGAACATCCACTAAAATTTGGTATGGTTAAATATCATTTGATTCGGTTTAGTTTTTACTTATTTAATTAAATTTAATTTCGATCACATAAATATATTTTTAGTCAGGTTAGGTATGTTTTCATTGATTTTCCTAGTTTTATTCCATATGGGTTATGTATCATTAGGTCAAGTGTTTACGGTTTTGTTCAATTGATTTTGTTCAATTTGAAATTGTTTGATTTATTGTGGGTTAGTAATAATTAAATAAGGTCTATTTAGTTTGGTTCAAATCTATTCTGTTTGGTTTTGTTTGGTGTTATTTGATATCATTTGGTTAAATTTGGTACAACATGATTCTATTAATTTGGCCAGGAATGTTTGATTATGATTTATGAAAATACGGGAGATATTTATAATGAAAGTGTACTTGAGGTTTGATGACTCATTTTTATTGACTGTAATAGATTCATCAAGGTTTAAAGGAGGGAATCAAATTGATAAATTGAATCAAATTGATCACATTTTCCCTTGGGTTGGTTATCAGTCAAAATCGTATTCAACTATAGATCTGGATAATTGGATCAATAGAATATATATCATTTATTCAATAAACCATGATCATATTCATAATTTTTAGAAAAGGACGTCATTAAATACCATATTTAATTTATCTTAAGTTATATAATTTATCATGTCACCCCTCTATATTTCACATGGTGATACCATTATATATTATCCTATCACAACTTATATGTGAAATGATTTTTGAAATCACAGTAAATAAAAATAAAAACAAGTTGTAACAATGATTATCATGCCATATCAGTTGAAATGTAAGCATATGATTTTGGAGATGGATGATTAATTTCCTTAAACAATTTGTAAATATAATACCTTAATTTAGGCATAAGAAAAAAATAATATAATAATAATAACATTACATATATGATTACTTATAGAGAGAGAAATTCTTATGGGTATATGCAACTGCATAACCCAATTAATGTTAGAATAATATGATGATCAAGACAATTCTATACACCATGAATGAATTAAAAAATAAATAACTTGTCTTGCATAAGATTACAAAAAATCCATATAAGAGTGAGAAATATTGTAACCATTCATATTTAATAATAAACTTAATATATATAAGGTTAATTGATTTAGTATCAACCCATAATGATGTATATTTAACTATGAAGAAGAATGTTTTTCTACAGTGCGGATCCCATAATAATTTTCTATGGTTTTAGAATGTGATGGTGAATTGGACCACTCCACATTATGAATTCCACACAATTGTTATGTGATACATTGAGGAGAGTAAAAAACTGGTCACATTGTACGTAACGGAGATAATAAATTGATCTCAATAGTCTTTCCAATAGAAACCACAATCCATGTTTATGTCATTAATTAAAATCTCTTTTTTCTATTTCTTTTAAATAAAATATCTAAAAATATATTTTTATTAAATAAGAATTTAAAGGTCAATAAAATTGTTACAATATGTTTCTAAATAATCTATTATATTTTTTATTATTTTAAAGTATCACAATAAAAACATGTTAATTTTTTGATGTCTTTATTAACATATTACAAATTCAAGACCAATTTTTTAACTAGAATACTAAAAGAAAAATTTACAAATACTATAGAAATAATTTGTTCAAATTTTTTAAACATCATGATAGATTAAAACCCATAGTAGATCATGAATCAAATAAAATAGGCTAATGGTATGAAAATAAAACAAACAAAAAACTATAATATTAAACATGTTATAAAAGAAATAACTCTACTTTAAAAATGGATAAGGGGATCCTAGATCTTTGGCCCTTGAAATTATTGAATAAATAAACTACTAAACTAGACAGCTGAAATATTTATGTCATCGGCCAATGTAATGTGTACATAAATATAAAACTATCTAGGGAATCACTTAATGTAGTGGATTTAGATGCAATCCAATCTGGGTTATCCTACCCAAGTACAGAAGCATCCCATGATGATTGAATAATAATAATAACCATTAGATAAAATAATCAAACAATCATTAACCCATTTGATTAATATCACAAGCATTAAAAATAGTTGTTTACTAAGGAAATATAAAATAAAACACAAAAAATATTAAAAAATAGATATCCAAAAAACACACAAAAACAGACCATTGAAACTCATTCATGGTTTCCACAAAAACTTGATTATTATATAAGTGTAATACTAAATAAAAGATCTAGAACACACTGATATGATATTGAATAAAAACTATATTAAAATAGATTCATGTGCATGGGTCATATCGACTGGGGAACAAGTTGTAATCTCCCATAAGACCCACTATCTTGGTAAATCAAATGGGAGGGGCACACAATACATTAAGCATTGAATTAGATTCGGACGCAAATCTAGATGGTAAATCTACTTGTGATTGGGTTCGGAGTTCTATACGGATGTGATCAGTCATGATGGAAAATAGAAGTGATTAGGATTGTATCATGATGGGAGGATGGAGTAACACACTAGGGCTGGGTATGGGAGGAGGGGAGTGAGGCTTCTTAGAGTTGGGATAAGAGAAGGAGTAGTATGAGGGGAGCACTCGATTTAGGGGAAATCGAGGAACCTCTATTCCAAAAGTTCTAAAAACATTATTAGATAGTATCATTTATAACAATAGTTTTTATGTAACTTATGAGATTACATGGGGTCTAACATCCCATCACAAATGTTTATCCAAACTGTTGGGATAGGCCCATTGGGGAAATGTCCTTTTCAAGTAGTGAATACTCATTGAAAAAAGATTACTTATTATCATATAGAATGGTATTATAGGTTAATCTACAGTTATATGATATAGTTTATGAGAATAAATAATGAGATATATGTGACTGATGAAGAACAGAATATATCATTTTATATCATGTCTAGTAATTATAAATTACATGAGGTTTTTATTGATATTATGTATATATTAGTATGTTCTCAACTCTATTGAATACTATAAAGTTTTATGTGACAACAAATTATTGTATTTTTACTAGTCCTGTGTTCTAGTGCATATTAAAAAATTCAACAATTTTTTTATCAAATTATTTTTCTATTATGGTTTCCAATATTTAAGTATATGAAATAATGTAATGTGAAATATTCCCATTTCAATAATTATTTTGGGAAAGTGAGTTATTTATATTGATTTTTCTTATATATTAATATATATATTATATATATTGTTCTATTATATAATATATATTATAAGGATATTTCATATTTTTTTAAATAAATAATGAAATATCATATGATTTAGCATGATATTTCAAATGGTGAAATGATACAATATCACACCACTTAATTACTAATATAACATTGTACGAAACAATAATATAATAGTTATATGATATATATCATTCATGTTTTATGAATGATATTTAATTAGAGTGGGATAAATTAATAATTGGGTTTTTTCTTCCATGTATGGTTTTTAATGATTATAGTATTGTTATGTGATTAAATGTATTGGAGAATCAAATAATTTCAATTAAGTGTTACATTCATGGATTATCAAGTTGTTACAATTGGTATGTTACTAAAAGACATTAATTTGACCTTTTTAATATTTTATTAAGTTTATATAGGATTTAGGAATATCCTTGAGGCCTTTGTAAATATGTTCATGTCCATGAAAATATAATTTGATCCATTTTCATTATTTTGATTCATCCCATTATAATCCTATATTCTTCATCTTCCATTATAGAAAATTTATTATAATACCTTTGTAAAATTTAGAATACTACCCATGTATTTTATGATTAATAAAATCATGGATATCCTATGAGGAATGATTACATTGATTTAATATAGTATATATTCACAATGTGTTTTATTAAAAATGTTTGTGTGGTTATTTTAGTGTTTGATATATTAATTATTTATATATATATGAGGTTTTAATTTCCTAGAGTGGATAATATTTTTTAAGCTATCATATATCTTCCATTTCAAAAATATGGCTTGTTTTATTTTATGAAGTATCAACTGTTGGTCCTTGTAGTTTTTTTCGCATTTCTACAGACAAAGAGTTTAGGACTCTCCTAGAGGAATTGTGTAACATACTTGGCCTATGACCTTCCATATACGACGTACTAGTAAAACCCACTATCTTACATAAATTATTATGGGTTATAACCACTAGATATTATTGTAAGGGTTAATCGTGAAACCGGCATATGAACATGTTAGTTATATTATTTGATTACTTTAATAAGCCTCATACCTAATCTGTTGATCTTAGGATAACATTTCATTAGAACCTTTATATATATATATACAACCAATATTCCCCACCAAATCCACCACATGTAGTTTTAGATGACCCCTCCAATTTTTTCTGGATTCAAAATATTTATAAATATGGTCATAATATTGAGGGGATATTGATTATGGCCTCTATATTGTTCTGTAAAATAGTATTTCTGAGATATAATCACAAAAATATTCTTTGGTTGCCTAAAAATAACCATTGTAATTCTAATTGATGCGCACTACAAACTATAATGTGGTAAATTAATACTTTTAAAACTTTTCAGATTCAGGACATCACCCTCTCAACTACTATGTTCAAATGTTGTTATGTCGGTGCTGGTTCATAAAGCATATTATACGATAATATTTGAAAACATTGTATTTTTATAATATATTTTTATATTTTATATATTAAAAATATGATACATATGTGTAAATAATTGATTAACTACCTCAATATTACTTCCTAAGAGAGGTTGAAATTTCATCCTTAAAATCCTCATGAATTCTATCCATCTCAATTTCTATAGTGATGAATATAATTATAGGTATATTTCATGTTTATATAAGAGGTGGATATCAAAGTGTTATGAAAAATAAAATATCCAAATTCTATCCTTGGATTAAAATTACATTAATTTTAAATGAAACATAAATTAATTTGTGATCTAATATATCGTTTTGAAGTCATTAGCGTTTTTCCATTAGGGTCCCTAGTTGATGAAATTTTATCTTCTTTAATTTAAAAATATCTCACTTTCCTATATTAGTTTACATCTTTTAATGATGGCATTGTGTGACAAATAACACTCATAATTATTTTAGAAGAAAATATTTTCCCCTTAATAATAATAAAATATGTAGTTATTCAAGATATTATATTCACCACCTTCTCTGTATCTAAGGAATTTTTATGCCAACTAGTAAAATATCTATTAAAAATATTGTATTTTGAGGTCAAATAAAATATTGAAACTCCTAGATTCTTAAATAATGTCACAATCTTACATGTATATCTCTTCTTATTCTATGTTTTGTTACATAGCATGCATGTGACTCTAGGTCTAGGAACAATATAATATGTGTGGATATTTTTTTGTTTAGTGTCAATGAAGAGTATTAGCCATGGTTTCCACTATATTCAAAATAAAAACAAAATCCAAGTGAATCTCTAGTAAAAAATGAATTCTTAACTAAGAAAAGTCATTAATTAAGTGTAGAGAGATTCATGTACTACTAATATATCTAATAAAACATAATTTATCTCTGAAACTTATTTATATGAGTATTTTATTTACTCTATACCATATTCACTATCTAATTTTTTACTAAATGTTTTTTCTAATAATTTATAATAATGATTCTATGATAATTGATATATATAAAACATATATTTAATAAAGTGATTACTATTAGTTTTTCCTATATTAATGAATCAATAGATCCATTCTAGAATGGGATTGGAATCTATTAGAAATAAAAAAACACCACTGTGGTAAATTATTTTCCTAAAATCATCTTCATTATAACAAAAATATCAAATGATTTCCTATTATACCAGAAATAACTATTTTATTTTTCAATTCACGTGAAACTGAATTTTTATTCTCATTTATATTTAATTGTTAATATCCAATGAAAAAGAATCTAGAATAATAATTTTGATTTAGAATAGAAATATATGATGGCTATCAATGGTAAACTAATAAAATGAATGATATTTTTGACATAATGGAATCCCAATATCTCTAAGATAATTGGATCTTAAGTAAGTATGAAATTAGTAGAATTTTTAAGAAATCTATAATAAATAAAAAACTACATTAGTGCATCACTGATTAAGGAATCTGATTTATTAAACACATCAGTATATATCTCACTTCTAATGACTTGGGCTAACTGGATGGATCAACCATCCATGTATCTAGTTATCATCCATCACCAGATTACAGGTAATGTATGGAACTTGAAATGTCTAGATAAAAATATTTATTATCAAATAATAATACTATCATTAGTGATATTGATGCATATTTATGAGTCGATGGTATAAACCTCATGTAAATTTATGAAAATCCCTCAAAATTTCCTCTGTATGTTAAAGGGAAACCTAAAAACCATAGAAGAAAATATATTACTACCATCATTAAAAAGTGAATAAATATTTTCATTAAATAATATATGATCCCTTCATGGCTAGAAATTTTTTGACCATGATATTTTTTCCACTCCAGAAGGTAAATATGTATGGGGTACATCATTAGTGTTCTAATGTAGGTTATATCCACTAAAGGATCATGTCTAGGAATTACCATACAACATGCACCATTTTTTGCAACTCTGTCAAATCCTCCTTTTTTGGTTAGGGATTATGCTAATAACATTTTCATCAACCACATTTAATTTATAAACTCTCACGTAATTAGACATATAATATTAACAATGAGGCAAATTGAATGAGTGTTACTATCTTTTCAATTTATCTATGTGATTGGTCAATATCAACATATACTCAAGTCAACTATAGATGAACCATATATAAATTTTTTAAAATGAAAAATATATCATCTAATATTTTTACAATGTCTAAATGCAATGTGGGTTAGTATATTATTTATTTTGTTGAGTCATATCAGTGTCATAGAATTTATAACTATTAAAAATTGTTTATAATAGATTTCTTGTCATGAACTATCTTTGATAACCCACCTAAATGGTACATGAATTAGTCATGACACATCATGATGGGCTTTCTCAAACCCCAGGGGCTAGTGACTGTCATCAGGGTGTCTAAATGAAAACAATATTGAATGATTTTTCTAAAAGAATAACCTAATCGGATTGAGATGAATATAGGAGAAAAATTAAAAAATGATATTCCAGACACTCAATAGAAAACTACTGAAAAATTAAGATACAATTCCCAAAAATGATGCATCAACCATATTAATCACATTGGACCATTTAAAACATTATCATAAGATATCCTTGTAACAAGTGGGTCATGTGACCAAACGATTACAAAAAAAATCCCAATGTAACAGTAATCAAGAACACCCACCACATATAAGGGATTATTTTCCATTTCATGGACCTAGAAAATGATAATATACAAATATCTAAATGAAAACATATGTTGTATAAAAAAAATCCTAGTCAGATATCACAAAATATTCTATGATGAATCAATATAGAATAAACTATCTATGTTTAATTTTGAAATAAAAAAGGGATTGAAGTCATTTCAGTGTTTATATAAAATCATTATTTTATAAATAAAATTTTTATCTAGAAAAAAATAGATATACATATCAATTAATTAAAAATAAACAAAATAATTATTATTATTATATCATTACATGATTATAATTTCAATAAAATAACAAATTAATAAGCATTTAATCCAAGAATACAAATGTATATTTGCTTAAAAATCATAGAACCATGCCTAAGAGACTCATGGATAGATTAGTAAATGTATGCTCACACATATAAATGAAATAAAATTACAGGCATGAACATAGTTCATTTGATCTATAATATATGCGGGTATATGGGAACACCCAATATAACTAACTTCATGACCATAGTTGGATTAATCATTTTGGATATAATTTATAAACTGAGAGGAAGAGAAAATACATTCTTACATTGTGTTCTTACAACATAACTACCGAGTCTCCAATCATCTTCAAGGAAATATATTATACAATGGGGTATCACTCATCTAACTGAATCTAGAATCATCTCAATTGTCCCCAAGTTCATCTTTCAAAACATGCCAATTTATTTCAAAAACCGACATCAAATTGTATTCATATGAAATCCATACCTTTTAAATAAATTCATTTTATCTTAAATCATAAAACATTTCATGAAATTATTATCTAAAATGTTACCATCCAAACCATGATTCAAAATATTCATTGGAATTCAGAATAATATTTATGAAATCAACACAATATTTCCAACGAAATTACTAAAATGATTTCACCATGCACACTATTCCGGTTTAAAACTATTTTCCAAAAGACTCAAATAAATCATTGTAAATGCATTTAGAATTGATCAGGTATCAATGTATTCAATTTATATTAATTTATATGAATCTAACTACCTCTATCAGGATATAATCAATAAAAAACATGTCATCATATATCAGAGAGTTAAAAGGGATAGAATCAATCACGAATGAATCCTAAAACCATAATTCATCAATTCAACATCAGGATTCATCAATAACTCAATTATCAACTAATATAAAAAAGGGGATATATTATGAAATAAAAATTCACAATCTAATTGATATTACAAATATCATATAGTAACTATTGAATCTACTAAAACTAGAATCCATTAAGAAACAAGTTGATAGGTCATAACACCTAAAATTAATCTCCATGGTATAGAGAATAAATTTAGGTTCTATAGAGATGAGTTAAGAGAAAAATTGACATATTAATAGGAAATAATTATTTCATTTCCCTTCCCATTATCACCAACATCATTGTCACCATCTTGTTATTTTCTCCCATATGTTAGTGAGTGTATCTAGGTAGAATGCCTAAGGTTTTGGATATCCCACAAGCAAGATGGTTATATTCCTAAATGGAACCAATTCTTATGGCCACAATCCAGATGGTTGATGGACCTCACTATCTATACAGTGGTCGACCAATTTGAATATCATATTTCTATTTTTACATCATCTAGTTAATGTCCCTTAAATTATAGTAACCGTACCACATCAATGTTTTTAGCTATATCCCTATATCAACTAATTTTTCAACCCAAAAATCTCTCAATATAGTAAATCTAAATATAAACATGATACAAACCCCTTAGAGTATCATACAATATATAAAAAATAATAATCAAGGGAGGGAAAAAATGGCCAAAATAAAAAAGGAGAATCAAAATAATCCATGGTTCATAATTGAATATTTCTATAAGGATGTTGAATTTCTCTCCTATATAAATTATTTTTTCCTAAGAAGCCTCTCATGAAGACTCTATAAAAAATAGGTGATGGCACTACTCTGTCAATAGAGTTTCATTAAACAACAACTAATAAGAATCATAACCTTTATTCCCTATCACATAAACCAATTCCATGGATATTCAACCTCATTATGTCATTTTGGAGTTGATGATTCAATCTACCTACTCGGTAAGGGTCATATCAGGTTCAATGTCTAGGTCCCCCAAACTAAAAATGTGATACATTTTTAAAAAACTACCTATTGAAATAAGTTATGTAAAATATATATGTGATCAGTGTCATATGTTTTAGAAAATCCCTAAGTTGTGGATCATTTCCAAATTTCTCAACAACCTCAAATACTTCCACATATCTTGATGATAACATCTTTTATTTTTACATTTTTGATGATAAAGCAATGTTGAGAATCCCAAATAAAAACATTTCAATAAATATGACCACAAATAGATGTGGGAGACAGTCAACACAAGACTTATACCATCTCTATGTCATCATTATTCTGTGAAGAATCATCAAGATCTTAATTGTCATCTCATTGAACAATATATGTCTAATGAAGGACGAACCAGTAATCTCTAATAAATAGTGTGATGATTTATATGAATGGCAATAAAATGCAACAAAATTTTCCAATTAATGGATGATTGGTGTCTATTTTTATAGGTAAAATCAACGATAAAACAATGGAAATCCAAAGATCCTCCAAAACTAATGTCACATGCACAATTATTGTCCTCTAGAATCTACAGAACCCATTGTGTCTGACCATAAAAATATGGAATTAATGTTGTATAAAAATTTACATGGCTACCCATCACCTTCTTGAGACCTCCATAAAAATGATATTTTATCATGGGATCCTTATTAAAGAAAATTATATATGAGACATTATGAAATACAATGATTTATTACATATAATCATTTCACATTCCCTAATAATTTTTGGTATCATGAATAGGAATAAATTTAGTTGATTTGGTAAATCATTCAATCACAATCTATAACACATTATTTCTATTAAGAGTGTGTCGAAACCCAAAAAAAACTCCATATACATCTAATACAACATTAATGTTATAACATGATGTGGTTATAGACGTCTATAAGGCTTATGATATTCTACATTAATATTAAGAGAAATAAAACAATGATAAATAAAATCTACAATGTATCCTTTCATACCAGGACACCATAAGTGATTCCACATATAATGAATCATCTTCATTATTCATAGGTGTATTGTTCACATTGAATTATGACAATATCAAATTATAAGATTTTCTGTATTTGTTAAAATGACATAACATTTCTTAAACAAAATGATAACCTCAGAAGATTGAAAACATTCATCGATAGTCTACCAAAAATAAAATTAATCCCTAACAACTAAGGACACACCATGAAGATTTAATTTCAATAATATCCTCTTGAGAAGAGAGAATGTCAATAAAACACTCACCAACACAACCTTAGTCTCATCCACTCAGACACCCAATTGAATATTAGTAAAGTGATCCATGAATTTCTACTACTCAAATGATTCTTCCATAGCCTGGGATAGAATATTCCTACAATGAGCACTAAAAACATAATACTACATTCCAAAAATATTTAAAATATCAATGTCAAATTACTAAAGGTACTCCACCCATCACCTATGGTGGAGATTAAATTCAGTTTTGTAAATGATATAACTCATGATTTTGAAATTAGAGTAGATGGTAAGCATTTTATGAAAAGGAAGTTGCATAAAATATTAATTTTTGGAATCACTAATATGAGTTCACCATCACATATTGGATAGTTCTTCTCATGGGGATGTAGCTGACCAGAACCATATTGTGTCACATGATCACCCTAATTGAGATCTCATCCCAAAACTAAACTATATTCATAAATAAGATCACATAGACCTAACCATCATCTAAAGTAGTCATTGATAGAGTATAAATCAAACAATGATTCAAATAATCAACGAAAGATATAAATATTGAATCCCAATGTAACTTTAACCATTTTAAAGTGGGAACAGTCAATTGAGAATACCACATAGAGAAAAAAATTATGAACCAATGGTGATACCTTATAAAACAAAAAAAACATCCTGATCTCAAAGATGAATCACAGTTCTTACTAATAAATAACATGTTTCACCCATTTTTTATCAACTACCATACTATGTTTTAAGACCATATTCCCCAACAACATAACTTCCCACTTCCAAAAAAATGAATTTTGACAGCTTGTTATAATTTCAGTGAAATCACAATATGTTCATCACTACTCACATATGAAACATATGATCCACCATTATTTTTCCATAAAATATGATTTCTTCTAAGAATAACACCATGAATTTATAGAGGTTGTAGTTTAAAATAATTTTAATCAATTTAAAAATCCTAGTAAAAGGATTGGTCATATCAAATGGAATAACACAAAATTCAAAATCTCATTAATTTACCTTGAAGGTGTTATTTGGAATATTAGACTCTCAGATCCTAAACTAGTTATAACAAGAGAAAAGATAATTATTAGACAATAACATATAAAAAATTACCCTCATTAAACAAATCCTGAATTTATAGAATCAAATTCGTGTGACTGAAAATGACACGATTGGTTTTTTTGTAATCAATGCACAATAAATGTGTTGTGTCAACCTTCTTGGTAAAAAATTACTTGTTCTAACCAAGATGAAACATCAGGTTGAATGGATGATTTTTTAAATATAGTAATACATTTGGGACATTAATTCCATTTGTTCTGTTGGTTCCATTTTATAAGATAGAATATATTTCGGTCGGGTAACTAGAAAAAAATCAATATAAAAGTCTACTACACTTATCAGTTGAATACCAGAAAATTATAACATAAAATATATACATTCATCCCCTAATGGGGAAATATCACCATATTAATATTATTTATCTAGTAAGAAATAAAACATAGTTATCAGCCATCATATCCACAAATAGGAGGTGTATTTTTTCTACCACTCAGTTCCCAATCTCCATTAGAAATGAAACTCCCCACAAGGGGAAATAAAAGAGGCCAACTAAAGATAGTAGTGAATCCTTTACTAGTGAGCCACTAGTAAATCCATAACATGAATAACTTATATATATTTCATAACAATAACCAATAGTTAAATAAATATATGAAGTTATTATTAGGATAATTTACAAGTGGGACATTTGAGACCATGCTCTCTTATATTCATGAGATGCATTGAAATTTCCATCACAAAAGGAATACGATCTATATAAAGAATCAAACGTCTATATTGATGATATGTTATGAAATAATGAGATCGATCGACATTAAATAACTCATTCAACAACGATAAAAATAGAAATGGTAACATTAACTACTATAGAACATATAGTGGTTCATAATGGAGACTCAACCAATGAATGAAGAAACACAGTTCCTAATTCCTAAAGATAGAATTTTTTTTTAATAAATAATATTGATATTACATAGATAATCCAACTACTATAAATCATATAAAATATAAATTTGTTTAAAAATGTCATAATCCTAATGTAAGCGACATTAGTGTTCTCAAGTTCTACAGATGATTGGTTCATCTTTGTGTGAATACTTCGTGAGGCTGATTTTTACACATTGGAAACAATTCATTGGCCCCTTAACAGATAATATATATAATTTGGAAAAGGTATGATGTCATGAAAAACCACTACTATTTCATCCACATGATATAATCTACATTATATTCCCTTTATCTGAAGCACCAATGATCCCAGTAGATGTTTGAGGAACTCTAGTCAAGAAAGAATTACTAGCCAAGTCAAGCTCGTCCATGAGAATTTAATCAAGAAAATTACAATTTTAGGTAGACATTAACATGACTAAATAAACTGACCCATTTTGACATAGAACTGATGCTTATACTTTCATGGATAAACTAACACCTTTTGACATAGAATCCTTATTTGGACTCTCACGTATCAAAGATGAATGGGTGACTGAAGCATGAGTCTTATCCAAGCATTGATGAATAGACTACCATAGCTTATGAACTGTAGTTTTCTCAACACCGTCTTGCTCGACCGTCTTTTCCCAAGATCACCTCGAATACATAAAAGCTTTAAAGTCATCACCTTCGATCAGAGATATTCTAATGTTAAACCCACAATTAGTAGTTTCACTTTCTATGACCTGGTATACTCCTTTCATTAATACCCCTATAGGGTTTGAAGAAATCCATTCACTAGAAAACTCTATATACAACATGGTTGAGGCATCTGATGGAGGTAGTGTCATTGAAATTTAATACACCTCCATTGTCATAATGATCTAGATCCTTAAGGATACATTTCAGTTTTATCAGTCCTAACATGTGTAGTGAATGTACACAATAATTTTTATAAAAATTTCATCTTTTCAATAAATTTATATGTATATTAGGACTCAAAGACAATCTCACAGTCAATGCAAGCTTCCAGTACACTGTATCTGAATTTCATCATGTAAGAAATCAATTTTTTCTTATATTTTCCATAATTGGAGAGTTTCCCATTCATTGGATCATAATTAGTGAAAACATTTATGTCTCTTGAGATATTCATCATCATCATAACATCATCATACTTTTGTTCAAGACGCTTTATTATAGGAATTGTAGGAACAATTAGGAAAAATTGGACCTCAAAGACATTAACTATAGTCTATACACCATAAGAATTTGTGTGTGTTGTAATCCACCTTTAAAACACATTTAACATCACTATATTTCTAAATAGAGACTTCTCATTTTATGTCGAAGAATAAATTGGTAAATTCTTGCATGGATAGAGGAATCCAACTCTATATAGCTCTCTTCTGCTCATTTGGACGGCCATTGGATTCGTAGACCGGAAGCAGGTAGATACTCATCAACAATGTGGGGAAGAAATCCAGAATAGTCTTTAAGGAAACATCAATATTTACAATTTAATCCTTTCGGGAATACTGACCCATCTCTAGTGTTAGCCAGAATGGGACATAAGGACTGTGATTCTTTGAAGTGGAGCATCCTATATGTTTTTATGATGTGTGAAATTATCCTTATGTCTTCATTAATGTATCCATACACATTCCAATAATCATTTCATTGAGACACCAAGTCTTAACATACATGGATATTACATAATTTTAGATTAATATTAAGTATAATAATAAATATATATTCTCGATGATAGTAATAGATTAATGACTTTCTAAAAAAGGAAACATATATTCTAAATTGGTGTGAGATATTCAAAATATACCTTAAATATCATCCACATTATTTATCCTACAAAAATCAATTCCAAATAACCTTTCAAAAAGAAACATAAAAAATGTGTGAGCTCATTTTCTCAGTAAGGTTTAAAAAGAGAGATATGTTTTTAAAACATGATAAAAAGGGTTTGACAACATGATATTAACATTACAAAACCATGCTTGAAAAAATTAAAGATCCCAGACAAGAATTTTGTCACAAACATTAATAATTCTTATGACATGAATCATAAGTAATTAAAGGGAATAATCCATCAGTTAATAACATAAGAAAAATCCATGTTATTGTGGAAGACATATAAAAATATAAAATTATTTAATAGTAATCAAGGATTAATTTGAATGAAATATTAGTGGAATGGGATAACTCCCAAACCCATCATTATAGTCAATAATAATTACCTATACCATAATTGTGGAAAAAAGATTCTATGGATTTTTGTTCGCACCGCTTTCTAGCCCTATACTATTGAACTAGTTTCACAACATGTTCCATCCTTATATTATCCAGGTTCACTTCCCATTCCAAGAATGTATTACTAAACTGGATTAACATCACATTCCATACTTATATTAATATTCTGAGTTCATGTCCTATTCTATCCCTATATTAATGACCTGGGTTCACTTATTGTTCCATCCCAATGTCACTAAATCATGTACAAGTCTAAATCTATCCCAATATTATGGAAATGGGTTTAATTACCATTCCATACCAATCATTCTCCTTAGATAAAAATATTTACCCAATGAATTGAATGGATATATAGGTCCCACCCGCCAAATAGTAAAATTATATAGACATGTTCAATAAAAATTAATACATTCATCCAATTATGTCCCATAAAAAATATGGGTTTCGTTAACTATATATAATCGAGAATGATATCTAATGGTTATCATAAACAGTTAATAATATCATAACAAATGGAAAATGCCTTGGGTTCGTATTCATTTCAACATAGAATAATCCATTAAAGGAATCAGGTTTCATAAGCATTTGTGATGGTACAAACCATTAAAGATAAATGGGTTTTATAAACATAAATCCATCATAACATGAGACATTCCGAGATATAATATTAATGTTATACTTGTGTCAAACCCCTATTAAAGAGAAAACTATAACCATGTAGTTCATCTTAGATGGAGAATAATTTTGATAGATCCATTAGAACATAAATTTTATTTTTAAAATTACTTTTTTAAGATATATACCATATTTAAAATCCTTTAATTTAAAACCACATTTAAAGCATATAAATAAATCATTATGAAATAAACTTAATAATGTCACGAAGAAATTTTCCTTTCTTGTTTGGAAATTTATTTTATAATAATTCTTCATTTATAAAACAATTTTCAATGAGAAAACCTTGAAAACATATAAATTAATCTTGAAATCATTTCAACAAAAATTCCTTTTAAACATATTAAATAAGCTTGAAAATATTTTGAAAAAACAATTCATGGAAACCATAAAATACCTGATATTTTTTAAAAACGCACATTCCCTGATAACATATAAAATAATATTGAAAACATTGAATTCCATTTTTAAAAAAAATAGTTGTATTGAATAGAAAATTATAAAACATTGTATGGAATGAACATAAATTTATAACTGAAAGGTGAAATAATGTTTATTTTCCTGAAAATCAATATTCAAATTATCCTCGGTACCAACGAGTAGAAAAATTGTACTAATAAGTGAAGAGACCATGTATGAATGGAGGATAATAAAATTCATGTGTTTTATTTATAGTGGATTCATAATAATTCATCACTATATGCCTAATCATAAGAAAACCATATAAAAATTGAGATTATTGAAGTAATCTATTTTAACATTAATAACATTGACCCATAATATACAAGAATGAATAAAATTATGTTAAGTATAAAATATAATTAAAGAGTTATATGAATGATAAAGCATTTCACAATACAGTATATACAAATTTTAGAATAATTTAGGTTCCTAAAATGGCGTGTGTCTCAATGAAGAAAAATTGGGACAAATATATTTCACAGATTTCATATCTTTTGGAATAGAAACCATGAGAAATAGAGTTTAAAAATGTACATGTAAATACAAATAAATTTAATTATAGGTATCATAGAATAAATAATTTCAATTTATTTACACCACATATGTAAAATGAGTGGTGAACATGGCATGTATCTCACGGATAATAAAAATCCATATTAGAAAACCCTTGACATATGTTTTGATTAAATATTTACATGTTGAAAACTACTCTATAATGAATATAAATTCGTCCTAAATATACCATTAAACCATATTATAATTTCTAATACCATTTTTATTTGATTATTACTTTATATAACCATTTTATTAACAATTCAAGGTAAATGTTTGGTTTCACATAATATTTGGGTTTTTTTTAATATATGTTTTGTATTTTATTGTTGATAAAGATAAAGATATCATGTGATACTTATTTAATTAATTTATAACATGATAAAAATATCATATATATTCAGTAAATAAATACATATTATAATTTATAAAATATTGATTCTTGAAATGGAATTCATCGTTAATTGAGACGGTAAGACGTATGTACGCAAGAAAGTTGTTTCTGTTTTCTATCATATTTAAATAAATAAAGTAAAAAACTGATATGTATATATATATATATAACATCATTCAAGTGGAATTATTAATATATATATATATATATTTTATATGTTCATGTAACCAACCATTAATACATTCCATGTATAGTGTGAATGAATCAGAACGATTTAATGAGGAAAACAATGTAGTCATAATTAAAAAAATGTAAAGCATGGTCTTATGTTTTATTTAATAATTATTTAATCAAAAATACATCAAAAATATGATATATATCATATTTAAAATAGTATATCATTCATAATTCCAATCCTTGAGTGGTGGATCAAGAAAAATGAACTACATCCTTTTGCGAGGCGGTAGTTCACCATATAAAAGAATGGTATATCTGTTACCCCTTAGATTTCAGCATGATTAATTTTCATTATATCAATTAGAATAAAAATTATTTTTATATTTATGAAAAAATGGTTCTTTCTTTAGCATGTAATAATAATCATTTAGGGTTAGAGAAAAAAATAAAACAATTGATCTCATTGAAGGATACCACATCTTTTTTGAGTAAGTTGCTTAGATTTTCAGCAAAGGGATTCCTTGGTCTATTTATTTCCAAAAGGAAGGAAAATAAGTTGAATAGATGGATGTTGGGAGGATATTTGGTAGGTTCTGGCCTATCCATTTTTTCTATTGATGTTTGTGGAAGGGAAGGGTTGAGTGCCCATTTATAGTGGAGGAGGTCTTCCATTATTGTAAATATAAAAAGGTAAATAATATTGAGAGGTCTCTATAACAATATATGATTCCAATAATTTTCATAATTCAATTAAATAGGATAATGGTTCTAAATATTTCAATAAAATTTCATTTTGACTAGTTTCTATGTCATTTTCGGCTTTATGTTTAATGATTCTTCGTTTTTATGATTATTTTTATCTTAATCCTTGTAAATAATTTTAAACAATCTCACTACTATTTTTGTTCAAAAAATAATATCAAATAATTATATATTATATATCATTATTATTAAAAATATGGAATCAATTTTTACATTTATTGGTCCCATTTGTGATATAGATTAATTTAAAATGAACCCCACATACATGTTGCGATCATAGGGATTTTAAGCCTGAATGTCAAACAATTTTAAATATTTATATATCCAATATCAGTGATAAATTGGTTACAAAGAAATTAATTGGATTGATTTATTTTTTAATGTTATTATAATACATTATAACCAAATTAATATATTGTTTATCTATATAATTAAATTAGATGTAAAATTCATTTTGATTTAAAATTCAGTATTATTCACTATTCATCAAAATCGTAATCTTCTATGAAAATTATCAATTTATTACCCAAGGTAAAAATTGATATTCCATTTTCCAAAATAGTGTTTAGTTTTATTATATAAAAACTAAAAATGTGTAAAAATTAGATATAAAATGTATTCTACCTTAAATGTTGGTAATAATAAATTTTCAAAAAATAAATCTTTTTATTCATAAATTGGATTTATTCTCATATTATTCCACTAAAATGAATTATATGGGTATAATAAATATTTATTCGATATATAACATATATATATATATTATTAGAACCTATAATAGAAGGTGTTGTGTATACTTTATTGATATAAAATTGGTGTTTTACAAAGAAAATAATTTTTCTTATAAAAGAAACTTGATTTTTTGATAAATAGTTCATACATTAAAATATATTAATTGATAAATAAAGGATTAATTTTACATACATGTGTAAATCATATTTATAATCTCATTTAATATTATTCTTCTCTTCCATTCCAATGGTTTTGTAGTAATTATAACAATAATTTATTAACATTATGAATAGTATATTGTACTTTGGAAAAAAAAAATGTAATTTCATCTAACACAAGATACTTAAAGAACATATAATTGTGTTTTACCAATACAATATAGTGTTGTGTATAATCAAAATTAATATATGTGTTCGATGTAGCACAATATTATCTATGTATTATATATGTTTCAATAAAAACATAGTTAATTCATATAAAAAAATATATATTCAGCGTAGTATGAAATTAAAAATATAAAAGAGATTAAATTATTTTGAAAAAATAATTTACATTATCTCAATGGGTCACATTCTACCCCATTAAAATAAATTTCACAATCAAAAATCATCTCGGTAATCAAAGGATTAATAATTGAATGTAACATTCATAGATGCCCACACTGTAAAAATGAATACTAAAATATCATTTTAAAAAATCAATCATGGAATCATAATGATTACCCTATATGACATGAAACTATGTTTCTACATTTGATAAAATATGTAGAATGTTAAAACATTAAAATGGAAGATAAATCATAACATCATTATCTAATGTGGTGTGATAGAGAACATGGTTAGGGGAAATTTAAAAATCACAAATCCATATCCCACTTGGGCTGGAGAAAGGTTATATATTTCATAAAAATGATGATGAGAGGAAAATGTTCTATTTCAAGGACATATTTCTATAGTTTAATAATTTCCCTGATAATATATTATTAAGTGATTTCATGCCAATCTCACTCTTTGTTATCTCTTAATCAATTACATATTCATACATTCTTCCATAAATGGAGGTGAATTTGCTACGAATGAATCAATAATGAATTAGAAGATTCATTATTAGAAAATTATGTAATTCCATTGATATTTATTTATAATTAGAGAAAATTTGATAGAATAAGTTATCCAATATGTATAAATCCTTATATGTCATGTTAATATAATAATCTATAAGACCTAATGAAATGCTTAACATAAACCCATTCATTAATGGTTTTCCTGATTACCCATTCAAAATATAATTCATCATTTATTTCGAAATTAATATCTTATCTTATACCAAATCATTCTTATTGGAAACATGAGTCTATCCTTGTACTGATAAAATATCAAACATGACATTATCATTCTAGAATCTATGTAGAGGGATTCAATATCATGAACATTCTCAAAAAGAGAAAAAACAATATTTTAATTTTTCTTATTTATACAAATGAAACATACAAATCACAAATAGAGAAGGATTAGTGTGTCTTAATTATAATTATTCACTTTATCATGTGTGATTGAAAAAGCATTACATTTTCCATTTTACATAAGATATTGTTATGTATTATCATCTACATTTTACCTTGGATTGGTTAATTTTTTTTCATTATACCAAAACTCTGTGCAACTGAAACTCTGGATTGTGGGAGGTGTATTTTTTGGAAGCATTGTCTTTATTTTCATTAGTTTTTACAATCATCCCATCACATGGGAAATCAGTATCCCAATGAACATACCTTCCTGACAAAAAACTTTTTATAATCCCATTATTAAAATTCCCTTCATGCTTTTTCCCAGACATTGATCATAATGAACCACCCATAATTTTGTCTCTATGGTCTTTAGATTTTCTGTTAAACTCAATAATATTTTTCTTATCAATACCCTAAGATAGAAAGGCTGATCCAACCTCTATTTCCACCTTTATAGAACATTGAAACACCTATTAATATCATCTAATATATCTAATAACTAATGTATTTTTAATAATATTCTTTAGTCCACCAAAGAATTAATCAATTATGATTTAACGTAGGATGATAATACCAAATGGGTAACTCATATGCCTATAAAACTTTTCTTCATATGAACCAATAATTTCATCATCCTTCTACATATTCTCTAGGATTTACATTTCCAGCTTCATAAGAAGAATATGAGGAATGTAATTATTGAAAAATAAATTCTTTAACTATTCCAATTATATATATTCAATATAATCTTGATGACTCCTATTGTTTATAATATTCCATCATTGATCCACAAAACCATCAATATGGTAGAAAAATAGAGTAAATGTTTTATGATATAAAATCTAAATAATGGAAAATATCATTTACATTATACTATTCCATCTCTCAGAACCAAACGGGTCAGATGAACCACCAAAATAAGTTGATTGTTTCTTCATGAATGACTCAAAATATCGTTGTTCCCTCCTTTTCTCATTGGAATGTTCACTATTATTTATACGTTTACAAATTTTTATGAGAATAAAAATGCATTTTTTATTCCATCTCCCATAACATTTTCTTTATAATGATTCAAATCATTTCATTTTCCCAGGATTCCGCATCAACATGGTTCATTCATGAACTTGAAAATGACTGAAACCATAACTATTAGAGTAAGAAACAACAATCATATTATGGAACCACATAATCATGAAAATCAACTTATAGGATGTCTAAATCTGGAAACCTTCAATCTTAATAAATGACATTATTTTTTTATTCCAGTTATTTCATATTGATCATCTATCTAAACACTTCACAATGGTTGATAGGGAGTTTTTGAATTCCCAATGCATTTCCACTGGGAGTGTCAAACCAGTTGTGTAGCAAGACCCATTGTCATGCACAAGTTCCTGATTAGGGAATGATCAATATATATTTTTAGGTTTGTTTCCTAGAAGACCATAATCTATAGGGTCACATCCACTAGTTATTTCTAGTCAGGGATGTATTGATATGAAACCACTCACCCTATCATATACCTTAATTCGAAAACATTTTATTTTACTTCAAATTTTACGTAAAATAATTCTGAGATACATCTATAGAGAAATTCATAGAAATATTCTTGGGATATCACTAATGTTTCCTCATACTAGTTTCTAATGGATTACTAAAAATTCCCATTGATTCCGACTATAGAATCTCATGCCTAACAATCCTGGACAAGAATTTGAGGTGAATATTCTACATATTACAAAAAATAAATTCTTGAAAACCATAATAATTTATTTAATTTGTAAATTTAGAAAAATAATATTCTAACTTGTTGTAATATATTCAACATATCCCTTAAAAACATCACCTTTTTTACTCACACATAAATAATTTATTCTTGACCAGTGGGAAAAAAATATTAGAAATTGGTGACATTAGATTATTAGTGATGGTAAACAAGGGAGATATGTAAGGATAACATGTGCAGAAGAGTATGAGAACATGATCATAACATTATATGATCATACCATGCATATCAAAGATAATAATCCGGAGTCATGGAAAAAATATTGGTAATTCATAAAAATAAATCATAAAAAATCTAAATCGTATTCCATAAGATCATAACATAAGCGTAATTCATGTGACTGTGAAAGACAAAAAAATATATAAAATTATTTACATAGTGAAAAATGATTTATTCCATAATAATGAAATGGTTTTAGTCTAAAAAATATTTTAGTAGCCAAGGATCACACTAAAGACTATCTTTGTGAAAAAATTACTATACTGAATTGGGTTCACTCTCCATTTCAGACCTGTATTATTGAACAGGGTTCACTTCATGTTTTATATTGTATTACTAAACCAGGTACACTTATTGTTCTATGCCTATAATATTAAACTGAGATCACATCCTATTTCATATATGTATTACTAAATTGGGTTCACTTCCCATTATATCCATGTATTATTGATCTGAGTTCACTTCCTTCTCAAGCACTGTATTACTGAAACGAATTCAATTATACTCCCTTCAATATATTAATTAATGGGGTTTACTTCTAATTCCATCCATATCATAATCATGAGATAAAAAAATTCAAATGCATTATAGGGACCTATATCTCCCAACCATGTCAAAATTAAATCATAAATGCAGTTTCAATAGGATTGAAAATCATTCAACCTGTCATGGCCCATAAAAAGATACAGGTTTATAAACATCATATCATAATTAATTAAATAAAATGGGTATCATGAAAATTTAATCATATTATAACATATGTAATATAGATAGGTTTATAATAATTTTTCCCTAAAAAAACAAATGAATGGAAGTAGGTTTCATAAGTATTTACCATTGTATAACCCTTTGAAGAGACACAAGTTTCATATTTATCTATCCCTAAAAATATAAAACATTTATAGTAATTATATGAATTTTATCCTAAACTCATATCAAAATTAATGTAAAACCTATGAAAATGGATGAAATATTATATGGAGAATGATTTTTAATGACTAATTGGAACTTAATGTTTTGTTGAAAATCATATTTTAAAACATATAAAATTTTAAAAATAATCTTCTTTAAAACTACATTGAAAACATATAAAGGAATCATTGAAAAAAAATTAAAAAAAAATTAATAATGAAGTAATTTATCATTATTTGAAATTTTTTTTAAAATATAATATGTCCTAAATATAATTTTAATTGAACATAATAATTAAAACATATAATATAATAATGTCAACATTTTGAAACCGTTTTCTATAAAACATTTAAAATAAGTTTGAAAAAAGTCTGAAACCCATTTAAGATGGAAAGTTACAAAAGAATCGTAAAAAAAAATATAAACAATTTTCCTTAAAAAATTAGAGTTATTATTGATAACATTAAAAACACTTTTAAAACATAAAATAATGTTTTGAATACATATTTATAAAATATTGTTTTGAAAGAACACAGATTTCTGACAGAAATGAGAAATTATGATTGATTTTGATAAAAAAAATTATTATTTTTATTAAGTTACAATGTGTGGAAAATGGTACTAATACATTAATATATCATGGATAACAATATTAAAACAAAATTCATTAGTTTTCTTGAAAGAGGGTTTATAATATTTCATAAATGGAAGCATAATCATAACCAATCCTAATATACAATGAGATACTAGAAATAAACTATTACCACTTTTAAACATTGAACCATACTATACAAGAGATAATAACATTACATTACATTTAAAATAACATTGTGGGATCACATTCATGATATATTATTCCAATGGTCAGTATGAACACCTTATAGAAGAATGTAGGTGCATAATATTACTAGTGTATAAGGAAAATAGAGACAAAACTAGTTTACCAATTTGGTATCATGTGAAATCTAAACACGAATAAAGAGATATAATCTATATTGGAAAAACAAACAACATCGTTCCGTGAGGTGGTAGTTCACCGTACACAAGAATTGTAAGTATGTTACCCATTTCATTTAAGAGAGTGTGTGTGTTTATTAAGAAATAATATACTAAATAAATTTTTTTAACAGTTATTATATTGAGGTTTTTAAATAATCACCGAATTATAATATTGGAGGTGTGTAGAATAAAAATAAAAGAAAAGATCTTTTGAAGGATGTTTCCTCTACTTTGAGTAACTCTTTCTGGATTCAACCAAATATATTATTTGGTTGTATTTCTTCATAACTATTGGATTATATGTATAATTAATGGATTTTTGGAATATATTTTCTCTTTAGTAGTGTCTTTAGTGGTGTAAGGATGTGAGGGGGTGACTTGCCTTTAAATTTTTAATAGTGTAATTCTTGTAAATATAAAAAGGTAAACACTATTTTTTGGTCCCCTATACATGATATACCTCTTATAATTTTCAAAATTCTAGAAAATATGGTACTTCGTGGAAAACATTCATTAAAATGGCCTGTGGAAAAGTGTTTAGGCCATTTTGGGCCTTATGTTTTTGGATATTTCCATTGAATAGATAATTTCTCACTTAATCATTATAATTAATTATAATCAAAATCACTAATCACTATGCTCAAAAACTAAGTTCACCTCATTAGAAATTATAAATTATTTTGATTAAAAATATTGACTATATTTTTCTGAATTCTACTCATATAATTTCTAGATTTTTAGTTACAATTAATCACGTAGACGTGTCATGATAGTGGAGGTTTTATGCCTAAAATTCCAAAAGATTGAAATTTTTTTATATCCAATTAAAATGAAAAAATAAGTTCTAATGTTCTAAATTAGAATTATTTTATGTTAAATTTGTATAAATATAATATAATATAAAATTTATATATTCATTATTCACATAAATAAATTATCCAAAAAAATAGTTTTAAATTAAAATTCAATATTTTTTTATTATTCATCGAAAAATGAATCATCTCAAAATAATTACAAAAAATTTACCCAATGTAAATTTAAAAATAAATTTTAACAAAAGTATATTATTTTGTTAATTAAAATTATAAATCCTTCAAAAATGATATTTAAAATTACTAAAATATTATAAGGTGGTAAAATTACCTTTTATAAAAATAGAACTTTTTATTCATAAAATTGGACTTCATATCATATTATACATAGATAATAAATTTTAGATGAATATTGACTCAATTTATAATATATAAATTTTATTGAAATCCTTTGACAAAAGTGGATTTTTATTTTTTTGATATAAAATTGTCTTTTTTAAATAGAAAAATTATTTTCTTATAAAATAAAATTCTTAAATTTAAAATAGTTCATACATTAACTTCTACTAATTGATAAAAAATATAAATTATATATATATATATATATATATGGAAATCAAATTTTTAAAATGTATTTAATCTTATTCCTAACAACAATTCCAATATAAAAGTGTTTTCTATAAAAATATATTCATATTAAAATTATTTGTATATTGTATTTTAGTTAAACATGCCCTTCCTTATTACAAAAGCTACCAAGGAACCCAATATTGTCTGTAACATATGCCAACGTTGTGTTTCAAGTAATTAATGTTAATCTATTTTTTCATGTAGCATTATATTAACATGGTTTTTTGTTCAATTCAATCCAAAAATAGTTCTTTCATACAATTGAATCTATATTCATTGTTGTGTAAAATGAAAAATATAAAAAATATTAAATTAATTTAAATCAAATATTTAACAAAATCTCATGTTTTTAGATGTCAAACCTGGGGAGGATAATTCTTCTACACTATCTGAGCAATCTTAAAAAGACAATGGGACAAAGGAAATTCAGTTTTAGCATCATCCAACAATATATTTATTGGGATTAACTCATCATACATATCCCTAAGGGTTGGTACTCATGAAATTTTTAGACATCCCACAAACTAATGCCAACACCAACATGATTTATATTGAATGAATTTGTATGAGGAATCCCCTATATCAGTAGCTCCAAGTTTATTTATGGTTTCTTGTAAACATTTGTGTTACCTTCCCAAATAGTTTCATGAATATAGACGTATTTATTTTCCATCATGAATTCTGAAAAAGTATGGAGCACAATGTATTCCCACATACATTAAGTCAAACATTCCCTTGAGGGTATGAAATCCCATTTCACGTTTTTTCCTTGCGAAAATAGTTTTTTTGAAACACAAAATTTTGATTCATAAAAATGAGAATTTTACATTGTGTGATGAGGATTTAGAAATTTAGAAAAATTAATATAATGGTTGAAACAAGTAGTGGTAAATCTTCCCACCTTGATTTATACACCCTTAGAATAGATATTAATAGTAGGAGGATTAGTATATTTCAAAAACCATGACTTCTAGAAATTACTTTGAGCCATCAAGATGAAAGCATCTCTTGGAATACAATGATCATACAAAAGTATGTTGTCAATCCATGTATATTATCTTAGAAACTAAGATTCGTTTCTTGTCAGATTTTGGAGAGCTGATTCACACAGTTCATAGTAATCTTGACCAATAGCCTTGGTCATCACCAATTCATATGCAGAATCTTACTTAATGAAGACCTTGGGAGAGCCATTGAAATACATAAACATATAATTTTGTTTATTTAATAAGATAATATTTACATTTAAAAAAGTTAATATTATTTACAATGTAAGGTCCCCTATGAAGGTCCCTCATTATTGTCCTTATCATAGGCCCCTCGATAAGGTCCCTTACATAGTTCCCTTGACCATCTGGTCTAATTCATGATCCCTGAAAAGGTGGTTCCACACCAAACCCTAACTTCAGTGATTGTACCATGGATATATGTGTCGAAGATATTTGGGATAACTACCTGAAAGGAAAATAATTCCCTAACTATAATAATGATCTATGTGACAAGATAGTGTAGCATGCATATAAAATAATGAAATCCTCAAAGGAGTCAAGTGTAATTATAGACACTAATGAAATATTTAGTAACTATTTACCATGAACGTGTGCACTAAACTTAATTAAAAGAAGTTTAAATCAACCCTGCACCACTAAACTACATGGGTAACCTATTTGGTAGACCTACACCGCCTTCATAATAATTTTGACACATTACCTATATACTAGACCCACTTCTTTTGAATAGATCCAATCTGAATGGGTGGATTTTGATGACACTCTATTTTTCAAATGAGTTGAAAAGATAATGAAGAGTACCTCATATATGTTTGAATGATGAAGAGAAACAATAAGAGTCAATGTAAAATATCATCTAAAGACATCACACACCACCCCAAGGAATCTTCATTTGAACTACTTTTTTTCTTATGAATCACTCTATTTTTGTTAACATATCACCTTTTCCCATTTCACCAATGACCCCTCAGGTAGCTCTCTAAAACCCTGGAGAAAACGTAATTAAGGGGTCTAAGGGGATCAATTCCCTTCTAGGATATGAACAAAAAATGACACCTACGTGTTGAAATCATCCCCCCTAGTTGGAAAACACTAAATTGAAGGTCCCTTCGCGGACTTGGGACATTTTTGAGACACTTCTATGGACACAAGTGTAGACAATTGGTGTTGAGAGAAAGGCCTCCCCCATGTGTAGTCTCCGAGGTGAGACATATCCCAAGGCACTTCTATCACATGTAGGCCACCCCCATATACAAATAACCTTCATATCCTCCCATTACCTCTGTGATGATCTATTTCTTACTTATGTTGGACTTTTTTGGGTCATTTTTTGGAGCCCTCATCCATGCCATCAATGGTAGTGACCCTCTTCTTTTGGAACCATCATCTCAGCGGTTCTAAATTAAAACCTCCACTGACTCATCCAGACCTAAGAGGCCTTGGTAAGAGGAAAATTGGTGCGTCTAACGTTTTTATATGCACTAATTCAGCCAATGGTTTCCTGCACATGTCTTACCTGATGGGTGTAGTCCTCAAGGTGCATATTGATATTAATTATCATGGAGATGAGGACCCTGAAAATTGGGGTGGTGTTATGGACCTCCTAGTCTGAGATATTATGGTTAGCACTCTTTTTTACCTAATAGTCTCTTACATAAGGGAACTATTCTTCTAGGTGGATAGGGTTACTATCTTTCTTTCTTTATCTATTAAGGCATAATAGCATCTCATTATTTCCCCCGCAGACACGTGGGGTCCACCCTACGGTCCACCCACATGCCTAAAAGGGTCATCTGACTAATGATTGTCCCAACATACCAACACATGTCCTTTATAGTGTGCTTATTACTCACTCACACAAACCCTAGGAAACTTCCCAGAAGGTCACCCAGCCAGATCAATACTCCTGACCAATCACGCTTAACTGTGGAGTTCTAATCAGACAGGCTCACGAAAAGGAAGGAGCACCTTGTTGACATGAGTCATATATTTTATTCATTTAACCCTTTATCATTTGGGGGTGTTACAATCACCCCCACTTTAGAGTACAACGTCCTCGTTGTGGGCCCTACATCTCAACCTAGGCAGTGCACTACACTTAGGGCTGCGTTTTTCCTCTAATACAAAATGTGACAACTAGGCCCCAGTGACAGCATAGACACCCCGCCTTAATAAGGTCGTCGGGTTCTAGCCTACCAGGTACCACCAGTTGCCCCCGAAGACACGTGGGGCCCACCCTAAGGTCCACCCACATGCCCGAAAGGGTCATCTGACTAATGATTCTCCCCACATGCCAACACATGTCCTTTCCATTGTGCTTTTTCCTCACTCACACACACCCAAGGAAACATCCTAGAAGGTCATCCAGCCTGATCACTACTCCAGGCCAAGCACGCTTAACTGTGGAGTTCTAATCAGATAGGCTCCCGAAAAGGAAGGTGCACCTTGTTGACATAAGTCATATATTTTAGTCATTTAACTCTTTATCATTTGGGGGTGTTACAATCACCCCCCTAGAGTACAACATCCTTGTTGTGGGCCCTACATCTCAACCCAGGAAGTGCACTGCACTTAAGGCTGCGTTTTTCCTCTGATACCAAATGGGACAACCAGGCCCCGGTGACAGCACAGACACCCCGCCTTAATAAGGTCGTCAGGTTCTAGCCTACCAGGTACCACCAGTTGCCCCCGCAGACACGTGGGGCCCACCCTAGGTTCCAACCACATGCCCGAAAGGGTCATCTGACTAGTGATAGTTCCCACAGGCCAATACATGTCCTTTATAGTGTGTTTTGTCCTCAATCACACACAACCTGGGAAACATCCTAGAAGGTCACCCATCCTTATCACTACTCTAGGCCAAACACGCTTAATTGTGGAGTTCTAATCAGATAGGCTCTCGAAAAGGAAGGTGCACCCTGTTGACATGAGTCATATCATTTTTCCATTTAACCCTTTATCATTTGGAGGGGTTACACCCTAGACCATTTGAAGTACGTCTCATTTCTAATTCCTTCCACTTTCTCAATTATTATCGGATTTATTAATATGGGTAATCAGATGTGAATACCTCATATATAATAATGGAAGTGGATGTGTAGGCCAAAGCCCGTTATTCTTCTTTCATCACTGATGCCAATTACACCTATGAATGAAGAATAACGTGGTTTATCAAATCATTTAATTCCTATTTTTTCTCAAATTTGAGTATGACTAAAATTAAATTTCATGTTAGATAGTACATATCATCTATACTACAAAATGCATGTCTTGGAATAGAATCTCTTTTGATAGCTTCATCTCGCCTTCCATCAAAGGTCCTCCATAGGTGTAGGTCCTGAAAGTCATCTTTCCAAACCTAAGTGAATCCACCATCACAACATAATCCTAAAAATCCAACATTATGACAATAATTCCATTTATAATCACCAACCAAAAATCATCATACCACTCGGTATAATCCCCAACCATGTGACCATACAACATTACAACATCCTCATATACAATGTAAAACACGAATCCGAACTTTGGGATACCTACTAGATATAATACCAACCCAATCCTCACAATGGGCCATATTTCCCTTTGAGATACACCTCTAGGGGTCCTCCATAGGTCTGGCTCCTCAGTACTAAACATTATGGGCTCTGATTCCCATTATGATGCATTAAAATACTCTATTTGATCCAATCCCAACACAACTAATCCATTCTAAATTCTTATGGGAGAAATTATCTATAGGTTCTTATCAAAAACATATCTATAAATTTCATTTAGAATTCTTTTGGAACTTCATAATAACTATTACATTAATAATTTACTATGAAAAATTCACCTAGATATCATTTTACATGAAATTAAACTACATGGTATGGCCCTTATCCCATGAAACTGAAAGAATCTATATTCCCAATTAAGTGGAACAGAATTACATGGATACTAATTCATTTCAAAATGAATCATTGGATGTCTATATTATGGTCAAGATATTGACATCCAAACAACTACTATATACCTATATGATGATACACTCTAGATCTCCCTAGTGTATTTCTCAAAACCAACATCCTAATAATAATGAAAAAAGAATCTATGATGAATATGTAAGTGGGTACCAATGATGGAGAACATAAGATACATATAGATATCTCCCTTGATTACAAAACTTTGATAGATACAGATGATTATAAATTTCATACATGCTAATAATTTATTATTAATTCAATATTGATTCATGTCATACTTGGGAATGAATTAATTTTTTTGGAACATATCCTAAATATTTAATATAGTACTATAGATGTCAAATATACCCCCCAAAAGGGTGTGATGAGACACAACATTCATAATCATAACCAATGTTTGTTCTTAAGTTTCATTTCCCATGTTCCCCAATGATCACCTATATTTGGAATGCAGGTAAATGAGTTATCACATATATGAGAACTGTTGGGTGCTTCCGTCACCCAAAATGAAACATGTTTGATGTAGGATGAAAATAATTAATCCTCTATGAATGAATTTTTAGTATTCGTATCCCCCTCAATCAAAAATTAGGATCCTGATTTCCATTGGGAATAATCATATTAAATAGAACATTTTATGTTTTAAGAAGTTTAAACACACACACACACACATATATATATATATATATATATTGTAAAATATTCATAGAATCATGTGTAATGTTTCATGAATGAACTAGAAATGTTCTTCAACATATTTCTCAATTATTAGAATGAGAAGTAAGCGTTTGAAGAAAAATGATCTAAGATATTCAAATTAGATCAATAATATGATTATTTGTTGATTGTTATTATGTTTTTTTCAATGTTGTTTAGCACTTATACCACATGAAATTCCGAGATCAATATACAAATATATATTTGAGAAAATGTGATTCCAATAGAGGGTTACAACAATATAACCATTATGAAATTATTTCCATTGATGTGAACGTGGTGATAAATTATTTAAAATGAATATGGTATCAATTCAATTTAGTTATATTAGGTTTATTGAACATGGGTGAAATTCTTATATGTGTATTGCTTACATCCATACTAGTTATGTTGTCATGAAAAATATACTTTCAAAATAATTAAATTTACTAATATTTGTGCACTTTTGTAAAAATTAAAACAAATTGAACAAACATTACTATAACAAATTAAAACCCATAAATTAGTTATTGTAAAAACTGAAATTTCATTGGGGTCATTGGGTTAATTGTAATGGGTAATTAAAGTTATAGTCAAGAGGATATGAGGTATACACACCACACTAAACATTTTTTTACATGTACAACACTCTAATATATATTTAAGTTATTTCGAATAAATCCTTTCATATAAGAAAACTAGTTATCATTTTTATGAACAGTATTTATTGACATCAAACATTTTAAAGAGTTTTTATATAAGTTAATTACATTATATAAAAAGATATTCAATATATTAGTTACCGCATAATTTCTATACATTTTAAAAGGAATCGTTCATTGTATCACCATCTAGGGAGAAAAAATGTGTAAAAGCTCTATTTTAATCATGTAGGACGTTGGAATATTATTAGGAATATTTATAGAGCCAGGTGCTGTGTTTTCATAAGATTTCATGGACAAGAGTGTCACGACCTGGACCCGAACAACCACCCAAACAGTGCTAAACGGGTTGGGTGCTACTACCTGAGGCGCACCTCCTCGAATTCCAAAGGCTTCCGACTAGTATAAAGGGTCTTATAGATATTGTGGGGAATGAATACCCTCTTATTGGGTAATAATAATGGTACTAGTCCAAGTATAACAATAAAGATGTAGTGGAATAAATGACTCAGCAGACTCGATCCAAACCCGCAGAGCAGAAGCACATTAAATATCAATAAATAGCGGAAGCAATAAATGTAAACTAAAGTAGTGGAAAAAAACAAAACAACATGTTAATAATCTGTAACCACTACTGAGAAACAAAAGAGGCATCCAAAGCAGGTCACACATATCTGAATAAAAAAAGGATCCAATGGCTAACCAACTGTAACTACAAAATAGGTAAGAATGCTGATACAAGAATGTACACAAAACATATTAAACTCTATCTAGGAAATCCCTAAAGGTCTATACCATCTCTAAGAAACATCTAATACATCCCAACTGCTGATGTTGGTATTTCTCTTGCATGTAAATCCATAAAGTCTACACGCGTCCCGAAGGACCCCTACAGGGTGTGAGATGAATCTTAGTTGTATACCACCCAATGGTGGGTACCAAATATAATTTTTTAAACATGCATCCATTTATAATTAATGCAGTAAATATAATGATTCACATATCAATAAAAACTCCACTGGTTCTCAGTAGGCACCATGGAGTGTCACCTGCTTTGACCAGCACCGGAATCTCTATCATGTAACCTGGCACCATGTGCCCCCTGACACTATGGCTCTCAAGTACCGATATCCCAAAGGCACGCCCAAAAATATTAACCCAGAAGAACAGTGATTCATGTCCTCAATATATAACCTGAGGGACAATGATATCTGCCCTCAAAATAAGTTGATGGATGGGCAACGATGTCTTCCCTTAAAATAAAGTGTCCGGAGGGACAGCGATGTCTACCCTCAAATAACAGCGAGCCTCTGTCTCCAACATGATAGCCTCAATGATATCCACTGAAGGTTCCTCACCTTTCATGTTGCTTCCTATGAAAAGCAACCCAATACCAATAGTACCTAAACCACAACTCACTAGGGCCTCTACCCACATAAGTTTTCAAAACCACCACACCACGGAGTCTCTATGTGTGCACGCTACTCAATGTTTTCAGGTTAGTGTTAATATCCAAAATAGTACACAAGACACATCACCTTTGACACCTCGTGTCCCTACGACCATGCTGCACAAGTCTGATGGCCTTGACATCTCAGTAACCTGGGCCATGCCAAACCTAACAATCATTGTACATCAAACCGATGCTCGTGCCGCCCAATATCGTGGTCAAAACCACCCATCATAACCCGGGCCAAGCCCAACCTGTGATGAGGATCGCTCAAGAATATCTGGTCCATTCCCAACACAACCCATGGGTTATAACATATGCAATTCAGTAATTACATATATAACATATTTAAACAGAACACATAAACAGGAAAAACAATCTAAAATGTTAAATTCCACTATGTAAGCATGGTCCCATACCATCACAAAGGTCCTTAAGGCCTCTAAAATTTTTCATCAAGGTTTTATAACAAAACTCTATAGTTTAAAACAATACAATTTAAATATAACCATTTTGGTATCCCCCATCCTAAATTCCCTGATGACCAACATCCACTCGCTCGGCCCCGCTCAAGCGAAATAGTTAACATGTCATACCCAAAGGCATCCCATTGGTCAAAAAATCAATTCAATATGTAATAGCAGATAAAAAGGGTCCCACTCAAAATACCTGAAAATGTGTTGAAGGCCATGACACCCAAACGACCACGAAAAAAAAATATGTATGCACCACCTACCATTGACTCGTACGATTATACTCCTCTAATAACAGCCAACTATTATGTCTAAAATGTGGTATATCTACACAAGAATCAAATCCACTAAAACACCAATAAATAATTTTAGAACAGAAATCAAAAAAAACCCCTAAAGTGGAAACAAGGCCTTACCGAGGGTGTTCCAACAGATCAATCGGTGTTCGAATCGAGTCTCGGACGAAGGAATGAGAGAAAAAATGAGCTTCGGCCAGCTCTCGCAACTCAACTCGACGAAACAATGAGGTTCTTCCTAAAAAACAAGGCTACTAACAATTTTAGAAAAAATGTGCACAATTTGTACTTCATTAGTACAAACCCCCAATATCATTTAACAGGTCATATGTCGGCTGGAATTCCACTTACTTACTTTCCAAACTATGCCGACATGAGTAAACAACGTGTACCAAGGGGTACATGATGTGTACTTGGTTTTCCTTCTCATACTCTCATACCTACCCACATTCCATGTATATCCCTCATACACCACTAGAATACACGGCGTGTCTAAGGGAGACATAGTGTGTACTTGGTTTAAACAATTTTACCCAACCAATAGGCCTACATGCCATGTATATCCCCCATACATGGCCATGGGTACAAGGCATGTCGAAAAAGACACATCATGTAGTAAGAAATTTCTACATGGTCATAACACAACATGTACATGGAGAGCACACGGGTTACACTCACCAAAACTATACACGGCATGTACTTAGAATTACACGACATGTAGTCTAGAAATTTCCAGAAACTACCCATTTTATCTGGTTTTCTCACGGACAAGTCAAAATTAAAACATGGTTAGGATTTAGACCCATTATAAAAAAACCAAGGTTTTTACAATCTCCCATCCTTAATATAGATAATCCCTGAGCTATCAAATGAAACCCAGATAGTACACCGAACATACAACCCTGGTCAATGTAACCCGAAATCTCTGTCTCAGAGGTCCTAACTAAATTTCTCAAGGGGTCCCCCACCTTAAGAATCACCTAAATCAGTCTCAACACGACAAAACTCAAAGAAATAAAATGTTTAATAACCTATTTTTCCGGACACATAGTCCTTTTCTGACACATCATCACCACTATGCCTCATTGGTGCTCCTATGTCATTCCCGAAACCCAACGTATCTCGTACCACATCAGTGTCTACCTCCATGAGGTTCTGCATTACATGGATGCTCAAAAATGAACCTTGTTTCGAGCACCTCAAGTAACCCGCATCCTTAATTCCATGATTCCCAAGGGACCTCATGTAACTCGCATCCTCAATGCCATGATGCCCACGACACCTCAAGTAACATGCATCCTCAATGCCCGGATTCCCACAACTCCTCAAGTAACATGTATCCTCTATTCCCCTAATGATACAAATCTCATACGTATATATAAATATATCACACACCCGATAGGGTGCCAATACCACTGACTATCATCTAGTCAATCCACATAGATCTAGTGCATCATGTGCAATCAAAACGGACTTGCATCTACAGGTCATGCCAAAAGGAAACATGGAAATCATGGCCACACCTATGGTGTACCTATAACCGTCATCTACTCACCATCCTTCTTACCCTCTGGAAGCTCAACAGCGTGCACCTGGCCTAATGTATGGCTTCCTGATGCCCAACCTCCCTACGATGCTACTCCAGCCACTAGACACTGACCCCTCACATAGATCCCGCTATCTCTGTCACGTCGTCCATGTGCACCTGAACATTTTCTACACACTGCTAGTACCGAACCTGAACTAACTGTAGATGCCACCATCTATACTAGTCCCTATCTACCGATTTTCTATGAAGGCTTCATGGAGAACCTCTCTAGATGCACGACCTTTTCACATCCCCGTCACTCCTTTGGTGGCATATCACACTGTGTCCGAACATGCCCTGATTGTTCACAATGAAATGAAACCACTGAAAAACTATTATGAGGTGGTCTAGCTGACTCCTTGGCCTGAGTGCCCTTTTGATAGTCATCCTTTTCTCGATTCTTTCTGTCTAAACCCTCACCTGAATACGTCATTCGGCCAACCTGAGGCCTATCTCTCTGGTTTCCCTCCGCTATGAGGGCCTGATTCACTGCCATTGAAAAATAACCCATCAAGAAGATATTTACAGGGATCCAAATGGCGTGTCTTAATCCATCCTTGAAGCGCCTCACCCTAGCCTCATCATCTCTTACCATACCAGGTGAAAAGTGAGACAGCTAAGTGAAACTAGCTTCATAGTTTATGAAGGACATATATCACTGCTGAAGACTCAAGAACTCTTAAGCTCTCTCGGCACTCAGTGTCTCTAGGTAAATATTCTCAAAGAACCTATCCTCAAAGTCATTTTGTTCCCATCCCTCGTGCCTGAGATCCTGAACCTACAAATCCCACCAATTCTATTCCAGTCCTCACAACATGAATGTCTCCAACATGGCCCTCCTTCCTGGAGGGGTCTTGAGCTGCTCTAAGATCATCTGCATGCTCTCTATCCAGTTCTCAGTTTCCTGCAGACGACCCTCACCCTAAAAGAGCAGCGGTTGTTGCGACTAGAACTCATTTGTCTGATATGACATAGTAGGGCTATATACCTTGTGCACCTCTGTAGATCCCCTGCAAGACACACACTTGGCTAGCCTGAAGCTGCTCGTCGATCCATGGTTAGAATGCTGGCAAACCCAGCTGTTGTTCTCCATACATTGGATCCTAAGCCTGATCCTATCCCTAATCCTATACCTGCAACTCCTGCTCTGCCTACCACAGATCCTGAACTTGATCATGCACCTGTAGTACTGTACCATCTCCCGTTTGATAATCCATATGATTTTCCCAAAAAAGAACCCACTGAATTCCAAAAATTACCAGATATCCCATACATATATATATCCATATATATTCAATACAGATAAGAAAGCAGTGAAAGGTAGAACACAACTACCACCCTTACTTTCACCCACTACAACCATGCCCCATGGCATCCCAGCTTCATTTCCCCTTAACTTCCCCTAACAGTGCCAAGTATCAAAAGTATCTCGGGATATGCATGACCAGACAACTAACATTGCCTCAAACCGAAAACTGATTTGGCCAATCCTGGTGATCAAATTACCTCATCCGATTGTACATTCCTACTCGTACAAGAGCCAGAACCAAACACCATGTCAAATTCAATTGTACAAAAATATAAAGCATGGAATACACATTGCAACAAAAAAGAAATACTATTAGGAATTTCACCTTTCCACATTGCAATGAATAAAAAGCATGGAAATTGATTTTATTCACATGGAATTATCACTTCAAAAATCATACATGCAGTTACGAAATTGAAATATCTGAAAAATGTTCCTAACAAAAACCAAGAAAACAAGCCTTGACATACCAGACCAAGGTCTAATTATCCCTTACCGCACCAGGTCAAGTGTTAAATATCACAATCCATAACATCACACGCCAAGTGATCCACCATTGTTGAAATCATATAAACTGTAATCTGATAAAAAGGCAAACAACAATGCCCACCCATCGCATCTTGGTCCATCCCTCATACCAAGGTCTGCAGGAACCCAAGAACAATCTAGAAACCCAGTTCCAGTAACAACCTGTCTCCAGTATACCATATCCCATATAGTTAAACATGGAAAAATAAAATAAAATGCTTAATCTCATTAGTATCTAGTAAAATATTTGCTACTAAATCCTTGTCAATAACTCATCTGAAATAACTTTGTAACGACCCAGACCCAAACAACCACCCTAGCAGTGCTAAATATGTCAGGTGATACTACCTTAGGTGAACCTCACTGAACGCCAAAGGCTGCCAACTAGCAGTGAGTTTCTTATAGGTATAGTTGGGAGGCTATACCCTCTTGAAGGATAATAAAAATGGTACGGTTCCAACTATAAAAATGAAGATGCAGCAGAATAAATGTCTCAGAAGACTTGAACCAGACTCGCAGAGCGAAAGAAAATTCAATATCAATTAACAGAGAAAGCAATAAATGTAAACAAAAGTCGTTTAAATAGACACAACATCATGGTAATAACTAATAACCACTATTGAGCAACAAAACAGGAATCCAATGTAGGTCATAAAAATCAAAATATAAAAAGATTCCAATGGCTAACCAACTGTAGCTACATAACATGTAAGAATGTGGATACATGGAAGAATGAAAAAAATATTAAACTCCAGCTTAGAAAGACATCAAGTTCCATACCATCTCTAAGCTAAAACTAATGCAGCCCAGCTCTTGATGCTAGATTCTTTCCTTCACATAAACCCTTTAAGTCTTCACACATCCCGAAGGGCCCATGCAGGGTGTGAGATGAATCTCAGTAGGATACTGCCCAATAATGCTTACCTAATATAATTGTTTAAGAAGGCATGAATTTATAAGGAAAGAAGTAAAAAAATGAGGCACAAATAAACACAAACTCCACTGGTGCTAAATAGCCACCATGGAGTGTCACCTGCTTCAGCCAATGCCAGAATGTCTGTCATGTTACTCAACACCATGTTCCCCTTGACAATGCGTGTCTCAAATACCGATGTCCCAAAGTCATTCCTAGTAGTATTAACCCAGAGGAAAAGCGATGCAAGTCCTCAATAAGTAAATGGAGGGATAATGATGTCTTCCCTCAAAATAAGTACCCAGAGGGACATCAATGTCTACCCTCAAAATAATGTATCTAGAGGAATAGTGATGCCCTCCCTCAAATAACAATGTCCCTCTGTCCCAACCCGATAGCCTCAATGTTATCGCCTGAGCTCTCCCACATTCCACGTGGATTCCTACAGTAAGCACCCCAAACCAATATTACGTAAACCGATACTAACAGGGGCCTATACCCACATGAGTGGTCAAAACCACCTCATTACAGAGTCTCACTATGTGCACACTACTCAAAGTTTCCAGGTGAGCATTAATAACCAAAATAGTACCCAAGATACAACACCTCTAATACCTCATTTCCCTATGAAAATGCCGCTCAAGTCTTATGGCCTTGCCATCCCAGTAACTCGGGCCATGCCCCACCTGATAGTCATCTTGCCTCAAACCGACGCCCATGATGTCCAATATCATGGTCATAACCACCCAACGTCTCCCAGGACAAGCCCAACCTCTGATCACCATCACTCAAGAATATCCTGGCCATGCCTAACACAACCAAAGGGTCCAAGCATATGCAATTCACCAATTATATATATAACATATTCAAACAGAACACATTAACAGGAAAAAAATCCTAACAGTTGAATTTCACTAAGTATCCACTATCCCATACCAGCACAGAGGTCATTAAGGCCTTTAACTATTTATTCCAAGGTTCAATAACTAAAATCAACAGTTAAAAACAACAAAATTCAAATATATACATTTTGGCATCCCCTGTCCAAAATTCCCTGAAGACCAACGACCCCTCTCCTGGCCACACTGAAGCAAAACTGGTAACATGGAATAACCAACGACATCCCATAGGTCAAACAATCAATTTAATATGTAATATAAAATATAATGGTTCCCACTCAAAATATCCTAAAATGAGTTGAGGGCCGCACCACCCAAATTTCCACAAAACACAAAAAGAGTTATGCACCGCCTACCTGAGACTAATACAATGCTACTCCTTCGATAAAAGCTTCTATTTAGGACTAAAATGCATTATATATACAAAAAAGTCAAAACCGCTCAAACACAAATAAATTGATCTAGAATAGAAATAAAAAATGGCACAAGATGAATCAAGGCCCTGCCAAGGGGGTTCCAATATATCAATCAGTGTTTGAATCGGGTCTCAGAAGAAGGAACATGAGCAAAAATGATCTTCGGACGACTCGCCCCACTCAACTCGACGATATAACGAGGTTCTGCCTCAAAAAGAGAGGCTAATTCTAATTTTAGCAAAAAAAGTACACGTTGTTTACTTCATGACTACATGTTGTTTATATCATTTAACTACTCATAAGGCGGCTAGAATTCTGCTGACTTACTTTCCATATTCTGCTGACATGAGTACATGGCATGTACCTAGGGGTACATGATGTGTACTTGGTCTTCCATTTCTTCCTTGCCAACTTACACACACCCCATGTATATCCCTCATTCATGGCAAGACTACACAGAGTGTCCAAGGGGGGCATGACATGTACTTGGTTTAAACAATTTTACCCATCCAACATGCCTACACAACATGTTAATCTCTCATACATGGCCAAGGGTATAACGACCCATACTTTACATACATTTTTAATACTTCAAAATTGAAGCACACTTATTACAACATAAGACATAACCACAAAGGACCATATAGGTATAGTGTCTTTAGAAACTGGGAAACATAAACAACTGGTTCATAAATCTTCTACAGTATCTCCCATTTATTTCATCATATCTAGGGTCCCTTTTAGAATATTCTACTTAATATCCATCTTCCTGACCTGGGGAAAAGAAATCATACAAAAAAGGGTGATCTCAAATGCTCAGCAAGGGAAAATAAAGGAAATAAAAATCATATCATATCTTTTTGAAAATCATAACCTGCAAAAGAGATCATAATATCTTAACATGGAATAAATCATAGAAGTCAAAATTAGATCCCCATAATCATAACATAAAACTTGAAACTTTGTGGCATGCACACATAATCATGGAAAATCATTTCTTGTTAGTCATGACTCATTGCCAAGACTATCTTAGCGGACAAAGTCCATTTCTGAACCGAGTTCACTCCTCGTTTCAGTCCTGTATCACTGAAACGAAATAACCTTCCATTCCAGCAATGTCTATCTCATGAGATATAAATCTTTACCCACTGCATTGGAGGGATATATAGGTCCCACCCATCTTATAATGAATCCCTTATTATGTGTTCCACATAATCATAAATCATACATCATCGCATAACACATATAACAAAAGTGAGATTCTTGAAACATCATGACAACATAAAACAAATCATATAAGGTAAATGACCTCATAAAAATAATTCCTTCACAACATAATCAAATCAATGTAATAATAGGGATAAAACATAACCCTTTATTATCTTAGATGGAGAATAATTTTGATAAAACACTTGAACTCCATTCTTGAGGAAAATATCCTTTCTTCTTCAAAAAACACTTTTCTTTTCTTAACATGTCATACAATTATAAACACTAATAAGTTGATTAAAAATAAACTTGAAAACATTTAAAGGAAGCTTCTTGGAAATAATGTTTTAAAATCCATTCATACCGTATAAGTTAAGAAAAACATTCTTCGTACTTTTGTCGGAAAAGTCCAAAAGTACCTCATACGAAAAAACGACAAAAGATTCCTTTCATATTCTTTACTAAAAACTCACCGAAGGGTAAAATTGGATTTAAACTATTGTAAGTGGATGGAAAAAATATTACATATTGAGGGAACATGGATGGGTAAGATAAAATACACCCCAGTAAATACCAAAGTATAAACAATCTCGGATAAAAATGAGATTGTGATATTTCCCCTTACCTTAGGTCCGATTTGCTTTGTACGTGTCCGATGCTCCTGTATAATGGTTTAAATAATGTTATTGACTTATTAAAGAATCATAAATATTGATATCATATCATATATGGTCATATTATTATCTTCTTATTAGTAATATTTCATTGTTATTTGTTACTCGGGTCTTTATTGCCTTTTGTTCTTATGCATGTTTTGCCGAATAAATTCTTATTCTTCTTTTAAGGTTATAGATAAATTATATCCAAAATGTTATTAGTGTAACATATATCATATTTATTCATTCAATTCATTTATATAATTACTATGTAATGATGATCATGTAGAACGAGTCACATCACATCGTGGAAACGGTATTCCGTACGTACGCACGAGAGATGATATCATTCCTATGATCGTGGAATTTTATTGGAGTGTATGTATACTATTTCAGAATCAATATCAATTTTTAATAGTCATATATAGTCATTATTTACACCATTATACCCATCCATGTAAGGTGGTGGTGGAAAATAGATTACACCACGGCGTGGAGACGGTATTCCGTACGTACGCACGTGCGGTGATTTCATTTTTCCGTAGGATGGATAGAAGGTGAATTAGGATTGTTTCATATTTATAATAACATATCAGTATTTAAGTAATACTGATGTTATTACTTTATCATGAAACAACTATAGAATAAGAAGTTGAAGAAGAAAGAAATTGAAAAGATCGGTAATGGATATTACCTCTTCTTTTAAACGCCTCTTTGAATCCTCCACTTAGGGAACTAAGATTGGTCTTTGAAGAAGACCAGGACCTCTAGAAATATTCTAGGGAAGTGGAGAAGGAATTTTGGCAGGGTTTTGCCGAGCTTGGGTGCTCAAATTGGTGTGAGGAGTAGGGGGAGGAGGTGCCCTTTTATAAGGGAGGAGATGGGCACCTTAGGAATATCTCAAAATATTATTTTATATTAAAGTCAAAATCGGTTTATAATGGTTCCAAATGGTATTATTTTGAAGTTAAAGTGGGGATGGGTCGCAATCCTATCATCCAATATGATTTAGACAAGTTTAGGTTATTATTTTAACCTTATCAATTAGATTTAACTCTAAGTTAAATAATTTAACTTTTATCGTGTCTTTTTGTTTTCTTACACTATATGGTTAATACACTTACTATAACATGCCAAAAGAACCCCAAATTGTTTATTATTAATATATATATCCTTCTCTAAGTCATTTTGCCGATCCTTAGATTTTTAGGAATAAAATAACAATTAATAATATAATATTTAATTTAAAAACTATTTTGTGTCAATTTTGACACTATTTGATAAATGATTTTTGTGAAATTCATAACAGAATTATATGTTCAAAACAAGTGATTAAATCAACACTAATATATCATAGTAACCTAAAAAGTCAGTGGGATTCATAAAAAGTTTCAAATTACATTTATTTTGGTGTTTATAACATCAATTATGTCAATATTTCATTAATTAGATAATTACTGCATCATCATTGTGTCATAAATAAATTAAATTATTTAATGTCTAAAAATTATTAATAAAATACCATTATGTGGGAAATCTTTGTAGCTTTCTAATTAATATTTATAGTCGAATTTATCTTATGTATAACCCCATATTAAAAATGATTTACTTATTAAACTTTGATTTTAACTATTTTAACCCTTCTTTAAATAAATTAATAAATGTCCTAATCTAATTCAAGTGGGTCTAAATGGTCATATTTTATTCCTAAGATTGTTTTTTGGTCGAATTAAACTTATCCAATAGAATTAGGACATGTGTTAGGGTAATAGTAATTTCATATTTACCATTAGTTACCCTATTTACTATTAACCACGGTAAAAAAATTAAAAAGTTACTATTCACCAAAAATTATTTTTATCTCATTGAACCACATTTTACTTACTGATATCAACCGTGTCTGTCGTATTTTCGAAATTCCATTCACAGATGCTGTAAAATTAAGTTTTATGCAAAATTCAGTTTTTAACCTACCACTTAGTGGTTTCACTATTCATCAAAAATTGAAAGTTTTCCGAAAAATACCAAAATTTCACCCTAGGCTAATTTCGGTATTCTGAATCCAAAAATGAAGTCCATTTTGAAAAATAAAATTTATAAAATTTCAAAAAGTGGTTATTACTATTCATAACGGCTAGTTTTAATAATATTTTAATAGCATATCGTTGTTTAGTGAAACTCAGTATTGCGTACGATGCAAGCTATCGAGGAAGGTCGCGATTGCGTGTAAAGTAAGCCAAGCTAGTGTGTAGTGAAAGATTCCTTTGATAACATAAAAACAAAATATTACTCATAAAAATCTCGGGTGTTACACTCTACCCCCCTTAAAATGAATTTCGCCCTCGAAATTCATCACTTTGTAACAAACAGATGAGGATACTTTTCCCTCATCATATCCTCAAGCTCCCATGTAGCTTCTTCAAGTTGGTGGTTCCTCCATAAAACATTCACCCATTGAGTGGTCTTGTTTCGTAGGACTTTTTTGCTATGATCCAGAATCTCTATCGGTTGTTCTTCATAAGAAAGATCTTGCTCCAGCGGTACAACTTCTGAGCTGAGTACATGTGAAGGATCAGGTATGTACTTTCTCAGGAGAGATACATGGAACACATCGTGAACTTGAGAGAGATTCGGTGGAAATGCCAATCGGTAAGCTACCTTTCCAACATGATCCAATATTTCGAAAGGACCGATATATCTAGGGTTCAACTTCCCCTTCTTTCCAAATCTCATAACCCTCTTCCAGGGAGATATTCGTAAGAACACTTTATCAACCACTTCAAACTCTAGGTCTTTTCTTCGGTTGTCGGCATAACTTTTCTGCCGACTCTAAGCTGCTCTTATGTGTTGTTGAATAGATCTGACCTTTTCTGCCATTTCATCAATGAGATCAGGTCCTAATAGCATTCTTTCCCCAACTTCATCCCAGCAAGTTGGAGTCCTGCATTTCTTACCATAGAGAGCTTCATAAGGAGCCATCTGAATAATGGAGTGAAATCTATTATTATAAGAAAATTCCACCAAAGGTAGGTGTTTATCCCAACCTCCTTTGAAATCCATAGAGCAAGCTCTCAACATATCTTCTAGGGTTCTAATTGTTCTCCCAGACTGACCGTCTGTCTGAGGATGATAAGCAGTGATGAAACTCAGCTCTGTACCCAGAGTATGCTGAAGACTTCGCCAGAACTTCGAGGTAAATCTCGGATCTCGATCAGATATAATAGAATGTGGTACTCCATGCAATCTTACCACTTCCTTTACATATATCCTGGAAAGCTGATCTAGAGTGAAAACCTCTCTAATAGCAATGAAGTGTGCAGACTTTGTAAGACGATCAACTATGACCCATATAGCATTATTGCATTTGGATGTTTTAGGAAGTCCTGTGACAAAGTCCATAGTGATGTTTTACCATTTCCATTCGGGTATGGGTAATGGTTGTAACATCCCCTTAGACTTCTGTCTCTCAGCTTTAACTTGTTGACAAACCAAGCATCGAGGGACATATTCAGCAACATCTCTTTTTATGCCATCCCACCAGAAGTACTCTTTCAGGTCCCTATACATCTTCATGCTTCCAGGATGAATGGAGAATGAAGAACTATGAGCCTCATCCAGCAGCTCCTTCTTTAATTCGGGGATGGGAGGAACACAAACCCGATTTCTGAACTTTATTATCCCATCACAATCAAGGTTGAATTCAGGAACATTTCTCACCTTCTTTTGTAACTCGACATCTTCTTTCTGTGCCTCTTTAATCTTCACATGTATAGATGGTTGAACATTCATTTGAGAAAGATAAGATTTTTCCCCTTCCATTATAATTCCAAGATCCATCCATTGTAAATCCATAAATATTGGATCTTTTTTGATCCTCATCATGGATAAACTAGCATGGTCTTGTCGACTTAATGCATCTGCCACCTTGTTTGCTTTCCCAAGGTGGTAATGGATTGAGCAGTCATAATCCTTAATCAGCTCCAACCATCATCTTTGACGCATATTCAGCTCCTTTTGTGTGAAAATATACTTTAAACTTTTATGATTAGTATAAATATCACACCATTCACTATAAAGGTAATGCCTCCAAATCTTTAATTCAAAGATTACCGTAGCTAACTCCAAATCATGTGTTTGGTATTTTTGCTCATGGATTTTCAAATGTCATGAGGCATAAGCTATCACCATATCATTTCGCATAAGAACACACCCCAATCCCTTCTTGGATGCATCACTGTAGATCACAAACCATTTTCCACTACAAGGCAGTGTGAGCACAGGTGCACTGGATAACCTTCTTTTCAACTCCTTGAAATTCTCTTCTCATTCCTCTGTCCAAAAAAACTTAACTCCTTTCCGAGTCAACATAGTGAGTAGATTAGATAATCGTGAAAAATCTTTTAAAAAACGTCGATAATATCCAGCCAAACCAAGAAAACTTCGGATCTCAGTTACTGTTGTTGGTCTCAACCATCTTTTGATAACCTCTGTTTTTGCTGGATCCATAGACATCCCCTCTTTTGAGATTATGTGACCCAAAAATGCAACTTTTTGAAGCCAAAATTCACACATGGTAAATTTGGCATAAAGCTTCTCCTTTCTCAGGGTCTTCAATCTAATTCTCAAGTGATCTTCATGCTCTTCCTTTCTCTTTGAATAGATAAGAATATAGTCTATAAAGACTACCACAAATTGATCATGATAGTCTCTAAAGACTCTATTCATTAGATCCATGAAGATAGCAGGGGAATTAGTAAGACAAAATGGAATCACTATAAATTCATAGTGTCCATACCTTGTATGGAAATCCGTCTTTGGTATATCCTCCCTTTTGACCCTTAATTGATGATACCCTAAACGAAGATCAATCTTTGAAAAGTATTGAGCTCCGCGTAGTTGGTCAAATAAATCATCAATGCGTGGGAGAGGATATTTGTTCTTGATAGTGATCTTGTTAAGTCCTCGATAATCAATGCAGAGTCTCATTGATCCATCTTTCTTCTTAACAAACAGAACATGTTCTCCCCAAGGTGACGCACAGGGGTGTATGATTCCCTTATCAAGATTCTCTTGGAGTTTCTTCTTCAATTCCTGCAACTCAATTGGGGCCATTCTATAAGGTGTCTTTGAAATAGGCAAAGCACCCGGTACGAGTTCTATTGAAAACTAAACTTCACGATTTGGTAGATGACCCGATAATTCCTCTAGAAAGACATCATCAAACTCTCGTACGATGGGCATATTCTTAATCGTGAGTTTCTCACCAACCATTTGAGATAAATAACCTTCATTTAGTGGAATCAAGACCCATAAGATGGAAGGAATTTCCACTGGAAGGTTATATTCATCCATGCATCGATAGACGATCGTAGATTGATCTGGAATATGAAATGTGACTTCCCTTCTTTGGAAATTGATATGAGCTCCATGTAGAGAAATCCAATCCATGCCAAGAATCACATGAAATACCACTATAGGAAGGATCACAAGATTTGCAGGAAGCACTTTCCCACAAACTTTAATTGGAGAAGAATTATAAACTTTTGATGCGACTGTTGTGCCATTAGGTGTTGTCACAGCTAACTCAACATCTAATTGATGAGGTAATACGGTGATACCCTTAGAAAATTTTTCAGAAATAAAAGAGTGGGTGGATCCAGAATCAAATAAAACATTTGCTACTTTAGAGTGGATGGTAAGTGTACCTTTCACCACATCGTTATCGTACTCCACATTGCTAATAGAAATTGCATGTGACTTTCCTTTGTCGTTATCCTTAAGAGTATGTTGACGTCGACCATCATCATCAACCATTGGATTTGGGCATTGATTGGCATAATGCCCCATCTCCTTGCACTTGAAACATTGAAGTGTAGTAGGTTCATTCTGTGTATCCCTTCCTTTGTTTTCATCATTAGACATCTTCTTCCCATTATTGCAGCATTAAAATGCCCGATGACCTTCCTTTCCACATTTGAAACATTTACTTGTCCCTTTAAGACAACTCCCTCCATGTTTCTTTCCAAACATTGAGAATAAGGGAAAGCTCATCTTATTTTCAGTGTGCTCTTTAGATTTTCCTTTGAATTCCATTTTCCTCTTCTTATCAAACCCATGTGACTGATGGTTACTCCAATCTCTATCTCAACTTTGAGAGCACATCGAACGATTTCTTCGTAGCTATTGAAGTCCCTTATGGCTAACGCCCTTCGAAGACTTGGTTTTAAGCCACTAAAGAATCGATCGATCTTACTCTCAGGTTGGATAATAATACCAGAAGCGTACCTTGCAAGTCTTGTAAAATTTGCTTCATAGGTACCAACAGATTCATCATCCCTTTGCTTCAGTTCAAGAAACTTTTTCTCTCTCTTTGTTCGGAGAATATGAGGGAAGTACTTATTGAAAAATAAGTTCTTGAACTCGTCCCATTCCATGGACTCAATTTCATCCCTTTGCCTCGTATTCTTAATAAGATTCCACCATTGATTAGCATCTCCTTCCAAACGATACACTGCTAGGATGACTTTATCATGCTCAGAACATTGAAGAACTGAAAATATCTTTTCAGTAGTACTAATCCATTGTTCAGCAACTAATGGATCAGTAGACCCGCTGAAAGAAGGTGGACGCTACCTCATGAAGGATTCAACAGAATGTTGCTCCTTCCTTTGCTCATTTGGAAGTCCTGCATGATTCATAGCTTGAGAAAGGTGTGTGAGCATGGCTACAAGATTTTTCATTCCAACTCCCATATCGTTTGGTTGCTCGGGGGGACAATCATTGCATTGCCCATCACATTCCTCATTAACACGGTTCCCTCAGGTTCTAGCCATTGACTAATACCAAGAAGAATAGTGTGATCAACACTAATTATAATAGGAAAACCACATAATTTAAGAATAAAATTTTCATGCTTAAGTTATTATCGTAGGTTATTCATGGCCATTTCTAAAACACTAAGATTGTGTTCTATGCTTAGACTTATCCTTAGGGTTCTTACTAAGGCTTTCACATCCTAGTTTCCAAAGGTTGACTATACCTTTTCTATGATACTAACTATAACGACCCATACTTTACATACATTGTTAATACATCAAAATTGAAGCACACTTATTACAATATATGACAAAACCACAAAGGACCGTATAGGTATAGTGTCTTTAGAAACTGGGAAACATAAAAAACTGGTTCATAAATATTCTACAGTGTCTCCCATTTATTTCATCATATCTAGGGTCCCTTTTAGCATATTCTACTTAATATCCATCTTCCAGACCTGGGGAAAAGAAAACATACAAAAAATGGTGAGCTCAAATTCTCAGCAAGGGAAAATAAAGGAAATAAAAATCATATCATATCTTTTTGAAAATCATAACCTGCAAAAGAGATCATAATATCTTATCATGGAATAAATCATAGAAATGAAAATGAGATCCCCATAATCATAACATAAATCTTGAAACTTTGTGGAATGCACACATAATCATGGAAAATCATTTCTTGTTAGTCATGACTCCTTGCCAATACTATTTTAGCGGACAAAGTCCATTTCTGAACCGAGTTCACTACTCGTTTCAGTCCTGTATCACTGAACCGAAATAACATTCCGTTCCAGCCATGTCTATCTCATGATATATAAATCTTTACCCAATTCATTGGAGGGAGATATAGGTCCCACCCATATTATAATGAATCCTTTCTTATGTGTGCCACATAATCATAAATCATACATCATCTCATAACACATGTAACAAAAATGGGATTCTTGAAACATCATGACATCATAAAACAAATCATATAAGGTAAATGACTTCATAAAAATAATTCCCTCTCAACATAATCAAATCAATGTAATAATAGGGATAAAAACAGAAACCTTTATTATCTTCGATGGAAAATAATTTTGATAAAACATTTGAACTCCATTCTTGAGGAAAATATCCTTTCTTCTTCAAAAAAAACTTTTCTTTTCTTAACATGTCATACAATTATAAACACTAACAAGTTGATTAAAAATAAAATTTAAAACATGTAAAGGAAGCTTCTTGGAAATAATGTTTTAAAAATCCATTCATGTCATATAAGTTAAAAAAACATTCTTCGTACTTTTGTCAGAAAAGTCAAAAAGTACCTCGTATGAAAAAACGACAAAAGATTCCTTTCATATTCTTTACTAAAAACTCACCGAAGGGTAAAATTGGATTTAAACTATTGTAAGTGGATGGAAACAATATTACATATTGAGGGAACATGGATGTGGATGATAAAATACACCCCAGTAAATACCTAAGTATAAACAATCTCGGATAAAAATGAGATTGTGATATTTCCCCTTACCTTAGGTCTGATTCGCTTTGTACGTTTCCAGAGCTCCTGTATAATGGTTTAAATAATGTTATTGACTTATTAAATAATCATAAATATTGATATGATATCATATATGGTCATATTCGTAGATTCTTATTAGTAATATTTCATTGTTACTTGTAACTCGGGTCTTTATTGCCTTTTGTTCGTATGCATGTTTTTCCAAATAAATTCTTATTCTTATTTTAAGGTTATAGATACCTTATATCCAGAATGGTATTAGTGTAACATATATCATATTTATTCATTCAATTCATTTATATAATTACTATGTAATGATGATCATGTAGAACGAGTCGCATCACATCGTGGAGACGGTATTTCGTACGTACGCACGAGTGATGATATCGTTTCCATGATCGTGGAGTTATATTGGAGTGTATGTAAACTATTTCAGAATCAATATCACTTTTTAATAGTCATATATAGTCATTATTTACACCATTATACCCATCCAAGTAAGGTGGTGGTGGAAAATAGATTACACCACGGCGTGGAGACGGTATTCCGTACTTACGCACGCACGGTGATTTCATTTTTCCGTAGGATGGATAGAAGGTGAATTAGGGTTGTTTCATATTTATAATAACATATCAGTATGTATGTAATACTGATGTTATTACTTTATCATGAAACAACTAAAGAATAAGAAGTTGAAGAAGAAAGAAATTGAAAATATCGGTAATGGATATTACCTCTCCTTTTAAACGCCTCTCTGAATCCTCCACTTAGGGAACTAAGATTGGTCTTTGATGAAGACCAGGACCTATAGGATTATTCTAGGGAAGTGGAGAAGGATTTTTGGCAGGGTTTTTCCGAGATTGGGTGCTCAAATTGGTGTGAGGAGTAGGGGGAGGAGGTGCCCTTTTATAAGGGAGGAGAGGGGCACCTTAGGAATATCTCAAAATATTATTTTATATTAAAGTCAAAATAGGTTTATAATGGTTTCAAAGGGTCTTATTTCGAAGAAAATGTTGGTATGGGTAGAAATACTATCAACCAATAGGATTTAGACAAGTTTAGGTTATTATTTTAACCTTATCAATTAGATTTAACTCTAAGTTAAATAATTTAACTTTTACCGTGTCTTTTTGTTTTCTTACACTATATGGTTAATACACTTACTATAACATGCAAAAAGAACAACAAATTGTTTATTATTAATATATATATACTTATCTAAGTCATTTGGCCGAACCATAGATTTTTAGGAATAAAATAACAATTAATAATATAATATTTTATTTAAAAACTATTTTGTGTCAATTTTGACACTATTTGATATATGATTTTTGTGAAAGTCAATACAGAATTATATGTTCGAAGAAAGTTGATTAAATCAACACTAATATATCATAGTAACCTATAAAATTAGTGGGATTCATAGAAATTCTCAAATTACATTTATTTTGGTGTTTATAACATCAATTATATCAATATTTCATTAATAACATAATTACGGCATCATCATTGTGTCATAAATAAATTAAATTATTTAATGTCTAAAAATTATAAATAAAATACCATTATGTAGGAAATATTTTTATCTTTCTAACTAATATTTATAGTCGAATTTATCTTATGTATAACCCCATATTAAAAATTATTTACTTATTAAACTTTGATTTTAACTATTTTAACCCTTCTTTAAATAAATTAATAAATTTCCTAATCTAATCCACGTGGGCCTAAATGGTCATATTTTGTTCCTAAGCTTGTTTTTTGGTCGAATTATACTTATCTAATAGAATTAGGACACGTGTTAGCATAATAGTAATATCATATTTACCCTTTGTTACCCTATTTACTATTAACCGCGGTAAAAAAAGTAAAAAGTTACTATTCACCAAAAAATTATTTTTATCTCATTGAACCACATTTTACTTACTGATATCAACCGTGTCTGCCGGATTTTCAAAATTCCATTAACAGAAGCGGTAAATTTATGTTTTATGCAAAATTCAGTTTTCAACCTACCACTTAGTGGTTTCAATATTCATCAAAAATTGAAAGTTTTCTGAAAAATACCAAGATTTCACCCTAGGATAATTTCGGTATTCCGAATCCAAAAATGAAGTCCATTTTGAAAAATAAAATTTATAAAATTTCAAAAAGTGGTTATTACTATTCATAATGGATAGTTTTAATAATATTTTAATAGCATATCGTTGTTTAGTGAAACTCAGTATTGCGTACGACGCAAGCTATCGAGGAAGGTCGCAATTGCCTGTAAAGTAAGACAAGATAGTGTGTACTGAAAGATTCCTTTGATAACATAAAAATAAAATATTAGTCATAAAAATCGCGGGTGTTACAATGGGTACCTGGAGTGTCGTAAACTACACACCATGTACTATGAAATTTCTACACGGTCATCACACGACATGTACTCGACAAGCACACAACCGACACTCACCTAAACTGTACACATAGTTTACATAGAATTACATGGCGTGTAGTTTGAAAATTTCAAGAAACTACCCATTTTCTCCAGTTTTCTCAGGGACAAGTCAAAATTCAAACAGGGTCGGGATATTGACCCGTTCAAAAAAACCCGGGTTCTTACACAGGGAGCCTGAGAATTGAGATATTAAAATATAATATTGATTAAATCATGCATGTGATATTTTATTTTTATAATGGATTAAATCCAAAATGGGGACATAGATTAGAATATTGTGAAAATCATTGATTTCTAAACATTGGTTTTACACTAGGTGGGAAAATAATTAGAGTGTGTCAGGATTTTGGTTGAAGATGACTGTTAGCAGGTAAATTATGAAATAAAATAATTTTTTTTATTTTATTATTTTAGAAATTTACAAAACAAAAAATATCCCTATAAATATATTTTCTAAAAAATTAAAATGGATATCATGTAAAAAAGGGAATATTATAGAGGAGGATGAGAGTATTATTGTCTACTGACAAATCATGAGTGTGTACTGACAATAGAATATCACGTTGAATAGAGAGATGAGTGAAGATTGCAAAAAGATCATCAAAATTATCACCAATGGATTAATTCCACAAAAATTATCAATAAAATCAAGGATGGGATATTTTATTTCATTTTTATGAATCCAATGTGATTCCTTAATTTTGTTATGATGGAAAACGTTATTTGTGATAGGAGAAGGATTTTTGAATTGTTATATTAATGTTCATGAATTATAAAATATATGGTCACATGATTTTAGAATTAAAATTATTCAATAATAAATATTATTTTTATATTTAATTATGTTTTGATTATATTTTTTCTATAATGTCTAATGATGGATTTATCTCCCTCATCAGTATAGATTATTCTTCTATGTCCGCTTTTTATTCCCTCACATGGGATGATGGCCCCGAACATAGGGTGGAAAATGACAAAGAATACCTCATTAAGGGTGTAGTAGTGAAGATAACCCAAAATATGGGTGGTTCTATATTAGTTAACCTTAGTGATGTTTACGTGTAAACTTGGTGCATTCAAGTGGAGGATCCTTTCGTGCACCATTGGATAAAGGCAAGAGGTGTAGTTATCATTTGGTGCTGTCTACATTCGTTGAGAGGAAGTTCTATGTGAAGTTGGATGTGTGTGATAGTATGAGTATTTTTATGTGTGGTTAGTTTATGATTATGTGTTTTAGGGTTTTAGTGTGGAAACCAATTATGGAATAATATGATATAAGAGAATGATGGAATAATGAAATAAGGGATTTAGTTTTTTTAGTATAAAATTATTGATCCTAGGTGGCGTGATAAAATTTGGCATATGAATGAGGAAGGTATCTTGTGAGAATTAACATAATTAGATCCCTCTTTACGTGCTATTTTAATTAAATTTTTCAACTACTGTTATTATTATCAGATCTAGTTTCTAATGTAAATGATTATGAGGCATTATATTGATTATATATTAGTTGGAATGTTACCCTAAAATTAAGGTGGCTGATTGAAGACAAATTTTTTGTGCATATTTTTTACTTTGGGCACGAACCCATGGAGATCCCTTTATATGTTATATGATGAAATACATTTTTAATGAGTGTCTGTTTGGGGAATGTAAATGACATATCCCGCATTTTCTTTTTTAAATATCAAAATGGCATGATAAAATTATTCATATATGGTTTTTTACTATTACATTTTGGTGGATTTATATTTTATATAGATGGGATGATGATGATCCATGTCAATGCATCCAGATTTTCATAGACTCTGATATTATACCATGATCTGCCTATCTTGAGTATTTTTGCACATATAATGAGATTGATTAATTTATTTTCAAAGTAGATATATGTTGGTTTTTTATGATAGATAACTTCTCCTCTCAGTGATTCATTGTGGTTTTGAGTTATCATGAGTGATAATTAGAGTGTTATTGGTGTTGGTAATTCCCTATTGTGTTAGGGAGTGGGTCCCCATATTTTTTACATAGGTAGATTTTGTACTCTGTCATAATATAGAAGGGATTAGTTAATAAATATACATATTAGTATTTCTCATATCAATGAGCTCCGGTGGGGAGAAGAGCCTCCATTAGAGTTATGTGTCCCTCATTTATGTAGTGAATCAGTGTCGTGTGGGCCCCTCTAAAAAGATTATGGAGTGCATGCATGTAATACTTGACTGGATTTGGGTATCCTCGGACTATGGAGGTATTAAGAGTTATGTGGACCCCTCCCAATGGATTGTAATATGGTTCTTTAGTATGTTGTGTTCCAGAGATTGATATTTTGAGCTACATCAAAAAACAACATTCTTAGTTGTGTTGTGGAGATGGATACCCCCATTCTCTCTTTGTTTGGAATTATTATTGAAAATATATAGGTTATGAATTTACTAATTATTGTAATAATTTTGTTCTCAAATTTTAATTTGAAATCATTCTTTTTAACAAGATGAATACCCTCCATTAACGTTTTATATTGATTTCAGGGTGTCTAGTTGGGTAAGTTTATACTCACCTACACATGAGCTTTTTTGCACTTCATGTCTCTTATGTAGACTAGTGAATTAATATATGTGATTACAGTGGACCAAGTATTAGTTGAGTTTAATAGTTCTTGGTGGCACCGACGGTGTTTAGTGGTCAAACGCTAGAATTAGGATTCAGGATCTCCCTTAGTATACTCATTAATGGTGACGCCAAAATAGTTTCCCCATTTATTTATAGTGGGTTATGTATTTGCCTCATTATACAATGTTAATTATTATTTTTTCTTTCGTTTACTTCCTGGGGTCATTTCATGTTTTTTTATATTTTAGATGTAAAAATATGTTATTTTACTTCTTCACTATTGTATAGATGGATAAGCATAAGGATAAAGTTACATTAGGCTATGGTCTTCTATTTCATTTTATGCATATAGAGAACTAGTCACCAGACCTTGGAATATTGAAGCTAGGCTGGGGATCATCTCAGAATAAATATCTCAATCTATGTGATCTTTTGGGGGTCGGTTCATGACATACTATTATCAAATATGTTCATCCTCGGTTCGTTGTTGTGGTGGGACCCATCGAAATGATTTGATAAGAATGGATAGAAAAACTGTCTAAGTGCCTCAAGAGAGTGTTTCAGGCTAGTTGATACATTGTTGGTGTGGCGATAGATGTATCCCTTCAACAAGATTTATAAAAAAATTTACTAATCGTACTAAAGAATCATATGTGTGGAACAATTGGTGCATGCATCATATAAGATCGAGTCCTTTGAGTATCCTTTTTGATTGGGGTTATCTAGATATGATTTCTGAATGTGGTATGTCTTGAAAACATTAGATATTCCCCCAAAATCATAGCCAACTATTATTTAGAGGAATTTTCATGATGAATACTATTTGATGAATAGATCCTAATTTATATACTTATAAATGTTATGTTTCCTCTAGGTGAGAATTGAGTTTCTAATGAAAAATCCTTGAGTGGTGTAGGTAGATGATTGTTCATAAGTTGAGCAGTGTGTAACTCTAATATCATAGGATGATGGTACACATGGACTTGAAGTGTTACTTGAGTTCAATTTATAGGAATTATTGTGGTTGTGTGGTGATCCAGACCCTCACATGTTGGAGGATTGGTTTAAGGTAGTGGTCTGAGTATACCGGCTTGTGTTAAACCCAAAAGATCTGATGGTATCTGTCACAACTAGTTTTCTCTAAGGAGAAACAATTTTTTATTGTGGTACTAGATGAAGAGAATAATATATTTCTTTTGCATCATGGACTCCAAAGTAAAATATCTCCCTGGATTCATGGTGAGCGATCCCCCATTCTCAAGGGGATTAGGTGTGCATGATCCTATGGTTTGACTATCAAAATTTGTTAGGAACCCTCTCAATGATGGTTCTAGTGTTGAGACATATTCATGATTATTTTGGGAAATAGAAAAGTCTTATCATGGATATATTCAACGTCGCTTTGGGGATTAAATGAAAAGTGGCAATTCCCACACCAAGATGCATCAATGTGATAAGATTTGGAATTTTTCGAGTGAGTTACTCCCCTCAATAATATAATGTCGCGTTTTGGTGGTTTAGTTCCTTTAAATTGTATTTTTGAGGTTTTTTATGTGAAAATGTTATTGTAGAGGGAACTAGTTCAAGAGAAAAATTGGACAAGGGAGGGTATGGATAAGATAAATGGGGTTGATGACCCTATGATCTTGGTTGTGATTGAGGTACAATTTCTTCCTTCTCTCAAAACAGAGCCAAGCCACACTGTTTGAGGCCTAACGAAAAAAAAATCCATTTATTCTCAAAACATGGTTTTGAAGTATTCTTATATTATGATTAATTGTTACACACCTCTTATAGTGTGGACTCGCACTAGGTGGAGAGAGATAGACTTGTTTGGAATATATTAATTGGAGGTGGATAAGACCTATGATATCATCCTTTTAAAGCATTTTTCTCCTCATTCAATTCTTAGATGAAAGTCACCAGATACTGTTATATTGTACCATAGATAGTGGTATGATATTTTCCATCATGGGTGAGACTGAGTCCCAAAAAAAGTAGGATGAGAAAATTTGTAGTAGGATATAGCTAATTTTATTAATTTTCCAAAATGAAAATTGGAAAAGTGGACCATATGATATAATAGTTTCATATAATGGTTGAGTATTATGAGTATTTCCATCATGAATATGTGCTAGGTTGACCTCCCATTTAATATTTATTTTCTTTATAGTCTTGCACTATGGATAACTCCTTATCTACACTATAATATCATATAAACCAATGTATCGTTAGAGTTTATGGTGTTGTTGGATGATTCTATAGATTATGGTCTTACTATACACCGTTTCTTCACCTAGGAAACCATATATTTTTCTCATATGATTATAAATATATATTGTGGTTTTGTGATGATTAAAGTCATCTAAATTGAGTGAATTTTGGGAATAAATACACTAACATTAGAATCAATGACTTTATTGCCTGGTTCATAGAGGCAAAGTGGTTCTCGGAGTTTGAATTAGTATGGGATGTCACAAACTCTGGGTTCATAAGCATGTTACACCAAATGTGGATTTAAAAAGTTACTATTAGTTCGGTGTAGTCCACTTTGGTGACCTCCTTGGGTGATCAAAATATATGGGGGAACATATGAGGCACTTTTGGATGGTTCTATACATTCTCCTAGAATAGTATAACGTCTGGAATCTCCCATAGAGAAATATGTGGATTTCTTAGGTCTAATATTTTTAATATGCCTTCTTGGGCATGGGATGACAGTGGACCCATTAAAGGTTGAGAAAATGATGGATTTAGAGCAACAAAATGGCATGGTCTTTGTATAATATGGTCATATTGATGCTTTCCTCCTATAGATATTGAGTGAGTTAATGGTAAATTTGACTTATTTGTAGATGGACCATGTGGGTTAGAATATGTCATTTCCCCACCAATATATGGTTTTTACCCCACTATTTTTTAACTTATTAGGGAGGCTCAACATGGAGATATTAACTATAAGATATTGCATGACCAGATATCCATTAGTCACTATCATGATGGTTTTTCTAAAGGTAGGTATCATGTTATCCTTGATCGAGGAAGAAGGGTTTCACTATTCATATTATGAGAGAATGTGTTGTAGAGGTTGAATAGACACGGAAGTAAATATTTGATAGGTGAGGATATACTGGGTTCCTTCATCATCTAATTGGGTATCCCAGGATGTTATATCAACTTGTTGTGTTTGAATCATTGTGTATCACCTACCGATGGGTGGAGGCCAAGGTGTCTACAAGGAAGTTTAAATGGGAAGGTTTCTTTGATGTTTTTATGATGGATCATCCATGATCAGTGAGAGGTCATGATAAAAATTGGTTGATTGTGGACAAAATCACCAAGCTGACTGACTTCCTTAACATCTATTTGTAATGCTTTGTGGGGATTTTGGGAACATTTTGTGTCTGGGAGTTAGAAATATTATCATTAAATACCCGTAAAGATCATTACAAACCATGATTTGTACTTCATGTCCTAGTTTGGGATAGGATGTAAGAGTCCATTGTAAATCGGTTTCATTTGAGCACAATTTTTTGACCCCCTAAAAAATGAATAACCATAGTAGACCACTCAAGCCCTACAGAGCATGATTTTGGATTGTATGTCCTTTTTGGGCCATACTTGAGAGGAACAACAACTTTTAGTTGAGTTAGCTCATCTATATAGTTTTCATTCCAATATCAGTGTAGAAAAATGTTTTTCCACATACATAAGAGCATGTATTTCACCACTGTATTGGTTAGATGTATTGGTAGAGAACTCCTGGAGATCAATAGTTGGTGATGAAGATGGTTGTGAAAGGTCCTGTACATCCAGAGGCAAATGTGGACCGCCTGAAAACATCAAGATATCTTTTTGGTAAATATCGGTCTATTTGGTGATCTCACCTCATTGAGGGTTATATATATGGGCATATGATGATAGGATCTATCAAAGGTTATTAGGTTAGGTATCTAGTAATGATTTTTGTTAGAAATATGGTGTACCTTTTGAACCTATAACTACTTATATTATTGGTTCTTGGTGTATTTCTTCTATCACATGTGTAGAGATATGTGAATTATTCATTAAAAGATGTCTACATTGGATAGATATATGTTTAGTGTGGAGTTATATGTTTTGGGTTACATGTGTTTTTTGAGGACCAAAAGGATAAGACCATTCATTGGAATGTGATTCCCTTAGGTGTGTGTCTTATAAAATAACTTGAAACCTCAGGAGGCCTCAAGGGAGTGAGAAACCCCATTGAAAGATCAGTATCATCACTATCCTAAGTTGGTTTTCACTTTTTTGGGATGATAATCCATAATCTAGGGAGTGTGTAATTACTACATTTTTTCCTATTAAATTATATATTTGATTGATAATTGGGGGAGGAATAAAGAGAGTAGAAAATAATCGATGTATAATGAAATTAATAACAAAGGAATCATCAATAACATCTGCCTTCATATTATAATGAAAATAACATAATGATAAAAAAATATGTAAGGGGAAATTCATGGATATATATAGAATCTATGAAATCCACCACATAATTTCCTTCACAACTTGTATGCAAGACATCCATGTAGTTGGATAATAAATATCATCATTCATGAATCTGGTGGGTGATATGCCATGAATGGTTAGAGGAACCAGTGAGGGGTATTGAGATGATCTTGGATTCTGACACAACAATAGATGTAACACCCAAAGCTTCCACAGTACGCATCTCTTTAAATAATGCAGTAGTGTGTGTTGTACGCAACTTCGAGTTCAAACACACACCACTACCAATCAAATTAGACATTATGAATAGTAATACCCACTTTTTGAAATGTTATAAATATTGTCAATCAAAATGGACTTCATTTTTAGATTTGGAATACCGAAATTAGACTAGGGTGGAATTTTGGTATTTTTCTGAAAACTTTCATATTTTGATGAATAGTGAAAATTACTAAATTTTAATTAAATACATCTTTTTTAATCAAAATAATTAATAGTGATAAATTATAAATTTTAGTGGTTTTAATGTATATTTAGAATATATTTTTACCATTTAATACAATTTTTGTCATTGGACATAATTTCACCTTTAAACCGGACATAAACAATTATCAATCTTTTATTAGTTATTATTTCTTTAAAACATGCTTTTTGTTTTGACGGTGGGAATTAATTTTAAATTAATTCCTGCCACTTCTGTGTTTTGAATTTAGAAAAAATGGATTCCATATTTCGAATCAGGAGGTCCAAATATTGTAAATTGGAAACAGTTATTTTTTGACATTTTGAATAATTACTTTAGTAAATATTTTATTTACCATAATTAAAGAGTAAATCCCGTAAATAAGGGTAAAAAATAATATTATAATAATACTAAATTACCATAAAAAGTGTCTTAATCCTATTGGTTGATACATTTCCGACCATCGGAATCTTTGGTTCGATTTTGGGACGCCATGGAGCCACTTGTAAGTGATAATGACACTTTATATTAATTTAGTTAAAGTAAAGGAAAAAATGACATAAGCATATATTTTTTTGAAAAACATTTTTTACATAGGTTTATTTATGTTATATTATTGACTATAAATATTAATTAAAAAGATAAAAATATTTCCTACATCATGGTATTTTTTTATAATTTTTAGACATATAATAATCTAAATTATTTATGACACAATAATGATATAGTGTTAACCTCATTAACAAATAATTTAAATAAATAAGATTATAAAGACTTAAATAATACCCAAAACCTTTTCCATTATTATTGGATGATTTCAATTCGATCATGTGTCATCGTATCTTAAGATCTAATTAGTTTTTGACGTTTAGAGACCGAATATCACTATATAATAAAATAATACTCTCAATCATTCCTAAAGATCCCCTCCCCCTCCTTATAAAAGGACACCACTTCTAACCAATTCCTCGCACCTCTCAAGCCTTTTGGCTAATCCAAACTCTGCCCAATTAATATCCTGACATACCTCTTCTCCTACTATAAACCTTACCTTATAAAGAAGGCACTTCAAGAGTCCTTTTTGGTTCAAACCAAAGGGGGTTACCCAAATTCAAGGTAACAATTTCTCTTAGCTTCTTTTCTTTTATTTTATTTCTCCAACCCCTAAACTATTAAAATTCTTTTCTTTTGTAACTAAACCAGTATACAAAATATACTAGGATATTTTTAAGAGAATTATTCAAACTCCACTTACACACACCTCCATCTAATGGGTGAAGAACATAATGTTCTTGTGGATGCTAACCAAACGCCTCACGAAACGATGATTGTTCAATTATATCCTACCACAACTCATGGTGGAAATTATTATGGAACCATAATTAAATATGATATTAATGATATTTATTCTATATATAGTTTTCTTGTAATTCCATTTTATATTATACCATTATTCGTTTCATTGTGTTTATATATATACGATAATTTCATTTGAGGAAGTGCGGACTACTGCCCCCTCAAAGTGATATGACTCGTTCATACCATACATGGACTGTATAAAGGATGGTGTTAATGAACATAAGTAACATATATAAGATATTATATAATACTGAACTAATAATATATCTATGTATCATTTGGGTTTGATTCCTTTTAAATTGAAAAATGAAATGGAAGTAGCGTTCCTGCGTACGTACAGATTACCGTCTCCACAAACACGATGAGATTCATTTCCCCATCGTATCCATTCAAGTATAATTCTCATTTAATGATTAATAAGAATGTTTATGGACTTCATACCATTCTAGATATGAATATGATACAACCTATCCATAACAAACACGACTTATGTAACAAAACATAAAAATTAAAACTTGTAAGTTAACACCCGAAACGACAATAATACTAAGATATTATGAACAAAGAAATGTTAAAACATCATATATGATATCATAATTATGTATATGGTTCTTCAATAATTTAATAAGAATGTTTTAACTGTTATATATGAGGTTAACATTCCATCGACTAAGGAAAAGTACAAGGTAAGGGTTTATTTCAAAATCTTTTCATTATCCGGGGTTGTTTATTCGTAATTATATATTGGGACATCTTTATCATCCACATGAATGTTTCTTAAAAATGTATTTCAAATCATTCTTACTATTTTACAGACCATGGGTTAACGAAAATTATACCATTGTTTGACTTTTTATAATAAATTTATAAAAGAATATTTCTGTCGTTTCCCAAACAAGGACTTTTTTTAACATTTTATACGGAATTAATGTAAGAATGTATTTTTTAACATATACGGTTGGTGCATATATTTTCCACCTGTATTAAATCTTCTACCCTCCCCTTACAAGATTATAAGGATATTTTCAAATTAAATGTTTTATTTAATAATTATGTGACTTTTAAATTATTTCAAAAAAATAGTTATTTATCTCAAATAGTTTTGATTTCATCTATGTCAAGATCCTTTGTTGGATTTCAAACTTATTTGAAGCTTATTTATTATGATACAAAACTTCCATATTGTATTGAATTTTTTGTGATATTATTGACTTTGGATGTGTTATTTTTATACCATTTATGGGTTATGATGAAATTATTGACATTTTGTATGCTAGTTTTAATACGAATGTTTATGTTATGTTTAAACTAGTTCATATGAGAAATGAATTGGACATAGTAAGTGAAGGGTGGAGCACATTATAGATCCTCTATGCATCGGTAGTTCTCATCAGACAAAATAGTGTCATGGCACAAGGCCTTGACAAATATATTTGTAGTCTTGGCACAAGGCCTTGACTATATGGTTATGATAGTCTGGCATTATGCATTCCATCATTATGAAAGTGGTTATTGATATTGCATGTGATTATTCGACTCGTAGAATATCTATGTGAATAAGTAAATGGCATTATTTCAATTTATTTCTTCCATATTACGATGAATTTCAAGTCTGAAAGGATTATGTTTTAGTTATACATTGCCTTAAATGTTTATTCTTATTTATGAAAGTTTCTAATCTATTATTATCCTTTCTGGGCATTTGATCTCACCCATTTCAATGTTTTATTTTTCCTAATATGTGAAGAACTATTTTATGAATGTCCTGCAGGGATAGTATAAAGCGATATGAGTGTGGAGGGAATATGTTGTTCTAGTTTTCACTTTATGATGTAATGTAAACTTTATGAATTTATCTAGTAATTCCAAGGCTACTAAACTAATTGGTCTTTTGAGACCTGATATTTTTTGATCATGCCAATGATATGTAATAATTCACTAAATCTGGGAAACCGAGGTCGAGGCGTTATAGTTGATATCAGTGGAAGTTTAGTACAAACCTTTGGAGGTAGATTTAGATAAACTCTGATTAGAGCACATAGACCAAAGATGTACTTTGAGGATTAGTATAGAATAACTTCCTAGAATTTTGTTATTGTAGAGATTTTGTATGTTCTCTGAGCAATACATTCGTGTTTAGATATGAGCAGGTAGAGGTGGCTCTAGTACAAATGTACCTAGAGGTAAAACCCAAAAACACTGCTTTGAGCTATACTCGAATGGGAACTGGTGCACAACAATGGGCCTAGCTACACTCTTGGTTATGACTCTCCCGAGGGATATGCTTAGGATAATTATCATTTTCTTTACAAACCATTATGAAGGGTTTATGAGTATATACTTCCACAAAGAAAACATTTTTATGATTATGGATTATATCAATAAATAGTTCAATTTATGTTTAGTATTTTACAAGTTTTGAATTATGTATTTTGATTCATAAATTGTTTTATTTTATGCAATTGTCTATAAATGGAACCTAGTGGAAGGAAAGGAAACCATATCAATTCACGCACTCCATGTAGGGATTTCGCTCATGCAAAAGATAATCATAGTGGAGTTGGTGATGCAACTAGTTCTGATCAGCTAATCACCATACTGAGACAACTCACTCAGGTTACGAATAAAAATATTACCCGTATGGAGCACCCTGATCCACAACATGGAGGATAAATGTTTGATCGCATCATGAGGCAAAAGCCACCAACATTCAATGGGAGTAAAAATCCATTAGTATCTAAGCAACGGATAAAATTTTTAGAGATAATATTTCATGCCCTGGGGAGTAGCGAAAGGGAAAAAGTTATCATGGCAGTTTACCGCCACACTGGAGATGCTGATCAATGGTGGTCATTGATTCAAAAAACAAAGGAATATGATGAATTATCAAATATTGAATGGAGAGAGTTCCATGATATTTTCTTAAAAAAATAATTTCCTCATGACCATCGAGCAGATATGGAAGGGAAATTACTGAGTCTGAGAAAAAAGGAGGACGAGAACGTCGCAACGTATGAGGCTAACATTAAAAGGTTAGAGAGGCATGCAGCAGATTATATACATAACCCAAGAAGTAAGATAGATCATTTCTTTTATGGGATAATACCATTTATATGTAAAGCATTAGTCTCAAAATCCTTCTCGTTGTACGAAGAAATTGTCTCATGTGCTATTAAGACAGAAAAGGAATTCTCTATGTATTATGAAGTTAAAGAAAATCAAGAGAAGAACAGATCTACTGATCACTCTGGGAATGGAAATAAGGGGAAGAAGGAAAAAGTTGAATATCCATTCTATAGTAAATGTGGGCATAAACACCCCGGTACTTTCTTAAAGGGAATGGGAGTCTGTTACAAGTGTGGTGAAAAAGGCCACCAAGCTCGTGATTGCAAGGGGTAGAAGGAAGCGATCGTTCTTCAATGCTAGAAACAGCAGGGAGATGGGAAATTATTAAAATGACTGTCCTAATATTCATGTGAACATACCTTAGAAAAGTCCTAGGGATCAAGGCCATGATTATTCTATCACTACTTCTGAGGTTGAAGACCTATAAGGCTTGGTGGCAGGTAATTTAATGGCTTCATCAAGTTTACCCAATGCATTATTTGATTCTAGATCATCACATTGTTTCATATCATCCCTGTTTGCTATGAAAATTAGATATTTCAAATTTGATTTAAAAATGGAGTTGTTAGTTAAAACTCCTAAGGAAAGTATCATTGCTACAATGTTCTGTGGATCCGTCCCCATTAGGGAATATAAATGTTTTTTATCTGCTAATTTCATCATCATACCAATGACTGAATTTGATATAATTCTCGGTATGGATTGGATTTCTGACCATGATGCAATATTTTATAGTAAGAAGAATGAGGTTACTATTTTTGATGATGATGATAATGAACACCCTATCTTCAGAGAAGAATCCTCACCACCTAATTGTTATCTAGATCCACCCCCAGTAGCTCATTTAATTTGAATTATCATGGAAGTATAGAATGAAATAAATGTGGGTGAGAAAAGGAATGTTCAAATAGAAGATGTACCTATTGTGAAGGAATATGTTGATGTGTTTTTAAAAGATTTACCTGGACATCATCCAGAATGAGACATGTATTTTTTCATTGATTTAATTCTTAGTTCATGGCCTATATCGAAGACCCCATATAGAATGGCCATTGTGGAAATAGTTTAACTAATGAATCAACTAATGGAATTGAGTAATAATGGATTTATTCACCCTAGTGTCTCTCTATGGGGATCCCATGTCCTTTTTTTAAGAAAAATATGGATCTATGAAGTTATGTATCAACTACAGGGACATCAATGCTACAATAATTAAGAACAAGTATCCCCTACCTCTCATTGATGATTTATTTGACCAAATGCATGGTGATAAATACTTTTGAAAGATTTACCTTCGATCTGGATACCATCAGTTGTGTGTGAAGAAGGAAGATATTTTGAAGACATCATTTCGAACCAAGTGCGAGCATTACGAGTTTACAGTAATGCCTTTTGGGTTGACAATTTCACCCTCTGTTTTCATTGATCTATTTAATAGAGTTTTCAAGTAATATCTCAATGATTTTGTGGGGGTATTTATTGATTATATCTTGGTGTACATTATAAGGTACCAATATCATGAAAATCACTTGTGCATTATCCAGAAGACTCTTAGAAGACATGAATTATATGGGAAGTTTAGCACGTGTGAATTATGGCTTAATGAGATTTATTTTATAGGCCATATTATCTCTAAGGATGGAATATCTGTTGAACCTTCTATGACCAAGTCAATCCAAGAATTTCCTAAACCATCGAGTTTAACTGAGGTACATATTTTAATTGGTTTATCAGGTTATTATCAACATTTCATCCCGAATTTCGCCCGATTGGCTAACCCATTAACAAAGCTCACATGTAAAGGGGTTAATTTTTTTGTAAAAAAGAGTGGGATGAATGTTTTGAAGAACAGATTATGAGATTATTCAATGATCCTATATTGAATCTACCATCGAGGAATGATGGGTTCTTTTTTTATAGTGACGCATCAAAGAACGAACATTGTTGTGTCCTTATGCAGAATGATAGGGTTATTGCCTATGCATCACGGCATCTGAAAGTTCATGAGGAAACCTATCCAGCTCATTATCTTGAGTTATTAGCTATAATAATTGATTTTATGATTTGGAGACAATATCTGTATGGTGAAAAATTTGAGATTTATACTGATCAAAAGAGTATGAAGTATATTTTCTAACAGAAAGAACTCAACATGAGGAAATGGTGATGGCTTGAACTACTCAAGGATTATGATTGCATGATACACTACCAATAGGGGAAGGAAAATATGGTAGAATATGATTTCAGTAAAAAGGATCATGGGGTTTTGAACAAAATGAGAGTTTAAAAGGATCTTATATACATGGATCTAGTAAAGATGGATATGGGAATAACCATGGAAGGTGAAGCATCAATGCTTTTTCAAATGGATTGCAAACCCTCTTTACATGAAAGGATTAAGAGTTCTCAGACCGGTGATGAAGAGTTTCAAAAGTAGATTAAAGCTGTGAATGATGGGAGATTGAGTGACTTTGTGTATGAAGATGGAATTTTGAAGTTGGGAAGACATATTGTGTTCCCGATATACCTAATTTAAAAAGGTAATTGTTAGATGATGCTCATAGTTCCAATTTCTCTATAGACCCTGGGAGCACCAAAATGTATTGAAATTTGAAGGAACATTTTTTGTGGGACAACTTGAAGAGGGAGATTGCTGATTTTGTGTCAATATGTATGGTTTGTCAACAAGTGAAAGCTGGAAGGCAACAACCTGGTAGAGTGTTTCAACCTCTTCCCATACCGGAGTGGAAATGGGATAATATTACGATGGACTTTGTCATGGGACTACCAAAGACTCCTAGAAGTAATGATGGAATATGTGTCATTGTTGATCGTCTTACCAAGTCAGCACATTTTCATGCTATAAGGGAATATCTACCACTTGAACATCGAGCAAGACTATATATTAATGAAGTTGTGAGACTTCATGGAGTACCCCTATCAATTGTTTCTGATCGTGATCCCCATTTTACTTCAAGATTCTGGAAGCGTCATCAGAAGGCCTTGGATACTGGACTTCGTTTGAGCACTGTCTACCACCCTCAAATAGATGGACAATCAGAATGGACTATTCAAACCTTAGAAAACATGTAGAGATCATGCTTACATGGATTTTTGGTTATGTGGGATCAATATTTACCTATGGTAGAAGTTTCATATGACAATAGTTTCCATTCAAGTAGTCGGATGGCACCATATGAAGCATTATACAAAAATAGATGTCTCACACTAACCTGTTGGGATGATGTTGGTGAAAGAAAACTCGTAGGCCCAAAATTGGTGGATGAAACGATGGAAAAGGTGAAGGAAATTCAAAACCACATCAAAGAAGCTCAAAGTAGGCAGTAGAGCTATGCCGATTACCGAAGGAAGGATTTGTAATTTTAGGTAGGAGATCACGTTTTCTTGATGGTATCTATATGGAAGGGAGTTATACGTTTTGGTAAGAAAGGTAAAATGAGTCCCAGGTACATCAGACCTTTCAAAATTCTTGAACGAATTGGGGTTGTAGCATACCATTTGGAAATACCACCAAATCTCTCCAAAGATCACGATGTGTTCCACCTATCACTGTTAAGAAAATACATGCCTGACCCAATGCATGTACTCACCTATGAGGAATTATAACTGGAACCCGATCTATCTTATTCCAAAGAGCATGTCAGGATTCTTGATACTAGAGAACAAGTTTTGAGAAATCGGACGACTCATCTGGAAAAATTTCTATAGAGAAACCATAAGATGGAAGAAGCAACGTGGGAACCCGAGGAACATATGATGAAGAACAACCCGAGTAATTTTTTGCAGTAATATCGTAGAAATTTAAAGTACTAAATTATTTTAAGGACAAGAGAATGTAACACCCCAAGATTCCATGGTACAATTCTCTTTAAATAATACAGTAGAGTGTGTTGTACACAACTTCGAGTTCTAACACACACCACAACCAATCAAACTAGCTGTTATGAATAGTAATACCCACTTTTTGAAATTTTATAAATATTATATTTCAATATGGACTTCATTTTCGGATTTTGAATATCAAAATTATCCTAGAGTGAATTTTTTTTATTTTTCTGAAAATTTCATATTTTTCTAAAAAGTGAATATTAATAATTTTAATTAAATACAACATTTTTAATCAAAATAATTAATATTGATAAATTATGAATTTTAGTGTTTTTAAAGTATATTTTGAATAAATGTATACCATTTAATACAATGTTGGTCATTGAAAATAATTTCACATTTAAACCGGACATAAACAAGTATCAATCTTTTGATAGATATTATTTCTTAAAACACGTTTTTTGTTTTGATAGCGGGAATTAATTTTAAAATAATTCTGCAAATTATGTTTTTTGATCATTGAAAAATGGATTCCATATTTAAAATCATGAGGTTCAAATTGTGTAAATAGGTAAATTTTATTTTTTGACATTTTGAATAATTATTTCCTTGAATATTTTTTTACCATGGTTAAAGGGTAAATCTAGTAAATAAGGGTAAAAATAATATTATAATAATACTAAATTACCCTAAAACATGTCCTAACCCTATTGATTGATAATTTCCGACCATGAGAATATTTGGTCGATTTTAGGACCCCATGGAGCCACTTGTAAGTGATAATGACTCTATATTAATTAATTTAAAGTAAATTCAAAAATGACATTAGTATATATCTTATAGAAAAACGATTTCTACATAGGGTTATATATGTTATCTATTCTACAATAAAAATTCATTATAAAGCTTAAACAATTTCCTACATCATGGTATTTGTTTTATAATTTTTAAACATCTAATAAACTAAATTATTTATGACATAATAATGATGTAGTGTTTACCTCATTAATAAATGATTTAAATAAATCATATTATAAAGAGTAAAATAATACCCAAAACCTATACAATTCTTATTGGATTATTTCATTTCGTTCAGGAGTAAAATTATATTCATATTTAATGATTTTTGGACCTTTATAAACTGAATATCATTATATAATAAAATAATATGTTCAATCTTTTCTAAAGAGCTCCTCGTCCCCCTTAAAAAAGGACACCACTTCTAACCAATTCCTCAAACCTCTAAAGCCTTATAGATCATCAAAACTCTACACAATTAAACTCCCTACATCTCTATACTCCTCATAAAATCCTTACCTAAGGCATAAGGCACATCAAGACACCTTTTTGGTTCAATCCAAAGAGATTTACCAAAATTAAAGGCAACAATTTATCTTAGCTTCTTTTATTTTATTTTACATCTCCAAACCCTACACTCTTCTTATTATTTTATTTTGTATCAAAACCAGTATACTCAATAAACTAGTATATTTTTATGAGAATTATTCTTACTACACTTACTCTTACCTCCATCTAAGGGGTGAAGAACATAATGTTTTTGTGGATAGCAACCAAATGCCTCAGGAAATGATGATTGTTCAATTATCTCCTACCACCATTCATGGTAGAAATTATGACGGCACTATAATAAATATGATATTTATTCTATTTATTCTATTTATTCTATATATAAACATATCTAATTCCATTTTATATCATACCATTATTCATTTCATGTTGTATATATATACGATAATTTCATTTGAGGAAGTGCGGAGTACCACCCCATCAAAGTGATATGACTCGTTCATACCATACATGGAATGTATAAAAGAAGGTGTTAATGAACATTAGTAAAATATATGGGCTATTATATTATACTGGAATAATAATATACCTATGTATCATTTGGTTTTGATTCCTTTTTAAAGGAAAAATGATATGGAAGTAGCGTTTGTGGGTACGTACAGATTACCGTCTCTATGAACGCGATGAGATTCATTTACCCATCATATCCATTCAATTCTAATTTTCATTTAATGATTAAAAAAAATTTAATGACTTGATATCATTGTGGATATGAATAAGATACATCCTAAACATATCAAAAAAGTCTTATGTAACAAAACATATAAAAAAAACAAGTAAGTTAACACCTGAAACGATGATAATACTAAGATATTATTAACAAAGCAATGATAAAAGATCATAAATGATATCAAAATTAAGTATATGGTTCATGTATAATTTAATAACAATTTTTTAACTATTATACATGAGGTTAACATACCATCAACTATGTAAAAGTACAAGTTAAGGTTTTATTTCACAATCACATCATTATCTGAGGTTGTTTATTCGTAATTATCTATTGGGACCTCTTTATCATCCACATCCATGTTTCTTAAAAATGTATTTCAAATAAATCTTAATACTTTTCATACTATGGGTTAAATTCATTTATACCCTTTTTTGACTTTTTATAGGAATTTTATAAATGAATCTTTATGTCTTTTTTCAAACAAAGTCCTTTTTAACCTTTTTGACAGAATTAAGGTAAGAAAGTCTTTTTTAACTTATACGGTTGGTGCAACTATTTTCTGCCATTATAAAATCTTCAAAGAATCCCTTAAAATCTTATAAGGATATTTTCAAAGTAAATTTTTTATTTTATAATTATGTGACTTTAAATTATTTCAAAAAAAGAGATATTTCTTTCAAATAGTTTTGATTTCATCCATGTCAACATCCTTTTTTGAATTTTAAGCATATTTGAAGTTGATTTATTATGATACAAAACTTCCATATTCTATTGAAGGTTTTGTGATATGATTGACTCTGGATGTGTTATTTTTATACCATTCATGGTTTATGGAGAAATTATTCTCATTTCATATTCCAGTTTTAATAAGAATGTTTATGCTATGTTTAAACCTGTTCATATGAGGAATTCATTGGACATAGTAAGTGATGGGTGGAGCCCGCTATAGCCCCTTGATGCATCAATAGGTCTCATGAGACAAACTAGTGTCTTGGCACAAGGCCTTGACAAAATCATATTTTTAGTCTTGGCATAAGGCTTTGACTATGTGGTTATGATAGTCTGGCATTATGCATTCCATCATAATGAAAGTGGTTATTGATATTGCATGTGAATATTCGACTAGCAGAATATCAATGTGAATAAGTAAATAGAATTATTTCATTTTATTTATGCTCTATTTTGCTGAAGTTCATGATTAAAAGGCTTTTGTTTTAGTTATAAATTTCCTTAAATGATAATGCTTATTTATGAAAGTTTCTGCTATATAGTTATCCTTATAGGGCATTTGAGCTCACCACCATCTATGTTTTATTTTTCCCAAGATGTGAAGAATTATTTTATGAATGAACTATAGGGATAGTATAATGGGATATGAGTGTGGATTCAAGATGTTTTTTTAGTTTTCACTTTATGATGTAATGTAAACTTTATGAATGTATCTAGTTACTCCAAGGCTACTAAACTAATCAGTCTTTTAAGACATGAGCTTTTGTGATCATTCCAATGTTATGTAATAATGCACCGACTCTGGGTAACAGGGGTTGGTACATTACAATGGACACGAGAATATTCTTTGACCTGCATAGAGACTAACCATGGTGCATGGACTTCGCCTCCTCCATTAGGTAATTTATAGGTCCACATAATGCACTAAACTAAAAAATAACCGATCCATTTTTCTCAAGAACAATGAAACCACCACGTGTGAAGCCATGAGAAGATGAACCATCTGAATTTATCTTCATGTAGCTGGTAAGAGGGTACCCTTGAACCCAATGTACTATTAGGATGAACCTGGGAACACCTAAGAGTTGATTCTTGATAGAATCCATCTAGTTTCATATACCCCTACAACTCCAATTAAGTGATCCCAGGTTAAACTACTATAGTCATGATGAAGATCCATGAGCTATACCATTTTTTATTTTGACCCTTCCATAAAGACTAACTCGCCACTACTAAAATCATCACTTGAGTCTTTTCATTCTTCTTATTTCCAATAGAGACACAAAATCAGTATTGGGTAAAATAATTTAGGGAGTATACAACATTGGAGGTACTCATGAACTCACCTTGGAATCTCCAGATGTGTCCTACTCAGATTCTAGGAAATAACAACTACAACACTGACTCCAAACCATGATATGAGTAAAAAAATAATACTAAGGCCCAATGAACTCCCTTATGTTTAATTTTTGGATCTATATGTAAATCATGGAATCAGATTATATAGAGTAGGAAATTATATTCAAATGTAAATAACATACACCTATGATGCTTCCCACAATGGTCAATATCGAGATGTATATTGAAAGTCATCTTGTTAGGCTTGGATGATAATATCTCACTCTCTTCTCTCAAAAAAACACATTGGTCCGGGGACTTATCATGACTGATGCTCTCAAAAACCTCTGGATGAGTGGAGTTAAGGACCACCGAAATTAATTAGGGGTTATATTTGGCCTTTATAAATGATATGATGGAGGTAGTGCATCCAATAATGTTCATGATACCCCTAATAGAATTTCCAAAAACATACCTCACCCAGTCCCATGATCCATTGGAAGTGATCAATGTGAACATGAATGTAGTTGGTCATGTATTCCACAGTAGGAAAGGCGACCTTCCATTCTATGATGATCCAAAAACATACTCCCCAATGATGACACAACCACACAAGGAAGGTCCTTCGACAACCTCCAAAGTGATATTTCCCTAATGAATGTGTAAAGCTTGCTCCACATCTCTAGATCCAATTCCACCATGGTCAACCAGTTTAGAAATCTTACTCCCAAAGGCATACCATAATATTTCTTCCCTGTCAGAATCTCAAATAAATCCATTCACATTGACTTCCATTTTTCTAATGGTGGATTTGGGAAACTTTAGAATGGAAACTATTTTCATGGGAATCCAAGGAAGAACACATTTTGAAAAAGTTGTTCTCCCACAAAAGGATATGAATATAATATTCCAATTGTTGATATGATTTATGGCATTACAAAATATACAGTAAATGTGGATAATATGGATTCTTATGGGGAAATAGGACCTCCTAGGTAGGTCATGGGAAAATTCTTTCAAAAAATTCCCAAACCTGATTCAATATTATCCTTTTTCTTATTAGAGAAATGTTTAGTATGTAGACCCCTATATTATACCCATTAATAAAGAAGATGTGGTCATAAATAAAGATGATATGTGACATAGTAGGTACATGTGACCTAAAGTTATATGGGAGGATCATATCTTGTTTAAAATAGGCAATAAAAACCCATTTAACACATATGAGGATTCATTAAAAATGCTATGGGAAATGGGTCTACCTTTTCTGAACACTCTGAAATATTTTTGAAAAGCGCATTGGCAACCCATGAAGGACACATTAAACTAGAGGAGTAGTAGAAATGGAAAAACATGTTAAAAACCCATTGTGAGAATCCAAAACATCTCATATCATAGATAATAAAGGACCACTAAATAATATCTTAGGCACTGGTAATGTCCACCCTGAATACATATCATAGAACCAGACCTTATTTTTTATGTTACCAATTATATCTTAATCCAACCACATTAGCCCTTGTATGGACCATCCCAGAAAAAAGCATGTTTCATCTCATAAACCAAATTGTGTAAGAACTAGGTAAGTCTGTTATTTATGATGTTTCCCATCAAATTTTATATCTTTTTAAACTTGTTGATGGGATAGTAACGAGAAATGGTTGGGGGCAAGAAACTTTTGGAATGATATGTATGGTAGTGGAACTAAAAACCTTGGGTAGCCCAACCACACTAAGGAAAATTTACGAATGTTATAAGTAAGGTCATCCATAACCACACTCTCAGAGATAACATAAAATAACCTTGGTAAACAATAAGGCCCAAGGGGTGATCCCCTGGTTCATAGATGAAATATAATCCCACACCTACTTCTCTATAGTTGTAACCTCAAGAATGGAATTAGATTATTTATCAACAACCCTTAAGCTAGTGTTGATGTTATCATTATAATATTATAGGTACTTATTTTTTCTACAATGGTTAGGGAAAAAATAAAGGAATTAATGTGAGGTACAACCATATTTCTAATAAGGTCCATATAAATGGTGACTAATAAATCCACAAGATGGATGAATGGAGCCTGAAATTGATTCCTCTCTTTAAAGAATTCATGAATGAAGGTCGTGTTGATGTCTCCATACATCAAACTCGTGTCTCCAGATTTTCAATGAAGAAGCCTCTCCTTCTAAACCAATTTTTAATTGTAAAGATAATTTTTGAGACCTAATGATATGAAAAAAATCATCATCCAAACACTCTTAATCACATATCATCACATTTTCAATGTCACTATTGATGTCATCTAGGGAATTTCATGTAGGGTAAAGAGAGATAGACTAGTCCCAGAGATATCTTTTTAGGACACATAGTTTATTATGATCGCCCAGCTAGTATCTTCAATGGAATGATGCATCCTATGAATGTTGAACTATAAGAATAAGATCATGGTATGATGTTAAAAACCCATAAAATAAAATAAAAATCTCTCTCTGGGTGCCCAATTTAAGGAGGATGATAAAAGGTGAGTTATCCCTCAATGAAAATATCAAGTGGAAGACATCCATTCTATGTAATTATGAAATATCTTTGGGGTTACCTAGAAACCAATCCACACCTTAAAACATTCTTCGTGTTCCCCATTGATTGTTATAGTAGGTACGATTGTCTCCCTCAAATCCCATATCATGGAGACCATACCAGGATAGAAATTTAAAAAATCAGATCTTGTGATAATAAAATATGTGTATTCCGCCTATATTCCTATAAAGATCATTAATAAACTTAAAATCACCATTTATTAGACATGGGCTGCTTTCGGTTTGAAGGTGTTGATATCGTGCACAACATTCTCTAGAATCGGAGAATCACATTTTTTTTATAGACAAAATAGAAGACAGATGAATGACCACATACATCAAACCAAATAGATAAATACAAATAAGTATCTAAAAAATTTTCCACCAAATTCATGGGCTTCCATGGAATAAATATGTAGTGGTTTTCCGGCTCTATATGCAAGAAGAAACGTATACTGGATCTCTTTGAAATCACCCTAAATTTTGTTCAGCCATGATTCAGTTCAAGAATCTCAATAAGAGACACAACATGCATGGAATACACATTAAAAATAAAGTCTAACATCACATGGGAACTATGACCCCAAGCATTCCAAATCATCCATGCTTACATTAATAAAAATAATTTATTTTATTGGCCCATATAATGAGCACCTACTCTCATTATCGATTTTATTTGTGGACACCAATCTTACCTGAGACATTGTTGACACCTTACATAATTATGGTATTATAGAGGAGGAGACCTGGTGCTTAGCCACTATAGTTTTTTTTATCAAAACCAGTAATACAGATAGAATCTAAGGCATGTGAAGAGATATCATCCTTCTCCATTGAATAACTATAGCAATTAGAAAGGGAAATTGGGAAACATGGGATGTCAGATGCTCTTATAGGGAAGGAAGGCTCTAATATATTCTCATATAAAATCATCTTACACATGGAAAACTATATGGATAAGCCATGAAGGATGGGGTGATTGAACATTTTAGGGGATAAAGGGATTAGGGAATGAATTCGAACAATGGATTTGTTAGGGGGATTAGGGCTTGGGAAACATGGGATGTGGTAACATGGTGAGCCAATGGTAGGTATAGAGGAGGGATCAATTTGGTGGAGGGTGAAGGAAGGTAATGAGGTATTTTAGAAATATCATGGCTAGAATCTCGCACAACATTAACCTATCTGGACTGTCTGACTCCTTCTATCACTAGAACACCAATAGGGTGAAGATCATTCTACAGGAAGGAGTTGGTCACCACCATCTCTTTCTATATTTCCATAGAGGTGGAGTGATAAATATAATTCTTTAACACCACAATATAGTGACCATGGAGTAGTCACAAATAAGTGAATCATATAGGGAATAATGTTTACAAAAAATTTATCCTAAAAAGCTATCTCCATCCCTGAGAAATAATTATTTGGGGACTGAAATCCAAGAAAATATACCACAATAAAGTAATTTTTAATTCTAAATAATGTAATTAATCTGGAGGATTGAATTAGATGTTAAATCAAAGACCATGGTTGATTTCGGAATGTCATGGTTACCCTAGAACATGCATAATTGGTCAATGAAGGTACTTCTATTGAAGAATAAAATTCATGGGTTTGTTTTGTAAATAAAAAAATAATTTATTTATATATTTAATTTATTTTATAAAGAATACATAACCTTCCAATATAAATAATTTTTTAAAGAAAAACCCCATAGACTAGATGCTACACCATATTCTATTAGAGATGTTGAATTGGATAGTTCTCTTGAATGAATGAAACTAGGAATGTGGATCAACAATTGGGGATCAGGGTGAATCGAGAGATGAATGAAAAAAAATTGTGAGATCATCTCCTTCATCTCTAGAGGATTCATTTTACACAAAAATCAATCCAAAATCGAGGTAGGGAGTTTTTATTTAATGTTTATTTATCCTCCATGATTACACTCATACCATGATAAAAAATCAATTTTATTTGTGTTAGTAGCGGTATAATAAAATTTTAATAATTATTGTTCTTGTATTCTATGAATTTTTTTAATGTAATTTTTTCAATTGAAATTATTTGATCCCAGCTTATTATTTGATCTTAAAGAAAATTCCGATTAAATTTCATTCATAATGCATGTCGATTGATATATCTCACACCACAGATCTTTATTTTTATTTATCTTTTTTTTATTCAGTCGAGATTGATTATGAACCCATCGATATGGTGGCTGGTGGTATTGAAGAAATCATCAAGAGTGGTAGACATGAAGACACTATACATGGGTATTACTATGTCTGTGAGCCCCTAAAATGGGGATGTATATCATCTTCTTTTTTTAGGGGAGGATCATTTCACCAATCATTGGATGTTTGAGAGTATAGGATGCTATGAATGATGTTGGTTGCACCCTAAAAGTGGAGGATATAGTTGACATTGGTTGCATGAAATGAGAAGATAGAAGAAAATGTGGTTAGTTTATTCTAATTTGTTTTAGGGGTTTATCATGCTAACTAGGTTTGGATGAAGTAATTAAAATATAGGGGGAATAATAAAAATATGGAATTTGTTTTTTTAAGGGAATAAAACAAGGCTCCTAGGGAGAGTGTTTCTTTTTATAGAGTTCAGAGAGATGGGTACCAAATGTAATTCTTATAGTAACTTCTCTAATTATATGATATTTTAACAAAATAATAATTATATGAATATTAGTTGTAGTATTGTTATTATTATTATTATTATTTTTATTTTTATTGGATCAGGTTTCTGATTTAATTTTTTTAACGACTCCATATTGATGATTCATCAACAAAATTTTGACCCTGAAATTGAATTTTTTGATTTCGTACAAATATTGGGTACATAATTTTGAATCTTGGATTATGATCATGTAACTCCCTTCGTACATAAAACGATGAAATTTTATTCGCAATAATTTTCCATTAGGGGTGAGTAAAAAGAATGTTCTGAGTGGGTTTATATGAGGGTCATAATGGAATGATCGGTTAGGTCATTAATTTCCACTTTTATGTGAAATAAGTGGATATAAATTTTATAATGAAATATCGATGACAATCCACATGTGTTTTTCATAATATTTACCAATATGGATTTTATCTCACATGATTCCTATATTTAGTGGATTTCCATATAGTGCATGATTTTGGCCACCATTTTGGACGTAGATAAACGACATGAGGTGATTTAATATGGAATATTCTATAAGTTATTCATAGTGATAGGTAGTGATTGGATGTGATCATTTATGTTTTAATGGGTTCAGTAGTCCCTGGTTTTTTCAAGGGGTGAGTTCCTCATGCCAATTACATAGGTAGATTTAGTACTCCCTCATAATAATTATGGAATGGATCATATATCTATGGAGTTTTACTCTATTATCATCATGCTTCAATGAGGTTTGGGGCCTCCACAATAGTTTTGGCTTCCTTGGTTTTATGCAACAATGTTGAGGTATAGTCCCCTCCCCATATATTCTATAGAGTTTACATGGGACACAAGACTGTAGTAATGGGTCCCTCGACTATGGATCATAGTGGAATGGTGTGGGGGCCATACCATTGATTCATGTATGGTCTTACATGATTATATTCATTAGATATGTACAATTCTAGTTGTTGGGTTCTTGTTGTTCTTAGATGAGATGGGGGGATGGATGTCCATGACCTCACTTTTTTTGGGGTTCTTGTTATCAAAATCTATGTTAAAGATGATCTAGTTATTGAAATAGTTTCTTATCATATTTTTATTGACATCCCTTCATTTTGATGAGATGAATATGCTCTCTTAGAGCTTTTTTTTGGGTCATTTATGGGTTTCCTATAGAGTGTGATAGTACACACTGATGAAAAAAAATTTCAGAGACATGTTGTTTCTTATGTAGACACCAAAATGGTTTCTAGGGACTATTGTGGACCTAGAATCAGGTGGTATAATAGTACATACTAATGTTGAAAATGTTTTTTTGTTGGAATATAGTATATGGAGTTTTGATCACCCCCACTATTTTCTTTAGTGTAGATGTCAGTTGTGGTATTCTCCGGGTATTTTATTTTGGGTGGGTATTTTTTCACTTTATATAATTATTATTTTGTTTTTTTATTCTAGTATATACTTCTAGGTGGTTATTTCATGCATTGTTTTAACTATATATGCTCAATATCATATAATACCTTTGAAATGTTACAGATATGGATGTGTGCATGTAAAAAAGAGACAATATCTCAACTGCAACAATTTCTTCTTATGCCTACTCGGTGCTAGTCGTCAAGCCATGGCTTATTGAAGGCAGGTTTAGGGTTACCCCAATATGTTTACCACCATCTGGGAAGGCCCTGGTGGTTTTTTCTCAAGACAAAATGTGTTATTATAACACATAAATATTATTTAATATATTACTATTTAAATAAATTATAGAACATTGATATCCTTTATTATAAGTAACACGAGGATAAATGAAATGTGATATACTATTAAAATATTATGATTCAATGTGAAATTTACCTCGTAGAAATTTTATTTGTGACTATGAATAGGACTATCTAATTATGGAAAAACAGTTATCTACACGTGTATAAAATTATTTCATTAGTGATAAACTAATTAGAAAGGAAAAGAGAAATCAATTTAAAAGAAAAGAGATTATTTATTGAAAACCTATTATTATGCATGTCAGGAGTTTTAATATTAATAAATTAATTAAACTAATTATTTTAATTAATTTAATGACATCAATATATTATATATTTGATAAAAAGTTTTAACAATCATATAAACCATTTTCTAGGCATGCTGTAAGAATAAATTCAGTTTTATACAAAAAATGTATTATTCAAAACACCAATTATCATGACATTTTCCACATTTATTATTAAATTAATTTCATCAACTTATAGATATTGAATCGATCAAAAATGTATATATTATTTATAATTATGATATTAATAGTTATAAAATATATCCCATATATTTTTTCATCCTAAATTGTGACATTGGTAGACATTTTTCATTAATGATAAAATAGAAAAAATAATGTGATAACTACTAGAAATAGCATTAAAATGTTTCAAAATGTTGATATTATCCTTTTGGATGAGTTATTTTCATCCCTTTAGATCATTCTCTTGAATATTTATTAAATTCATCCATTTTTCATCTATTTTGACTATATATTTTTATGATAAAAATAAATACAAAATGTAACTCTCTTAACTTAAATATGCCTAATATTTCTACATAAGGTCAAAAAGATGATATATTCTATTTTAATTTTTTTCATTAATATGAATTAATTTTTTTTATCGTGGATAATATTATAATTTTAAGTAATTGAATAATTACATGAAAGTCTTATGAAACACCATCATAATATTTATTTAATTAATAGAAAATTATAGTAAATGAATTTTAAAATATTAAAAGTAAAAAATAATGGTACAAATTTTTATGTCCCATAAATTTTAAAGATAATTATAACAAATTAAGGATGTTTCAAACGTTTAAATTATAATTCCCTATTTCTCATGTTTTTTTCTTAAAAATATTAAATGAATTATTCCAAAAGTGACTTTAATTATGTTTTATAATAATTAAAATTTTATTTAATGATTTAACACTCGTGAAAATATCATATTATACATTGTTAATGGGATATGTATGGAAATTTCTACAATGTTCCATTAATGTGTCATTTATAATCTATGGCATCATTCTTGACCCTTAATGTGTCCAAATTTTGATTCTGTGGAAATTATCAAAAGGGTTAATAAGGCTTCAAACAAGGAGTCAAGGGTTAAAAATAACCGAAATTATCTTAAAATTTTATTACATTATAGTAATTATAATCTTAATAATATTATTTTATAATTTTTTCAATTTATATCCATTATTCAATAAAGATTATTTTATACTAATTTAGTAATATAAGTAATTCAATGAATTCCCCTCTCCACACTTATAAAAGTGGACCTATTCTCATTATATATTTCTAATGTTTGAGCCTTATATCTCATAAATGACAAAGAATAACACCTTCCACAATTCCTTATCCACATCCTATAGCTGTGGTTGTTCCAAAAAAATCCATTCAAAGCAGAATGTGTAATCCAACGGAGGTTTCTCAACTAATTTTTATAAATCATAACAATGTTTTTTGAATTTAATTTCTAAATATGTATCCAATAAATTTATGGAACCCGTAATAAAATATTCTATTAAATATATTAAATATTAATAATTTTTATTATAATTATTTATAAACCATTATCATCCTTCTTCACAACTATTCTAAAGTGATAATATTGCATTTCAATACGTATTGACTACCACCACCATGAAGCGATGCCATTTGTTCATCACTTCTATATTCCATGGACAGTAAGGAGTATATATATATTTAATATATATGATATATGTGATAAAAATTTATAATTTAAATGAAAATTAATATTTTAGTTTTTTTATCCATTGAAATGTGAAAATATAGTTCATGCGTACTTATTTACCACTATCTTCTTGAATAGTGTAATTAAAATTTCAATTTATACCCCTTATGGATAACTCAATATAATTATACATTTCATATATATATATATATTATATACTTCATTATTAAAAATCATGAGATTATTTATCTTTTTTATAATTAAATGTATCAGAACATCGTAATTGAAATTCTCAAGAAAAATAAAACAAATAAAACATGGAAATGATGATTGTAGTAAGGAATTATTTATAAAATATTGATAAATTTATGAATTTGGTTACATATGAAATTATAAGTATTTAATGATTATTTTATATAATTATAATATATTTATTTTTATTATACAATAGTTTAATGAACATTCAAATGATTTTGAACATTATGTATGGGTTTTTTGTAACGGTCTCATTATTTACTGGTATTTTTTATGTTTATGTTTTTTATGTTATAAATTCATGATATTCTTCTTAATAATTATTATTAATTTTAATAACTTATATTTTTATATATACATTACATGTTGTTCATTATATTTTCTCTCATTATGTACTCAATATATTAAAAAGATTATTAAGGAAAAATGGAAATATTTCAATTTTTGGTCAACATCCATTTCTGTCCATGTCCATGCTTTATAGATAAAAATAAATTATTTATTATATATTATTTAATGATATTTTTAATTATTTTTTAGCCATGATAAACTTTTGAGAATATTTTTCTAATAGAATCTTGTAATCATATTTTAAACAATGATCATTTGACTTTTTTCCAAAAATGATAAAGGATTATTTGATTTCATGTTGATTTAATGAACATAATTTTATACTACCATGACCACTATATGGTTCGAATATCCCTAATTAATGTTTCTATGATTTTTTTTAAAGAAATTGTTTCCATAAATTTTTTTATATTTTAAGAATAAATTTATATAATTTTAAAAATAAATGGTTATTTTCACCAATTAATATTCAATCTTATATTTTTATGAAATTTTCATATAAGATGAAATCCAATGATGTTACTTATTCAATAGATGGGGCATGAATCAATTATAATGTCATTATTCTTTCTCTAGATGATATAAAATTATGATAATGATATCTTTATGAAACCCATTTATTTTTCATTGGTTATTCTTTTCTGAATAGTATAAATGTTTGCAAAAAAAGTTTCCTTTTCTTAGATTATAATACAAGATGAATGATTTATGATATTTTTTTATCCCATGTGAATGGATATTTATTACATTTTGTGTGGGCTAAAAATTATATAACCCTCCAATTAATTTGGAAAATATTGATATATAATGACATAACAATGCCATTAATGAGAATTAAACCGAATTTAGTAAGAGCCATTGTATACAATTATACTATTGGTATTGAACCTTGATTAAAGATAAAATATATTCAGAATTCATCACAATCCACTATGATTTTGAAGGAAGTGATCCTTTAATACCAATAAAATTATTTTCAATTCTAGTTTTTATATGATTATTGATTCTCTCAAAATGAATGGTGGAAAAAATTTCAATAATATAAATATATACCTGAAAAATTCGAATCATTTTGGAAATCAATAAATAGAATAATGAAACATATCTATAGGGGGATCACAGACCCGTGTTATTAAATATTGTTAGCTTTTTTGAAACACGCAATCATAAAATCACTGAAATAAAATATGATAAATTAAAATGAAATGAAAAAATGTATCTGATAAGGTTATTAAAACATAGTGGTATCCAAGTATGATCACTCTAAATTCTCTTGGAGTTAGGAGATCGATTCAAAGATAAAACAATTGTGAAAATAATTCATCTATTTAACCTAATTAGCATATTGATCACACAATTCCTTTGGTCAACAACTAGAGGAAATTTGAATGATGAGGACAAAGTCTTCTTATGATAATTTTTTTAAGGAAGTGATCATTTTGTGAAGAGAGTTATGATGTTTTCATGTGAGTGGATTATCTAATTGACTGGATAAATTCATTGATCAAATAATGGCCCTTGAACATGTCAGCCTGATCATTAGAGGGAATCTAGACATGATATATTGATCATGAGAAGGCCCTTATACATATATTCTAATGAATACAAAATAATTTGTACATTTATTTATCAAATTCTACGTTATTCTAACATGTGATCTTCAAAATACAACTCCAGCCACTATTCATGAACCATTTATCATGTGCATGACCATAGACATATCGCAGATTCTAGGTTTGTAGTAGTGATGGAATGATCATGTGGTCAACATTTGTCATATGATAGAGGGAGGATGTCACTTATAAAACATGTCTAACTCATGACATGTTCGTAAGGAATTTTCTACTTATAAAGATAATCCTTCCACTAACTCAAGACATGGTATGCATATTTTACCCAATATAAAGAGGCATATTATAGAAAAGATGTGTTGATAAAAACAAATGTTTATAGAAAAATAGTAATGAAAATAATGAATAAATGTTTTCAGAGTGGTGGGATCCAACGATCATAAGATTCTTCTACATAGAAAACAGTGTTGATTAGCATATGATAATTAATGCGAATAATTTTTGTGAGGGTTGATATTTATATTCCCTCTTGATCATGTGAAATTCTCTTAACATATTATTTTGCTCATCTGAATCGCTCTTGAAATTTTTTCTTGATCATATGACTCCTTAATGGGAGATTAATATACTATCATCGTGGAATGATGTGATAAAAATCTATCACTGATAAGATATTTACATGATGGAAGATACAGTTTTCGTCAAATAAAGGGTACATGTGGTTCGCATGATCAATTAATTGATCAATTGAGGTACCGAATTCATGTTATATGGGTCATGTGATGAACCTTATACATTTCATCCTGATAGGTGAAATAATTTAACAAATTATACAAATTATGTTATTTTGATTTTAATTTCATTTATCACTTAGTTGACGTGATTAGTTCATTGATCATACGAACACCCTCAATCATGTTAGATGGTTCATGGGATAACCCTTGGACCTTTCATCCTTTTCTGAGATACATCAATATACAATTAGGTTGGATCACCTGGTTTGTAGGATCAGTTTATCGATCCCATGAAGCCCATTAGTCATGTCATATAAATCACATGACAAACCGGGAATGTTTTAACCTTAAAAAAAGACACCCCAAACATGTAAGATGGATCTGGTGCATCGTGTGATTTGTTCATGGATCATTTGATTCCACCAAGACATGTCTAATAGATCATTGGACAACCCTCAATCATCTCATCATTTTTCATGTAGGAACACTTGTACATTCACTATCAAGCCATATGAAATCTCAGATGTGATTCTTTAGATTTTAATACCATATATGTGCATAGTGTCCACAAAAGAACATGTATGTGTACTATTGTAAAGTTATTCATTCCTTGTACTCTATATAGATCCCCATTCCATCCATTTACACTTAAATGTAGTCTTATAGTCCCCACTCTATTTCTTTCAATGGGAAATGGATTGATATGATTTGGGGGAATCGACATTGGTATTAGTGATTTTAAATTCTCTTTACTCTAACTCATAGAACTCAGTTTATATAGATCTACCATCCTTACTCATCCATAAGTCGGTTAGGAACCTATGTGAGCTATAAGACTATGAGTCCTGTTGTATGTATGAAATTTAGGATTCCATCCTAATTACTAAGATCCATATCAAATATGAATATCATATCTTCCATTTTGGGTTCATATCCCACAAGAGGGTTCTACCAATATTCAGTCTTGACTAATTTAATTCAAAATCCCCAAATCAATATGTATTGATCCTGATCCATTGAAATATATTATTTATCACACCAATTATAACTCATGTGGGGTTAGTAACATGAAATGATCATTCCATTAGAATTATAAAAGTACCCCTTTATGGAAAACCGCACAAGGTTTAAGCCCTAACAATATATTTCTTTTCATTAAAGGGGAAATCCCAATATGGAATTTTTTTTGGAAACTCTAGTGTGTAAGAACCATTCAAATATCTCGTTATCTTAAATGTGTTATCCCCATAAAAATATTAGTGTGCCCTCAGTGTTAATTCCCAACACTATTCAATATCACACTCTCATTTTATGTTTCCAATCATCTGATGTCACTTTATTCTCACATCATGATATAATCATTTGGACATAGATATCATCATCAATTGTTTTATTATCATGAGGATACATCCCCCATATGGGAATCTATATTGGTATAAGACACTATATTTCTTTAACTAGTGGGTAATAATCCTTAGATGCTTCAATTACACTTCCTCAACCATCATCAGGTTGGGGAAAACTGAACTGTGTGTTCTCTATTTACTATTATAAGATGGATATATAAGACACCATTATAACGTCTGATCTCCATAAAAAATCATTACATTCCCTTCTAACTATCATTTCATTATTATGTTAAACTACATGGAATGGTATTATTTGAACATAATGGGTTCTGATTCATGTTCCCCAATGATTTTTAGGATACATCCTAGAGGACTAATCACATTCCCAAAATACCAATTGCCTCCCTAAAAGGAATTAAAATATAGGTTTCATTGTCTAATGAAGTAAATGTTAAAGTTTTCACCCATTAATAAGAAATAATGGGTAATAATGTAGAAAAAAAATTCACATACAAACTTTTTCATTCATAGACCCCATATTGTATGTACAAGGATTCAACACCCAGTAATTTTGAGAGGAGAACTAGTCCCATTCTTGGATTGTAAAAAGGTTGAAAAAATATCTTAAATGTATTAGAGTGGCTCAGAATAGAGAATAATTCCTTCCAAAAGTGTGCGATGAGATCATCCCACCATCATCCCATCCAATGTATATTCATATGTATTATTGGTATGAAAATACATGAACCACCTTTCTTTAAAATTCTAGCACATGGTTTGTTAGGGATTTGGGATCCATTTGTGTTTATATAGATAATCCCAACTAACATGATTGATTATGAAACCGTACTAAGCACCTCCAAATCAACCATCAGGGCAAAAATATCTAGGTGAAACAAAAATATTGATCCCAATATTAATCAATAAATAATTAAGTGTAATCTAGTTTCCATTAGATTGTTAATTTTCATGATGTATGTTATATATTAGTGAAATGAAACAAAATGTTAATGAAAATAAATAATAGTGTTTCCATGAATAGTTGTTTTAGATTGTTTTATACTCGGAGTGTTGTACTGATCTGCGAACATTAGTATTACAGTATTTATGATTATAGATACCATACTCATAGGATTCACCTCCCCTAAAATCCATGATATAATCAAACTAATGTTTTCACACTGTAACTATTGAAATAGACACCATGAGTCATGAAACAATACCATTGAACCAGTCCCTTTAGCAACAGGTCAAAAAAGAGATTGTCAAAGTGTACCAAAAAAACAATATGATACAAAAAAATTGTATCTTTGCGCATAGGGACTCCTTGTACAGAAACCGATAAGCCCACCTCCCTTATTTAAGTCTTTAATGTATCCAACAACACATATTTCCACTAATAACCACTTCAAGTGTCTATCCTTAGAGCACATCAATCAACACCTTCCTTAACATAAAAAGATGGATCGAGGAGTTGACCATTTTTCTATCCATGTTATGTTTCCTTAAAGGAAATCTCATGTCATATTCTTCTACTTGTTTCATCAACCCAAATCCAATCAATCACGAGTAGTTATAATTCTTGATATGTATCAACTCTACACACTAATAATTGGGAACTAAGAAGATATCACCTTGTTTAACGATCTATAGACAAAGGGGATTAGAATCATACCCCTTCATATTCCATTAAAACATTTCAACATATTCCAAAGGATTATAATGAGTAGGCTCATATCTTTATTAGCAAGACTAGGCTTTCCCACATATCCTCGTAGAAATAATATTGGGGAAAATATCAATTCCCCATCACATGGATCTCATTGGCATATTATGATGGAATAATGAGGACATTAGTTGTAATATATCACTTCTTCAATATAATTTTTCTATCGTCATTGCATAGTGATCGAGTACATATAATCATATAAACTTGCATAAAACCTTCAAAAATTGCACCATATTAAGGAATTGGGGGAGGAAAACCAAAAATATATTATGAATCTTTTATAGGAATCAGAATAAGTACCTATCCCAATATCCATAGAATCAAACCACCATGATAAAAATGAATAGGTGGACACTAATGGGAAAGACCAAATTCTTGTTTCCATCAATAATGATTGTTGGAACATTATGATAAATTATTACTCATAGGGAAACACTATATTATCATTCTAACTGTGGTCTATCAAATGAGATTGTAAATCACCTTTGGAAAGGTTCACATTCATATCAATGAATGCCAATGTAAAATTACAATGTCTATTAAATATTGATAATATCCCCACTTCAACCATGGAGTTTCATAAAATTTTGGAAATCACCATGTAGAAGGCTAATATCCCTACTAATGATGTTATATAGCATATACTAGCATCTTATAGGAGCTTAGTTCATATCATTTCTGCTATCTATAAAATAATCGGGGAATTTTCTCTTGAGGCCATATAAGAGAATGAACATATCACTTCACACATTATAAAGGTACTTCTAGGTATTCCAAAGGAGAATTCATATTCAAACTATGCTCATACACCATCTTCAACATGGGTTGGTTGACATCTTTTGACAACCTCCCATAAGAAGGCTCATATTCTAGAAAAAATATAAATTATACGAGGCATACTACAGTGACTTTTGGATAATGGAATCTTATTTATATAGTAATAGATTTTTATATACATAATTTAGAGGCCACTATGTAGTTGGGTCATAATCCTGCACAACCCCATATTATTGGTCAAAATATTCTATCTACGAGATAGGGTGGGGCTCACATTCTAATATAATATATTCGAATGTAAGGGATGATACCAGTCAAATATATGAAACAACAAAATGGTATACCAACACTTATTCTTAATCATCACATGAAAAATATCATGACAGTCCCCCTTGTGATAGTATTGATTTAGATTAATGGGACCCTACACTTTACATTTCTCAAGGAAAACCTCACCATGGTGATATCTCTTCCTTAAAAGGAATTCCTCCATTTTTTTAGAAACGTTCATATATAAAAGTTCTAGAAAAATCAAGTATAACCATACCAACTTCCTCATAAAACACTAGAGACTCCTATTCTTAGATAGTATATGGAGAAAGGATGTGAGTAATGTGGTCCAACCACTGGGAGGAAGACATATTAATTGATGATAAGGATGAGATGTATATATGGAAGGATCGGTCAAAAAACAAACATCCAAATATTTTTGTCAATCAATTCTTACAATTACGATGTACCAAATGTTTTAAATGAGTATTACTTGCCATAATGATGATGAAATTGGAGGGTAAACATTGAACTACTAAAGTATATACACCTTCCTTATTAGGAATAAGAGGGTTCCATCTATTCAATTATCAAAATCTACATTCATGTAAACAAGGAATCTTTCTCAATGTACTATGATCCAATATTCTAAATAAATATTGAAATACTATGATATTATTTCCTCTATATCAAAATTAATCTTCTATTTTTAATCATTGAATCCCCTCCGTAAATATTTACCCAGGCTTGTGGCTGGTATGGATAATTGAACTTCACCTTATCCGTGGTGAAAAAAATATCCCTTGATATAATATCATTATATTTTATAGGAAATGTGATTTCTGTGGGACTGAATAATATGTGATTAAGTTTTTCAATATAATGAATCAACCCAAATAAAAAATGAAAGTGATGAGAGTTGTGGTAGGGGTCACTAACTGGATCCTAATTTGGGGCTCTTAAAAAAGAAAAAACATGCCTTCAACAAGGAATTTGGGTTATCAAATACATTCAAACCTTCCTGTAATGAGTGACTCCCATTTAAGTAGGCCCTCCTCTTGAAACATGAATGGATGAAATTTCCCCTTGCTAGATTTATAATAATGGAATCCACTATGGGAACCATCTAGGACCAACCACATCCCACCTGACTCGGGGAGGATATTTTTTCACTGTATTAACCCCTAGTGTCATGAAACCCCATGAGGTCCCCATTGTAATTAGAGGTGACCCCAAAACAACCCCATTTAATTGGGATGTGGGAATTTTATCTCAACCCCCATCCCAAGAATCATCAACCCTACAATAATAGGATCACAATGTACAATTAAAGTTCCATAATCAACCACATACCACATGGATTGGGTTATTTTTATCATCTCTCTAAAGATATAAGTATTTTATAGGTTCATTAGAGATTACCATTGGATGGTACCCTAGTTTTTAATCCAACTATTCCACATACCCCTGAAATTTATGGATCTCTTGGAAATAAAAGAGGGAGACTCCCTGAATGTAACTACTCAAAATCCAAATAACGGTGAATGTCAATAAAATACAGTCAACCCCTTTCTAGGTCATAATCGAAGATATCCCAAAAAAATACAAGTATATAGGAAGGACCCTCATGCTTATATCAAAGGGGAAATATGTGGTATAATGTTTCCTTACTATTTTCTCAATAACGGTGTAGATAATATTGTGGGGAATGACGTAGTGTATTCAATCACCATAAATAAGAAAATGATACCAAAAAAGACTTGAATTAACAGTGGAAGAACATGGAAGTAGTAATTTAGAAGGTGGGTGATGATGATGCCAAAAATGAGGTTGTACATATGTGGAACTAGTAGAGGAACCAATATATTACACCTTTGACTGATGATTTTCAACCACCATGATTAAATGCTTCTAAGGATAAATTGAATGAAATGGATAATAACCACTAAAAACTAGAAGGTATGGAATCCTTTCTATAGTGTAATGACTAGAATATTAGTAGGATTGTACCCACAACTCAAATTTCACAATGAATAATTAATAAGAGGAAATATTTCAACTGAAAACAACATTCAAATGGAAATGAAATTCGGTTCTATCAAATATCAAGGGGAATTAATGTGATTTTAAGGATAAAATTTTATCATCATGTGGGTTCTGGATCCAGAAAGAAAGTTTACAAAAATGAGAACGTTGTGGGTGATAATGATTTTCCTTTTTATACAATGATATATGCCATCTTCTTAGGTTGATTTTATGGGATCAATGTGAATTAAAAATTAATAGGACTTAAAGGTAGAAAAATAGCATTAAACCTCATCAATTACTCATTCACAATAGGTGGTCTCAATATTTATACCTATAGAAAATCCCAACAACATTGATTCCCCATCTGATCAGATGGAACCCAAGGATGGGTAGTTCACCATCATACATCCAAAGAGGGGGCCATTTTCGGAATGTATTGATAAAATTTTTGATATAAATTTTGGTAATCACTTATCATCACCATTCAATGTAATGATGATCCAAAACAAAAACACACCCTCTATATCCTCATGTAACCCTATGATAGGACCACATTTCCTATAAGAAGTGATAAAAATAAGCTTCATTGTATAGACTCTGGTGGGGCCACCATTCATTTGGTACAAAAACATTTTTGTAGGATCAATGTTACATTATAAATAACTTCATCATCAATTCATCATTTAATTCTACTCCATGCTATGGAAACTGATGATACATGAACTCAAAAATTGAAAACACTATGAGAATGTGATGGTCTATATAATTATCATCAAATAAAAAGGTCTAACATACTCACTAAGGTACCCACTCTCTAATGGGAAACAATTGGATATTTAATCTATAAACCTATGGGATAATATAAAATCACATGTAATCCAAATGAATTAACAAGGTCGATTCTACATGATTTCATAAATGAAACAACTCTATGAAAATTATATTCAGAAAACTATGGAAATACATCAACTGACACCCATGACACAAGGGAAAACGACTAGAATGGACAAAAATTAAAGAATCAATGTCAAATATGTATTTGTGACAACCAAAAAACCGATGATGTTACTGAATTTAACAAATCATATATCCAAGAAACTATTAATGCCAAATGGTACTTGACCCATGGTAGTTTGAGATCAGGGCCAAAAAAATTGATGAATGGAAGTAAAAATTATGTTCCATTCATCAGATAGAAGTCCCCTACTTATTTCCTCACATACATTGAAAACTATGCCCTCAAGCTTCTTGTGCCCCAAAGAACCTTGTGTTGTTGGACTCAATAACATTCTTGATTATATTTATATTCAAGGTAGATTGGTTTACACAATCCATGACTTGTTTTTTTCAAATAAATACTTTGAGTCATTATTGATTATCCGTATGTGGCATTGGAAAAAAACTCAGCACAATTGAATTTTGTTTCCACCACCCAACTAGAATGATAGGGTGGAAAGACAAAAGATATATCTAGGCATGAATATAGGATAAATAACAAGATTACTATAAAGGAAGTAGCCTTTTCTCACATTAACATAAGTGTGAATCTTTAGAAACCGGTCATTATTTCATCACCCAAGTAACCACCATTGAATATATGTCCCATAGGTTTTGTAATCCTCAAAAACAAGAAATTTTTCAAGCAGAAGAGTCTCATATAACAACTAAAATGACTCTCAATCTTGTATAATTATTTCCATGAACAATTATGTTATGAGATTTTTCCAATAAAATGGAATCCTAATTAAATTAAGAGATAATTTTTTGAACTAAAAATGTTGATATCATATAATTACCTTTTTTGAAGATGAATGTGTTTCAAAAAATGAGTTCCTTGTTCTGAAAAAAGGAACTTTAGGTAAAGGACATAGAATCAGATGGTATAGGTGACGATGTGCTCATGAATAAAATAAATATACTGGAAACATCCTCACCAAGGCCACTTATATGGTCATGACCCATTGATGAGAAATTTAGAATTCCTAACATGAGAATAGTGATAAAACAATGTGTTTTGTGGTCATTTTTACTTTATTGTTTTTTAGAAATGGATGTAAGGTTTAAAAATGTTTTATTTATCCAAAAAAGGTGTAAACTAGAATAACCAATTACATCAAAAAAAGAACGCTTAACCTTTTACTAAGTAATTGGTCCATCTACCTCTAGAAAAATATCCCCTAAGTAGCATAATAAGGATCAACTATGTGCTGGTATTCGTAGACATATAGAACAAAACATTATCATTAAAAAATAGTTAGTTTCTTCCCACAGCCGAACTATTAATATTTTATTGTATCGATCATTCTAAAGTTCTCATATAGGTTCTTATTTAAAATCAATGGAATCCACTATAGTTTTAGTTTGAAGTCACAACATATGAGATATTATGTTTAAAGTAGTTTGATTTATTGTCATACCACTGTCTCATTTTCAAATCATGATCAGGAAGAATAAATTTATAGATGTAGCATACCCCTCTTTGTTATAGGAAATATCAATAATGATGAAATCCATAGAGAAATTGTTAACTATGGTTAATTCATTATACTCATCCTATATTAGAACCTTATCCATTTGGAATATATTAAGGATGATATATCGCAAATAAAGATAAAAATTTAATGGTATGAATTAAGTGAGAAAATTCCAATAAAAAGATATAATTTATGGTCAAATTCAAGGGCCCCCAGTTTTTCTAGATATCATGGTTATAATGAAAAAAAACATATAATTTTATTCTCTACACAATTTAAATTCATTATATTGTCATGGTACCTTCACCATTTTATTAATGTTTTAAATACACCATTAACATAATTCATGGCATACTATATGGTGGTTGTTCCCCCATTGAATCTTGTGGATCCTGTTATGATGAGATGAGTTTCTATAAGTGGGAGTGAAAAACACTATTTATAGTGGTAGACATGAAGGCTTATTCTCCTAATTGATTTGGAAGTACCATAGAATACACTTGGAGTATGATCAATAAAGATTTTATGATTTCTATAAACCTAATCTGGGAATATACATATTTCGAGCAAGCTATTGTGAAACCAAAACTTACTTAGACCTTTTATATACAATTTTTATTTCATCATACATATTGGGCTCCTCAAATTAAATATCGACTGCTATAATTTCGAGATCCAAAAAATCCTACATCCCATTAGTAGAAATTATAAATTCAACCAAGATATTACCTATATGTAGGGATGAACATTCCTATCATAACCATGGTGCTATAAAAATGGAAGACAAGAGTCCATATAACACCTCTATAATGACTCTAATTATTCAGGATGTCAACATATCTTATTTTCTAATCTAATTCTATATTTGGGATATATATGACCCTAAATTATCTACAATTCCTGGTGATCCCCCAACATTCCTAGATATAGAATTGGAATAGAATGTCCTTAGGAATTCCCCTATATTATTAAAGGATGAGGTCTCCCCCAAAATTAATGAGCTTAGGCATGTGGATATATAAATATAATAATACCTACAACCTATATTGATTTGTTACACCATTCCTCTCAAAGAGAAAGAGATGTATATTTCCATTCAAAAGAAACATAGATATGTCTTCACTTATAAAAACAGAGAGATGAAAAATTGAACTCATATATTCTTACTCATTATCTAGGAATTCTAGAAACCCACTACATTTTTATGTGGGCATCCCTAATAATTTACCCTAATAATGAAACCATGGTAGAATTCTATGTTGAAATATTGATCAAATACACATTTTTTTGAGAGAACGCAAAATAGATTTCCAATATCAGTCTCTCTAAGAAATTAAATGGTTTGATCAGGGAATGAATAGATTCCTGGGACCCTATTAAACGCTATCTGATGACATAATTTCCAATATCAATCATGGATCTTTTGACCTATGAAAAAACTTGATTATATGAAATTTCTTTTTTGGATGGGTATTCAAGGTATAACTAGATCAAAATGATCCCTATAGATTGTGAAGAACATTACTTTAGAGAGAGATAAGGCATATTTTTCTACTAGGCGATGTCATTCATCTCGAATAATCTTGGAATTAATTATATATTCCACATGCATCATATCATCAAACTCTTTTTGGGATGAATCACTGAGTGATACATTGAAAACATGGTGGTTATAAGTTAATATTTTTATGATCACCTCATTTAAAATAATAAAATATACAAAAAATTGTAATAGTATAGTTTTAAGATGAATCCTCTAAATATATATTTTGGACTGAACACCTGTAAATTCATCATTTATTGTACGCTCCTATGACATTGAGGTAAAAAAAGAGTATACAATTTACATTCTTGATATTACACATCCTTATAATCTTAAATAATTGAGAAGGATCTAGGGGTCCTCACTTTTATGAGGAATTTTGTATCCAATCCATCTCGAAGATGTCACACCTTCACTAAGATGACAAGGAGGGGAGTAAACTTCAAGTGGGAAAATGACTATCAAAAATCTTTTGAGAACCCTAAACAGAAACCTATTTCAAATACTAGTTAGAATTATGATAGTATTTTTCCAATTAATGGATTCCATGGAAAAATCATTTGGTACACTCTTTATGTAATAGAATAATACCAGGAATAAAATAATTCCCTATTATTTCATATGAATAATTCACGATATTTAGACTAAATAGTTTGATATGCAGTAGAATTTATTCACACTAAACATTATTGTAAAAAAATATTGAATTACTTTTTTCATTATGATTTTTACATGGTTCGTCAAATCAATAAAATCATGTTTATTTTTAGTCACCAATGTCTAACTCGTAATTTAGATCCATGGAAGGTTATTTTTTAGTAGTTAAAAATTCAATTCACGTTCAAAAGTTCTAGTTAAAGGGAATAAGATATCTAATTTATTGGTGGAACATCCAAAAATATAAAACATTATAGTATCAAATCATCATCCAAACCATTAGGTTTACTATTATGAGGACACCCACAAACTATTAGTGATTTATATTGTTGGGGCCTCCAAATGTATGAGTGGAATGAAAATGGAAACCATTAATATAAACTTTCTTGGTCAAGGTATTTTTTATGTTTCTCAGGAGATGTAAATTTTTTTCTGCTCATTATCATTATCCTAAGGATTCACTAATAACAAAGTGGAATAATGAGAACTTATTTCACGAATTGATATAACCTTCTAAGGCTTCATATCCTATCTGAATGTTAAAGGCTATTCCGAGCTACTGATCAAAAAAAAAAGAAATGTCATCATGAAGAAAACTTTAGACCCTATCATTAGTTATATGATAGGATCAATGGGAAATTTACCTTTCAATATATGATTAATTATGTCCCAAAACAATAGACACCTTTTTTATAATTGTCTTGTTAATGCAACCATACCCTACATAGATCATAATTATTAGGAGGATCAAACCATACACAAAAGGTTAGTATCAAAAATCAGCATATGTGACATTATGAAAATCGATCAAATAAATGTTTCCCAGGATCATGATGTGTCAGCATCCATGCCTAGATGGATAAATCCCATAATGTATTACCTCTAAAATGGGACCCCCCATATGACATAAAAATTGAATATATTAAATGTCAGGTAGCAGACATCATCCTTCGGTATATACCAAATTAATATAAAATAATCATTAATAATGGATTTTATGGTTTCATCCTTAGATTCATCAAATAAGTAGATACATCAAATATCAAGAATAATGTTCACACAATCACATTTACCACCCACCAGTTAGGAACCCGACTCTCCCACTAAATTAAGAGGCATGGATACTTTGGGAAAATAATGAAACAATACTGTGTGGAGTTTGCTAGGATATATAACTTGTGTAATATCCTTGATAACTTCATCCAATATCTAATGTATTTTTTTCACAAATAAATATTCATGAATGTTGGTAATATTGGGAATGGATGTTATGGGGATATATCCCCTAGAAATGGCTATGAAATTTAAGAACATTTGTACTCTTACCAAATTATATTCTAAATGGGCACAGGTAATACCCTAATGGAATCTAAGAAAAAGAGTATTGTCAACATTATGAATTATAATAGTTATACCTGAGTAGGTATAACTCATAGAATATCAATGTAAAATAGAACTAAATTCTATTCTTCCAGTTGTAGATCATGTATCGAGAGTATAACGTTGAGTCCAATCATTTGAATCTCTATGATATAGAAGAAAATTTTTAGAAAGAGGCCTTCAGTAATTAATTTTTTCAATATACTATATAAAATGGTGTACAATGACAATAATTCTTTTCCAGATAAACTCATTCATGCCTTATGGTCATACCATACCAATTTTCTCAGTACCACAAAAGAGAACTCATACTCAGTAATATATATAATATTGGTAGTATTTCATAATAAATTATTGTTTCCATCACTCCGAAATACTATATGTAGACAACTCTTATGTGATGAAAATTCACAAAAAAATATGGGCATGTTTTAATAGCTTAATATAAAAATTTTCGGATTTATTCAAAACCTTGACTTCCATTGAAATCAGATTGTGCAAGACTTTATGAAAAATTATTGACTTATGCTCATTACTTTCAAGAGAATTTGTAATGGTACTCGAAACCATGAGGATACTTTGGAGGAAACCCCCTATAATAGAACTCAAGGGATAATGGCCTCACACAAGATATAAATATTATTTCAAATCATATTACCCACTAGCTATGAGTTAGGGTTATTAGATTACACCCACCACCAAATGAGGTTTATAAGGAAATAAAATGTGTAACTACCATAATGATTGAATGTATTGGTAGTAAGATTTAAAAATGGAAAACATCTGAGGTCTTAATCCTATGACCATTAAACTATAGGATACCGATTTCATAGTGGCATGAATATAAATTCCACGACCTATGGTATGGCAACCAGGCTTTTATTACAAACATAAACATGATTTATTATATAAACTAATCACATGATACTACATAGAAGATCGATAGGTCTAGTGTCTTTGGGGATTAGGATAATTACATAACAACATAAAACATGAAATACAACATCTTTATTGAAAAGATCATTTACCTGACCACTACATTCCCTCGTACTTAGCATTGCATGAGATAACCTAAGGACATGCATAAGAAAAGGGGTGAGCTATAAATCCGAGTAAGGGTATAAACATGGAATAAATGAGGAATAAAATAAATGTTTGATAATATACATATCAATATAGCACAAGATAAACATGAACATAATGGCATGATAAAGCATTATAATCATAACATGGAAATGTGGCAACAACACTTAACATGGAATTAGAATGAGCCAAGGCTCATTACAGATAGAGCATGAGTAAATTCTCATTGCACATGAAGAATGAGTAAACCCTCGTTTCACATGAATTACCATGAGTAAATACTAATTCCTAATGATGTATCAAGATACTATACTTTAACTAATGCATTGGAGCTCTATAAGGGTGCACCCTTCTTAAACATTTCATTTCATGCCTAAGTGTGCCACATGGATTCATAAAAAATAATAATTTATTCCACGATAAAGGAATGTGTAATTTATACATGAATATTTATAGTCAATAAGTAAATTTTCATAAAAGTGAATACCCTTGTTGGAGAAATGGGCATGGTATTCACTACACAGTGGCATTGGCTTAGAAAATCGGTGCGATTTCGGTAGCATAACAGCGTGACATAAGAATACATAAAAACTGTTGATGAGAGAGAAAGGGGTTACTAATCATATTTACATGTAATGGACAGTAATGAGGTCATATAGATACATGTCCCAAAAATTGTCATGGTATTTAGATTCATGATACAAAAGTATTGCTTGCATGTAAATGAGGAGAGAGAAGTTCCATTCAGAATATCCACATAGTAACAGGTGTACATGGGAGGCATCTAATTAGAGAGAAAAGGGTATCCCATCATTCAAACATAAATAGGTAACTATGAGGGAGTTGTGAAACTATACCCCAACATTCATAATTGAAATTAAATGAGAAAAACAACTTAAAAAAATAGGACAAAATGAGAAATGAAAAAACCCTTACTTGGAAGTGTGCTTCCAAAGGCTTGAGATAGGCTTGAGAGAGGCTTCATGGGAGCTTGGGGCACCTTGGGAGGATTCTAGAGACAGTAGAGGAGAGTTTGGACGAACTCCAAAGTCTATGAGTGAGGAGGAAGTGTGATCTTTGGTGGTTTTATATAGGAAAGGGGAGTGAATTATTTATCATTTAGGTTTGGGACCCCTTACATTAAACTATTCCAAACCACAAATCAGCTCATGGTTTTTGCCCATGGGTTTTGGAAAATGGAAGCGGAAAACAATATTTTATAAGTCCATAGTCCAAAATTCTTAATATTATTGTGTTTCTTATATGGAGGTGAGTCACACTCCCATGGAAAATAATTTAATAAGACAAGATGTTTAATAAGTCTTGAGGGGCCCATTAATGCTTTGAAAAGTAATTGAAACATACCCAAAATCATATTATTTTAATGTTAAAACATATTTTGAACAAAAATAAAGATTATTGTATTTTATTACATCACTATTGGGTCATTATGATGTCATAAAACACATTATATATTTAAACGGAATGTAATTTTTACCCAAAAATTTGACTGTCTCAGAAAATAATGAAAAATTTACCATTGGATAATTTCGAAATCTTAATTCTAGAAATAACATTAATTTTATCTAAATAATTTTCTAAATATTTTATTTTTCACTTTTAAAATAAAAACTGGCATTTATAAAAAATTCACGGGTTTTGACCGAAATGGCTTTCAAACCTTAATAAAAATTATAATTGTATTCATAAAATTATATGATCATTTATATATAAAAAAATTAATTTAATAATAATAATAATATTTTATTAAAATATTATTTAATTAAAAAATCCATTAATTTAATAAAATAGATTTCTTAATTAACTAATAACTAAAGACACTATTTGTACTTTAAAAACTATTTACAATGTATAAATAATGACAAGAAGGCATATTCATTATTATATACAAAAATAATAATATACATGAACATATTACTAGAAATTTGTTACATAACCCCTTAAAACAGCAGCATAAGACCGAAGGGTAAGGTGTTCGATGGTGACAGACTCTTGGGGTGGATTAGATAACATCGCTTGAGTGGTAATATCTATCAACTTCCACTTTTTCCGTAGAAGGTCCCATTCGATCTTGACATGATGAAGCTCATTTGGTATTGGTCAAGAGTGAATCCCAAGGACGCCACCTATTTTCCGAGCTCCGACAAATGGGCTTCATATGGAAGAATTCTGCTGGATCAGGCCATCGCTTCTTTTGTTTGAGTAAATTGGATTCATTAATGCCCTTTATTTATACTAATCATGTGATCATTGTTCAATGACTATAAAATTAACTGTCACAATTATTACCATAAAACCAAGGAAGTTGACATTTTATATAAACGTTTTATAGAAAGAGACATTTAGCAAGATCAAGAGGTATTTCCATTAGTGAAAATTTGGGTCGATAAAATATTCTCAACTTAAGAAATTTCTCCCTTAAAATTTCCTTTTTCCAACACTAAAAAATATGTGGGTCACTCAGCTTCATCATTTCCTCTGATTCCCAAATCGCTTCTTCAAACTTGTGGTTTCATGACAACACCTTGACAAGGGGCAATGTCTTATTTCATATAACTTGTTCTCTATGATCTAATATCTTCACTGGTTGATCCTCATAAGAAAGATCATCCTCCAACTGTACCACCTCATAAGAGAGTACATGTGAAGGGTCTGGTTTGTACATCTTTAAGAGGGAATCATGAAATACATCATGTACTTTGTCCATGGTAGGTGGAAGTTCTAGTGGATAGGCCACATCCCCGACACGATCAAGAATCTCAAAGGGGCCAATGTAAATTGGACTTAACTTCCTTTTTATCCAAACCTCATGACCTTCTTCCACGGAGATATGGGTTGCAAAACCATGTCTCCAACATTAAACTCAATGTCTCGTCGACGATTATCTGCATAAATCTTCTGTCGACTCTGGGCTACCTTGATATGATGCTGAATGGTTTTCAACTTCTCCACCATTTCCTCAACCATTTCTGGTCCAAGAATCTTATATTCACCGACCTTATCCCAACATGCCGATTTTCTGCACCTTTTCCCAGGAGGGCTTTATATGGTGCTATTTGGATGCTCGAGTCGAAAATGTAATTATAATAGAACTCAACCAGAGAGATATGTGGATCCCATACTCCTTTAAAGTCCATTGATAACACTCTCAAAATATCCTCAAGTGTTTGGATAGTTCGCTCGGATTGGCCATCAGTTTGAGGATGATAGGCCGTACTGATGTTCAGCTCAGTATTTAGATCTTTTTGAAGACTCTTCCAAAACATAGAGGTGAATCTTGGATCTCAGTCAGACACAATAGATAGTGGAACTCCATGGAGCCTTACCACTTCCCTGATATATATCTGTGCCGGTTTATCCAAAGGTAAATCCTCCCAAATATAAATTAAGGGTTCTGTCTTTGTAAGACGATCCACAACAACCCAGATTGCATTATTGCCTTTGGATGTCCTTAGAAGTCCGGTGACAAAGACCATGGTGATTTTCTCCCATTTCCATTCTCGTATGGGCAATAGTTGCATCATCCCCTTAGACATCAGCCTCTCTTCCTTCACTTTCTATCACACAAGTCACATTGATGTATATTCAGAAATCTCCTTTTTCATATTATTCCACCAAAGGTTTTCTCTAAGATCTCGATACATATTTGTGCACCCTTGGTGAATAGAGATATTTGAACTATGTGCATCATCCAAAAGTTACTTCTTCAGCTCCAGACATGATGGAACACATATTATTTTACCAAATCTCACAATTCTTCTTCATTATCATTATACTCCAAGGATTCCCCCTTTTTATAGCTTCCACTTTTTTCTGACTTCCCACATCATCCTTTTGAGAATCCTTTAACCTTTCCAAAAGAGACCGTTGAGAAATCATTTTTGAAAGGATTGATTATGTTCCCTTCTTTATGATATTTATGTCCATCTTCATCAAGTCTAAGAAGATTTGATCCCTCTCAATTCTCATCATTGATAGAATCGATGGGTCCTATCTACTTAGGGCATCTGCCACCTTGTTCTCTTTCCCAGGGTGGTAATGTATTGAATAGTCATTATCCTTGATGAGATCTATTCATCTTTTCTGGCACATATAAATCTCTTTCTGTGTGAATATACATTTAAAAATCTTGTGGTTAGTATATATCTCACATTTCTCCCCATAGAGACAATGTTGCTAGATTTTCAAGGAAAATATCACTGCCTCCAACTCCAGATCATGCGTTGGATAGTTTCACTCATGAATTTCCAACTTCCTTGAGGCATAGGATATCACTTTATCACACTGCATCAGCACATAGCCTAATCCCTTCTTCGAAGTATCACATAATACCACAAAATTTTCCCCAATTGTGGGTAAAGTGAGCATGGGATCAGTGATAAGCCTCCTTTTCAACTCCTTGAAGCTTTATTCTCATTCATCAATAGAAGAAAACATTACTCCCTTTCAAGTTATCTAGGTAAGAGGGTTGGAAAATCGTGAGAAATTTCTCACAAATCATCGATAATTTCCAGCTAACCCCAAGAGGCTATGGATATTCTTTATCGATGTTGGACTTGGCCATCCCTCAATTGCATTTATTTTGAAGGGATCCATAGATATTCCATTACTTTTGATGATATGGCCAGATAATGAGACCGCCTTCAACCAGAACTCACACTTGGTGTACTTTTCATAGAGCTTCTCCTTCCCCAAAGTCTCTAGTATAGTTCTTAAATTCCCCTCATGATCCTCCTTGGTTTTGGAGTATATTAGAATATCAACTATAAAGATTACCGAAAATTTGTCCAGGTAATCTCTGAAGACTCTATTCATCAAGTCCATGAAGATTGCGGGAGCATTAGTGAGTCTGAAAGGCATTACTATGAATTCATAGTGCCTATATCTTGTACGAAAAGCAGTGTTGGGGACATCTTCCTTCTTCACCCTTACTTGATAATACCCCGACCGCAAATCTACCTTGGAGAAGTATTGTACTCCACGTAGCTGATCAAAAAATTCATCGATCTGTGGTAGGGGATACTTGTTCTTTATCATGATTTTTTTATGTTCATAATAATTGATGCAAATCCGCATTGATCCATCCGTCTTCATGATGAAGTGGACCGGTGCACTCCATGGTGAAGCACTTGGGCGTATAAACCCTTTGTCCAGATTCTCCTGTAGTTGTTTCTTTAGCTCTTCAAGATCCATGATAGACATTCTATATGGAGTCTTGGATATTGTTAGCTCATCTGGTTTATGTTCAATAGAAGAATTCAACATCTCTTCTAAGAGGAAGACTAGGAAGTTCACCGGGAAACACTTCAACGAATTCCCTCACAATAGGCATTTCTTCAAGGATGGTTTCTTCCTTGGACACAATCATCTGATCCAGATACTTGTGCTCATAGGACAATAATATCCATTCTAGAGATGATGGAGCTAAAGGAGATTCATCTTCCTCCTTACACTTGTAAAGAATCGGGGGTCGATTCCCCATATAGAGTGTGATTTCCCTCTCCTGAAAATTTATTTTGGATCTATATAAGGAAAGACATTCCAAGCCAAGAATTGCATCAAATTCGACTAGAGGTTGTATGAAGAGGTTCACCAAAAAATTCAATCAACAGATTATAATAGGGGAGGATATATATTCCTGGGATGCAATGATTTCCCCATTTGCCATACTCACCGACATCTTCACTTCCATGATTTGTGGTGGTGTTGGGATTGTTCTACGAAACATTCGAGAAATAAAATAATGCGTAGAACCTAAATCAAAAAGTATGTTCTCTATTCTTGAATGAATAACTAGCGTACCTATCACCACATCTTTGTTAGGGTTCACTTTGGCAGAAGTGATTGAAAAAGATCTTCCTTGCTTCCTTAGAGGTTGTTGGTTGCCTCTGAAAACCATTCGATTAGGGAACTGTTTTGAAAGATGCCTAGGTTCATTGCATTTTTTGTAATGAACAATGAGTTGAGGTTCGAACAGATCGTTCCTCTCCTCTATCGCAGTCGTGGGTATTTCTTGCTGACAGTTAATAGCTTGCTTCCCTTCTCTTCCCCAACTAAAGCATTTCCTCGTCCCATTGAGGAAATTTCTAGGGTGCTACATTCTGCATTTTTGGCAAGTGGGGTACTGGATCTTCTTAGCACTGTTGGATTTATCCATCGAACTGCTAGCATTGAAGTCCACCTTACACTTCTTGTCCCCATGATACCCTTGTGATTCCCCAATATCCATTACAACCTTGAGGGCACATCAGCCAATTTCCTCATAGCTTTCAAACTCACGGATCGCTAATGCTTTCCGTAGGCTAGCCTTCATCCCACCAAAGAAGCGGTCAACCTTGAATTCAGGGGTAACAACAAATCCGGAAGCATATCGTGCAAGCCATTTGAAGTATTCCTCATACGCTCTAATAGATTCTTTGTCTTATTTCTTGAGGCAAAGGAATTCCCTTTCTATCATAAGCTGGAGGGTGCACGAAAAATATTTATCAAAAAACATCTTCTTGAAATCCTTCCCTTCCAATGCCTTGATCTCCTCCTCAGGCTTTATATTTTTTTTATCAAATTCCATCATTGATCAGCTTTACCCTCTATATGATAATCCGCCAGGAGAACCTTCTCTTGTTCAGAACAATGAATGATGGAGAAGATCTTTTCAATGGAGTTGATCCATTGTTCAGCGATCGTGGGATCGGATGATCCACTAAAAGTCGGAGGCATTTGTCTCATGAAGCTCTCGATAGTGACTTGTTCTTTAGTAGGGGGTTTGAGCGTTCCACTTGACCCATGTTTTTATTCAAAGCTTGAGTTAGCTGATAGAGAAGCGTGACAAATTTTGCGATTCCTACTCCCATTGGATTCAGAATCTCATTAGTATAGTCATCACACTGATCTTCACATCGGTTTTTAGCTTGAGTCCTCCTATTACCAGCCATTGGCTGGAATAAAAAGAAAGTTATGGGGTAACACATAAAGGGTAATCCAAAGACAAAAGTTGATGACATAAAAAATATACTTTTATTTCCTTAACTCATGAGTCTATAGGCTTCAACCTAGGCTTTTCATGATCTAATTTCTAACATATATTCATAGGGGATTTTTTTTAATTCCCTTAATAAGGGTTAATAATAAGCTTGTGAATTTATCAAAACATATCCCCGAGAGTGTCGTAACCAAGAGAGCAGCAAGGACCATTGTCGTGCAGTAGTTCTCGTTTGAGTCTAGCTCAAAGCAGTGTTTTTGGGTTTTACCCCTAGGATACATCTGTGCCAGAGCAACCTCCACCTGCTCGTATCCAGACAGGGATCTATTTTTTTTTGATAAACCACTTACTCAGTACATACCAAAACTTAGGGATGTTTTTATTATACTTAGTCTTGTCTCTAAGGATTTACTAGGGTTTTCTAATCCTAATCCAAAAAATAACTAAACCTATCCTTTGATACCAACTATGACAACCCTGCTTTTATTACAACCTAAAACATGATTTATTACATAAACTAATCACATGATACAACATGGAAGAATGAGAGTTATAGTGTCTTTGTGGAATAGTATCATTACATAACAACTCAAAACCTAAAATACAACATCATTATTGAAAACTTCTTTTACATGAACACTACATTCCCTCGTACTTAGCATTGTATGGGATAACCTGAGGACATGCATAAGAAAAGGGGTGAGCTTTAAAGCCCAGTAAGGGAATAATCATTGAATACATGAGGAGTAAAATACATGTCAGAAAGAGGTATATCAATAGATCAAAAGAGAAACATGAACATAAAGGCATGATAAATCATGATAATCATAACATGGAAATGTGGCAATAACACTTGACATGGAATTAGCATGAGCCAAGGCTCATTACACATGGAGCATGAGTAAATAATCATTGAACATGAATCATGAGTAAACCCTCATTGCACTTGAATTAAAAAGATTAAATACTCATTGCACATGACATATCATGAATCTATACTTTACCCAATGCATTGGAGAGCTATAAGGGCGCACCATTCTAAAACATTTCATTTCATGCATAAGTGTGCCACATGGATCATAAAACATGGATTCATAAAACATAATCACTTATTATACGATAAAGGAATGTTGAATTCAATAATGAAACTTTATAATAAATAATTAAATGTGCATAAAGGTGAATACCCTTGATGGAGAAATGGGCATGGTTTTCACTACACAATGGCATTGGCTTAAAAAATCGGTGTGACATAAGAATTCATAAAAATGGTTGAAGAGAGAGAAAGGGGTTCCTCATAATATTTACATGTAATTGAATTTAAGGAGGTCATATATATACATCTCCCAAAAAATTTAATGGAATTTATGTTCATGATACAAAAGTATTTATTGAATGTAAATGAGGAGAGAGAAGTTCCTTTCGGAATTTCGGCATAGTAACGGGTGTACATGGGAGGAATATAATGAGAGAGAAAGGTGTATCCCATCATTAAAACATAAAGATGGAAGTATGTGGGAGGTGAGAAAACATACCCAAACATTCATAATTGAAATTAAATGGGAAAAATAACTTAAATAAAATTGGACAAAATGAGAAAGGAAGAAATAACCCTTACTTGGAAGTGTGCTTCCAAAGGCTTGAGAGAGTCATGAGAGAGTATTCTTGGGAGCTTGTGGCACCTTTGGAGGATTCTAGATAGAGTAGGGAATAGGGTGGACGAACTCTAAAGGATTTGAGTGAGGTGGAAGTTGGATTTTGGGTGGGTTTATATAGGAAATGTGAGTGATTTCTTTATTATTTAGGTTTGGGACCCCTTACATTAAACTAATACAAAACTAAAATCATCTCATGGTTTTTTCCAATGGTTTTTGGAAAAGGGAAGAGGAAAAAACTATTTTATAAGGAAAAAGTCCGAATTTCATAAAATAATGGGGTTGATTATCTGGAGGTGAGTCACACTCCCATAAAAAATATTTCAAAAAGACACGATTTTTTATAAGTCTTGAGGGGTCCATTAATGCATTTAAAAGTAAGTAAAACAAACCAAAAATCAGATTATTTAAATGTTAAAACATATATTGTCTGAACATAAAACTTATAGAATTCTATTACATCACTATTGGGTCGTCATGATGTCATAAATCACATTATATATTTAAATGGTATTTAATTTTAACCCAAAAATTAGACTATCTTAGAAAATTATGAAAAAGTCACCGTTGGATAATTTCGACATCTTGATTCCCGAAATATCAGTTATTTTATCTAAATAATATTCTAAATATGTTAATGTTCACTTTTAAAATAAAAACCGACATTTATAAAAAATTCACGGGTTTTGACAGAAATGGCTTTCAAACCTTAATAAAAATTATAATTGCATTCATAAAATTATATGATCATTTATATATAATAAAATTAATTTAATAACAATACTAATATATTAATAAAATATTCTTTAATTCAAAAATTCCTTTTTTTAATAAAATATTTTTCATAATTATATAATAACTAAAAACACTATTTGTACTTTAAATACTATTTACAATGTATCAATAATGACAAGAAGGTATATTCATTATTATATACAAAAACAATAATATATATGAACATATTTCTAGAGATTTATTACATAACTCCTTAAAATAGTCGCGTAAGACCTAAGGGTAAGGTGGGAGATGGTGACAGACTCTTGGGGTGGCTTAGATAACATCGCTCGAGTGGTAATCTCTATAAACTTCCACTTTTCCCGTAGACATCCCATTCGAGCTTGACATGATGAAGCTCAGCTTGTGATTGGTCAAGAGAGAATCCCAATGACTCCACCTCTTTTCTAAGCTCCAAAAAATGGACTTCGTATGGAGAAATTCTACTGGATGAGGCCATTGCTTTTTTTTGTCTGAGTAAATTGGATTTTTTAATGTCCTATATTTATACAAATTATGTCGTCATTTTCCAACGGCTATAAATTTAATGGTCAAAATTCTTAACATAAAACTATAGAAGTTGACATTTTATATAAACATTTTACATAAAGAGACATTTAACTAGATCATGATGGATTTACATTAGTGAAACTTTGGTTCTTTAAATATGGTCACATTGTGGGGCCCACTTTATCTTCTTACGGATGATCTTGGACATCAAAACATGTTTATTGGGTACGATTTTAAAAGGCCATGAAAAGTCATTTAAAAAAACCAGTCATTATGATAAAATGATCCCACCTTCATCCATGAACCCAAAACACACGTATATTAGGTTTCCATCATTGTAGGTTAATATACAAGTTAAATTAATATTTTATATCCGTGAGATAGATATATATTGAAAATAAAAATAACCCATACCTATGAGAGAGCCAGATATAAGGAAGGCATCACATTTGGGAATTATGTGTGTCTAGTTCTTTATTACCATAGGCCATATACTGATTCCTATATCTCAAATCTAAGGCCCTTCAAAAACATATAGCTAAACTTCACCCATCCATACATATTATTTAAACCTATGAAAGGAATTATCTATATATGAACTATGTGTATCTTCATTACTATCTCCATGGAATGCATAGTGATATCTGGATGTTCTACCATAGGCCAATCCATCACTCCAATCATTCCCCTCCAAGATAGGGAAATACATGTATAGATTTTGGTCCACATTAAGGTAATGATATCCCCAAAAGTTAGCATATCATGTTCTCTTATGTATTGTAAATTTATTACCCATTTACACTTTTTTCCCACATTTATCATAGATAATGTGATATTAGAGAACATGGAAAAAATTCAATCTAAAATTATTAAGATTCATTTTGTTCAAAAAATCTGAAATCATGTCTTAGTCTCGTGAAGATAAACTACATGACCACATCACAGACAACTATAATTAAACCACACTAAATGAGGACTTCATGATAAAAATATCATCCACTATTATTATTGTGTACTCTGAAATTATATTTTTAATCCCTCCACACAATAAATGTGTTAAATACTATTTTTCATAACCTTTAGGTCACTTTTACACTTTTGTGTTATTACTTTATCAAAGAAATACCTTCATTTATTTCATCTATATGTTAATACAAACCAATTCATTAAGTTGATACACATCTCATGGAGTCCCATTGACCACAGTCCCATATAATATTTTTCTCCATTGAATCAAATTATTATAATTGAATGGATAATTTGAAGTTAGCTTAATATAATTCACTGGTAAGTAATGCAATGCCTATGTGGTTTCACCTATGTGATTTTCTAGTTCTATGCGATTTGTCACACTTGAATCCAAAAGCTATTTACCTAACTATGTGTGACATGGGTTTTATCCATTATTACTGGATGGATTATACCCACCATTCTCCACCTTCTGTTAAGTCAAAAAATCATGGGTTATGATTTTGAATTCACATTACTGAACAATGTAAGTAGATTAAGACAGCCTTACTGTAACTCATTTATTTGTCATAAAAATAATCAAACCAGTATTATATCATTATTTCTTCTACACATTCATTTGAGTTTATGTATATAATAAAAAGACCCAATGTTGTCGAGTTTCCAAATCCCTTTGGATACCCCCGTTTTCCACAATCAATCTTAATTCCCCTTTTCATGTATAAATATTTAGATTCCTTGAGTGTATATTCTATTTTTATTCCCTAAAACTTTATTTAACATTCAGCTGGTTTCCCCTTATTGAATTTTTTAATAGGTACTAATTGATCTAATGAAACCACAATACAATCCATAGTATAATAGCCTAATTCCATAGAGCATGTATATAAGGAATATTATTGTCCTTGAAGAAATGCACCCTTAACAGCGTGATATATTCTTCTAATGGTGTGAAGTTGATCCCAAAAATCATCAAATAATCACCATTGATTTCTAAATTTAGGGAATATTATTATATTAATTTTATTTTCCATGACAATTAAGGTTCCAAAATAGACTCATTTTTTAAATCATTCGTCCCAAATTCTATTCGATGTAAAATTAAACAACATAGTGTTGAGGTTGTCATCATATGAACTTAAAAGAATGGACTCCTACATTCTTGTTAAATGATGCTAAACTACATGAAAATGATCTAATCATATGATATTAAGCTGCACGGAATATGGTATATCCTAAAATACCTTAAACATATTATATTGGGATACATGAAGTGGCCAATTTTCATCATGAAATATTGTTCTATGAATATTTTAAAAAGTCCCCCTCCCTAACAAATGGGTTAGACTTGTGCGACAATTTTTCTCAATAAGATATAATTGTGGCTTTATGTTTATCTATATATGATTCATAGTGATGCCCAAATCCAATAATCCTAATACTAGCTATTACTCTAAGAGATAATAAAATGACACATCATTATTTTAGATCCATAAATACATAGGGACTATATATTGATACTATATGGGGATTGATTCAAATTTTCCTATGATACGTAATGAGTCCTAGGAATATTATCCTGGCTCCAGCCGCATGATATCCACTATTATAACCTTCACAGTTGTTTTGTCTTAATTGAAGGTTCCATCCTTATTAAACCATAAGAACGTAATGATTCCCCAATTGTGAATTCCGATACTAATATGAAAACTCATTTCTTTGTGAATACTTCTTATGGTTAGAAATCATTCACCTAGGTGAGAATGGGTGACCTATCCCTCAATGAGGACATTCCCCTTTCCCCTACATAGGAGTATACACTATAAATGGTACCATTAATAACATTGGAACTTTATATCTCTTGATTTCTATCATTATAGGATACATAGTGATTCCAAAAAAAACCCATCATTGATCCCAATCATTAATTTTAAAAAAATCCCCTTCTGCACATTTGAGTTCAATCTATGTGAGAATAAAATTGATAACTACATGTGGATTGATTAATACCATCACAAGATTCATAGTGACACCTAGGATCCTATAAACAAGTATCTAGAAACAAAATAAATCAAAAAAAATCCACTTTCTCATTTCATATATAAGAAGGTTATATGCTAAGGGACTTCCTTGAAAGTGATGCTGGTGGAACGATTCTTGCCCATCCAAAATGGATTGGGAAGAATTTGTAATCCCAAATATTGAAATTTAGTATTCCCATATTTTTTAGTCCACCTTTTAAACACTTAAACTACTAATGTATTATTTACTTATAGAGACCCACCTCACCTATCCATGAATCACACCTGTATATAGCCTTCATATGTGTGAATAAGATCCTTACAAAAGAATTCCATTATTATAACTACATATCAATAAAAATGTGCTAGGATATAGATTTAGTCCTACATTAAAATTCACTTGAACAATTCAAGGAATCTCTAAGGATACATTGAATAATTACACATCAGTCCACTTGTCCATGTCACATGATGTTTAATCCAAAATTATGATTTACTAGTCAAATATGATTAAACTATAAAAAATTACATCCACATTGCATGATATAAAATGGAAAAATATGAACATCCCCACTAATTTCCATTAAACTATTTAAAAAATCATCCAGCATCACTTGTTATTAAAGGAACAAAAGAGAATGATGATGGTCCACCTGAGATTTTGGTAATTGCATCATCATTATATGCACTTAAACCCATAAATCAAACATTGTGTCTTGAGCATCTCAGGTTACTAAAAACTATCAGGGACCCTTATAAAATATGAATGATACCAATTATTTTACCATTTAAGAGTTTTATATACATAATTGACATGGGCTCATCAACAAAAGGTATGTCGGCATTACAAGAAGTATCTTTTGATCCTTTTGTGACATAATAGAATCATAATGGAACACATCACAATGTTGTGATTTCTGATCATCCATTGAATTACAATTCCATCCCATTATTCAAGATTTTAAAAAGTTGATCCATGATTTGAAACATTATCAACTCCCATTGGAAGGGTTTTTGAGTAATGTAGATCGTAGTAATCCTAATTATGTTATTTTGAAACAAACATTGGATATAACGTCCATGTGCCATGATCATAACTAATGGGACCCATTGTTAAATTTGAATGACCTTAAATAGTAGACATGCATGGCCTAAATCACAAGACCAAAAATTAAATGTGATTATGACATTGTAATTATTATGATGGAAACCCTTAATGGGTTTTCTGAGTAAAATTCATGTCTCTACTCACCAAACAATTTTTTACTATATTTTTTGAAAAACATAGATCATAAATAAAAAGGGTACAAATCCAATTGGTCAATTATTATGGCCCTACTAAATGATTATCCATGATTGTTGGACCCCTTTTCCCTTGGAGATTTTATAGTAATGGTTTATCATAATGGACCACCATAATAATATGTTCAGTAGGAGATGACTTATCAATTAAGGATATCAAACCACAATAGAATATTAAATTTATCATAAACCACATTTTGGTATTTGAATTCATTATTAACACCCAACAATTTATTGAGTCGATACACTTATCTTAGAATCCTAGTACGTTGAGTAAATTATCTTTTTCCATTTATAAAGAGTTCTTGTAATATATACTAAATTATACTATGGGATCCCACTGGTGAATAATGCAATGGCTTAGATCATACATTTAATGGTTGTTTTGTTCATTGAGGAATGTTCCCCATGAATACATGATCTATTTCCCTAGATTCTTATGAAACTAAATTTTATATATACCAACCAACATCAATTATTCATTATCATAGATATTCCAAAACCACGATTTATCAACCTCATGATGAAAATATTAATGTTTATATAATATATGTGATATTATTTTACCATTAATGGTTCTTATTCTAAAATAAAGATTATTATACATATAAAAATACAATCATTTCAAATGTAAATGATAAAATATTTTAGATAGATATTCATTACAGTACACAACCAAATTCTTGTGTATCATAAAGGTATAATATCTTTATATTGTAATCATAAAAACCATATTCATAAAATATCTAAATCATCTCCCACTTATATTATCTTAACTATCACCCTTTTTAACATATCTTACTTAATATCTTTCTTTATATATAATTAAAATGAAACATAATAAAATGGTGAGAAAATATTCTATGTAATGTAAATCTGGAATATATAAATCATAGATTTTAATAAGGGAAATAGAACATGAATATAATGTTTTAAAATTATACACTAGATATGAAAAATAATAATCATGAGTCAAGGAATGAATTTTTGTATTTCAGAAGACATGAATCCAAAAGAAACATGAGTCATGAGTGAATAGAATTTGCATAAATCATAGAAATATGGAATAAAAATATGAATATTAAATCATATAATTAATAAAAAAGACTCAATTATAATTATAACATATAGTTCACTACCAAGAATATCATTGTGCATGAAGTCCGTTACAGAAATGGGTTCATTCCATATTCATAACATGTTTACCTCATGAGATATCATTATTTACCCAATCCATTTGTGGGAGATATAGGTCCCACACATCACATAATGAAAATCATAAATTGATGATACACTAGATCAAAAATCATTAATAATATCAAAACCCCTGAAATGAATAAGGTTTCGTAAACATTTTATTGTAGAATTAGCCATGTAAAAGAATAGTGTTTCATAAATATTTCAGCTTTTTAACAAAAAAAGTTATACATAAAAAGAATAAATATAGTTTCCTTAGTTAATATAATTGGTAAAACATGAGTACCACCAAAATATGTAATAATATATGGAAAATTATTTTGAATGATTTCTTGTAAATATTCAAAAGGTATAAAACATTTCCATTTTAAATTCACGTCCCTCTTTCATAATAAGTACACTTATAGAATACTTTTTTTGTTAAATATTAACTTTTAATTGAATCTTAAATGTATTAAATAATCATGATTTAATGAATATATTATCATGGTGTATTAGTCAAAAAACTTCAATCCAATATTTTTTTTGGAAAACTCATAAAGAACCACATTTAGAAAATGTAAAAAGAGTCTTTTCTACACATTATGTAAAATGAAATAAATGTGTAAAATTGATTTAAATCTAATTTATTAGAATAGTAAAATCCTATTGGAATTTATTTATAAAACATCCATATATACGAGAAATATTCCTTAGTGGAGACTTAAATGTAAGCAATCCTGAATAATTATGAGATTGTGAAATAAACGCATACCTCATGTGAATCTTTTCATCATTCACATTAAAACCTCTAGTGTAATATATAAGAATTTATTATAGATTTATTATATAACCATATTAATTTATATAAAATAATTTTTGATTTATTTATAACCTCTTATCACCCATTCATGCATAATTTGTTATTAATATCTGAATTCTGTGGGACAACTACTTTGTTTTCCAAGCATGTTTTTTTTTCGATGGTCTTAATTCATATTCTTTGATCATAGTCTAATAATTGATAGATTGTTAATAACTTTATAAATATTATATATATTTATTACATACAAATTTATATATATTCCTAATACTTAGAAATAGAATAATGAATTACAAGGTTCATGGTGACAATTGGCCATACAGATGCATGAAAGTCATTTACATTTTTCAAATGATCACATAATGTAATGGTAAAAAATATATAACCATTAAAAATCATTATTTATCATATATAATATATTTAAATATTAAACCAATCATAATACCCATAAATAAAAAAAGGCTGTGAAAATTTAATAATTGTAATCAATTTTGAGAATATATAGGATACTTAATTTATTATTTTATGATAAATATAATATATTTATTAGAGGTAACTAAGAGTATAAATTTAAATGATCGTTTTAAAGGGATAGCCTCTTCTTGGAATGAAATCCTTCAAATATCCAATGAATGAATACAATGTTGTTTTTTGAGAATAAAAGTAACTATATAATGTGGATAGGAATGTCGAGAAAACATATTGGTAAAATATTGTGGATATAGAAAGACAAATTTAATGTAATGAAGTGTAGGAGGAAGATGCCTATTATAATTGAAGTGACGGGAACTTTTGAAATATCTTAAAAGAATAAATTGTGATAAATTAATTTTCAATAAAAATAACTCAAAATAGAAGGGGATTCAATGATAACGTGAGATAATGTTTTAATTCCATAAAATAGTAGATTTTTTACTTGTTTTCGAATAATTTTTAACCTTGTCATTTTGATTAACCATTAGTCAACTTATTTCAATTTTAACTATGTTAACAACTTTTTCAATATTAAAATGTTGTAATTTATTAATATATGTAAAAATTAGAACATAAATAAGAAATTTATGACATTATAGACCTAATAATTATCACATTGAATTATTTCATGTTTTTAATGAAATTTAAATAATATAATAAAATTATATTTTGATAAAATATCATTATTTTGGATTTTGACACCATTCATTTAATTTGACCATAAGTACATTAAGACAAAGGGAAAACTTGAATATATTGATTTAAAACGACCATAATATATCATAGGGATCTATAAAACCCATTCTTTACATTAAATCATTAAAATTATATAATTTATAATATTTTTAATGTCATTTATTGTATTTTTATGTGGAAAATTACCACATTAGTTTGGATTATGAAATTATAGACACTATATGAAAAATAGAAATTACAAATAATTATACGTCATGAAATAATTTCATTAAAATAAAAATATACTCTTATATTAATTCATATCATACTTGGTTCCTATATGGACATATAAGAGATATAAAAAATAGAGAGTAGTATTTTATATCTTTCCACTATTTAAATAATATATAAGTTATTTTTACAGACAAGTGTCCATTAAATAACACAATTTATAATCTCTAATGTTATGTGTACAATTAACTTAATTAAATAATAATTTGGATGAATAATTATGTCCTTATAAATTATTAGTAATATAAATTAATCTAATTTACCCTTTACCAAGAAGATATAATTTTCGAAGATTACTATTTATATTCACAAAAAATAGATGAAAGATAATTACAAAAGTTTAAAATCCTAAATACAAATATTATATTTATTTTATCTAATTCAATACCTTCAAATAGAAAAAAATAGTGTATGCATAGAAAATGTGATGACAACTGAATTTTAGAAAAAATAAAATTTTACGAATAGATTGAGTTTTATTCTTATTCGAGGATAAGAAATATATTTGTTGAATTTTTTAAAAAATATTTCAGTTAAATAATATATTACATATAAAAAATTCACCAATAAGGTTTATTTTAACATATTAATATAAATAACATTTCATGTATAAAATAAATTTTCAAAAAAACATTTTTTTTATTTTAAAACAATTTTTATAATGATAATCATTTGTTAAGTAGTGAAATAATTTCTTAAATGTTTAGTATATATATAATAAGTTTATTATTATTTTTCATCCCTTATAATTCAATGCCTAGGAGAAAATTCAAATATAATATTTTAACAATGTCTGATGGTTTGTTTAAACATTATATTTCACATAATGTATTCTATCAATTAAATTATATTATTTAATATGATATATTTCATAAAAACCAGGAAGGGTTACATTTTACACTCCATAAAATGCTTCTTTACAATGAAATTACTCACTATAATAATAATAGATGAGGATATATGAACCACATCACACCCTCATGTTCCAAGATAGGCTTCTCAAATCAGTAGATTCACCCAAAAAATATTTACGATATGAGTGGTCATAAATTATAAAAAATTATTTAACAGATAAAAAATTTCTACAAGATTTCATTCATAAAAAATATCATTCTCCATTGGTAAATGCTTTGATTTTGGTGAAAGTGAAAGATCGAATATGTGCTTAATCATGAGAGATAAATGAAAAACAACATCAACATGAGAGAGTTTTAATAGAGTCACTAATTGATAAGATGTCATCCTAATTTGATAAATAATTTTAGAAGGAATGACATACCATGGGATTATATTTTCCAAATTTAAAAATATCAATACTCTCTTCCCTGGAGATCTTTTTTGGAATACTATTCCACCCACATCAATCTCTAGATATTTCATTTGATTCCTTGTATAAATATTTGTCTACAAAGAGATTCTATTATGTTCTATTGAATATATCTAACAGTATATTCAACATTAGGATCTAGATCAAGTCATTATAAAAAATATTTATCTAAATTAATTTATCAGGATTTAATTTTATATATCATTCCATAAATGGATTCATTAAGAACCATCTAAATAGTGGAGTTAAAGCAATTATTGTATGAAAATTATACCATTGTAAGGAATTGATCCCAACCTCCATTAAAATACATAGAGGAAGATTTAAACATGTATTATAGTGTTTTAATGGTATTCTATGACTTGAAATTTCTCTGAGGATGATAAGCAGTGTTGAAACATAACTCTTTTCCCTAATCCTATTATATAATTCACCCAGGTATCATGGTAAACTTAGAATTCTGATTATTTATAATGTAATGTTGTACTCCATAGGATCATACCACTTACTTAACATATATTATGGTGATATATTTAAGAGGGAAAAATAATTTTATACTAATGATGTTTTCCATATTTGTAAGGTGATCGACTTTATCCCATACAAAATTATGGCCTTTTTAATTTTTTGGGAGTCTGATGATAAAATACATGGTGATATTTTCTAATATCCATTCAAACATGGTTAATGATTTTAAAATATCCTTATACTTATATCTCACATTTTTATCTTACTAAAAACCCAATAATCGATAAATATATTGTACTATATCATTCTTCATGATAGCCCACAATAAATACTCTATAGCTCTATAAACATGTTTTTACTTCTAGGATGAATAGATAACTATGAACTATGATCCGAATCCAATATACCCCCTATCAAATATTTCATGGTTAGAAAATAGACATGATTTTAACCATTATTTTTCCTTCAAAATGAAAATTTAAATTAGTTGAATTTCCCACCATCTTCTGTAGCTATGCATATTTTCTATGTGCATATTTAATCTCCCCACAGATAGATGAATGGAAATTTATTTGAGTTCGATAACATTTATCCTCATATATTAAGATTTCTATATCAATCATTTGTAAATAAATAAATATTGAATCTTTTGTGAGCCACATCATAAATAATCTAGCATGATACTTTTAACTCAATGCAGTTGTCGCATTGTTTTCTTTATTATTGTGGTAATATATTGAGGATTTATACTATTTATTCATCTTTAACCATCCCATTTAATTCATTTTAATCTATTTTTTAGTGAAAATATACATTCAACTATTGTGATCAATATATATGTCACACCATTCTCAATGGAGATAATTTTTAATTTTTTTAATGAAAAAATGACTACAACTAACTCCAATGTCAAGAGTTAGGTAATAGTTCTCTTATAACATCAATTTTAGCAAGTCATAATATAACAACATATAATTTATAATAATAACACATCACAATAACTTATTTCATGCAACACTATAGGTCACAAACCCTTCACCACTACATTGTATTGTGAGTATAGGTGAACTATCCAGAATTATTTTTAGATACATGAAACTCAACACATATTTCATCATATATATGACTTTTTAAAATTTTGGATTCCATTTTGAGAGTGTAATAGAATGTCCTGAGAAATATTTCCCAATGTCTTGATAATATCAATCCAACCCAAGAAATTTCTAGATGTCATTCACTACGTTACTTATACTAAATTCTCCACAACTTTGGCCTTTGATGAATTTTTAATATAATATCACATGAAATTATAAGACAAAAAAATGATTCATTTAGATGCCAAAAATCATAATTGTTAATTACTTCAAAATTATTCTCATTCTTTAGGGTCTTAAACAAAAAAATGAAGTGATCTTCAATATCATACATTCAATTCGAATATATAAGAATATCACCTATAAATATTATCAAAAACTGATCAAGCTATACTCTTAAGACTAAATTTGTTATGTTTATGATAATAGTAGAGGAATTAGTAAGAACAAAAGGAATCACTGTAAATTTATTCTGTCTATACCTTTTGCGAAATGTAATTTTTAGTACATCCTCTTTCATGACCTACAATTAATTATACTAAAAATTATGATCGATATTAGAATTGTACAGAACTCTTAATAGATGATCAAATAAGTAATAAATATGAGGACGATGATAAATTACCTTGATAGTGATCTTGATAAGTTCCCAATAAAAAATTCAATATCACATTGATCCATATTTATTCATGAAAAATATAAAATATTCACCCTAGGAGGATGAAGAGTGTATATTAATTCCTTATCAAGATTTTCATGGAGTTACTTATTCATCTTATTTAATCAATTTGGAGTTGTTCTATCAGAATTAATTGAAATAGGAATACCACAAGGTATTATTTCAATTAAAACTCAACCACATGATTATAGAGGAATGAATATAATTTTTTCAATAAATACATCAATAAACACCATTACAAAAGGTGTATCCTTGATATAGAGTTTCTCCTAAAAAATCTGGGATAGATAAACTTCAGGTATAGGAATTAAGACCCACAATATATAAGAAATCTTCTTGGGTAGTTCATATTCATCCATACATTGGTAAATGGAATAGGTTCATTTTGAAGAATAAATGTGTCTTCCCTTCCCCAATAATTAATATGTGCCCTATATATAGAAATATAATTCATTCCAATAATCACATAAAATTTAACTAAAGGGAGAGTCAAAATATCTGTATGAAGAACCTTCCTTCAAAACATTAATAAAAGAGTAAATAGAAAGATGATATGTGACACTTATTCAAATAGGATTTTTCATAGCTAAATTGAAATATAAATATTGAGGTGATATTTTGATACCCATATAAAATTCATTATAGATTAATCTATCGGGGAATCCAAATTAGAATTGGACATTTTATGTTCTATGGTGGATTAAAATTGAAACATTCACCATTTCATTCATGTAACTCACTTTTGATGTCATAGTTTGATGGGATTTCATTTTTTTAAATCAAGAGGTTGTGGAAACTGATCCTAAAAAATAATCAGATTCATACATTGATTGGAATAGTACCAATACACCATGTATTTTTAGCATCGGAGTGTTGGTTTTGAATTCTGAGGATCTTTATCCCTATTTTAATATTAAACTAAATTCTTCCCATCCCATTGGAATTCAATTTCATAATGAACTTTTTTTTCACACATGAATCCTTTACCAATCCCCTTAAAATAATTTCCATCATATTTTTATCTGTATTTACAGAATAAAGGAAATATAATCTTCTTTTACTATTGATTCATAGAATTTTATTTGAATTCCATTATTTTTTTATGAATACATTGTTACTGATGGGTAAATTCAATCTTCATATTTAACATAATAGAAAAAATAAAAACTTATTCATATGAGCTAATGCCTCTTATAGCTAATTCATTTCATAGAATACATTTTAAAACAATACTGAATAAATAAATTTTTTTCATGACTAATAATTAAACCAGACACATACAATGAAAGCATTGTGAATGTTTCCTCATAAGTAATAATGGATTCATAATACACATTCATTAGTTCATGAAATTTATTATCCATATTTATTTATATAATATGAGGAAATTAATTAATAATGAATATACCCTTAAACTAATACCTTTTTTTGGATTCAATATCATTATTTATAAATTTATTCTTGATAACATTCCATCATTTATATGCTTGACCTTATATATAATAAAATGCAGTTAATTTTTTCATGTCCCAAGTAGTGAATAGTATAAAATAGTTTCTCAATGGTGTTGATTCATTTCTTTAATAATAGTAGTTCAAAATATCAACTAAATAAAGGTGGATGTTTCCTCATGAATGATTCAACGGTACGTTATTCCCTTATTTGATCATTTGGAAACATAGTATGATCTATATCCCGATAATGTTACATGATAAATTTATCAAGATTATATATTCTATCTTCCATACGATTTTTTGTTTATATATGAATTTTCTTTTCTCCCCATATCAATCAAAATTAACATCATTCCTTTAGGATCTATCCACTGGATAAAAAATAAAATCATATTTTGAGAAACAATAATCATATTGGAATCCAATATAATCATGAAAAATAATATCTATAATATCTAAATCATTAAAACATATTTTTTGAATCCTTAGGTTTAACCTTGTACATTCCTGATCATTATCAAAACATTAGGATTTATCATATAATGAGACCTATAAATAAAGTTTGTCTCATTATAGTTTATAATGGTTAGCTAAATCCTTCCAATAATATTAACTATAACACCCCAAAATTTTAAAATATAAATATTACAAAATTTTAGATGAATATTCATTACATTACATAGACAGAAAAATAAGATCACAATGGTATATTACTAGGGCATGTTGGAAACATAAATAACAGGTTTATAAAATATATAAGTCATCACCCACTTATTTCATAATAACTAGATCCCTTTTTGACATATCATACTTAATAAATTTTGTAATATACTATGATTTGGATTATTAAGAAATTAGTGTGACAAAACCCTTATTAAGGTTAAATGTTATGGCATGACCAAAGAAGCTTGAAGCCATGGCATTACATTATTACATTGGGGAGATTACAATGATTCAAACCATAAGTTAATGATTAGTTTATCTTTCATAAAAAGATAGAATGCGTGCATGATACCCATAATACATTGGAAAATAGAATATAAAAAAATTATATATAATAAAATGAAACAAACAACATCATAAAATTCTTATTCAATGATTTCTTCTTCATAATCTCATGAAAGGAAACGAATAATGGTGAGTACAAATTCATAGTAATGGAAAATAAAGTAGAATAAATAATTAATCAATGAATATAAATAAACATGGAATGACAAATAACAGAGAACATAAACCATTAAAATGAATACATAAAGAAGACTCAACAAGGAAATTTATGTAACAGAAACACATTCCATTTAATCAATGAACTGATAATTATATGTATCTATATATATGTTGAAACAACATATCATAGATAGAAAATAAATGATACTAATGGAAGTAAATTATTAATTATTAGACTTTATGATTCAGAGGTACATGGTACCAATAAAATTAAGACTATTCAAAAGAAAGTTTAGTTATTGGGTAGAAACTCATTTATTTTGTCCAACTATTTCATCTCTTGATACTACCAACAAATCAATGGGATTTTATTAACTGATTACCAAACCATAGGGCTTACCTCAAATCAGCCTCATCCCATGTATATAATTTCAAAATAATTCCAAATATATCAAATAAATAATGTTACTTATAAAATATAAATTTTTTAACAAATCCTATGGAAATACAATTAATAACTTTGTGGAGGATAAGTAACAATATGGGTTGTTAACATTAAAAAAATCTTGAGGAAAAAAATATTTAATCATACCAATGTATCCTATACCACATTGAAACAATTAAATAATAATTTCATGTGAAATTAATGAAACTTATAATATCATAATAATAATTAAATTCATGATATAACATTTCAAAGGGTAGTATATTCAACAAATAAAGGTGAATTGGTGTATAAAAAAAATAAGTATAATTGGAAACTAAACTAAGATGAAATCCCTAACCATAGCCTTTGTTTTAGTATGTAGTCTATATAATCCAATATAGTGGATTAAAATATGTTAATAATTTATAAATGAACCATACTAAAGTTTGTAATATCATATATTAACTTCTTATATTTATTTTATTACCTGGATGTTAACAGTCTTTTATTAATTTCACTATTCATAATTAATTTCCGTGTTTTCTCGAATATATTATAACTGGGTATTTTTTTATAATTAATTAGATCATGGATTAATAATATAAATAATGTAAAATATGAATTAATTGAAATATATAATCAATATATTTGTATATATATTTGTCCATTGTATTTGGATAATAGAAATGAAGTGCACCATTAATGGAGATGGTAGGTCGTACGTACGCATGAACACTATATTCATTTCCTTGTTGTATTAAAATAATTAAAATTAAATTATAAATATATATATATATTATAATTCCATTCTCATATATATTTTATATGATTTTACATTGGATTATTTTTTTTTCCTTGTATGGTATGAACATGTCATACTACTTTAAGGGGACGGTAGTTAACAATTTCTCAAACAAAATTATCATATTTTAAATATATGGAATGAATACATGTTTTTTATAAATAAAAATTTAAAAAAAATTAATACATTATATAAAATATATAACATATATAAATATATTTTCCAACATATTTTCCACTATGATATGTGGTTAAGGAAAATTGAACAATCAGCATTTCGTGAGGTAGTAGATCGTTGTACACATAAAAAAACTTTCTTGGTACCCATTAGATAGAGTTTTGTGTATTTTTAGGTATAAACATTTAAATAAAAAAAATTCTATTATATTATTAATATAGGTTTTGTTATAAAATCAACTAATTATGATATTTGAGGTTGTTGATAATAGAAATTTAACTATAGAGCTTTAGAATAAATGTTACTTGTTAATCTGGTAAGTTCTTTTGGTTTATAGAAAAAGGTTTCATTGGAAGGATTCATACCGAAAGGGAGGATTCAAATTCAGGGGGGATGTTTGGAAGCTATTTAGAAGATTTTTTTTTGAAATAACTGGTTTTAGAGTTGTGAAGAATGGTTATTGGTGGGGGCATTTTATATTGTAGGAAAAGGACTCACTTAGTATTTTTCAATAAGTTAGGTGTACCCACATATTTACTTAACTAAATCCATAAAAAACCAAAAACACACAATAATGGATGGTTAATGGACGAATTATTTCTATCAAATGGGATTTGAAAAGGTTTCTAGTTAATTTGACCAACTATGATAATGGTGTAGTCCTTTATGACGATAAATTCAGACTTTATAATCATAATTAATTTTAATCACATTCACATATGTTGTTTTGAAAAACCAAATTAGGAATTATTATAAAATATAAATTATGATGATTCATAATATTGAATTTATTTCTCCAAATTCCAATGACCTAAGTTGTACAAAATAATTTTATAATCTTTCAGTTGGCAAGATGACGATACTGATTTTGAATGTAAAAACATCCAAAATATTAATATGTTTTATAATCAATTTCAAATTGAAATTGAATCTAATGAAATAAATTTTATTAATTGATAAAAATATTAACTAATTAATCATTAAATCTAATTTAATATATAATTTAAACATGTAAATAAATTATATGAAATGTAAAATATGAAATAAATTTTCATATTTGTAACTTTTCATTAAACAATTATATGTTTCTAAAAAATATAAAAAATTAACCATAACATAAATTTAGTTGATCTTTGAAATATGAAGTTTATTTTGAAACATTAATTCAATTATATTTAGAAAAATCATATATAAAAAGTTTTCTCCCTTAATAAGAAGTAAATTTTCATTTATTAAAATGTATGATTTTATGTCTAATATTAGGTATTTTCTCATATTAATCTTATCAAATCTTTTGAATGAACAAGAAAATTAATATATTTAATATATATATATATTAGATATTAATATCATTGAATAATTTTTATTAACAAAATCTATCAGGGAAAAACATCTTTGGGAAATAATAATATTTTCTTTTATATTCAATTTGTTTTCATATTAATTTATAATTTGTTTGGAACAAGTTAATTCATTTTAAATTTGTGTAGAAAATATATTTACCCAAAATTGTTACCACTTTCAAATAACTTTTAATTTAATGTCCATATTATATCATATTATATTTAATATTATATTGTTATATGGTACAAATCAGTCTTACGTCTAATGTATGATTTTGATGAAAGTCGCTCTTGTATGTAATGAAAGGTAACACTGTGTCGACTAAATTTTCAAAAATTGAATATAACAGGTATATTTATAATAGTAACTATATTTTAATCTATTAGGTTTTTATGTTTCCTTACACTTGTGATATCATGTGTAATGCACTATACTGAATATATACTTCATGCATTGGAATTTCAAGATTTTACATTATCCCGAGCATTAAAAAATATCGTCATCACAATTTAAACATGATCTAAAAAATGTAAGGTTTGAAAATAAAGTATTATTGAAACTATAATATTGTAAAAACGATAATATCAAATATTCTTATCAAATGAGAATGTAAAGTACACTGCTCACATAAATAGATTCCTTAATATGAGAACATAGAAAGGGAATGGAAAGGTGGATTTGGAAGAAAAAGTCTAAAATTAAAGTTCTAATGGATACAGATATAGAACACGTTAAAATAAAATTTTTTGACCAAAAAACCATTATCTATTGGTGTGAATAAATGTCATTGATATCATAAACATTATGATAATAAGACAACATTTTTGTTTCAAGGCCATTATTTTATATTTAATGAATTATTTCACTATATACGAATATAAGTATATAAATGTTTATATAAAACTATGCCATTCCTTTTATTAAACCTTGAAATATTTCTACAACATCTCATAGAGAACGATTCATTATATGGTGATGTAATATGTTAATCTATAAAATCTCATAAAAAATAGACCACTTTATAAATGGTTTATTTTTTTAGATGATTTTGATTCAATAATTTAGAATATATGTCATTGAATTTCAAATATGTAGTTATCATTATACATTAGTCAACATAATGCAGCTCTAAATTTTCACATTGAAAACATGTGAATAATATTATCATGTGTCCTCTTAATATATGTAAATAACTCAAATCACTATATAAACTTATTAGAAACACTCAATCTTCATTATTTCATATGCAAGAAAATGTTATGGGATATATTCCATTAATCCAAAGGTGTTTTAATCGCCATCAATAATAGCATAGACCACATGTTGAAATGTCATTAATCAATCACAAGATATTATACACTTTTCCAAATTAATCCATTCTTCATCATTATCTCAATATCAAGAACATATTAATTATTGTCTTTCCCATTATCATGTGTTTTCTGAAAAGTTTAACCTTATAATGAATAATATTTCTTATTACCATTAAACATATGATCTCATATCCTAAATAAAAGTAAAAAAATACAATATATAAATATTTGAAAAATCATATGATGAAAATATTATCATAAAAATAATTTTACTACATATTTAATATATCCAAATACAGACGTACATTAATCATTTTAATTCTATGTTGTCAATAACATATGGCTGACCCTAATACCCTAAATTCTTAATAGGTATATTTCATTGAAATTGCATGAATTGTTTGGGTAGTGACCCATCTATTTGCAATTTTAACACTGAATATCGAGGTTTTCCATATTTCCTTTGCATTATTTTTCCTGGTGACTGATTTTTGAACACTTATAGAAAACTCACAATCCATTAAATCATTTACCAGGGTGATTATTTCGACAATTATCCCAATTTTAAAAATACATCATTCCCTTTATCTTCTTTGACGCATTCTTGTTTCATGGTTCTTAAAAGACCTATTCATCTATTCATTTAATATGATTACATAGGATCTAGAGAACTCATACTCTATTTTTATGGAACATAAAATTATATCTTCATGTGATGAAAATTTGTTGAAACAAATTCCCTTTGTAGATTTGTCATTTGACCTTCAATGAAGTTGTTTATATGGTACTCCATGTTTCACATATAATCGAAAACATACTTGGGTAACCCAATAATGGTAGATTTATATTTCATGACACATTATTCATCCTTCATCATTAAGAAGAATAACTACCAATTCATCTCAATTTGTTGATAATTAGAGAGGTATTTATTAAATATTGTCTTTGAAAATATTCATCATTCCATTAGTTTAGTTTATTCTTCCTCCCTTGTATTATAGATTAAGTTTCACCACTAATCAGCGTAACCATTGAGACAACAGACCACAGGTCTAACCTTTTACATTTCATTGCATTCCATGTCTATAAATATATTCCCCATATATTTATTCCATTACTAATTAATAATTGTATGATTAGTCCCACTAAATAACAAAAGATTATGTCACATATAGAAATCCAACATAGCATATTTTCTTCTTGGAATAAGCTTCTCTATTTGGGAATAGTTATTTTTTAAAACCTAATTATGATACGATAATATATCCATTACCTGCTTAGTTTTAATACCAACATCATTGAATTTTTCAGTAGGGAACCTCTATATTGGACATGAGTATTAATACAATTATTCCTACTTGGAGAATTTCTAAAATATGGAATATACAATATTATCTAATAAAATTATAAACAATTTATAACTATAAAATGAAATAACACATTAAAAAATTCATATATCATATATCAATGAATTGTAAACATTGGTTACTTGGGGAAATATTTACTGTAATATTATTTATAATGGTAGGTACAAAAAATGATAACTATCAGAAGCTTATCCATAGGGATTTTCAACCCAAGGGTGAAATAAGGCATGTTTTCATCTACTAGGTTACCCTGAGTCAGGCCCATAACACCTTTTTGAGGTTATTACTCCAAGGTTCATTTATAATAGAACAATGTCCACTTATAGTATCTTGATAGGGATGCATTCCTATAAATACCCATATAATATCTACCTTACCAAAATTCTAGGATTTTCTTCTATACCTATCCTCAATATTGGTCTTATGGTTATGATCAATAATCTATTTTTTCTAAATATTGTTTCCAGGGTTATTAATAAAACTCTTTATGATACCAACAATATCATCCCGAACCCAGAATCCCAGATCTGGTACATTGCTTTATAACATTGGCATAATTACAAGGAATCAAACCTCTATAGAACGATAAATTGATCATTTCTAGAATGCCTAATTACATACATAATATGAATAATACACTGAAAAATAGAAAATATAAACATGATACACAATATTTTGAAATAAAATAAATCCTTGATTGCCTATTCAAATATTTCATCTTCATAATCTATGGAAATGAAACATAATATGGTTGAGCTAAGATTCTCAGTATGGTTAAGTAATGCTTATGAAATATTTAATAGATGTCAATAAATAAACAAGGAGAAGTATATAAAAAATAACAAATTCCATTAAAATGAATAAACATGTATTTTCAATATAGAATGGTAGAAACTAGAAAACATGCCATTTAATCAATGAACTAATAATTATATAAATCCATAGATATTTCAATGAAAAATATCATTGATCAATAATAATTGAAACTAAATGAGGGAAATTATTAATTATTATAATCCACGTGTCCTAGGTATAAAGAACCATTACCATTAAGAAATTTCATAACAAGAATTATCTACCAGGTAAAAACCCATCTATTTTGGAAAACTATTTCCTCTCATTAGACTACAAATATATCAGGGATATTTCAATAACTGGTCCCCAACTAGTATACATTTTTTTAAAGGATCTCCAACCAGGGTATTAAATATCCATTAATTTATTCAAATATCAAATAATTAATGTGTCTTATCAAATATAAATAAATTATTAGTAATATATATATATATATAATACCTCATATGAGGATATTTAACAAAAAAATTAACATTAAAACACTCTCAAGGAAAATTAATATTGAATCATTCGAATGTGTCACATTCCACATTAAAATGGTTAAATCATAATTCACCATGAATAATATTAAAAATATATTATCATGATAATAATTACATTCCAGATATAAAATTTCAATTGTAAGTAGAAAACATATATTAAAGTGAATTGGTGTACAATATAAATAAGCCCCAATGGAATGTAAATTGAGACGAAATCTCTTACCATACACTTCCTATTACTATGTTGTAAATATACACCCCTATTGTGTTTTAAAATTTGTTATTAATATATAATCGATCCAAAAAATTGTTTATAATATCATATATTATTTTATTATAACACATTATTACACATGTTATTATAATCATTCATTAATTTCACTAATTTGGTTGTTAATTTCCTAGTATCCTCGAATACGTTTTAAACTGTTATTTATTGTTTTTATTAAATAGATCAAGAATTAATCATAAAAAATAGTAACCATGGATTAGTTATCACATATAATGATTATAAATGTATTTATATTCATCCATTAAATTTTGAGAGTATAAATGAATTGCACCGTTCTTGAAGATGGTCGGTCATACATATGTGTGAATGATACATTCATTTCATCATTACACTAAAAGAAAAAAACTAAATGACACATATGTTTATTATTATTTCAATGTCAATATATTTTATATATGTTAAATAGTTTTTTTAAAATATTCCTTTATATGTTCCATGTATGTTATTAACGAGACATTCAGCTTTGAGGGGGAGGTATTCCACACTTCCATAAATGAAATTATCATATTAACACATGTTTGAATGTGTTATGTATTGATCCAAATAAATCTCAAAGAATAATAAATAAATTATAAATATCATATATAACATATATAAATATATTTTACACCTTAATATACACTATTACTTGTGGTAGAGTAAAAATTTACAACCATCGTTTTGTGGGTTGTAGTTCTCCAAATACAGATTCAGTATGTCTGTTACCCATTAGACGGAGGCGTGTGTAATATTCAGTAGAACACTTAAAATCAAAAACTCCTATTATATATATGATAATGGATTATTTATACATTACCTGAATAAATAGATTATAAGGTGTGGGAAATTTAAATGAATCTAGAGAGGTTGAGAGAAGAGGTTATCTCTTAATCGGGTAATTTTTTTTGGTTTGTATCAAAAATTAATAAAAGGAAGGATTTCCTATAAAAGGAAAGATTAAAGGTCTAGGGGGATTATATTTTGAAACAATTTATGTAGATCTATGTTGAACCAATGTGTTTCGATTGGTGTAATGAATTGGGAGAGATTGTAGCCTTTTATATAGGAGGAAAAAGACACACTTGGTATTTTTAAAAATATGTTAGATATACCAAAGTTTTCCACAAATAAAGTCATCAAAAAATAAACCATACATAATAATGGAATTTTTTTGATGAATAATGTCTATCTAATTGAGTTTATTCATATTTCTATGTAACTAGGGTCCCTATGTTAATGGTTTAATCCTATATTTTGATTAATTTAGCATTAATAATTATAATTTCTGTTATTCAATTTCACTAATATTTTTGGTCAAAACAATGTTTTTCATATTATAAATATTAAATTATTTTTATTACAAAAATGTAATATATTTATCTAAATTCAAACCACATATTTTGCATAACTATATTTAAAATTCCTCACATAGGAAGGAAGACAATAAAGGTTTATAGTACAATAACGTCCAAAACATTGATATGTTTTTATAATAAATTTCATAGTGAATTTGATTATGAAAACATGTATTTCATTAATTTGTGAAAATAGTATATTAAAAACCATTAAAAGAAATTAAAAATATAATTCAATATTGTAAATATGTTAGAAGAAAATGTTGTATTGATCTAAAATTCAGTGTTTTTTACTCGTCATTAAAAACAGATATGTTTTCATAAAAAAAAATACAAAACAACCCAATGATTTTTTAAATAATTCAATGAGTAAGTTTATTATAATTTATTTATTCTACATAACATTCTAAATTGAAATATATAATGATTTATCCATTAAAATTTGGTAACATTGCCTTTAAAAAAATATAGGTTATAAGGGTAATATTTTGATGGTTATTATCTTATGCATATCATATCTATTGGTCAATAATAAAAAATAATATAATGAATATATGATATATATATATATATATATTTATATTACATTAATATCACCCACTAAATTTATTAATTAAAACAATAAGGGAAAACCAACATTGTGAAAATAGTAATAATTTTTTATATTCAATCAATTTTCAAGATCATTTCTAATTAATTTATAAAAATTAAATTCATTTTTAATTTGTTTAAAAAATACATTTTACATAAATTACATACCCATATTATTAAATTATAATTTTAATGATATATTATATCTTTTTATATATAATAATATGGCATTATTTGGTAAAACTCGGTCTTGCATGTTATATAATCTTTCAATGAAAGACACACTTCTGTGTAACACATGGTAACTCATTGTTTATTTAACTACCCAATATATAATATATAAAAAATATTTAAAATAAAAAATATATTCTAATGTATCAGGGTATGATTTTACCTTACTCGATTAGGGTTGTGTGTAGTGCATGTTGTGGATTATAAGGTTCTTACATTAGAATTTCGTGGTGTTATAGTAAAAAAAGTAGTTATTAATCATAAAATGAGAATATTGGATTAAGATCATGAATATAAAATTTGATAATTATAAACTGTACATATAAAATCATAACCATATATCATGAAAAAAGTAATGGATGTTCAGAAGGCTTGATTAAAAATGTAACATTATCTATGAGAGAATAAAATTAGCATAAATCATATAATAATTGTATATATATAAGAATAAAAAAATAATTTCTTTATTTGTTTATACATTTTCTATGAATAAAATAGCTGAAATGGTTTACCCCCAAAACCATCATAGTTTTTGAGGTTCACACATAAAAAAATAATGTGTCGTAAATTTCCCTACTAAACTGAGTTCAACACACATTCATGCCTTATTTACATCATGAGATATCATTCCTCAACAAACGAATTAGAGGAGATATATGTCCCAACAATAACCTAGTTTAAATAATTCACATACATTATAGATGTAATTAATTAATTCATCATATCGAAATAAATGAAAATAAATTGGTTTTATAAATATTTAATCATAGCATACTTTATAAAAAATGAATGGGTTTCATAATCACTTTTTCATTTTACCATAAAAATAAACCATCCATAAAAATAAAATATATGGGATTGATAGATCATATCCCCTATAAAAAATATTTAAAATCAAGGGATGTTATCTTGGATATAAAAATATTTTTAATGATTACATGGAATAATTTTTTAGGTAAATAATATTTTTATTTTAAAATCACTTCTCCTTTGAAAATGTTGGTAAATTATTTATAACAAAAAAAATTAGAAAATAAACATGTAAGGTATGCTTCTTATTATATATCCACCATGACATTGGAAAACTTTTCTCATATAATATTTTTTTTAAAAACATTTCATCCTTATTTATTTGGAAAATTCAAAAATATGTTTTTTTAAAAAAGATACAAATATTATTTAAAACTAATTTTATAAAATTTTAATCATGGATAAAAATAATTTTATTCAATTTTAGGGAAATAATAAAAAAATTATGATTTTTTATAATAAATTGACATGGGAGTGGAATATTCTATATTTGATACTTAAACATATGTAGTCTTTAACGATAATGAGATTATGAAATAAAACATTATCTCAAGTATTTTCTGTCTTTTTAATTGTTGAAACATCATATATAGTAAATATTTATTTATTGTAAATTTATGACATTAAAAATTAAATATATATATATAATACAATTAATTATTTATTAATTACTAATTATCACCAATATATTAACAATTTGTTATTAAAATCACTATTCTGGGTGATAATAGCATTGTTTTCCAAGTATGTTCTAGTTCGAAATTCCCAGTTCTTATAATTTTATCATAGTACAATCATTATAAAATTGATAACAATGGTATAAAAATTATTTATATTCTCTCTCTATATATAAATTATCATTCATAAAAAGTTGAAATTGGAAAATGAAATACACTATTCATATTGATGGTAGGATGTATGTATGAAAGAATGATATTTTCATTTTTGGATGATTAAATGAGATAAAGGTAAATACTAATTCACCTTTAAAGATTCGTTATTATATCAAATATATCATATATAAATGTTAAAAAAACTATAATACCCATCCATTAACATGGTGGTGAAAATGATTGGTATAACTACATGGAGACATAATACCATACGCACACACGAGTGAAACTTACACATATTTTTAATGAGAAGTAGAGTGTATAATGGTGTTTTATTGATAATAATATAATTAATGAGTATTTATGGTACTGAAGTTTTAATTTTATTATTAATATCATCTATTTGTATGAGGTAAAGAAAAGTACAAAAGAAAGTGATTGATTCAAAGAAAATACCTCTTCTTGGAATGAACTCCATTAAATATCCTCTTAAAGAACCTAGAGTTTGTCCCTTGAGAATACTGGAAATTATATAATATACATATGATGGTTTTTGAGATAATTTCGTAATTTATGGTCAGTCAATATGGATCAATGTATTGTAATTAACAGATGCAATAAGTTATATTTTATAATTTAGGTGAGTGGAGATTTTGGAATCTCTCAAAAAATTGTACTACAATAAATTAATTCTGATTAAAAATTACTAAAAATATAAGGATATTTTAAGATAAGGTGTGATATGGTAGTAATCCAATAAACCAATATATTTTAGACATGTTTTTGATTAATTTTTAACGATATCATTTTTAATAACCCTTAGTTACAGATATTATTTGATTAAAACAATAATAGAAATTTAAAATGATTTCTTATTAAGATCAAAATAGACTCTTATATTCATTAAAATAAATCTTTTATTATTTATTTTGATAGATACGATATATTAAAAACAAATAGAGTGACGTTTTTTAGTTTTCATTGATTTATCAAATATATAAGTCATTTTCATATACATATTTTCCTAAAATAACTCAATATAAAACCTTAGGTCTCAATTGTGGAAACACCTTCATCAAATAATAATATAGATGAATAATAATGGACTTTTGTCTTATTTTTCATCCAAATTAACCTTATTTTTCCATTAACGATGTGATAAAAACTACCGAGGTTAATATTTATAATAACCAAAAATAAAAAGGGCCTAATTAACAAAAAATGAACATTAATATTCTTAATATGAAATTTATTTTATCTGATTCAATACCTATAAATAAGTTAAATTTAATTTATTGTCTCTTTTATAAATATGACAAAAAATGGATTTTAAGAAAAAATATATTTTCGACCACATAACTGGATTTATTCATTTCCTATGATTCTAAAAAAAATTAATGAATTTGATAACAAAAATAATATATTCCATTAAAATCATTCACAAATAGGTATTAATTTAAAATATTGATATAAAATAATTTTTAATCATAAAAACTATTTTTCATGAAAACCCACTTTTGTTTTCAGATATTTTTTTTAAGATAATTATAGGATATGTACTGAATTAAAATTTCAAATTTTATTACCAATTATTTTTCAAATTTTAGTTATTATTATTTCAACCCACCAATACAAATGCTATAAAATAACTACCATTTTACATTTTAATAATGTATCAATATTTTTTTAAACTCCATATATCATTTAATGTAATCTATGAATGAAATATAATAATTTGAAAATAAATATTTCATAAAAATATTAGGGAAATACAATATTTCATTCATAAACTTTTTATAAATCCCTATTGTGTTATCATTATTGGAATATCATATGGCATAAGCTCAAAAACCACAAACTGTAGAAAAATAATAACTAGGATTGATGGCCCTAAACTATAGTAAAAAAATCTATTATCTAGACATTCTTAAACTACAACAAAAACATGTCCACATAAGATGACCCTAGACTATAGAAAATGACGGTTTGATCAAAACCACCATAAACTATATCAAAATTTGGTTTAAGATAGATATGCATACACAAAAAAATGTATCATCCTAAGATGGTATGATATAGATTACCCCAAAGCAGAAAAATGAATTTCTAAGATAGATGACCCTAAACTTCAACAAAAGAAGGTCCGATCAAGAAAATAATAAACTTCCAAAAATGAGGCCTTAACAGAAGGACCCTAATATATAAAAACACATTGTATAAAATATTAGAATAAAAAATATAGAAAATAATTTTTCTATTTAATTATACAATAAATTATAAAATACACGTAGATGTCCTTTATTTTTTTCATTAATGGGTGAGGAAACATTCATGACTTATAATAAGAGATATAAATATTATAGGGACCACCATCTTGCCCTAATATAAATCAAGCAATGCTATCTACGCCACGGGAGTAAGATAAAGTTAGAATACTCACCCTCTAGGATATATTTACCCAAATAATTTTTTAAAGAAAATGATCATGGGTGGATTGGTTATGATAAATCAATAATTTTTCATATTTTGTTAATAATAAAAGTAATTATTGTTGATAAATTTTTATAATAGTTTTTTATGATTTGATCATTTGAGATCTAGTCTGGGTTCACATGGTGTTAAATTTTGATCATTTATATAATGATCTATTGATACAAATCAAAACAAATCTAGATAAATTATGCAAAAAATTCTTAAAAATATATATAGGGTTAATATGATTTATTAATTGATAAATTAACGGGAGAATAATAAATCTCCACAACATGGAGTCTCTCACTCAAACCACCAATCAAAATGAGGTTTTAAATGTACATACGCATAAAAGTGTTTACTAATTGGATAGATAAACTCTATTTACATTGATTGTAAGGGTTATATGAATATAATAAGTTGATTTCCTGACTTATTCACTCCATCATTGGCCTATAATAGTGCCTCCACCATAAAAAGTTTATCAACTCTAACCTTCTCTGTCAAATCGATGGCCCATTGTTTCAGTTACAAATTTTTTTTAAACTATATTAGCATCTATTGTATCCATGATAAATATTATTGAATCCTATCAATATTAAATTGGATCCAATCAATATTTTCTTTCTTTGTATTCAACAAACATTAGTTCATCGATATTTTTATCACAAACTACGAATCCACATCAAGAGCCTTATACTGATGTACATTATTTGGAAATGGGTTATATAATGTTAATATTCATATCTAAAAAATATATTTTTGGTTCCAATATATAAAACATTTCATTTAACTCATCATTAACATCTCAAAAGTCAAACCCCTCATTTCCAATGGTGGTGAACATAAATATGATATGACCCAACTGAACCTCCATCTACTTGATAGGTCCCCACATAATCATACTCTAGATATATCTACATAAATTTCATTATAGATTATAATTAAATGATTCACCATCTATGCCTTTTGTAACACCCCATTCTTCCACGGTACGCTTCTCTTTGAATAATACTATAGCGTGTGTTGTACGCAACTTCAAGTTCTAACTAACACCACAACCAATCAAATTAATCATTATAAACTGTAATTCACACTTTATGAAATTTTATAAATTTTATCCTACAAAATGGACTTCATTTTTTGATTCGGAATATCTAATTTATCCTAGGATGATTTTTTGGTATTTTGATGTGAACTTCCAATTTTTGATGAATAGTGAAAAATACTAAACATTAATTACAAACAAATTTCTTAATCCAAATAATTTATAGTGATAAATTATATAATCCAGTGGTTTTAAAGTATATATAGAATATATTTTTATCATTTAATCCAATGTTTTTCATTGGAAATATTTTCACATTTAAACTAGAAAAAAACAAGTGTCAATCTTTTGACAGTTATTATTTCATAAAAAACACTCTTTTTGTTTTGACAACAGAAATTAATTATAAATTAATTTCTACCACTTCTGTGTATTAAATTTAGAAAAATAGTTTCCATATTTAGAATCAAGAGTTTCAAATTGTTAAATTTGTAACATTTATTTTTTGTCATTTTGAATAATTATTTCGATAAATATATTATTTGTCGTGGTTAAAGGGTAAATTTTGTATATATGGGTAAGAAATAGTATTATAATAATATTTAATTTAACTAACACATGTCCTAACCCTATTTTATGATACATTTACTACCATGGGAATCTTTGGGTTGATTTTTGGTCCCCATGGAGTAATTTGTAAGTTACACATTATATTAATTAGGGTAAAGAAAATACAAAAATGAAATAAGCATATATCATTTAGAAAAACAATATTTACATAAGGTTATATGTGTTATATTCTTGAATATAAATATTCCATATAAATATAAAATTATTTCATACATTATTTTATTTTATTTATAATTTTTATACATTGCATAATTAAATTTATTTTTGACACATTGATGATGTGGTATTTTCCATATTAATGAAAGAATCAAATAATTGGTATTATTAATGTTAAAATAAATATAATTTGAAATTTTTGATGACATAAAATAATTTTATTGGTTAACATGACATGTTAGGATTGATAAAATGAATTTGGTTCGAATTAATAAAGTTTTTAAAACATTAACAGAAATCAATTATTAAATAGAGTAAAAAATGATATAAAGGAGTTTTTAAAACAAATATTATATTTTTAATTGATATAATAATTCTGAAAATATAAGGATTGGTTAAAGGAGTTATATGATTATAGGTATGTATTAATGAACCACTGGGGGTTCTCTTGGTAATTTTTAGAATGTTTATTAACCAAATAATATAAAAATACAAAGAGACAAGGTTATCTAAGAGTTAAATAAAAAAGATAAGGTTAATATTGTGACCCAAACCTATCTAAAACCTATTGGTTGAGTGGAATGGGACCCATCCTAACCTTATCCACTAAATAAATCAGTTTGGATCCATTATAAGCCGAATATGAATTTATTATAAAATAATATTTTATGTTTTTTCAAAGGTCCTGTCACCCCTCTTATAAAAGGGCACTCCCCCTTCTCTATAATTCATACCATCAAAGCCTTTTTGTTCAGAAAACCCTACCAAAATACCCTCTAAACTATCCTCCCTTCATCCTAGAGGCCCTACTTTAGTTATTAATCCATCTTAAGTAGCCCTTTTGATCAATTCAAAAGGAAGAACCCAAAGAAGAGGTAAATATCTCACCACCTCTTTCCAGTTATTTTCTTCTTCCACTTCCTTTCTCTTTGATGTTTTCTTTATAAAATAATAAATCTAGTATATTATATATAATTTGATCTTATTAAAAATAGGGTACAACCAGATTAATTATTCTATCCATCTTTTGGATGACATGTCACCATACGTGCGTACGTACGGCTTAACGTCTCCACGTCATGGTATAATTGTTATTCAATACATTATCATTTGGATGGGTATAATAATGATTTTTAATTGATGTAAATAATAAATATAACAAGATAATTATTCTGTATATATGATATAAAATCCAATTATTTGTTATTTTAATATCAAAATAATGATATTGTCGCTCGTGCATACGTACGGATTACCATCTCCATGAACGCGATAAGATTCATTCCACATTGAATCCATTCAAGACTAATTTTCAATTGATGATTAAATGTAATATTTAAAGACATGATATCTTTTTGGATATTAATAATATGCATCCCATCCATAACAAATATGACTCACAAAACAATTAATATAAATGAAAATGAATCCGTTGACATGCGAAACAAAGATAATACTAAGATATTAAAAATGAAGCAATGTTAAAAGATCATATATGATATCATATTATTGTATAATTTAATAAAAATTATTTCACCATTATACATGAGTTTAAACAACCCTCTACCATGGAAAAGTTTATGGTAAGGGTTAATTTTACAATCTCTTTATTTATTAGAGATTTTTTATACGTTATAATCTATTGGGACCTCTTTATCCTCCACATCCATGTTTCTTAAAAATGTATATCAAAACATTATTACTATTTTATAGTCAATGGGTTAGATTCATTTATACCCATGTTTGACTTTTTATAAGATGTTTATAAAGGAATATTTTCATCGTTTTCCAAACAAGGTCCTTTTAACCTTTTCGAAAAAATTAATATAACAATGTATTTTTGTAACTTATATGGCAGGTGGGGCTATTTTCTATAGTTCTAAAATCGTCGAAGCTTCCATTAAAAGTTTATAAGAATAATTTCAAAGTAAATTTTTTCTTTTATAATTATGTGACTTTTAAATGAATTCAAAAAAGAGATATTTCTCTCAAATAGTTTTGATTTCTTCTATGTCAACATCCTTTTATTAATTTTAATCTTATTTGAAGTTGATTTATTATGATAAAAACCTTCCATATTGTATTGAATATTTTTTGATATATTTTACTGCAGATGTTTTATTTTTATACCATTCATGGTTTATGGCGAAATTATTGACATTTCATATTCTAGTTTTAATATGAATATTTATGTTATGTTTAAACCTGTTCATTTGAGGATTGCATTGGACTTAGTAAGTGACGGGTGGAGCCCGCTATAGCTCCTCGATGTATCGGTAGGTCTCATGAGACAAACTATTGTCTTGACACAATGCCTTGACAAAATCATATTTGTAATCATTGAACAATACATTCACTCTGTGGTTATTATGGTCTGAAATTATTCATTCCATCATTATAAAAGTGGTTATTTATATTTCATGTGATTATTCGACTAGTAGAATATCCATGTGAAAAAGTAAATGGCATTATTTGATTTTACTTTTTCCATATTATGCTGAATATCAAGTTTAAAAAGAATTTTGTTTTAGTTATACATTGCCTTAAATGTTTATGCTTATTTATGAAAAATTCCACAATATTGTTATCCTTACTGAGAATCTGAGCTCACCCCTTTCTATGTTTTATTTTTCCCATGATCTGAAGAATTATTTTATGACTTCCCTATAGGGATAGTCTGAGGGGTTATGAGAGTGGACTATGGAGACTATTTTGTAGTAGTTTTTCACTTTATCATGTAATTTAATAATTATGAATATATCTAGTGTTTCCAGGGCTACTAAACTAATCGGCCCTTCGACAATTGATCTTTTGCGATCATGAAATTTCTTTGTAATAATTCACTGACTCTGGGTAACTAGGGTTGAGGCGTTACGGTTGGTATTAGAGTAAGTTTAGTACAAACCTTGGAAGCTAGATTTAGAAAAACTCTTATTAAAACACATAGACTTAGGATGGACTTTGAGGAATATTATTGAAGAACTTCTTGGAATTTTGGCATTGTAGAGATTTTGTAAGTTTTCCAAGAAATACATCCCTATCTAGATACTAGTAGGTAGGGGCAGATCTAGAACAGATGTACCTAGGGGTAAAACTCAAAAACACATCTTTGAGCTAGACTCTAATGGGAACTAGTGCACGACAACGGGCCTTGCTGCACTCTTGGTCATGACACTCCTGGGGGATATGTTTAGGATAATTATCATTTTCTTTACAAACCATTATGAAGGGTTTATGAGTATATATATTTCCTCAAATAATAAATTTTATTGATTATGTATTATATCCAAAAAGTTTTCAATTCATGTTATGTGTTTTACAATTTTGTATTTATGTATTCCGATTCATAAATAAATATAGTGTACGCCGGTGTTTAGAAAAGGTGCCAAGTGGAAGGAATGGAAACTGTATCAATGCACACACTCCATGTAATTATTTCCCTCCTGATTAAGATAATTATAGTGGAGCTAGTGATACAACTGGTGTTGATCAACTTGTCCCCATACTGGGACAACTCAATTAGGTTATGAATAATAACCTTACCCATATGGAGCACCCCGATCCACAAGGTGGAGGATCAATGATAGATCGCTTCATAAGGAAACAACCACAAACATTCATTGGGAGTACAAATCCTTTTGTAGCTGAGAAATGGATAAGTTCTTTTGAGAAAATATTCCATGCCTTGGGGAGTTGCGAAAGGGGAATAGTTTTCATGGTTGTTTACCGCCACACTGGAGATGCTGATTAATGGTGGTCATTGATACAACACAGAAAGGAGGATGATGAAGTATCAAATTTGGAATGGAGGGAGTTTAAAGAGCATTTCTTAGAAAAATATTGTCCTCATGACCATCGAGCAGATATGGAAAGGCGATTTCTATGTCTGAGGGAAAAAGAAGGATGAGAATGTTGTAAAGTATATGGATAACATTACAAGGTTAACGAGGCATGCTGCAGATTATATACATAACCAAATAAGTAATATTGATCGTTTAATTGATGGGATAAAACCATTTATCTGTCAACCATTAGTCTCACAATCCTTCTTGTTGTATGAAGATACTGTCTCATGTGCTATAAAGAAAGAAAAATAATTCTCTATGTCTTATGACATTAAAGTAAACCAAGATAAGAAGAGATATACTAATCACTCTAGAAATGGAAATAATGGGAAGAAGGGAAAAGTTGAAAATCTATTCTACAGTAAATGTGGGAAGAAATGCCCTGAAACATGCTTGAAGGGAATGAGAGTCTGTTATAAGTGTGGTGAAAAAGGCCACCAACCTCGTGATTGCAAGGGGAAGAATGAAGCTACTGATGTTCAGTTCTACAGTTGAAGGGAGATGAGACATTATTTGAATGAATGTACTAAGTGTCAGAAGAACTTACCTCAGAGAAGGCCATGTGATCAAGGCTAAGATTATTCTATCACTACTGCTGAGGTAGAAGCTCTGAAAGACGTGGTGGTAGGGAATTTAATTTTATCCTCAAGTATAGCAAATGCTTTATTTGATTTTGGATCATTTCATTGTTTCATATCTTCCAAATTTTCTAAGAAAATCAGATATTTCCAATTTGATTTAACAAGGGAGATTCTAGCCAAAACTACTAAAGGAAGTATCATTGCTACAATGTTCTGTGAATCTGTTCCCATTAGGGAATATAAATGTTTTTTATTGCTGATCTCATCATTATACCCATGATTGAATTTGAAATAATACTCAGTATGGATTGAATTTCAGACCATGATGCAAAGATTTATTGTAAGAAGAAGGAGGTTATGATTTTTGATGATGATAGTAATGAACACCTTATTTTTAGAGAAAAATCATCACCACCAAGTTCTTATCTAGATACCCCCAATAGCTCAACTAAATTAAATTATTGCAGAGGAAGAGAATGAAATAATTGTGGGTGAGGAATGGAATGTTCAAATAGAAGATGTACCTATTGTGAAAGAATATGTTGATGTGTTTCCAGAGGATTTACCTGGACATCCTCCAGAATGAGAAATTGAGTTTTCTATTGATTTAATTTCTGGATCATGGCCCATATTGAAGACCTCTTATAGAATTGAAACTGTGTAATTATAGAAACTAAAAAAACTATAGGAATTGAGTAATAAAGTATTTATTCACCCTAGTGTTTCTCCATAGGGATATACTGTCAAGTTTGTTAAGAAGAAATATGGATCTATGAGGATATGTATCGACTACTGGAAGATCAATGATATAACAATAATGATCAAGTATCACCTACCTTGAACTGATGATTTATTTGACCAAATACCTGGTGCTCAAAACTTTTCAAATATTGACCTTCGATCTGAATACCAGCAGTTGTGTGTGAAGAAGGATGACATTCTGAAGACAGCTTTTCGAACCAGGTACGAGCATTATGAGTTTACAGTATTGCATTTTGGATTGACTAATGAACCCTCTGTCTTCGTGGATCTAATGAACAAATTTTACAATGAATATCTCGATGATTTTATAGTGGTATTTATTGGTGATATCACGGTATACTCCAAAATCTATGAAGATCATGAAAATCACATGTGGATTATCCTGAAGACTCTTAGAAGACATGAATTATATGGGAAGTATAGCAAGTGTGAATTATGGCTTCAAGAGATCTTTTTGTCCATATTTTCTCTGAGGATGGAATCTCTATTGATCCTTCTAATATAATAACAATCCATGAATGGACAGTACCAACGAGTATAAATGGGGTACGCCGTTTTATTGGATTAGCATGTTATTATCGACATTTTGTCTGGAATTTTTCCTTATTCGCTAACCCATTAACAAAGCTCACACCTAGAGGGATTAAACTTGTTTGGACAAAAGAGTGTGAAGAATGTTTTGAAGAATTGAAGAGAAGATTATTCAATGCTCCTATCTTGACTCTACCATCAGCGAATGATGGATTTGTTTTTTATATAGATGCCTCAAAGAAAGGACTTGGTTGTATCCTTATGCAGAATGATAGGTAATTGCCTATGAATCACGATATCTAAAAATTATTGAGGAAAACTATCCCACTCATTATCTTGAGTTAGTTGCTGTAATCACTACATTGAAGGTTTGGAGGCACTATCTCTATGGTGAAAAATATGACATTTATACTGATCACAAGAGTTTTATGTCAATTTTATCATAGAAAGAACTAAATATGAGGCAAAGGCGATGGATTGAACTACTCATGGATGATTGCACGATACAATACCACATAGGGAAGGCAAATAAGGTGGCAGATGCTTTGATCGGAATGGATCATGGGGTTTTTAACAAGATGAGAGTTGAAGGGGATACTATTTTCATTGATCTAGTAAAGATGGATATGAGAATCAACATGGAAGGTGAAACATCAATGTTTTTTAAATGGTTTCCAAACCATATTTACTAGAAAGGATACAATGATCTCAGACTAGTGATGAAGAGTTTCAAAAGAATATTAAAGATGGGAATAATGGGAGTTTAAGTGACATTGTGTATGAAGATGGAATTTTGAAATTTGGGAAGAGACTTTTTGTTCCCGATATAACTGATCTAGAAAGGGAACTGTTGGATGATGCCCATAGTTCCAATTTCTCTATATACCATGGGAGCACCAAGATGTCTTGAGATTTGAATGACCATTTTTTGGGGGAAAACATGAAGAGGGAGATTGCTGATTTTGTGTCAAGATGTATGGTTTTTCAATAAGTGAAAGCTGGAAGGCAACAGCCTAGAGAAGTCATGCAACCTCTTCCCATATCGGAGTGGAAATGGGATAATATTATGATGTAATTTGTCATGGGACTACCAAAGACACCTAGATGGAACGATGCTATATGGTTCATTCTTGATCGTCTTACCAAGTCAGCACATTTTATTGCTATAAGAGAAGATCTACCACTTGAACGTCTAGCAAGGAAATATTTTAATGAAGTTGTGAGACTTCATGGAGTACCCATATCAATTTTTTCTGAACGTGATCAACGTTTTACATCCTGATTCTGGAAGGGTATTCAGAAGGCCTTGGATACTGAACTTCGTTTGAGCACTTCCTACCACCCCCAAACTAATGTAAAATCAGAAATGACTATTCAAACCTTATAAGACATGTTAATATCATGCTCAATTGACTTTTAGGGTATGTGGGACCAAAATTTACCTTTGGTAGAATTTTTCTATAACAATAGCTTTCATTCATGTATTTAGATGACACCATATGAATCGTTATATGGAAAGAGATTTCGCACACCAACTTGTTGGGATGATGTTGGCGAAAGAAAACTCGTAGGCCTCGAACATGGGGAGGAAATGATGGAAAATGTGAAGGTAATCCAAAACCACATCAAAGTAGCACAATGTAGGTAGAATAGCTATGCCGATAACAGAAGGAAGGATTTGGAGTTTTTGGTAGGAGAGCAAGTTTTCTTGAAGTTATCTCCATGGAAGGGAGTTATACGTTTCAGTATGAAATCTAAATTTAGTCCCAGGTACATAAGACCTTTCAATATTCTAGAACTAATTGGGGTTGTAGCTTATCATTTGAAAATGCCACCAAATATTTTCAATGTTCACGATGTATTCCACGTATCACTGTTGAGAAAAGACATACCTGACCTAACTCAGGTACATACCTAAAAGTAATTAAAATTATAACCTGATTTGTCTTATTTCGAAGAGCCTTTCAAGATTCTTGATATAAGAGAACAGGTGCTAAGAAAGCATAAGAGTCGTCTGGTAAAAGTTCTATGGAGAAACCATAAGATGGAAGGGGCAACATGGGAACTCATGGAACTTATGATGAAGAACCACCCAATTCCTTTTCTGCAGTAATATTCTAGAAATGTAGAATAAGAAATTATTTGAAGGAGGGGATAGTTTAACACCCCAAACATTCATAGTACGCTTCTCTTTGAATAATACAATAGTGTGTGTTGTACTCAACTTCGAGTTCTAACACACACCATAACCAATCAAACAAGCCATTATGAATAGTAATACCCACTTTTTTAAATTATATAATTTTTATCTTTCAAAATGGAATTCATTTTTTGATTTAGAATATTGAAATTAGCCTGCAGTGATTTTTTGTTATTTTTCTGAGAACATCCAATTTTATGATGAATAGTGAAAAAGACTAAATTTAATTTAAAAGTACATTTTTAATACAAATAATTTTTTAGAGATAACTTTTAATATTGAGTGTTTTTAATGTATATTTAGAATATATTTTTCCATTTAATCCAATTTTGGTCATTAGATTTAATTTCACATTTAAACTAGACATAAACAAGTGTCAATCTTTTGATAGTTATTTTTTTTAAACACACTTTTTTGTTTTGACAACGAGATTTAATTTTATATTAATTTCTTCCACTTATGTGTTATAAATTTAGAAAAGTGTATTATATATTTAGAATCTGGATGTCCAAATTGTGTAAATATATAACTTTTATTTTTAGACATTTTGAATAATTACATCGGTAAATATTTTATTTACCATTGTTAAAGGGTAATTATGGTAAATAAGGGTAAGAAATAATATTATAATAATATTAAATTACCCTGAAACGTGTCCTAACCCTATTTTCTGATACATGTCCAACCATGGGTATCTTTGGGTTGATTTTGAGACCCCATGGTGTCACTTGTATGTGATAATGACACTTTATATTAATTAAGTTAAAGTAAATACAAAAAAATGTATAATCATATATATTTTTGAAAATCAATTTTTACATAGGGTTATATATGTTATCATTTCAACTATAAATATTCATCAGAAAGATAAAAATATTTCCTCCAAAATTGTATTTCATTTATAATTTTTAAATATTTCATAATTAAATGTATTTGTGACACAATGATGAGGCAGTATTTTCCTTATTAATGAATGAATCAAATAATTTGTATTATAAATCTTAAAATAAATATAATTTGAAAGTTTTGGTGCCATAAATGAATTTTATTGATAAATATGACATGTTAGGATTGATTAAATTATTTTTATTCTATGTAATAAAGTTTTTATAAATTTTAAAAAAAATATACTATTAAATAGTGTCAAATTTGACATAAAAGTGTTTTTAAAACAAATATTATATTATTAATTGATATAATATTTTTTAAAATCTAAGGATGGTCCAAAGGACTTATATGAGGATATTTATGTCATTAATGAACCACTTGAGGTTCTCTTGGTAATTTATAGTATGTTTATTAAAAAAATAATATAAAAATACAAAGAGATATGGTAAAAGTCAATCTAATTAACTAAGAGTTAAATATAAAAGATAAGGTTAATATAGTGACCCAAACATGTCAAAAACCTATTGGTTTGCAGATTTTGACCCCTCCCAACCTTATCCTCAATATAAATCTGTTATGAGCCATTAGAAACTGAATATATATTTATTATAAAATAGTATATTAAGTTTTTCCTAAGGTTCCTCTCACCCCTCTTATAAAAAGTGACTCCCCCTTCTCTCTAATTCACACCATCAAAGCCTTTTGGTTTGGAAGAACCCTACCCAAATACCCTATGAACTATCATCCATATATCTTAAAGGGCCTCCTTTAGTCATAAAGCCATCTTAATTATCTCTTTTGATCAAATCAAAAGGAAGAACCCGAAGAAGAGGTAAATATCTCACCACCTCTTTCAAGTTCCTTTCTTCTTCCCCTTCAATTCTCTTTTTTCTTTCCTTTATAAAATCATAACTCCATTATTTTATATATAATATTATGTTATTATAAGTATGGTACAACAAAATTCATTATTCTATCCATCCTTTGGATGACATGTCTCCATATATGCATACGTACGGCTTACCATCTCCACGTCGTGGTGTAATTGTTAATCAATACATTATCATTTGGATGGGTATAATAATGTTGTCTAATTGATGTAAATAATAAATATAACATGATAATGATTCTGTATATATGATATACCATCCAATTATATATTATTTTAATATCAAAATAATGATATTCTCGCTCGTGCGTACGTACGGATTACCATTACCATGAAGGCTATGAGATTCATTCCCCATCATATCGATTCAAGACTAATTTTCATTTGATGATTCAATGTAATATTTAAAGACAAGATATCATTAAGGATATGAATAATATACAACCCATCTATAACAATTATCACTCACAAATCAATGAATATAAAGGAAAACGAATTCGTTAACACCCAAAACAACGATAATACTAAGATATTATTAATGAAGCAATGTTAAAAGATCATATATGATATAATATTATTTTATAATGTAATAACAATTATTTCATCATTATATAGAAGTTTATCCTACCCTCGACCAAGGTAATGTACAAGGTAAAGGTTAATTTCACAATCTCTTTATTTTCTGAGGTTGTTTTTACGTAATTATCTACTGGGACCTCTTTATCATCGACATCCAGGTTTCTTAAAAATGTATTTCAAAACATTATTAATATGTCATAGAAAATGGGTTAAATTCATTTATACCCTTTTTTGACATTTTATAAGATTATTATAAAGGAATCTTCCATCATTTTCCGAACAAGGTCCTTTTTAACATTTTCGACAAAAATAATGTAAGAATGTCTTTTTTTTTACTTATACAGCGGGTGCGGCTATTTTTCGACCATTATAAAGTCGTCGAAGCATCCATTAAAATCTTATAAGAATATTTCCAACATAAATTTTTTTCTTTTCTAATTATGTGACTTTTAAATGATTTCAAAAAAGATATTTTTCTCTCAAATAGTTTTTATTTCATCTATGTCATCATCATTTCATGGATTTTAAGCTAATTTGATTTTGATTTATTATGATACAAAACATCCATATTGTATTGAAAGTTTTTTGATATGTTTGATGGTGGATGTGTTATTTTTATACCATTCATTTTTTATTGAGAAAGTATTGATATTTCATAAGGTAGTTTTAATACGATTGTTTATGTTATGTCTAAACCGGGTCATATGAGGAATGAAATGGACATAGTAAGTGACGGGTGGAGCCCGCTATAGCTCCTTGATGAATCAGTAGGTCTCATGAGACAAACAAATGTCTTGGAACAAGGCCTTGACAAAATCAAATTTTTATTCTTGGAACAAGGCCTTGACTATGTGGTTATGATAGTCTGGCATTATTCATTCAATCATTATGAAAGTGGTTATTGATATTGCATTTGATTATTCGACTAGTAGAATATCCATGTGAATATGTAAATGGAATTATTTCATTTTATTTTGGCCATATTATGTTGAATCGCATGTTTAATTGGATTTTTTTAGTTATACATTGCCTTAAATGTTTATTCTTATTTATAAAAGTTTCCGCTATATTGTTATCCTTATCGAACATCTGAGCTCACCCCTTTCTACGATTTATTTTTCCCAGGAATTGAAGAAGTATTTTATTACTAACCTGTAGGGATAGTCAGAGGGGTTATGAGTGTGGAATATGGAGACTAGGTTGTAGTAGTTTTTCACTTTATCATGTACTGTAAAACATATGAATGTATCTACACTACTAGAAATATGACCTTTCTCAATGCTTCTATACCAACGGTTTGTAAAAACCATTGGTATTGGTAACCTTTCCCAACATTTTGACCAAACCATTGGGAAAAGTCCACTTTGTGGCCACCTTTCCAAATGGTTTGGAAAAACCGTTGGGATAGGTATACCCTTTCCCACCGGTTTGGCCAAAACATTGGGAAAAGTCTACTTTGTTTCCACCTATCTAAATAGTTTGGCCAATACATTGGGAAATGCCCCAATATATCATCCTTTAGCCCAAAATTCCATCCAGAATTAGGATCTATACCAACAGTTGTCAAAACTGTTTGTATAGACCTATACCAACGGTTTTGAAAACCGTTGGTATAGATACTTTGATTTTCTTTAGATCTTTTTCCCGAAAACATTATATAAATCAAAATTTAAAATAATTATGAGAATAAATATATATATTTATATAATTATGTTCACAAAATTCATGTTAGGTAAGTGGTTAAGTCATTCGATGATAAACTATGGGTCCTAGGATCAAATCCCAGTGAACCGTTTTTTATAAGACATATCAGAACGGTTCTATAACCATTGGTATAGGTTTTCATATTACTTATACAAACGGTTTCCAAAACTGTTGGTATAGGTCAATACCAAAGGTTTTCCAAAAACCGTTGGTATAGGTCAATACCAAAGGTTTTCCAAAAACCGTTGGTATAGACCTATCCCAACGGCTTACTTGGAAATGGTTCTCAAAACCATTGGTATAGGCTATACCAACGGTTTGGAGGCCTATACCAATGGTTCCAAACCATTGGTATAGGTTATTTTTCAAGTAGTGCTAGTGATTCCAAGGCTACTAAACTAATTGGACTTTCGAGACATGATATTTTGTGATCATGCCAATGTTTTGTAATAATACACTGACTCTGGGTAACTGGGGTCGGGGCATTGCACCTTGAAATAGGTCTATTATTGTAATTGGGAAATATTTTTGGACCTAATAACAAATGCAAGGACATCTTCCATACATCCTTCGACAGGCTTGGTGTGGATTTGGTCTATGTTTTAGTTATTCCCATTGGGTGGTGCATCAAATATGAAGATCCATGGACCATAAGGTCTACAAAAAGGCTAAAAAGTAATTAATATAAGATATATTTAATTAACAAATATTTAATGTAATGATACATGATCTCCAATGATCAAACTATGAATGAAAGAAAACAAACCCTCCATGGTTTTGTCACAAATGGCATCATCCATCCCAGTTCCACCATTAGTGGGAGTGGTGAAGAATTCTTACTGTGAATGACTATGTGAAATAACTGATTATTATTCAAAAATAATAATCTATGATCAAGCTTTTTTGAGTATTAGATGAAGAGAAATATTTAAGGATAGGTTATAGATCAAATGGTATTTTATTCATCCAAATATTTTCTTAACCCCACCATGTGATTCCTCTACTTTACACAAGTTAGTGGGGGAATAAATACTGACATCACCCCTTTCTATATGTGAAATAAAACATTCCATGGTTAATGGAACAATAACTAACACATCAGTAATAGACACTGGGTTTGATTGGTCCTTGACACTGGAAACTTTAAATTTCTCATGGACCCTGCTCGATTATAGTGGTTCCACTGAGGGAATAGAATAACATTCCATATCCCCCAAGAGTAATAATATATACCTTTGATAGAACTGAAAAGGTTGTTATAAAATTATATATGTTATTAAAAACTTGTAATGTATCCCCCATCGAATATAACAAAAAGAATAAAACAAAGAGAAACTCTTAATTATCATTTTAGGTTGGGAGTGTACCATCTAAATTTCCCCATTACTATTACTTTATTTAATAAAGGAATATATATTTAAGGAGTGGAAATTAATGGATCTAAGGATAAAACCAATGGATGAATATATCATTCCACATTATGTTATTCCCCAACCCTAGATACCCAGAGTCCGTCAATTATTACATAACATTGGCATAATGACAAGAGATCCAGTCCCAAAATAATGATCAGTTGGGTAGCATTGGAAGTACTAGATATATAAATATGTTTTACATTACATTATCAAATGAAAATACTACAGCGTTGTGTCCCCTTTTTACACACTCATATCCCTTAGCCTATTCCTGTAACAAAGTCACAATATACTTCTTTTCTCCCTGTGAAAAATAAAACATAAGAAAGGGGTGAGCTCAAATGATCAGTAAGGATAAAAATATATCATAAACTATCATAATTAAGCATTAACATTTATAGAAATGTATAATACTAAATCACAAGCCTTTAAAAAAACATCAACATAATATAGAAAATATATATCATATAATTCCAATTACTAATTCACATGGATATTCTAATGGTCAAATAATCACATGTAATATCAATATCTAATTTAAAAATGATGGAATGCATACTTACAGACATAATAACCACATATTCAAGGCCTCGTGCCAAGTCTAAAAATAATCTTTTTCAGGGCTGTTTACCATAACACTAGTTTTATCATTAGACTTACTGATGCATCAAGGGGCTATAGCAGGTCTTGCCCATCACTTACTATGTCCTATGAATTACATATAAGAAAATGGTGAAACATACTCTAAAAATTCGTATTAAAACTAGAATACGAAACTTTTATACATTAACCAACAACCATGAATGGTATAAAAAACCACATCCACAGTCAATAATAACACAATCAATACAATATTTAAGATCGTATTACAAAAAATCAACCTCAATCAATAATAAAATACAATAATGGATATTTACCTAGATAAAAATAACCAACAAAACTATATGAGATAAATATCCCCTTTTTCTTGGAAACATTTAAATGTGTCACTATATTTCTAAAACCCATTGAAAATATATTTTTGAATAAAAGTTTACTATAGAACTTTAAAAAATTTAAAATAAATTTTATTTTTAAAGGATTCATTTCCGAATAAGAAAATTCCTTTAAACCATTTTTAAAACATGGACATTAACAAGAAATATTTAAATGTATAATGCATTAAATCATTTAAAATGATATTTTAGAAAGGGTTACTAACCAAATGTGAGACCCATGAATACAAAAAATTTAGGTACTAAAAAATTTATAATATCATGAGAATAAATGGATTCAGGATATAATATGTCAGAGTACCGTATATACACCATATAAAAGGGAACTGGTGAATAATAACAAATAAGTATCAGTGGAATGTAAATTGAGAAGAATTCCCTTATAATGACTGTATCCTTATATTAAAGATAAATCAATGGAATAATTATATGTGACAAATATAAATACAATCAATATGATTGGATATGTGTGTAAATATATCATAGGAAATTCACACATATTCATGGAAAAACAACACCAATGACTTGGATGTTAAACTCAATGAATGGAAATTTAGTTAAGATTCCTATTATCATGTTCATATCAATGACTTGATAATTTATAATTTGAGTGACTATGTTTATCAAAATTATATCAACATAAGAGGGAGTGAAAATTTATATATAAATGAATAAATAGTGATTTCACACCAAATCATGGAGTAAAATAATCAATAAACTTTTCCTAAAACCCAATGAGTGGAAATTGAAATTAAAAATTACCCTACCAATTTGGTAACTTATGAAACATACACCCCATGGAAGAAGGATAATGAAATTAAGATGTAAATACCCATAAATTAATTTATATTACACAAGGAATACAATTATGGTTAGTATATACAACAAACAAATAAATATTTTGGAAAATATATCATGAATCTTATGGGAATAAAAGTGAGACGAAAACCCCTTACCCTTTACATTACCTTAGTCAAGAGTAGGTTAACCTACATCATAATTGTGAAATCATTGTTATTTAATTATACATTGACCACATGCATAAATATAAAATCATATATGGCCTTCTAATATTTCATTGTTAATGATATTTCAGTAGTATCATTTGTTGTGTGTTAAATAATTCATTCTAAATTGTTTTTTTCTTATGTAAGCCATGTTGGTTATTGATATGAAGTATTTTATTCATATCAAGAATAAAATTATGTTCCTAATAATTATTTTTAATCATCAAATAAAAATTATTCAAGAATTGTTACAATGGTGAACGAAAGATCATCGCTTTGTGGAGATGGTAATATGTACATATGCACGAGCAAAAATATCATTCTATTATTGGAGAAATCATATGTAATTGGATGGAATATTATATATACAGATTCATTGACATGTTATAATTATTATTTACATCAGTTATATTCGTTATTTTAACCATACAAATAAGGAATTGTTGAATAAAAACCTATACAATGACGTGGAGATGGTAAGATGTACATAAACACGTATGGTGAAAAAGTCATTCATATGATAAATAGAATAATGAATATGCCTATACAATATCTATAATAAAATATTAGAATTTTGAATGTACTAGAGTTATTATTTTATTATCTAAACAATAATTAATTAGAAAGTCAAAGACGAAAATTACTTTGAGAGAGGTGATGAAGTAATTACCTTTTCTTCATCGCCTTACTTTTTATTTGAACAAAAGGTCTCCTTACGATGAATTTTTGATCAATTTAAGGCCTCAAGGATGAAGTGAGGGTATTTGGGAGGATACTTGAGTTGGGTTTTTCCTAGGAAAAAGTATATGGAGGTGTGAGATTAAGAGAATGGGAATTACATTTTTAACAGAGGTGAGGGCCACTTTACAAAAAAAATGAAATATTATTTAATTATAAATTTATATTATGTTTCTAATTGCTAATAATGAATTAATTTCTATGCTATGATAGTAATGGGTCTAAAACCTCGAAACCAATAGTTTTATATATGTTTAGGTCAAATTATTAACCTTATCTTTTATATTTAACTATTAGATAAATAGATCAAAATTTGACATGTCTTCTTGCATTTTATATTATATGTTTAATATAATTACTATAAAATGTAAAGTTAACCTAAAGTTGTTCATTAATGACATATCAATAATTATATATTTCGTTTTTCTGAACCATATATTTTTACGATTGTTATATAATTTAATAAGATAGTATTTGTTTTAAAAACTCATTTATGTCAATTATGAAACTATTTAGTGTTTGGAGTTTTTTAAAGTCATAAAAATCTTATTTATTCGAAAATAATATATTGAATAAACCCTAACATGTCATATTTACCTATAAAATTCGTTTAATGCATCAATAGTCTCAATGTACATTTATTTTAATATTTTTAAAATTAAATATTTTTGTAATTAATTAATAAGGTAATTGATGCATCATTATTGTGTCATAAATAAATTTATATATTTAATGTCTAAAAAATATTAAAAAAAGCTTTATTAAAAAACTTTTTATTTATAATTAATATTTATAGTCGAATTTTTTTATGTGTAGCCTTATATAAAAATGTTTTAGTTAGTAAAATTTGAATTTAACACTTTTAACACTTCTTTAAATAAAATATAATAAATATCCTTATCTAATCAATGTGGATCAAAAAGGATCATATTTTTGTCCTATGGTTGATTTTTGATGAAATAAACTTATCCAATAGAATTAATACATGTGTTAGGGTAATTATAATATCATTTTTTCCTTTAATTTCCCTATTTACTTTTAACCGTTGTTAAGACATTCAAAATTTACAATTCACCAAAAAAAATTTTTATCATATTGAACCACATTATACTTGATGATTTCAACTGAGTCTCTCAGATTTTTTAAATTCCATTCATAGAAGCGGTAAAATTATGTTTTATGAAAATTTGCCAATGTTCCTAGAAGGTGGGTAAAAGACGGAAAAAAGATCAATAAATTTATATATATATAATATTATTATAAAATGACATCAATGAATGATATTGGAATAATATAGGTATTATGTATCTTTTTTGAATTTAAAATAAATTTAATTAAAATAATTATTTAAATTTAAAGTTGGCTCTAAAAAATTACGCAATGTTTTTCCCTACTCAATAAAAATTGAATGTTCATAGAAAAATACCAAAAATTAACCAAAATATATTGTTGATATTAAAAATCCAAAAATGAATTATATTTTAAAAAATTCATAATATTGATTTTGTATTAATTAATTTATAAATTTATTCTCCTTTTCAAAACTAGAATGGTGGTTTCTGAAAAGTAAAAACAATCCAAAGATTGAAATGTTTTTATATCCAATTTAAATGTAAAATTACATCCAATGAAAAAAATAAGATTAAATTATAAATATATAATCAAATTATACTTCAAAACAATTCAAATACATATTTCAGTACTATAAATTATTGGGATAACAAAGTTTTTTTCAATTAAAATTTAGTATTTTCACTATTCATCAATATATGAAAGTCATCATAAAAGCACCTAAAATTTATCAAAACTAAATTTTTATGTCCCTATTATAAATAAGAAGGTTATTTTGTCAAGTTACATATATAATAGTTTCAAATATTGGATTTAAAATTGTTTCACCATTAAAAGGTTGTAAACTTGGATTTTTAAAATATATTTCTTTTATCTAAAATATTGAATTTTTTCTTAAATTATATCAAATAGGAACATAAAATGGATATTAAAATCATATGGAGTATTTAAATTTCAAAATAATGTTAACACTATTCATAACTGCTTTTTGAACAGCTAGTTTGGTAAGTCTTGGTGCGCTTGAACTTGGTGTTGCGTGTATCACAAGCTGTTTAATTACTTTAAAAAATAACTTACTATGAAATATTGTGGTGTTAAATTATTATTCCCATTTTGAAATTGAATCCTCTAAAATTTCTCTTGGGAAATTCATTGGAAGTCCCATATTGAAAAAATAGTCAACAAAACTTCTCTTTAAAAGAAATAAATGGATGTACAATGGTCACCCATGATATCCCATAATAGGATTTTATTTATCAAAACATGGACATGGACGATATAGTGAGAGTCAATTTGGGATGGAGGGTGATAGATAACATGATTAGGAAAAAGTTAACAACAATAAATCACAAACCTGTGATGGGTAAAATAGTCATTAGCATCCAAGTAGGAATAATAAACAAACTATTGATTTTTATGTTCTATTTCATAAAGTTGAGGAATTTATTTATGAGATTGACCAAGAAGATAATTATATATATATTTACATTTCATGTATAGTTTCATTCTTTAATAAATTTATACCACTAATACATCTTTTCTCTAAACTAAGAGTATTCAATGTGATTTTTTCACACCTGATAAGTTAGGATCATGTACTATAGAATCACTTAATCCATAAAGTATATACTATATATTTCCCTTGTCTAGAGACTAACCAAAAACAAAATTATTAGTATAATAAAAGATGATCCCCAAAATTTATAATCTATTATAGAAAGAAATATTAATCTTAATTTCCAAAATTAAACATATAGTATGCAACATTGAATAAAGACCATTAAATAGAAAATTGCTCTTCAAATCCTTCAGTATAATCAAAACTAAGATTTAAAACCAAAACACATAATAATTTAATCACATAGTCTTTCATATTAAATCATAACATTTATCTACAAATAACATCATCTACCCTTAATTTCTCTTACTGAAGTGTAATTAACCAAATCACATATTCTCTATGATAGGTCAATAATTTACATTAATAACTTGAATATATATAAAAAACATAGATTCGTCTAAAATAAAAATCCACCATTACTCCTAAAATATAATTCCATATTATTATATTTTCTATAGGAATATAGTTATCACAACAGAGAGAACATCTTCTAAAATAACATTTATTACATAATCTCCAAATCATTTTCCTATAGTAAGGATATCCATTTGATAAAACCTATGATCCAAAATCAATTTATTATTGATCAATAAAATATTTTAACTAAAAATAAGTAGTCAAACTGACCTGATACTTCATGTAGTCCAGTAGTTGGGGTTAAATCCCAATCGTACATTGGTTGTGGGATCGATTCCTGCAGCTTTGTAGGATGTGATGGGTTGTCAAACGGTCTGTGTGATATCCTTTTTAGAAAACTTTCATTTTCATCCCAAAAATTAATAACCTATAATTTCATCAAATTCAAAGATCATATACTCCCAAATGACTCTTTATAACTATGTCCACAATATATAATATAATTTTCCTCAGATAGATTTTTCACATAACAAAATGCAGGGTTACACATAAAGCGAAAAGTCCTCAAAAGTAATCCTATAAAAAAAAGGGAATTAATACTTCTCAATTCATTTATTTCCACATAGGTACTTCCTTAACATAGTGTTTATCCTGTAGAATAGTGCATTGAATCTAGGAATTCCCAATTCCCCTACATTAACGGCAAATGACTATAACTGGATTTAAATGATCATTTTAATTTTCTTCCATATTACTCTTCATTTTTTCTCATCAAATTTTAAATTATCCCATTATTTACCACAAATAATGCATTTTTTATTTTATAGAGAAACTTTATTGGGTGTCACCATCCACATTTCTTGCATGATGGAAATTGAGCTTTCTATTCTCCACAATCTCCACTGATGGAGCTCTTCTAATTCTACATATTTCTATCATTTGTTTCATTTGGGAGTTGGTTAATGTATATTTTTATGATCATATTATTTGAAACTTATTTGGTATGAACACGATATCTTTTATGCAATACAAAATTCTATTTTGTTTTTTATTTCCACCATCATTCCCACCTAGTACATCATGTTCAATGTTACTATGACTTCCTTAGAATCCTACCATTGACTAAAACCAGGATGCATAGTGTGAGTAAAAATAGTTATAAAATCATTTTAAAAATACCATGAAACTATATTTTAAATCTATAACACCTTAGGATTAATCAAGGTTACATATTCTCATTTAATTTTAAAATTCATCAAATTAGTTTGTAATGAAAATGTGAATTATCCTATGCATATCCCTAGGGAGTGTCACGCTGAAGAGTGCAACAAGGCATTCTATCGTGCACTAGTTCCCATTTGAGTCTAGCTCAATGTGGTGTTTTCTAGTGTTAACCCTAGATACATATGTTCCAGATCTACCAACACCTGGTTATATCCATACAGGGATGTATTTCTTAGAAAATTCACAAAATCATTACATTATCAAAATTCATGGATGTTCTTCTATATTAATCATCAAAATTTATACTATGGTAATGTTCCCCAGTCTGAGTTTTTCTAAATCTTGTTTCCAAGGTTTTTAATAAACTTCATTTTATTCCAAATGTAATTCAATGAAACTATTTACCCAGAGTTAGTGCATTATTACATAACATTAGCATTATCACAAGGGATCATGTCCCAAAATACAGATAAGTTTAGTTTCCTTTGAAGTAATAGATACATACATAGGATTTACATTACATTATAAAATTGAAAAACTACATCATTTTGTAACCTTTTAACACACTCATATCCATTATCCTATTAATAAAGGGAAATCCAAATATAATTATTTTCATCTTGGTAAAAATAAAACATAAGAATGTGGTGAGCTTCAATGATTAGTATGGAAAACAATATAGCATAAAATATCATAAATATTTATAAAAATTTAAGGCAATTTATAAGACTAAATCAAAAGACTTTTAAACATAAACATAAGTATAATATGAAAATGATAAATCATATAATGGAATTTACTTATTCACATAGCTATTCAACTAGTAAAATAATCACATTTAATATCAAAATCTAATTTAATAATGGTGGAATGCATAATGTCGACATCATAACCACATTTTCATGGCCTCGTGACAAGACTACGAATAATAATTTTTTCTAGGACTTATGCCAAGATAGTAGTTTGTCTCATGAGACCTACCGATGCATCGAGAGTCTCTATCATTCCACACCAATTAATTACAATTTCCAATTTATTCCACATATGAAAATTGTTAAACATAATATATACATTCGTATTAAAACTAGCTTACAGAATGTTAATAATTTAACCACAAACCATGAATGGTATAATAATAGCACATACATAGTAAAAAATAACTCATTAAATATAATATTGAAGATTGTATTATAATAAATAAACCTCAATCAAGAATAAAATACAATGAAGGATGTTGACATAGATGAAAATAATCATAAAAATAATTTTAGAAAAATATCCCATTTTTCTTGGAAACATTTAAAAGTGTCACTATTTATCAAGAATCCATTTAAAATATACTTATGAATTAATGTGTCCTATAACTATATGAAACTTTTAAAATGAATTTTGATTTTAAAATGTTCATTTCAATATAAATAAATACTTAAAACAATTTTTAAAATGTCGACATTAATGAGAAATATTTAAATAAATTAAGCTTTAAAAACATTAAAATGGTATTTTTTCAAGAGTATCTAAAAAATGAGAGATGATTTAATATAAATAATTTATGTAATAAAAAGTTTATAATATCAAGAGAATAAATGGATTCATGAAATACTATGTCGATGTACAGTGTAAACACCATATAAAAGTGAACCTGTGCATACCAAAAAAGAAGTCTTAATGGAATGTACATTGAGGTGAAATAGCATATAAGGAATATATCATAAGATTAAGGATAAATAAATGAAATAATTATGACTGAAAAAAATTAAAAAACTTAATATTATTTTATATTCAGTTTAAATAAATAAGAGGATATTCACACATACTCTGGTAAAAACAACACCAATGACTTTGATGTTTGACTCAATGAATGAAAATTATGTTAAGAATACTCTTATCATGTTCATGTAAATGACATTATAATTTATCAATGAAGTGATTATGTGTTTCAAAATTATATCAAAAAAAATGGATGGAAACATCTACATAAATAAATAAATACTGATTTCACACATAATCATGGAGTAAAATAATCAATGAAGATTGTGTAACACCCAGTGAATGAAAACTAAAATTAAAAGCACCCTTACCGATTTGGTAACTTACAAAACATACATCCCAAGATAAAAGGATACTAAAATTGAGATTTAAATCCCCATAAATTAATTTATATTACACAAATAATACAATCATGTGTTGTAAATACACTGCCCAAAAAAATAGTTCCAAATATAACATGAATCTCACAGGAATAAATGTTAGATGAGAACCCCTTACCTTGTAATTTACAATAGTCAAGGGTAGGTTAATATACATTATAATGGTGATATATTTTTTATTAAATTATACAATAACCACATACATAAATATGATATCATATATGATCTTCTAATATTGCATTGTTAATGATATTTTAGTACTATCATTATTTTGGGTGTTAACAGATTCATTTTCCCTTATATGTTATGTTATATAAGTCATGTTTTTAATGGATATGATTTATTTGTTTCATATATATAATGAAATTAAGTTATTAAACAATTTTTAATCATAAAATAGAAACTATTCTTGAATGGTTATGATGGGGAATGAAATCTCATCGTGTCGTAGAAAAAGTATGTCGTACGTACGCATGATTGACAATATCATTCTATTAGTGGTGAAATAATACGTAATTGGATGGTGTATTATATATATAAATAATCATTAACATTTTATATTTATTATTTACATCAGTTATACTCATTATTTTACTCATCCTAGTAATTAAATGATAAATAACAAGCTACACCACGATGTGGAGATGGTAAGTCATACGTAAAAATGTATGATGACTTTTTCTTTCATAGTATGAATAGAATAATGAATATGGTTGAAAAATTTTTATAATAACATCTAAGTATGTTTAAGGTACTTGAAATATTATTTTAGTATGTAAATAAAAAATAATGAGGAAGTGGAAGAATAAAATGACATTGAAAGAGGTGACAAAGTAATTACCTCTTCTTCGATTTCTTTCGTTTTATTTGAACAAAAGGGACCTATTTGTTGGATTTATGATCAATGTAAGGCCTCTTGGTTGATGCGCGGGTAGTTTGGAGGATATTTGTGTAGGAGTTTTCTAACCAAAAATTCTTTGGAGGTGTTAAATTAAAAGAATGGTAAGTACTATTTTATAAGAGAGGTGAGGGACACTTTTTGAAAAGCATGAAATATTATTTTATTACAAAATAAATTTTTGTTTATAATAGCTCCATATATATTTATTACTAGGATATGGTGGAAATGGGTCTAAAACCTCTCAAATAATATGGTACATATAATTTTAGGTCACTATATTAAACTTTTATTTCAGATTCAACTCTGAGTTAAATAGTTTAACTTTTAACATGTCTTCTTGTATCATTATATTTCATGGTTAATAAATTTACTAGAAAATGGGAAGAGAACCTCAAGTTAGTAATTAATGACATATCTATAATGATTTAATTCCTTTGTCCGATCATTATATTTTTATGACTATTATATAATTTAATAAAATATTATTTGTTTTAAAAACTCATTTATGTCAATTTTGACACTATTTAGTATTTGGATTTTGTGAAAGTCATAAAAATATTATTTCATAAAAAAACTAATCAACCCTAACATGTCATATTAACCATGAAAATTCATGGACTGCATCAAAAGTATCAAATAGAATTTATTTTAATATTTATAACATCAATTATTTCAGTCTTTCATTAATAAGGTAATTACTGCATCATTATTGTGTCATAAATAAATTGAATTATTTTGATGTATAAAAATTATTTATATAATAAAATGATGTATTAAATATTTTTTTATTTATAATTAATATTTATTTTTGAATTTATCTTATGTCACGACCCCCTCCCCACATAGTGTACCCCTGCTGGGCCTGTAATGTTAGAAAGGAGATAATGACCCCTGACTCCCACCTCCATTAGGCCCCAGGTTGGCAACTAGCACTGAGGGTATAAAAAAAACACAGAAATGGTAGGCATTAACCTCTAAGAGAACACATGCGAAAGAGAGAGATAAGATAGAAACCAAACAACTCCAACTCAGAAATGAAGTATAAAACAAAACCCAAGTGCACATATGTAATGTCATGGAAAAGTACTATAACTGAAAGTACCCAAATGAAAGTAAAAACAGCTGCGACCACAAGCCCAAACAGATCCAACAACCACAAGTTTGTAGTAACCAGCCTGATCTCCAACATGCTCCAAGTGACCTGAAAAACAGTTTATATATATGTAGGGTGAGTATAACAGTATATTTAGTAGGATCCTCCCAGAAGAATCTCGTGCAAAAGTAAAGAGAGAATGCTAAAGCCTAGTAAACAACAAGGGAAACTAACTCGTCACCTAAACAGGTATACTATGTTCCCAACCTCACCATGGCTTCTCTCACCAAGTAACGCATACAAGAATATAGCATATAGTAATGAATATAAAGGGAACACTGCTACTAATTCCCCACTGGTTTTCCGCTTTTCACCAATGACATACGTCATGTGCATCACTCTCCAATGGCATGCCCGTATAAACATGGGATAAGCTCCACAATCTGAAACACATGCACCATAAAGGCTTTCCCGCAGACACCTAGGTTAAGCACCACACCATCCTCACAACCAAAAGTTAGCAGGTAGTTTTTGGGAGCCACCATAGCACGCATAACGTGTATCATACATCAGGTATTATATCTCAAGCCATTACAGCCCATACAGTGAGTAAGGATCCTCAAACCATCACATCCCATACATGTTACACCTATAGTAGTCCATAGGACACTATATCCAGAATATATGTGTGTGAAATAACCAAAATCCATTCTAGCCCTCATTACACATATATGGGGAAACTAACTGATGTTCCAATGGCACTAGTATCTACCAAGAGAAGAGAGCGGGGAAAAAGGGGGTAGTCAGCCATTCAACCTCCCATCATAATGTTGGGGAAAACACCCCCTAGGAATCAGAATCCCCGAGGTGTCAGTTTCCCTTACTGACAGGGTGGAGTAGCATGTAGAAACACAAAAGTATAGAATATATATAACTCACAACCACACTATGGACATAACCTAGTCTTAGACCAAATGCAGCTAACATTTCTCAGACTTCGGGGTACCACTTCTAATACTAGGTATCCTATAGGCACACAACCATTAACGGGATTTATTAGATTACATCATTCAAATTTTATTAATTCAGCTGTATTTTAATTAATTCTTCAAACATTAATTATCCATCAACACAACCTCAATTAACTGAATTGGCATCATATTCAAAATCAACTGCTCCTTTTAAAATTCAACATCACCATTAAATTCCAGCATCTCCATCCCCAAGGATTATCACAATTTAATCAATCTTTTATTACATAATTACATTCCCATATTCCCAGTCATTCTATAAAAGCATCATATGCTACTAAACACAAAGTGGGCTCAACACGGTGAGTAGATATACTATCGGTCGTGTCTTTTCCTCTTATAAAAAGATCATAGACCAATTATCCCTTGAGAGACTAAACACGAAAAACACATGGCATACCCCGTGTATCTTCGCCACCTTTGGAAAGAGGGTATGAATGACCAGCTGCCTTGAGTAGTGGGGAAAAATAGAGAAGATAAAAAACCAAACAAAACCAGAAACATGTAGCCATCACATCTATCCCATACCATCATCCATGGTGTCCTCCCCAACACCCACATGCATAAACCGATGCATCTCAGCGCACCAGGCATCATCCACTGCCACAACCACAAGACCTCCCGACCTCCACATATCATAACACCCCTCCAGGGTCTAATCATAGCACAAACAGTAGGAAAACAAACAGCACATCAAATGGGATCTTTTTCCTTTAACAAGGCATCCAACCTTCATACAAAATGAGCACTCAGGGCTCTAAATCCCAAGGCACTCGACCTTTCAAATAAGAGGGTAACTGAGAACCCTACTAGGTGTTATAATTTATCAACCAAATAGTTCTCTAATCCCTCTTGAATTAGAAGATCCAATTTGTAGGTTCCAATTCTAGGAATCCTATTCAGTATGCTATATCAAAAGATTTACCATGATTACTATGTCAATTTGATTAAGATAAAAATTAGAAAAACTACAACAATGACAACAACCAGATTCATTTACATGCCTCTTTTTCATTAGCCAATTAATTATCAATTAATTGCAGAATTATGTTATTTATCAATTTCCATTATGGACAAACAGCTAAACCAAGCATGCGTAGATATCACACTATCTAACAAAAGAAGAGGCAATAACATATGATAGATAACAATTTCTTTATCCAGTTCAAATATTTAATTAGGCTAATTTTTTTGTTATCCAAAGGGATAAATAATGCTAACTGTACGATTGCACATAAACAATTATAGAATCAATGAACCCCCTACCTTGAAGAGTTCTTGGCGTTCTTTATATACACAACGGGTCACAATCATCCTCTCGCAACAACTGCATCCACCTAAGGATGCCACGATATGACCACAACAACCAAAACCCAAGAACCCTATATTAGAAGAATGGAGATTAAATTCTATATGATGGAAGGAAGAAACATGGGATGATGATCCTTGAAGGAACGATGATAAAACATACCTTATATCAAAGATTGATCGATACAGCTTGGTTGCATCAAAACGTAGCGGAACCAATCCTAGGAGTAAAGATTGATTGTAAAACTCAAGTAAGAAGGATTAAAAGGTTATAACTCCTCATAAACGATAAAAAAGAATAAGAAAAATGGAGAATGATATCACGTTCCTTTTTGAAGATTTAATGAGGTGACGGTTTACGATCCGGTTAATTCTCCATTAAAAATGGATCGCACTAACGCACACTATTTGACCAAGTAAAAACATCCCTACCTTAAGAATAATTAATATAGGATTTATGGAATTTGAATCAGCCCTAAGAGTCCTTAAAATAAGGCTTTAAATGTATTTTACGTCAAGGGAAACGTCAAGAAGGGGAAAAACTTTAGAAATCTGGAAATATTGTTCACCTACCGTTACTGTATACCTACTGATCTATGAAATCAATCTGTGAAACCAATCTGTAAAATTGATCAGTAAAACCAATCAGTGAAACCAATCAGTGAAACAGATATGTGAAACCGACCTGTGAAACTGATCTGGGAAAACGATATGTGAAATCGATCTATGAAACAGGTCTGTGAAACCGGTCTCTGAAACTGATATGTGGAACCGAACTCTGAAACTGATATGTGAAACCGATCTGTGAAACTGACCAGTGAAACCGATCAGTGAAACCGATCAGTGAAATAGATCCGTGAAATAGATCCATGAAACCAATCCGTGAAACTGATCCGTGAAACCGATCTGTGAAAATGATCTGCGAAACCGATATGTGAAACCGATATCTGAAACCGATCTGTGAAACCGATCTGTTAAACTGATTAGTGAAGTTGATCGGTGAAACCGATATGTCAAACTGACCTGTGAAACCCATCTGTGAAACTGATCTGTGAAACCAATCTATGAAACCAATCTGTGAAACTGATCAGTGGAACTGATCTATGAAACTAATCTCTGAAACCGATCTATGTAACCGATCTGTTACTATTCATAAAACTAGAAACACGGTTCAAAGAACTTGAAAATTGGAAAAGAGTTATAGAAAAGTCATCTTGACCTCTGGGAACACCTCCAACACCACATTTTCACAATGTAATGGACCGGAGAGGTCCAGTACATTACATCAGATACCTCTCAAAACATTCTCATCCATGAGAATTTGAAACCATCCTATGGAAAAGAGGGGTTGAACAACCACCCCATAAGATACCTCTCATGGGAAAACCAACCTGAGTTGTTCTAAAGTTTGGAAAAAACCACGACACCCGAGGGCAAGGGAACAAACAATCCATACTGAAACAATTAAATCATAACATCACATCAAAGGTACATAAAACAAAGGATCAAATAAAACTCATCACAACAACTTCAAATAGCTCTGTATATTTGACACACATCTGTAACTCATGTTCCCAAGTACTATCCTCCATACCACCATGTAACCATAAGACACAAAATAAGGGGATAGAATGCCTACACAACACCTTCTCCTTGCGGTCTTGGATCTCCAAAGGTCGCTCCTCGAAGGTTGCATCATCATCAACATCGATCTCTCTCCAATTGATGATGTGAGAGTTTTCATGAAGATAACGACGGAGCTGTGATACATGTAAAACATCATGTTTCTGACTCATCTTTGTGGGAAGTGCTACTTGATACGTCACAACTCTGACATGAGCTAACACCTCGACAAGCCCAACAAACCGGGGGGAAAGCTTACTTCCACGACCCAACCTTCACTGCCCATGACGGGGAGTCACCTTCAGTAACACATCATCTCCAACATTAAACTCCAAGGGTCTCCTCCTTTGATCAACATATGATTTCCGATGATCTTGCACAATATTCATCCTCTCACGAATCACCTGAACCATCTCTGTTGTATTATGAACTAGTTCCAGTTTGAGTATTACTGACTCTCCGACCCCAATCTAGCACAATGGAGAATAGAAAGGATGGACATACAAGGATTCAACTGCCGCCATACCGATGGTGGAGTGAAAACTATTATTGTAACTGAACTCCACCAAGGGTATGTTCCTCATCCATGAACCTCCAAAGTCAAGAACACAAGAGTGCAACATATCTTCCAGAGTCTGGATGGTTCGTTCTGTCTAATCATCTGTTTGAGGATGAAAAGTAGTGCTAAGGAATAGTTGAGAACCGAAAGCATGTTGGAGACCCCTCCACACCCTAGAGGTAAAATGAGGATCTCGATCCGAAATGATCATCCTACGGCCTCCATGATGTCTCACCACCTCCTCTAGACACTGCCACAACAAAACATCAACTGAGCTTGACTCCTTGGTCACTATGAAGTGGGCCTATTTTGTTAAATGATCCACTACCACACAAATCACATCATGTCTTCCAGGAGCTCGAGATAAACCTGTAAAAAAGTCTATTGAGATGTCCTCCCACTTCCACTAAGGAATATCTAATGGCTAGAGAATGCCACCAGGAACACGGTGTTATACATTCACCTTCTAGCTGACTAAACATCGAGACACAAACTCCGCAACCGCACGCTTCAGCCTAGGCCACCAAAACTGAATCCTAAAGGATCGGTACATCTTTTTCACACCATGAATTACTGCTAAGGGTGAACTTTGGAACTCTCAGAGAACCTTCTTGCGAATTGCTAAGGGAAAAAAATCCTTCCATGGTACAACACTCAATGTTGTTCATCCCCTGACCAACCATCAGGAGCCTCACCAAAAACAACATTATCTCTCCAAACATCCACTAATGGATCACCCAACTGGGACTCTTCCTCCCTATGCATCAGGGATGACTGAACAATCATCTGGAAAAGACATCCTATACCTACAACCTCTTCTATATCAAGATTCAAAGCTGACAGTTCCTCCATTACTCTCTAGGAATAACTGGATTCACACACAGCATCACTAGGTGACATTCGACTCAGCGCATCAGCTACAAAATTCTCTTTTTCATGTGTATATGATATTTCGAAGTCGTATTCCTATAAAAACTCCATCCACCGACACTGTTATACATTCAAGTCATACTGGTAGAAAACATACCTCAAACTCTTATAATCGGTGAAAACCACAAAGCACTCACCAATGAGGTAATGTCTCCACAACTTCAGAGCAAACACAGCGGATGTCAACTCAAGGTCATGGGTGGAATAGTTGCGTTCATGGGGACACAACTGTCAAGACCCATAAGAAACAACTGACCCCAGCTACATGAGAGCACAACCTAGCCCCATAGGCGAAGAGTCGTAGAAAACATCAAACTGAACTCCCTCAGGTGGAAGACAAAGAACTGGAGCACTTACTAACTTCTCCTTTAGATACATGAAAGCTTCCTAACACTGATCATAACATAAGAAGGCCTGATACTTCCTATTTAGAGGTGTTAGAGGAGTTGTAGCCTTCGAGAAGTTGGCTATGAACCTCCTGTAGTAGCCTGTGAGAACAAGGAAACTTCGCACCTCTAACACTGCCTTGGGGGCTTCCAATGACACGACTGCTTATATCTTCGATGGATCCATGGATACTCCCTATTGAGACACAAAATTTCCCATGAAATGGACTTCTTGATCCCAAAACTCACTCTTCGACAACTTACCAAACATCTGATTTTGGTGAAGAACCCCCAAAACGGCTCGCAGTTTCTCCACATGCTCCTCTTCAGATGCAGAGTACACAAGGATTTCATCGATTAAAACCACCAAAAACATCTACATGAACTCATGGAACACAGCATTAATCAATCCCATGAACATAGTTGTAGCATTCTTCATGCCGAATGACATTACAATGAACTCATAATTCCCATGACGAAAACTGAAAGTAGTCTTCAGAATATCCTCATCCTTCACCCGCATTTGATGATTTACTGACCGCAAGTCAATATTTGAGAACCAACTTCCACCCTCCAGTTGATCTAATAAGTCATAAATCCACATAATATGATAGTGGTTCTTTATTTTCACATTGTTTAATAAAAGATAATTGACACACAACCGCAAAATACCATCAGCCTTTTTCACGAACAAAACTGGGGCACCCCACGGTGACACACTTGGCCGAACAACACTGCTCTGCAACATACCATCAAGATGTATATGTAGCTCTCCTAACTCATAAGGGGCCATCATATATGGAGACATAGAGATAAGAGACGGTCCTGGCTGTACCTCAATTACAAACTCGATCTCTTGTCGAGGGGGTAATGCTACAACCTCTTCTGGGAAGACATCATGGTACTCCTCCGCAACCCTAGGAAACGCCAACTGTGCAACCTTTGAGGAACATAGAATCACCTCAACCATCATGGAAGATAATGATGGAATGTCCCTATGACCCATTTGAGGGTCTTGTTCACCAAAAAACACCACTTATTCTCCATCTGCATAAAAGAAAATGACATTCTTCCTGTAGCAATCCACAATAGCCTGCACCGAAGTCAACCAATCCATGCCGAGGATGAAATCATATGGTTATATCCGTAAACAGAGAAAATCTCCCCAAGAGTGGTGTTTCCACAACACTATCTCACAATCTCTACGTACTTTATACAAGCTAGCTCGACCTCCGACTGGTGTAGTCAACACCAAGGGCACTGGAAGCCTCTCTCCCTCAATTCCTAGGGCATGGACAAGGGTAGGTGATATGAAGGAGTGTGTCACTCTAGAATCAAACAAGGCATACACCAAGGTAGAACACAAGAAAAGGGTACCTCAAACGACGTCTGGCTCATCTGGAGCTGGAAACGCTAGAGCATTAAGCTGACCACGTCCTCCTCCACGGCCTCTCTGACCCTGATGACGACCACCACCAGGACCTTACTATACTCTCTGGGGACGGGGAGCGTCATGGGGTTGTCCTCTTCCTGCCCCATCCAACCTATGCTGATCGAAAGCTGGTGTAACCTACTGCTGCTTCCTTGGCTGGAACTGCCTCAACGGAGGAACCTGGAGCGGAGCACCCGGTGCATGATGACTTCTTTGAATGGTTGGGCACTCCCACTAGTGATGACCATTACCACCACAAGAAAAACAATCGCATGATCCCTTGGCATATGCCTGGATGTTGCTGCCATCAGAGAAATGAGATGTGAAGGGCTGGGACCAACCCTTGGCTGAACAGAAACTCTTCTGTCCTGAAAACCAGGAACCTCGGACCATAGCTCTGCTTCATGAAGAATCATGATGATTCTCCTTTCGTGATGATCTGGTCCTAGCCAAAGTCCTCTTGACAACCTCTGCCCTCACCAGCACCTCAAGATATGTCTTCAGCATAAAGGGTGTGACCTGGCACTGTATATCTGGATGCAAAGCGTCCTCGAAATGCCTTGCCCTGGACTCCTCATCTGGTAATAGGTCCGAAGAATATCGTAAATGGTTCCTGAAATGGATTCCAAACTCTCGAACACTAGAGCTCCCATATTGATGGGTATGGAGCTCCTGGAGACTCGACGCCTTCATAGTCGAAAAAAGAAACTCAACTCTAAACCTGTATCAGAACTCCTCCCATGATATTGCTGATTCCTCACGATCCACAATGAACAAGAACCACTACTTCCCTGCAGCTCCACGCAGAATCTTCACAACCAAGGACACCTAGTTCTCCTTCCAAGAATGGATCAAACTGAAGCATATCTTTGCCTCCTCTAACCAGACTTCTGTGACTACATCTGAAGCAGATCCCTCATACTTCTACAGACTCTAGCGCTGAAACTCTCAATGTGTCTTCCTCTAAGTGTCTTCATCATCAACCTCTACCCGGCAGGGATCTACTGGAACAGACTGCTGGTTGTTTTCTGTGCAAACCTGATGAGGATGTCGACCTAGAGTCATACCAGTAAAATAACAAACCGTTAGAGCTCCTAAACCTGGAATATGGAAGACTCAACATTAATTAATCTGTTGATTTATTTCATTCATTTTTTGTTAACCTATTCCAAGGTCTACCCATTCAAACATAGGCACAAAGAAGAATGATGCATGATCCTTTCCTAGGTCTCTTCCATGCTTCCAGTATCACCCTGTTTAGTAGAATTTGTAAACATAATGGTCCGTATATCAGATAATAGGGGGCCCTAAACACATATGTCTCAGCCGGCCTCCAGTGTTTACCTTACTTGATAAACATGAATGACAGCGTTGCCCTACCAACCCATGCTACCTCACAGGTGCCTAACCCCGAACTCCATCCCATCCCTCAACCACCATCTGATACCACTCTATCGCGACCCCTCCCCACAATGTGTACCCCTCCTGGGCTGGTAGTGTGAGAACGGAGATAATGAACACTAATTCCCGCCTCCAGTAGGCCCCGGGTTGGCGACTAGCACCGAGGGTATAAGTAACACACAAATGAGAGGCATTACCCTCTTAGAGAACACATGAGGAAGAGAGAGATAAGATATACACCAACCAACTCCAACTCAGAACTGAAGTATAAATGAAAACCTAGGTGCACATATGTAATGTCATGTAAAAGTACTAAAAATGAAAGGGAAAACTGCAAGTACCAAAAAGAAAGTAAAAACAGTAGTGACCACAAGCCCGAACAGCTCCTGCAACCACAATTTAGTAGTAAACAGCCCGATCTCCAACATGCTCCATGTGACCTGAAAAACAGTTTATATATACATAGGTTGAGTATAACAGTATACTCAGTAGGATCCTCCCAAAATCCTCTCTTGCAAAAGTAATGAATGCATTCTAAAGCCTAGTGAACAACAAGTGAAACTAAACCGGCACCTAAACATGTATATATGTTCCCAACCACACCATTGCTACTCTCACCATGTAACACATACAAGAATATAGCATATACTAAAGAATATCAAGGGTACCCTACTACTACTTCCCCACTGGTTTGTTGCATTGCCCCAATGACATACGTCTTGTGAATTCTCTCCAATGGCTTTCCCGTATAAACTTGGGCTAAGCTCCACAGTCAGCAGCATGTGCACCACAAAGGCTTGTCCGTAGACACCTGGGCTAGGAACCACACCATCCTCACAACCAAAAATAACCAGGTTGTTTTCGATAGCCACCAAAGCTCGCATAACGTGTATCATACATCGGGTATTATACCTCAAGACATTACTGCACATACACCGAGTAAGAATCCTCAAGCCATCACATCCCATACACGTTACACCTATAGTAGTACATAAGGCACTATATCCAGAATATATGTGTGTGAAATAACCACAATCCATTACAGCCCTCTACACACATATATGTGGAAAGTAACCGATGTGCCAATGGAACTATTATCTACCAAGAGAAGAGAGAGGGGCTAAAGGGGGTAGTCAGCCATTCAACCTCCCATCAGAATGTTGGGGAAAACACCCACCAGGGCTCAAAATCCCCAGGGTGTTAGTTTCCCTTACCGATAGGGTGGAGTAGCGTATAGAAACACAAAAGTACAGAATATATATAACTCACAACCACACTCTGGGAATAACCTAGTCTTAGACACAACTGCAGCTAACATCTCTCGGACTCTGGGCTGCCACTTCTAAGACTAGGTATCCAATAAGCACACAACAATTTAAGGGAATTATTAGATTACTTCATTTCCATTCTATCAATTCCACTGTATGTTAATTAATTTTTCAAACATTAATTAATCATGAACACAACCTCAATAAAGTGAATTGGCATCATATTCAAAAATCAACTTCTCCTTTTAAAATTCAACACGACCTTAAAATTACAGCATCTCTATCCCTGTGGATTATCACCATTTAATCAATCTATCATTAAAGAATTACTTTCCCATATTCCCAGGCATTCTAGAAAATCATCCTATGGTGCTAAACACATATGGGGCTCAACACGTTGAGTAGATATACTACCCATCGAGTCTTTTCCACCTATAGTAAGAGCATAGACGCATTCTACCTCAAAGGACTAAACACATAAAGTATTTGGAATACCTCGTGTGTCTTCGTCTCCTTCGGAAGGACGGTAAGTAAGACCAGATGCCTTGAGCAGTGGGGAAATCTAAAGCTGATAAACAACCAAAAAAACCACAAACATCCAGCCATCACATCCATCCCATACCATCATCCTTGGTGTCCTCCCCGACACCCACATAGATAAACCGATGCATCTCTCCTCTCTAGGCGTCATCTGCTGCCTCAACCTCAAGGCCCCCTACCTCCACATATCACAACACCCCTCTAGGGTCACATCATGGCACAAGCATCGGAAAAAAAACATCACATCAAATGGGATCTTGGCCCTTTAACAAGGCATCCAGACTTCATACAAAATGAGCACTTATGGCTCTAAAGCACAAGGCAGTTAGCCTTTCGAACAAGAGGGTATCTAAGAACATTACCAGGAATTATCTTTTATCAACCAAATATATCTTTAATCCATCTTGAATTAATAGATTCAATTCATAGGTTCCAATTCCAGGAAACCTATTCTGTAATATTTCCCAAAAGATTTAACATGCTTACTATGCCAATTTGATTAACATAAAAATTAGAACAACTAGAACAACGACAACAACCACATTCATTTATATGCCTCTTTTTCATTACCCAATTAATTATCAATTAATTCCAGTTTTATGTTATTTATCAATTTCCATCAAGGACAAACAGCTAAACCAAGAAAGAATAGATATCACACTATCTAGAAAAACAAGAGGCAATAACATACGATAGATAACCATTTCATTATCCAAATCAAATATTTAATTAGGAAAATTTCATTATGACACAAAGGGCTCAATCATGATAACTCTATGATTGCACATAAAAAATTAGAGAATCAATGAATCCCCTACCTCGAAGAGTCCTTGACGTTTTTTATCCACACAACGGGTCACAATCCTCCTCTCACAACAACTGCATCCACCTGAGGATGCCACAGTATGACCACACCAACCAAAACCCAAGAACACTATATTAGAAGCATGGAGATTACATGGTATAAGATGGAAAGGAAAATCATTGGAAGATGATCCCTGAAGGAACAATGATAGAACATACCTTATATTGAAGATTGATCGATATAGCTTGGTTGAATTAAAACAGAGCATAAATAATCCTAGGAGTAAAGTTTGATTGTGAAAGTCTTGTAAGAAGGATTGAAAGGTTCTACCAACTCATAGCCGATAACAAAGAATAAGAAAAAGTGAGAATGATATCTCCTTCCTATTTGAAGATTTAATGTGGCAACAGTTTAAGATCCGGTTAATTCTCCATTAAAAATTTGATCTCATTAACCCATGCGGTTTAACCATGTAAAAACGTCCCGACTATAGGAATAACTAATATAGGATTTATGGCATTTGAAGCGGCCTTATGATTCCTTAAAATAAGGCATTAAATTTAATTTTCATCAATGGAAACATCAAAAAGCGAAAAAAACTGTAGGAATCTAGAAACATTGTTCACCTACCATTACTGTACAACTACTGATCTGTGAAACCAATCTGTGAAACCGATCAGTGAAACCAATCTCTGAAACCGATCTGTGAAACTGATCTGTGAAACCAATCTGTGAAACGGATCAGTGAAACCGATCTCTGAAACCGATCTGTGAAACCGATAAGTGAAACCGATCTATGAAACAGATCTGTAAAATAGATCCATGAAACCGATCTATGAAACCGATCTGTGAAACTGATCTCTGAAGTGGATCCATGAAACCGATCTGTGAAACCGATCTGTGAAACTGATCTGTTACTGTTCATAAAACTGGAAACATTGCTCACAGAACTGGAAAATTGGCAAAGTGTTTGGGATAAGTACTCTTGACCTCCCAGAACACCTCCAACACGGAATTTTCACAAAGTAATAGACCAGAGAGGTCCAGTCCATTAAATCTTATATGTAACCATTTATTATAAATATTTTAGTTATTAAAAATTTAATTTATCACTTTTAACTCTTCATTAAATAAAATATAATAAATGTCATAATATAATGCAAGTAGATAAAAAAAGGATCATATTTTTGTCCAAAGGTTGATTTCTATAGAAATACACTTATCCAATAGAATTAGTTCATGTGTTGGGGTTATTATAATATCATTTTTACCTTTAATTACCCAATTTACTTTTAGTTATGGTAAATAAAAATCAAAAGTTACTAATAACCAATAATTATTTTCATCTTATTTAAAAAAAATTACATACATATGTAAACCATTTCTCTCATATTTTGGAAATTCTATTCCTGAAAGAGGTATCATTACATTTTATTCAAATTTGAAAATTTTCATATAATGTGGGTAAAATATGGTAAAAACATCAATAAAATTATATATATATATATATATATAATATTATTATAAAATGACTTCAATGAATTAAATTTTAATAATATAGGTATTATGTATATGTTTTTATTTTAAAATAAATTTAGTTTTAAATAATTATTTAAATGAATATTCGGCTTCAAACAATAACGCAATTCCATTCAATATTCATCAAAAATAGATTGTTTTTAGAAAAATAATAAAAAATCTCCCAAATCAAATTTTGATATTCCAAATTCAAAAATGATGTATATTTTACCAAATTCAAAACATATTTGTTTTATTAATAAATTTAACTAAATATTCTAATTATCAAAATGAGAAAATGTGTCTATGATATGTAAAAACTATCAAAACATTGAGAAGTTTTTATGACCAATTTAAATGATAAATTACTTTCGATAACCAAAATTTTATTAAATGATAAAAATATAATCAAATTATACTTCAAAACGATTCAGATGTTTAATTTAACATTATAAATTATTTTTATTAATAATGTTGTCTTCAATTAAAATTTAGTATTTTTCACTATTCAACAAAATATGAATGTTATCTGAAAAGGAACGAAACTTTGACCACAATAAAATTTTTATGTCACTCTTCTATAGAATACGTTTATTTTTTTTCAAATTAAATATATAAAAGTTTCAAATATTGTATTTAAAAATGGTTTCTCCATTAAATGATGCTAAAATTTCATTTTTCTAAAGATACTTATTTTTTTGAAAAACTGATTTTTTTGTTATATTATGTCTAAGGAAAACAATATATAAAAATTAGAATTATATTGAGTATTTAAAATCAAAATGTAGTTTATACTATTCATATCCACTTTTTGAACGTCTATTTTGGTAATTCATGGTCCGCTCGATCTTGGTGTTGCATATAGTGCAATCTATTTAATTAAATTAATGAAAATAACTAACAAGGTAATCTTGGGGTGTTACACTCTATTTATTGTATTAATTTCCTTCATCAACTCCATATAGCTTTTGGAGCCTTCGTCCATGGCCTCACAATCATTACCTATTTTGGAAATAGTTTTTGTACCTCCAAGAGAATATAGTGGGTATTCGAAGGGTGATTGTGTCTCCCCTGATGCTTGTAATATCAAAAGGAGGTGAGAATAATCATCATGTTTTTTAATAGTTCAAGGAAATATTAAAAATGAAAGTTTTTTTCCTCCTCACCGAAATCATGTTGGTCCTTCCTATATTAAGAGTCCACCTTTAGGATTGAAACCATTATCTTTCACACAATGGATGAGTTTTGAATTATTACCTTGAATATATGGATCGTTTTATTCAATTATTAAAGCAATACTTCTACCTCAGTGGTAATATGTATGGTGAAGATCCCCTAAGGAGATGAGAGATTCCTAATTCCATTATGTTCTTACACCAATGGAAACAAACCCTCAATAGAAATATAAATTGATTTACAATTCCTTTATTCATTACATTTATAGAATTCAATTTGAAATTCACTTATGGTATGATATTTTCTCACAAGTGACAGAGTCATTTTCTCCATGCCAATTGGAACCATGAACAAAATAAAATCTTGTTCCAAATGATTCACCTAATTTAATGGAATATTTGGAGACACCATTATACTAGATGAGGGTTTCATAACAAAAATCAGATTTTTTTCAGGCCCAACCATTTCCATTTCCCCTATATTTTTCTAACATGATTGGATTGTTTCTCATTCAGGTATGAAATGATCCAAGAATAATCTTATGACTATGGAAATGATAATGTACATACTAATTTGGGAAAAGGTCTCCTAGGTCAGATTCTTTTCCCTTTTGAACATCAAATAGTACTAATATGCCATTATCAGGTGTGTGTCTAAAAGGTTGTATGGATGGTATATGAGTATTATTTCAATATAGTGAAACTACCTTCCAAATATAAAGGATTAATACCACTCAAAATATACTTTATTTTTTTAATTTAGGTGGTTTGGGAACCATCAAGAATGAAAATTATATTGTCATAAACATATAAGTGTCACTTTCCAATGTCAATTATTCTATATATGGGTTCCATATATGGTGTGAAGGTAAAATGATCATAGAGATTAAAGTGACTCATTACCTCCCAGTTATTCAGTGCGGCGGCCTATACTCCATTAATACATTACAAAAAAGGAATTTAATTGGAATCTATTGATATTGTACATGTTGATATACTTGTATCCAGAAATAGGAGACACCATCTATCCCTATAACACATAATAGGGTTTGGAGATCCTATATGGGGGTTTCCACAGTAGATATGATATAACATTCGATATAGTTTGTCCAGCACAAGAATTTCTGAAATAATGTGCCTCCCTCTAGACATGAATGATTCCTCCAGGAAGTTATAAACACAACCTCAGACTTTTTATCAAACTGGGATATGGTATCATATTAGGTACATTTATAGAAATCCAGTATGATGAATGATTTAGTCAAATATGGATGTCACCTCCCACCCCGACCTTTTTAATAGTTATTCATTAACAATCTACCAGTATGAACTAACATCCCCATTAGAATCCCATGTGTGTAAGTCCGTGCGATTCTTGGACAAATTTTCAAAATGTGTATTCAAGATAATGAATCTATCCCACTCTTTGAACAATATGGTCACACCTAGATATAGGTCATTCAAGAGGGATTCCATTTCCAATTTTATTAATTATATAACTATTGGATTGTTATTCACTAACTCATCACATGTAGATAATGGAGGTTGAAATTCATCATACATTTCTCCCAATACTAACACACCCGAAATTTTCATGATATCCCAGAGACTAATGCTGACCTCACCAGGCATCATATGAAATATGTTGGTATCTGGAATCAAATGTCTTAGAAGGTTGTCCATTTTATTATTTTTTTTGGAAACGGATTGGTAAATCAATGTGGTTCATAGACCCTAATCCAATACATCTTAACATTGAATTCATTGGTTGTACACTGCACCCATAATGGTTATACCTAATTACCCAAAAGCAACCACTTAATTTCATATCTATTTAAGGATGCCATTAGTTTTTATAGTCAATAACAAATTCTATATTATATAGTAGAACAAATTGTTGTTAAGATTGAACTAATGGTGAACCACTTCAAAATATATTGGAATGAACATCAAGATATACCCACCATATTGTTTATAAACAATAAAAATAAAATTCATGGGATTCATTAAAGAAATGTATATTATATGTATACAAAATCTAGGAAGGAAGAATGAATCATAATTTCTGTGTTAGAATAGTATAATTATTCTATTGGCTATAATTATATAAAGTAATCTAAATTGAGAATGAATATGGAATAGGTTTCCCCCAGTCCGGCCTACTAGCTACCATTGATATGGTGGGATAATAAAATAATAGTCATTGTTAATTTTTTATAAAATATAATTATAGTCGGTGATAGATACTATAACATCCATTCTATTATATATTTAGATTATGAGAAAATATTATTACAGTATAAAATTTTCATATTTATGTTAGTGAATCTAATAAAAAAATACATGAAATGGGTGAAATAAAGAAGAGTATGTAACCCATTTGGAATCACATGATTGATTGACCCATAATGATTCATGTGATTTCCTAATCCATCCCAAATCACGTAGATCATGTAACTATAGAAGACTCAGATGAACCATGAAATTTCATAATGCTAAGGATATTATGATGATTGATTAAGGTAATGATTTGGAAATATTAGTATTCTGTTACACATAATACATGTAAATTACCATATTTAGATGTGAATTGGTTTAAAATTTCATCAACACAAAGTTTTCATATGATGGGAAGAACTAGATCATATAATAAAATCTTTTCTCATGATAAAGTCTAGAAAATAAGTCATTCGAAAGAGGAAAAAATTATAGAGATCGCCAAAATTTTTAGTCATAGTGAAATAGTATTTCACATTTCCATTATTTTTATAGGTAATATTGTATAATACCATAGTTCTCTATAGAGACCAAGAGTTTCCCTAAATATAATACAATGGATGTCTAAGTCACTCAACTGGGAATTTAATTCCTCTGATGTAAGTCAATTCTACTACATTAAAGAATTTATTCTGAGTAGGGGGTTCTTCCCATGAAATGAAAATTTATAAAATTACAATTAATAAATTTAGGGATACCTTATGTTAAATTAATAATATTTATCAATAAAAAGTGAATAAATAATAATTAACACCTATGTATCACATGCCTTTATTATGAAACTGAATATTCCTTGGTGAGACATGTGATCTTGTCATCCTTGAATGTTCACATGATGCATCGAAATATGACCAATGAAGTATCCCCCAGACAATTTACAAAGATGAATCAAGATCCTTGTCTTGCCCCAATGTTCCTTTTTCCAGTTTGGAAATCAATGACATTACAAATAGAACATGCAAATGGTTCGCATGAATCAGGTGATTAGAATATTGATCACGTACTGCCACAATGAAAAATTTGAAAAAAGGGATTTAATATGATGAAGAATTTTTGTGATTAAAATTATTTAAGGATAATATTATTATAAAATGGGAGTTACATTGTTTCTATGTGAAGGTATTTTTCAGTTTGTGTGATCAATTCATTAACCATGTGAAGGCCCTTGGTCCTGTCACCCCAATCTTGAAAATGCTATTAGAAATGTTGTCTTGATCACTTAAAGGAACATATACATGTCCCCCTGATCATGAAATGGCCTTTTAAAATTTATATATTTAATTTCTTTTGATTCCTACTTGAGATTTTATAAATAAAACTCAATCCCCTAGTTTTGAACCATTTCCTAGTACTATGACCCTAGACATATTGGGGTTTCACATATCATGGTAATGGAAGAATGAAAATGCAATTTTTATTTATCTTATGAAAATGGATTGAAATCAGTTATGATGTGTATCATATTCATGTGATGCACATAATCATTATTGACTTATATAGAGAGTCCATTCACCGGTGCAAGGTGACATAAACTCAATGTTGGAGATTCCTATAAAAACCCTTTGGTAGAAAAAAAACAATGATAGATAGAGGGGAATAATTTCAGGTGTGATGGTATCACATAATCATAAGAGTCTTCCACCTATAGAAGTATATTGATTCGGCTATGAAAAATACAGTATAAATTTCATGAGGGTTAATCATAAGAAGGAATATTTATCATGATTACTCCTCAGAAGTTGTGAGGAATATCATGTGAATGCCTCTATAAATCATAGAGTGTTCACACTATTTCACGAAGGATAAGGGATCGAACAACCAAATGGGATTCATGTTATGATGTACTATAAATGATAGGATCTATACTTTGTTTATGTCATGTTGTTCTTGATGAAAAGGCATCAAATGATTCACATGATCAGTTCAATGATCACAAAAAAGACACATCAAATTTTAAATGGTTCATGTTACTAACCCCAAAAATGTCATCTGTGATATACAATTCCCAATTGATCAGTCACTTCGATCATGTGGTTTGTCTAAGCTATTAATTAATATCATGATTTCCCATCGATATGTAAAATATATCACAAGATAACCCTCATATGTATCAACATAAATTGGTCAAAACACCAAGTCATTTAATATAGATCAATTTTTGTCATTATTTGTTCATTGATCATGTTATGGCCTTTGGAAATATCATAGGGATCACATGAAAACCTGTAGACTTGTTATCCTTGATAGAAATCCACATCCAAAAAAATCATCTAGATTGCATGGTTTAAAAGATCAGTTAATCAATCAAAGGAAGCCCATTTATCATGTATGATATATCAGATAAAAACCATCATATATGTCATATTTTTTAGGTAGGATCAGTTAGACATGTTCCCTAGAACCATGTGAACCCCCTGCCATATGACTTTGGTTTAGCACCCCTATTAAGCGGTCAATTTTCACAATGGTCCTGGGCTGTGAACTGATGAATCCTTATTCCATCCATGTACTTATAAGATTCCCCCATTCTAACTAAGGTAATCAATAAACCTACCATAGACCCCTATCAATATTTATCAAAATGTAAAGGGAAGATATGTTACATCAGAATCCTCCATGGTGTAAGTCCTTCATCATTCCATTTACTCTAGATCATAGTTCCCCACTCATTTACTCAATCTTATTTCCTCATCTGTCAATGTTGTAGGGGTATATGTGAACTATAGGAACTCTGATTCTTATTATAATCATGATATATTGAACTCCTTCCAATGTATTGAGCTTCATATGAAACATGAATATCATATCTTTTCTTATGAGGTCATTCACATCATGTGATTCTTAATGACATTCCAGGTGGTCTTATTCAATTAGTACGTACCACAATATATGAATTAAATATAAACCCTTGATATATTATAATTATCATAATAATCATGTCTCATTTTTTAGGGACATACTCAAATTGATTTATTTTCATTAAAAAATCCCTCATTATGGGTGTCCAAAATAGGTGTAGGCCACAATTATATTTTTATTTTTCTAAAAGAGGATGAATCATAATAGAGAAATAATTAAGGAAACATAAATGTGTACTCCCTTATCAACCATCAAGGTGACCACAATTTGTAAACCATTATTGATTTAATATGAAACTCTCATGTGGTTTTCCTAATATTCATCTATCTATTATTTATCACCTCAAGCATGAATCATGAGGTCATATAGATCAATAATTATTTCACCATTATCATTATTATAATTATGTAATATGGTTCTCAACCATGATACTAATCCATATCTTTCCTAAACTCTGGTGAAATATTCACCACAATTTTCAATAACACTTTAATAACAATTAGCGAGTTGGGGAAATAATAATCCATGAAAAATACTTTTCAGGTTATATGTCAGATATATAGAATTACTTTTAACACCCAATATTCATACCCAATTCATAAATTCCATCATATACTTCTTTTCTGAATATGTTTAAACTATATAGATTGGTCCTATATAAACTATGTGTGTTTTGCGTCATGTTTTTTTCAATCAATGTAGGTCACCACATGGATTATGAATCACAATCCCAAAACATCAATCATCATTATCGATGGTAGTAGACTACATATATCCCATACCTACATCTATAATGTACAAGTAATTTATTATTTTTAATAAATAATTTGTTAAAATATAAATAACCTATGATACAAACATATATTTGGAATGGTAGAACCCCATATTATATACATGACGACTTGACACCTAGTCATTTTGTTATGGTATCCAGTACCATATCATGATTTTGGAAACATTAATGAACTAACCATAAATCAATAATACATCCCCATTGTAAGAATTAATCCCACCAAAAGTGTGATATGTTCGCAAGTAGTTGTGAGTGGTATTCTTATACCCATCATTATTATGTAAAATAATTAGCAAATCATGTATACAATTATATATATGTGTGTGTTTTATCATAACATAATAGTGTTGATACTTCTTCATACACCATTTACATTGTAATTTCCATAGAATACATGTCATATAAAAGGTTTTTATCAGTTTCTAGCTTTGGTGAAAAACTCAATATAATTTGACAATAATATTAAACAAATGTCTTATGATATTGATACATCATTCTGATGGGAAAAATTTGTTTTATTACAATTTGGTTTTACAGTATTATAATAATGGAGACTTCTTCTAAGGTAGTTCAAATGTTGTGATCTTGAGTAGATAAGATTAGGAGGAAAGACTGACCAATTGTAACAATACATTTTTGGGGGGTTATTTGTTGTTTCAATCAATGATCATCTGTATTGGTCTCTGTACATGTGATTGTTATTAATATGCACCCATTGGCCATTAAATTTTATTCAGGAAAAAACCATGACATTAAAGTTGAATCAAGGTAGATTGTCTTGGGAGCGTCATTGGTGGTATGTTATTAGTTGAATTATCAATATATACATTAATAATTTCTTGTTTGGGAAGATATATCTCATGGTATTAGGTTTACCATGAATGTAATTACTTTATTAAATCCATGTCCATAGTAAAAGAAGTCAATATCATATAGTAATTTCATGGAACATATAAATCAAAAAACTTATGATGGAACAAGTGTGAATCATGCTTTGTGAGATTTCACATGTCAAAAAGATTATATTACATATAGTATTTTCATTGGAGTTTTTCATATCTATTACATTTTATATCTCCATAGTAGTCATGATAGGTTTCTAGAGAATTATCTTGGTATATGGGTTGGAATTACATCTATCGAGATAAGGACCCATAGGTTCACACACTATGTGTATCCAGAAGTTTCACCCATTCTAACGAATAAGAGTATTTGATGATGTGGGACCCATGTTTTAGGTTTATTGAACTTATTTTTCTTACTGATGGCATGTAAAAATAATTCAATAATATTATTCTTTTTTAGAATAGTGATTATTGAAATTATTTCACAATGTGTTCCAATACTGTTTGGTCATAAAGGTAAATATGGTAAAATATAATATTTAAAATAAAAAATGATGTTAAAGGTTAGTTAGATTATTTGGGGAGCTTAAGGGATGATATAATGGTTCTTATTTTATCATGAAACATTTTATAGTGTTAGAATTATGTAATAATATATTTGTGAAATTTATTAAAATATTATAAATGCATGTGCATGCATAAAAGTCTAAAATGAAGGATATCTCATTCCATGGAAAAAAGTGATATTTTGAAAATTATAACCTCGGTATAAAAGTCCATTTAATCTTCTTGAATATTTTCATATTATAATATAATATATTTTGTCAGATAATATTTCATATTATCTCCAATTATATATATTTATGTAATTGATATAAATAAATAACTAGATGTTATTGATCTTGAATTCTTGATCGATTCTGCATTATTCATGTGGTCTAAGTGACACCTTAGAGGTATTTGACTACTGATGAATTTTCCTAGTAAACATATATTGTTGAACCATGCATAATGGTGTATGTGCGGATGACCTTATGGTTTTATAGATTTGAACCATATATCGATGACACAACGATAGTGAGCGAATCTAATAAGAAACGTCAATTTTTTTTACCATTTATGCTACCATTTGATTTTTTTCGTACTTAAATTGAAATACACATGATCTATTAACTTGAATCCAATCCTAAAAAAGATTAAATTATATACTTTTTATGTATTTATTCTTCTATGGGTTCATTCAATTGGTATTAGAGAGAATATATAATTATTTATGTTGAAAACATCAATATTTAAGTAATATTATAATTTATTTAGAAAAATGGTTTTCATATGGTCCCAATGAACCTAATATAATTGTTTATATGATTTTATATTTCCATTATATGGTTGATATATTATTAAAAGATTATTCATAAAAATTTTGATGAAAATTAATGTTTTATATTTTTCATCACACTAATGGCTATCTGTGTAATAGAATTTTATATGGATCAAGATGTATTTATTTTGGGTGTTAGATAAATATACTAAAATAATGTTGGGGTAGTTTTAAAGAAATAAATTCTTTCATTGGAATATTTAAATAGTTATTCGAAAAATTGACAAAGAATCCCTTGGAAAAAAATTCAATGATTTCCTTGAATGTTTGTTCAAAGTTTCCCTTAAAATACTATTATATCATTCATTTGGAATCTCACTTTTTATTAATAAGAATTATCCAAATAAAACAATGTTACCCTTAGAATCTTGTTTAAACATTCCATTCAAAGAATTATTTTTTTAAATGGAAATGATATATATATATATGATTTCCTTCAAATGGATTGCAAAATAGACTATGGACAGACCGAGATAGTCTTGGTCCAACAACCCCCAACTATCACTTTCCCTAAATTAAAATTTTTGGGATATTCATTTCATCCAAATGTAATAAAATAATTTTGAAACAATTTATGAAAAAATTTCATAAAATATTTAACTGCCTTGTATTTTTTAAATTATTTTAGGTGTTTTAGGATGTATCATTAATTTATTAAAATTATTTCAATTCACGTTAAATCATTAAGTATACCATTGAGTGTAATTTTAGAAATTTTATTATTATTATAAAGAAATATAATTTATTGTTGACTAAATAAGATTCATGATGGCCCTTTCAGTTTTGGATTATTTTGATTGATTATTTCATTTACTTTTTTGAAATATATTAATTATTTTATATTGATGATATATGCATCATCCCTCCAAACTTATTTTTATATAATAGTATGCATGTCCACATTTAAATAATGAAATTTAATTTCTCACCTTGATATCCCCTCACATGCCTTTGAGTATACATTGTAATTATTAGAGGATACTGTTGGAAGGATGTTTGAGTAGAGTGCCGACATTGACCAAACAAGTTAAGTTAATGGGAAGTGTGACAAATTTCAATTCAAGTTAAGAATTATCATAATTAAATCACATAGGGTATCAGTTAATGTAGAATTCACATGATGAATTAACCAACAATTAATGGCTCATGATAAAGTCATATTTCATTATTTTATCATGTGCATGTTTTATAATTATATATTAAATATATATTTATTGTGTGCGATAAGAAACTATTACACAAAATATGAATGCATAGATAAAATAAACATGTGTGGTGATTTTTTTTCAATTTAATAGCATGGTTATGTTGTGAGTGTGATCACATAGAAAAATAATTTTAAATGCAAAAGTATTTCATTCGTCATTAGTAAATTACCATGTCACTCAATTAAAACACTTGGTCATTAAATACCCCTCATCACATGAACTTGAACTTGACCAGTTTTCTATGTTGATCACCAGCCCAAGTTGTGGGAGCCTGTTACTTTTGTGGAGTCATTTTGGTAGTGGTGGGTTTACATAACTAAAGCTATAAGAAAATGAGTAGTCATTTATATAATGTTCCATATTTAGAGGAAAAGCATTAAGAAATGAAAAATAATTACTTATAGGATATAGAAATCCACTCAAAAAATAATGGTTCCACAAGTTAATGATGTTTTATAGTCAAAAGCATTCATTATCCTAGAAGAGAAGTGGTGATTCCATAATCAATTTCGAACCAATTAACATGGGATGAAGGGAATTTACTCACAAGCCATGACTACCAATTTTAGTGCAGGTGCTTGTCCTTTGAACTGTACAAAGAGGGTAAGATTTATATGATGTAATCATTACATAATACTAAGAGACCTTAGGTAGAAATAAAGTAGGATATATAAAAATATAAAAATCATATTTATGATTCCCTATATGTTCTATGTTTTATGTTCCCATCTAAGTCTAACGAGTTTCATAAAATGTATGAGGACTAATATGATTTCAAAATTATTTCTTATCATTAAGATCTATAATAGGAGTGATCTAAAAAATAATGATATAGGATATAAAGTTCATTGTATAAATTCAGAATAGGAGATGGAAATCAAGGACCTCATGTACTAAAGATGATCTGGTACATTAGGAGACATCAGTCCTTTTCAATCAAACTGATCCAATATCCTGAAACTAATCTCATTATTTATTCATTACTGCATAGCTTATCAGAATTAATTATTAATTATCATAAAATAAACATGGATAATTCACTAATAGATTTTTTCAATTTGGTTTTCCATGTACATAAGGATATGAATAATTAAATAATTTCAGTACTTATTCTGAGCAAGAATAGAAAATTAAATGATTAAGTTTCAAGAGGTATGTCTAAGTCAAAGACCCAGATCAATCACTATTTCATGAATATATTAATATATAGGGATAAAAATAGGGAAAATATATTATTCTATGTATGTGGTAAGGAAGTACACCAGAAGAATAATTACCTAGCTGGGATGAAGAAGAATGTTTTCTCTTCTACTCATGGTTTATTTTTCATGAATGTAACAACTGTATTTTTACGAATTTTTCATTGAATAATTCATGTGGCTCATATTGTTCTATTAAAATTCATGAACCATGTATATTAAAGATAATTGAAATATGTGAAGAGTATCGTTGATTATAAAATTGTGAGAGATAACATGAATTATCAGTGGGAGGTTATCTTCCTACATTTCATATTGGGATTACTATTTGACTAATTAATTGAGAATATATACCATTTATTAAAAGAAACATAATATCAGTGTCGAGTTTAGAAACTATTAGATTTTATTTCATGTTTAGATATTGATGTTATTTTACAAATAAAGTATAACACATGTTATGGTATAAAACATATGAATAATGGGTTTCATATACTTTTACTTAAAAAAATAGTATTAATAAGCTTTTAAAAATAGATTGAAAATTACACATATCAAAACAAAATATGAAAAAGTAAGATATAGAATTAGAACAAGAAGGTTTTACATAAAAAACATATAGTAGGATACATAGACCCCATGTTGTTAAAACACTTAGAAGTCTATCATTCTTGTTTATAAGGTAAAATGACCAAATCACCATTTAGATGGAATGAATAATGATTCAAAGAACCATTACAATTGAACCATACTAATATGTGTGTGGTTTATTTTTAGTAAAATAAATGGGTGATTTTTCTTATTAATTAATTTTACTGATGAATATATTATATATGGATATATCTACATAAAGAGGTACAACTCTTATTACTTTAACACGGTTATGCGATAATAGAATGAATTTGAAAATACAATTTTTAATAAGATTAAGGAACACCACACAAAATGTGATCAAATATATCTTAAGAATGATTTCATGAATCATTTAATAGAGTGTGGGATAATTTCCCAACACACTCCTCCTTATAAGCTATAGTTGATTGTTAATACTGAAGGAAAGAATCAGAAACATCTTGATATGGTTAGATCAATTATTATTCATGAAACTATAAAATTATCATTTATGGAATATTCAAATTATAGTCTGGAACATAAAATAAACCATGTTCCAAATGAAATAGAAAATGTGATTGTATATGAGTTTTGGAATTGAAAGAGTTCCAGTCTATCACACATATCTGTGTGGGGATCTGATTTGTCTTCCATGAGTTACCTAGTGAAAAATTATCATCTTGGATCAAGATATTAATATTTAGAGTTTATCCTTTGGAGGCTGAAGGATATAACCCATACAACCCCAAAAATATAAAGGTGATTGAAGAAAGACATACACCATTACAATAATGGTAACACATTTCTTATGAAAATATTTGGAGAAAAGTTGACATTGATGATGTTAATGATCCGGATTCACATGAGTTGGTACATGCTCTATCTCTATAATATACAGTGGGAGAGAATGATGCTCCCAAAAAATAATCTATACATACGATTACAAATGAAGTCAGATAACTAGAGAGATTTTTTTTCATATCACTGAGTTAGGTGAGACATTACACTTATAAAATACTGAACCTATCACCTATAATAATATAATAAAATACATGGATGATTCTAAATAGAATGAAAAAGTGAAATATAAAATTTAGTCCATTTACCAAATTAAATTTTTAATTTTAGTAGACCAAATATAAAATGTAAATCCATTTTTTTTAAATAGGTATTGAAGAAAAAACTATACTTAGATGTTTAATTAGGAACCTATATTGTATATTTATTTGTGAATAGTTCCATGAAAAATTATGGAATTGACTATGATGAAATTTCCACGAACCAGCCAGGGTACCATGGTATCCTGATAACCGAGATTGCCTTAACATAGTACAAATGGAATTCTAAATCCCCATGGGCGATTTACTAGCACCTAACATCATACAACATGCATGTGGGAATGATTTTCCCACAAAGAGTGTTGATTTAATTAAAGAAAGATAGTGTGAAAAAAGAAACACTAATAGTAACGTATCATAATACAATAGGTTAAAAATAAGCCCTAATCACAATATCACATCTACTAAAATTGGGAAACACAACCCAATTCGCAATGAAAAAAATTCACATAGAATATTATTTACATGTTGGATCTAATAGGTAGTGATCATTTTCATTTTCTCAAACATGGAAGAAGATAATCCACAAACACCTGAAGGCACAAGTACAACATGATCTAAAGAGATCAGTAGGGACCAACTGTAGATTCCGTAATAGAATTTAACAATGTATTTAGAAAGTCAGTGATATTAATTTTTAACGATATTTTGGTTTTTCATTTTAATGAATAATTAGAAAAATCAATTCATACAGTTCATTTAAAGTAAAATTACATTTAGAAAATGATTCAATAATGATAGAATATGTATACGAAAATGGATTAAATAATACAGTTTCATATAATAGTTTATGTAAATTCTGTAGGCATGTAAATTAGATCAAAATCTTTTACATACATTTTCATCTCAAATATAAATAATAAGTGAGAAACATAGTTATTTCCCAAATAGGTACAATATTATTTATTTCTATTAGTATCCAAAATCTATAAATAATCACAACAATATGTCCAAACATACAACCTCTAGAAAATTGTCATAGGGCACTCATCACTATCACCTAAGGGATATTACCTACTGTATGTATTTTTTAGAATATCATAATAGCATTTTTTAGGTCCAAATAAATCACTAACTACCTAAGGATTCCATGTTCTCTTTCACAATCAATGATGAGAAATTTTTTTTAAGAATGTTTAAAAAACTTAAGTTTCATTAGTCCATTTCAATGCGAACGTTCAATTTATAATCATAACATGATCTTTTAAAAAATATTCTTCTTTAACAAGATAAAATGATTATATTTCTATCAAAACAAATTTAATCCATTTTCACCGGTTTTAAAACCATTCAAATCCAATTCCAAAATTAAACAATTCATTTCCTTAATTAAATTCATCTATTTAATTGAAATAATTTCCACCAAATATAGAATTTAAATTAAACAATTTTAATTAAACAATTTCCATAAACAGACCACAATTCAATGGAATTTAGGGTTTTCCAAATATCACACCGAAGCCTTTTAGAATATATAAATCCATTAGAAATGGATTTTATTACATTAATTGAATAAATGTTTAAGAAAATGAATTCAAATCAAATATTAAAATAAATCCATAAATTCATGATTAATAAATTTTTCTAATCATGGTGAAACCACTATCATCAAGGTCATCAACGTTAGCGACAACGATAAACCACCTAGTGTGGTTCAATATACCTCATCATGGCCTTATTATCATAGGCATCGAATAACCAATGCTCAACATTCATCAAGGGTTTCTAGAACAAAAATATCAATATTATAAGAAAATGAATTAAAACAATCCAAATGATATGACATTTTCCCTCTACTGGATAATCTCTATATTGTCATTTTATGTCAACCCATATAATCCAAATAATTATCATCAGGTATAATTAAAAACCACATTAGATAATATATATAACTATAATTATTTGAGAAAATAGTTTGTACTCTTTGTAATTATTAGTTTTAATATATATATCCATCTGTGTGTGTGTGTGTTTATATATCAAAATATCATTTGATTAATCAATTATTATTTAATAAAACATTTAATTTATCTTGGAATAAATTATTTACAAAATAACCTTTTTTAATTTCCAGAAGTTGTCATTTTTTAATATTTATAATTATAATTTGGTAATACATGTAATTATTGTTTTATAATTTTTATAATCAATTCAGGTGATAATTAAATGGAAATTATCCATAAATAATTAATGAAATTACACTTTAATAAATTTATGTATATAGTTTATTCCCAAGTACATAATGTGATTATCATTAAATATGTATGTATATATGTATGTATATTGATAATGTTTTTAAAAAACTATTTTGATAATTTCACATGAACTATTCTGATATAATTTTGGATTAAATATAATTTTTTCTAAGATAATCTTGAGGGAGAAAAGAAGAAAAAAATGAAATAAATTAAAGAAATAAAAAAAATAAAAAAACTTTAATTGTTCATATGAGGAGGCTGATAATTGGATTCGAACCAGGAAATGGAGGTGTCCAGATCAACAATGTTCACAACCTCACCTATGTGGGGTTCTTTGGATTGGAAAAATAAATGAAAACAACCCACAATAAAGATGTTATGGTTCTATAATTTGAAACCCTAAAAAACACACCCTTCAATACCCCAAGTTGGTACACCCTTTTTAATGAGTGATTAATCAAATAACTATGAATGGATCATTTAATTTCAACCAATTAAGGATTTGTAATTAATAACAGGTGAAAAAAATTGAGAAATGATGTTTTTGAAACATTTAATCCACAAAAATGCGGTTATGGGTTTTGAGAAGATGAACGACTAGTGGAATACAATTTTTGGAATTAAATTAATAATTAAATGAAAATAATAATGTAAATTAAGTAATATTATTATTAAATGACATGATTTTTATAAGAGACCAGTGAAAATGTCTTTTTGATAAGATTGTTATATCTTGCCTAGTGTAAACACACAACTTTGTACCCAACAATGGTAATGTATTTCTCATACGACATTCGATTTGGGAGATATCGATGATTTGTTATTAAAAAATTAGAACAAATAATTAATTAAATTTAAAAACGTTTTTATCATTAGTGATCCGTCCAAATGTATGACCATTATAAATTTTATACACCTTCTAGGGTGAACCCCTCATTTCAGACACATTATTGGTCTCATATTTCCCATATGAAACACCAATTGGGATATATTTATTTATTTTTAATAAATAATATATTTTATAATAATTAAAAACATTATCTCAATCGATTGACATCCAAATGTATGGTCGTTTAGAATGTTATTCTTCTCCTTGGGTAAACACCAAATTTCAGACATAATTGTGGTCCCACAATTCTCATAAAATTTATTGTTTTTGAGTTATTAGATTATTTTTAATAAAATGTGGGCACATAATATAATATATTTACCATTTTTATTTTTTCTTCACCAAGAGTTTTATGTCCTCATAATATCTCACTAACTAAGTGTCGAACAACGAAAAGATTTGATTGACCATTCCTTGATGTTAACTGTAATTTATTGTCATGAACAATTTTTGAAAAATATCACTTGTAAATTGTCTTTTCCTAGTAAATATATTTATTATTTAACACAACTGGTTTTAGGAATACCTGAAACATTAACAAGATGTTACAACCTCAAAACTATAAGAACATTATATCCCCATAAAGCCTATGAAGAAGAATCCACATTAAAAAGATGATGAAACTCTTATGTTATCATTCTCTCACTCTCACATGTCTCATGAAAATCAGAACCATGTTGAAATATCACATGAGACAAAGGTATCATCCTCTCATGAATAACCTTGGACTCAGAATGAACAACAATGAGTAGCTGCTCTATCGATGATAAATTGGGTTCATTATCAGGATCATTCAAACTGAAAACGTCCTATGGATTAGAGAGATATTTTCGTAATGATGATATATGGTACATGTTATGTATTGATATCGAATGGGGTGTTAGTGCTAAATATTAAGATACTTTATCCACCTGATCATAAACCTCGAAAGATCCCACAAAATGAGGAGCACACTTCCCTAGCCTCCCAATCCATTAATGACCCAACCGAGTTGAATCCTTTGTGAAAACATTCTCACCAACTGAGAACTCTAGAGGTCTATAATGATGACAATCTTAATACTAATCAACATTAATAATCAATCAACAAAATCTTAGTTGTCATCTCTTGGACCAAACTAAATCCAAGGAAGGTACATTTTATAATATCCAAAATATACAATGAAAATTTATAAATATGGCTATAAAAAACTCAAAAGGAGCCATTCTAGTCATGTAATGGAAAATTATGTTATAAGAAAACTCAACCAGCCACAAATGACCATCCCAAGTCCCATAAATTTTGAGAAGACAAGAGTGAAGAATTTTCATCAAAAGATAACACAATAAGGAAAACATCTCTTTTATATTAAATGCTTTTATTCGATAAGAATGAATTAAAACAACTTTATTATCAGCCATAAATTCAATGGAAAACTCAACCTACCATACATGTAGAAAACTATTAATGTACAAAGAAAAAAAATATAGGAATGTGGATGATAACTGGAGGGGGATCACCACTATTTGAATCTTGCTCTATATCAGAATCAAACATGGATATCTCATTCTTCATCATCATATAAAATGTTCCAGCACTACATGACATTTGGTACCATTCTCCTTGATACATAATAGGCACAACCCGTGCTTTAGTAATTTAGGCCCATTGAAGATAACAATCATTATAGTCATTACATGTTGTAATCGAATCCATCAGGACTATGGTTTCAAGAGATTTCATGTTGAGTAACATAAAACACCAAGACATCTCGACATACAATAGATAGAAGACACAAGTGGGACTATTAAGGCTCTTCTCTATCTTAATAGAAAGTGGTGTAGTAATATCCATTGAAATAGAAAAAATATCTATAGGAAGATTAATATGATTAATGATATTGGTATAAATAAATGAGTGAGATGAATTATTATAAAATAGAGAATTCACTGAAGAAAAATATATATCAATGGTAACTCTCATGGTCACTACACTTGTATTAGCTTCCTCTGGAGACTCCTCCACTGCATGAAGAAGCTTCGTTCTAGATTCTTGTGGATGGAACCCTTTTGTAAGTGAATCATTTGATTTACCCACATGTTTAGGAGGTACATATGATCTAGTGCCTCTGTGAGAAGTTAAAATGTTTTGGAATACCTTCTATAAGTTCCCTATATGTTAGCATGAGTCACAGTTCATGGATGCAACATTTTAGACCCTCCTTGATTGCCTTGGATGATCACATTGGAAAGATACAGATGAATCACTTCCTATAACTGGAGGAGGTCTAGAATGAAATATCTTCCTTGAACTAAAATGAGAATCAACATGTTTTCTATTTACATTACAATAACTCATTCTTCAACATAGAGAAAAAGGAACTCCAATCATCCCTGACTTTGCAGCTGGGTCCATCTCAAACATCACGATCCTATCCACCACATTAGCATAAGTGGTAAGATTGACCAAGAACACCTTAAAAGGAATATCTAATAAAAGTCCTAACTCGATGTGTCAAACCTTAATCTTCTCATTATATAAAATCTTAGTTGAAAACTACTTAAGCTCAGCAAGTTTATTTGAATACTCAGTCACAGTTTTTCCAGCCTACTTAAGCCTGAAAAAAACTCCGCAGCCTTGGCCAACAACATTTACTATAGATAGAAGTTTTCAATGAAAGGAACCATTAATTCCCTCTAATATAATCCCTTGTGTTTTTTTTCAATGTTGTGTCGCACCATCTTATGCTTGGTCCCTCAAATAGGAAAGAGGCCCACTTTACGTTGATATACTCCAATGACTCCCTAAACTCAAACAGACCTTCTATCTTACCAAACCATTCATCAGTAAGTTGAAGATCAATAGTGCCTTTCAAAATGGGTGGTTACTAGAGAAATAACCATTGAGAATGATTTTAAAGAATAGTTCCCTACGTATCCATAACTGGTGCCTAAACTGGGATTAGTGTTGGTACCTTCCCCAATGCTGGGACAATACGCATAATAAATCACTTCAACTATATTTAAATCCACCACATGATTTGCTCATTTAGGTTTAGTAGAAGCCTCCCCATGGATTTGATTAAAACATCTTATCAGAGGAGTGATGTTACACAACATCCACCAACTACATTCAAGACATTAGGTGTTTCTCAAACATAGCTACGAAGGAAATTATTCCCTACTAAAAGAACAAACATGTTTAGGATTTAACATTATCCAAAACAAAAATGGAAAAATACTATAACTAATATCTAAGAAAACATTCCTTAACAACCCGTGGTGACATAAGGTTCATTGCACTGAGAGATGTCTAGACACTCAATCATAAAATCTTCCAATGTCTTGAGAAGATTTCAAAAATTCATAATGACTTCAATACAATGTTCAACCTTCATGTGATACCTTATTGTCACAAACCTGTCTGGGTACCCTTGTAACCCAAAAACTGAGCCAACCCAAATGTACCCGTAAGGGTGTTCACAATCCCCACAGGTTGGAAACTAGATCATTAAATCATACAACATGAATGTGGGAAGGATTTTCAAACTAATAATGTGAAATGAAAATAATAAAGACAATATATTTATCAAAATAAAATTCCACATAGTTTAAATTACCATAATACAATAAGGAATAAAGAAAAAGAAATAAAACCCATGTACTAAAACAGGGAAACAAAACCCATGTCCCTTTGGACACAACTCTCCAATTCCATGTTTTACCAGTTGGGTCGATTCTAAGTGGCCATTTTCCATTGCTCGAACCATGAAAAATATAATCTACAAACACTCGAAGTCACTGTTCCAATAATTTACTAACCAAAGTAATAATTTAAATTTTTAATGATGATGTTATACATTTTAAATAATAATTAAAAAAATAATGTTGTATAAATCAAGTGGTAGAAATTTACTTTACGCAAATTCTTCACAAATAATGGAATGTTTCTAAAATAGCATCTTAAATAAAATAGTTATCAAAAAATTTATTAAAATTTAGAAGGCATATAATCATGTTTAACAGAATTGACATATATTTATATCTCAAATATAAAAAACAAAAAAGAAACACGGTCATCTTCTAAATAGGTATAATAGTATTTCTATCTATAGGACTCCACTATATCTTTTTTATCATGTAAATATGTGTACAAATAAACTCTTTAGACACTGGTCCGAGAGTACTCATCCCCATCACCTAAGGGATGAGACCTACTATGTATTTGTTTTAGAATGTTGTTATAGTGTACAATGCCTCCAAATAACCCCCATCTAACTAAGGATTGTGTATTTTCATACAAAATCAATGACGATAAATTTATTTTAATACTTCTTAAAATAGAATTATGTCTCATTCATCCCCATAAATTCATGTTTTCAATTTAAAGAAAAAAAAAGTTTTAATTAAAAAGAACATCTCTTTAATAGGTTAAAAAAGTGGGTTTTATTCAAAACATATTCAATCCATTCACAAAAGTTTTAAATATTTTTAAGACCAACTTCATCATTTCAAAATTCATTTCAAAAATTATATTCAATAAATTAATTTAAATTTTTTCCATCAATCCTGAATTTAAATTAACAAATTTCTGTAAGTGCACCCAAATTCATTATAAATGGGTGTTTCCCCATTTTTCATGAAAAACCCATTTCCAACTCTCTCAATCAATGAGAATAATGATTTATCTAATTAGTTGAAACCAATTTTGATAAATTTAATTTAAGTGAAAAATTTAAATAAATCCTGAAATTGAAGAATAATCAATTTCTGTACTCAAGTTGTAACAACCTACATAAGGGTCGTTGACCTAAGTGACAATGATAAACCATCCAGTGTTGTCCAATACACCTCCTCACTAACTTATTATCTTTACTTTCGACACACCAATGATCGATGAACATCCAGGTTTCCTATAAACAAACCATCTATTTTATTTCACAAGGAATTAAAAAAATTCACATGTGATGACATATTCTCTCTCATGATAATCTATAGAATATAATTTATTGAAATGCATGTGATCCTAATAAATTTCAATAATGATAATTATAATATCTATATTATAATTTAAATTATTAAATTATTTAGAGAATAGTGGGGGTGCTCTGCATAATTAAAATTGAATATATATATATGTGTGTGTTTTTGTGTGTGTGTATGTATATCACAAAATATACATTGATAAGGAAATTATATTTTAATAAAAAAAATTATTTCCCTAGTGATAAATACATCAATTGCTATCAATTAATAATTTCAATAAATTATTATTTCATGATATTAATAATTAACATTTATTAATCAATGTAATTTTACTATGACAATTTTTATATCAATCCATGTGATAATTACATTATAATTATCCATTCATAATTGATTAAATTATACGTTAATAAATTTAACTAAATAAAATGTCCCTAAGAATATTATATGATTATCAGTATATATGTATATATAAATATATATATGTATATATGTATATATACATACATACACAAATATATATATATATGTATATACATATATTGATAAATTATTTCAAAAATAACTTTTTATAATTTCACATGTACTATTATGATATAATTTAGGTTTAAGTATATTTTTTACAAAACTACTATGGAGGGCTAAAATAAAGAAAATAAATTATATAAATTAATGAAATTTAACAAATAAACAATCTTTATTGGTGAGTATGATGTGGGTGAAAAATGGGTGTTGCACGCTGGAACCGATGGAGTCTGAATCAATCACATTCACAGCCACACCCATGTAGGGTTCCCAGGACATAAAAATAGAAGGAAAATTCCATATTACCTATGTTATAGTACTAATATTTAGAACACTTAAAGATTCCACATTCCCATACCCCAAAATGGATCACTCATTTGAATGAGTGATTCATCCAAAAAATAATAATGGTTCATTTAATTTCACCAAATTAAGTTTTTTCAAATAATAACTAGTGAATGATTTTGTAAAAATGAATTTATAAAACCTTCAATCATCCGTAATGGGGTTACATTTTCAAGGAAGTTGAGTGAATAGTGAAATACGAATATTTGAATTAAATTAATAATAAAATTAGAGTAATAATTTCAATTATTTTTATTAATTATTAAATAATATAAAATTTATATGAAATAGAAATAATATATGTTTATTATGAATGTTATATCTCACCATGGTAAAACACCACATTCCAGACCCCATGGTGGTCACATATTTATTCTAAGACACCATATGAGGGATATTAAGGATTTATTATTTAACAATTGGAATAAATTATTAATTAAAAGTAAACACATTTTTATCGCATGTGAGCTGTCCCAATTTCTAGTTCATACAAATGATATACTCCATCCAGGGTAATGTCCTCCTTCTGGACCCATCGGTGGTCTCAAATTTTCCATATGACACACTGGTGGGATATACATAATTTTTTTAAATAAATAATATACTTAATATTATTTAATAACTCTTTCTCATGAGAAAGAAATATGAATGCCTAACGCCTTTGAATTTTATACCCCTTAATGGGTAAACACCATATTTTAGAAATAATAGTGGTCTCCGATTTCTAATATGATATACAATTTTGGAGTTATTAAACAATATTCAAAAAAGGTGTGAGATTAATATTTTATATTTTATATTTTTATTTAGTCTTCCCTGATACTTGGGTCCCTCTCATTGTCCCACTAACTCTATCTCACACTCAATATATATTTTATTAAACATTACAAGTTGTTAAATTTAATTTGAGGTCAGTAAATATTTTATAAAAACATTTCTGATAAATAATATTTTCCCACATAATTTTTTAATAATTTTACATAATTTGTTTTAGGAATACCTGTAATAGTATAATGATGTTATTGAACCATTCTGACTAGTGGCAATATTCAAATCCATTAAAATATTACTTGTAATAAAATCAATCCATGATTTTTTAAATCTAGATGGTGGATGTCGAAAATTATTATCTAAATAAGATGTTAATTTAGATGAATATATTACACAAAAAATGCTTTTTTTATGTCAAACATTTGAAATAAATTATGAAAACTAGAATGTTCCATTTATGAATTTAAAAATGAATCATGGTCATTGAATGTTCATTTTGATGAGGAAAAAATGGATTTTAGTTTTATTAATAATTAAAGGGATACATGAGTCTATAAGAATTTTATTGGAAGCGTAATCATTTATTGTAGTATTATCTGTTCGTGAAATATTGTTAATTTGAAATGAAATGAAAAAATTATATCTATTAAGGAATTGTTGAAATGAATGATTCTCCATAATGTTCATAAGTTCAATAACATATATTTTAGGGATCATGATCTATCTAGATTAATATATGAGGTTTCATAGGAAATGTAATAGTAGATATATTGATCCAGTTCTCTAAAGGTACAATATAGAACAATCTAATACATGATTTTTCATTCAAGTGTTACATGGAACTAATGTCATCATGAATATATGTGAATTGACGAATGAATATATTAAAAGGACAAGTATAATCATTTATTCTTTTTTAGTGGGATATTTTATGTATTTCATGTGATGTAGTAGGTTTGATGTTGCCTTTTCATTAGGAATTGATGGATGATATCAATAAAATATAGGAGAGAATATTTGGGTATCTATAAACAAAACCCTGACCTCCTTGAGACATAAAAAGGGTATTGTCTTTGTTCATGTATGAGTTGAAGATCTAGTTGTGGGTGGACACACTAATTCTTTTATCTAGACAGATCAAGAATATCTAATATCACAATTTGCCTATGTTTTTTTCCTGAATAGTGGTGCAGTGAGCATGAGGGACTCTAAAAAGTCTATGGTTTTCAATTATATAGAATATCATAATTGTATATATGAAAAATATGTAGCTATGGAAGTATTTTGTATAGGAATAATGGTTTTTTGATCATGTTGTTGTACCTAGAAGTGAAGATCCTATTTAAATTTTCAATGATAATATGAATCAAGTAGTACATAGCAATGAGCCCAGGTCAAACCATATGAAAAATCATATACATTATAGATTTATTATCTTGAGGGATTATACACAAAGAGGATAAGTCCAAGTTAGTATTGCTTAAACAATGGTTAACATGGTAGACACCAGAATAAATTCATATCAAAGTAGTGGCAAGATATTTATTTGATAACTGATGTTTGAGAACTACTATATGTGGGTTATAACATAAGTTGGATTGTTGTGATATAGTATCATTGACACAACCCCTTTATGAACATTAATTACAATAACATGTGTATATTCTGATATAATTGTGGGTTTATTATTACCATAATAGTGTTGATACTATTACATCAATATATTATATGGTAATTTACATATAATATATGTTGAAACAAAATGTTGTAGCAATTCCCATATATAATGAGACACTTTAGATACTATTACATTCATCCAAAATATATACACAACGGTATAGATACATCATACTAACATGAACCAGATAATTTATAACTATTAGGTGTAGTGACTCATGATAATTGTTTCTTCTTCTCATGAAGTTCACACGTGGTTATTTCTAGTAGATGAAATTATGGGAACAACCCCCAATAGTAACAACACATGTTTCATGTGTCTTTGGTTTCTCAGATCTATAAACAAGTTTATTGGTCTCTAAAATTGGGATCATTTTTAATTTGTACCATTTTATTGTGTAATATGATGTGATGAAAAAAATTTGACATTGAATTCATAGTGAGGTAGCTTGTGTTTGGGGAATCATTAGTGTTATTTCATTTTTTGAATGATCATGATATAATTTGTCTCTTCCAATTTGTGGATGAGATATATCATGGGACCAGGTTAACAAATGATGGCAGTAGTTTCATTAAATAAATGGCCTTGGTGCAAGAATGAATTCTCTTCTAGTTGGTTATTAAAATATATAAATTAACAAAAGGATGTTTCCACAAGTGTATATCTTACATCGTGATATTTCGAGAGACAAAGAGATAATACAACTTTGAGTGTGATCATAGTATGTAGTCATGGATATTAAATTCCTTATATCCATAGGGGAAGTGATCAATTTATAGACTCTACTCTTTGTCTGTGAGTTGGAATCATTCTTGACGCGATAAGGGGTTTGATGGTTGAAAACAAAGGGTGTCAACAATTTCTATAAATTCTTGTGAATATGAGTTTAGAACGAACTGAACCCCGCATATGGGGTTTGGTGAACATATGAGTCTAATCGATCACATGTAAAAATAATAGTAAAATTATAATGGGATATTATTGTTTAAGAATTAGTTTTGTATTTAATCACATAATATTTTATTGTTTTATAAGTGAAAGAAAAAATATATGCATAAAATATGAAAATTTTGTTACATCATATGTTTGAAAAATGGTATAAAATGATTGTTTTTCCTTTAAAAAACCAATAGTGATATTAAAATAAGTATAAACTAGTTATGAAAGTTAGTTTTAGAATATTTAAATTTATAATGAACTATTTGGATGGATTTATTAGGGTAAAATTTCTATACTCCCTTCAAATGTTTATAGAGATAGATTTCTATTAAACAACAAGGTCAGATCGATCATATTTCCTCGATTGAGCCTATGTTCTTCCCAAAATTTAATAAATGTTTTAAATATCATTGATTTACAAATATAATATTTGGGAAATTTATAATAAATATCCATCAGCTATTTTGAATGTGTGTGTGATCTATAGGTTTCTTATCTTGGATCCATTGATCCATGACACAATGAAGGTGTGTGAATCAAACTTGCGACTTCAATCGAACAAGGTACCATTTATACTTTTGATTGATTATATTTTTATTCCAGAATAAATTACAAAGTATCCTTTAATAAATCTTTGTAAGGTTTTGTGAGGATCTGATTTTAATTACATGGATCAAAACCCACGAAATTTATAAATTTTCAATTTTCACATTGGTGTTATGCCATGAGTTCCTTCAAAACCTCTAATATTCTAAAAGAATGTGAGTTCCTAAGTGATGTTATAAGGAAAAGAAAATGATCGAATAACTTTTTATTGTAGTCCTATAGCTCATTATAGATGTGAATTACAATGTGTGATTCTGGTGATAAAGCCTAGTAACATTATTTATTTTGAAACTATATTAATCTCCTCACCATCAACAAAAATGATATAATGATCTGTGTGAAAAAGCCCCAAAATCATGCCATTTAATATATTTATGTTTCATTTATTATGAATTTCAATGTATTAGGAAATTATTCAATATTATTATAAATGATAGGATTGGTAGGTATTTTTAATTTTAAATATCATGATTTCACACCATAATGAACATGTTTTGTTTATATGATTATTGATATATCCCATGTTTACCATTTACAAGAATCTAGGATCAACATTATGTTTCCTTTCTATATGTAATGAAGATTGGTTTTAATTATTATGTTTCTAATAAGGGTTCGTGTTATAAAGAGCTTATTGGTAGTCGATAAGGATCACTTTTGAACCTATTGACTATATATATATGTTTCCAAAGAACTAGACTTATAATATTCAGGGGTGCATCACTATGTTATGTAATAAATAAACATCTAATAAGATTTTTTATCTATGTATGAAAAATATGGGTGACTATAGTTGGAATAATAGTAAGGTTCGGTTAAATTTGTAAGATATTATGAGAAAAATGTATTCATAACCCTTAGGATAATCTTATGTATAAGATAAATTCTAGTGTTATGGTAACCAAAGGGGTGTTTTATTCATAGAAAAACTTTCATGTTGGTATAATAATAGTGGTAAATGTAATATAATTAATGTATTTAAGGGAAATAACCACAAACATTTTTCTTTGGGCATATCTCATCCCTCATTCCTTTGAACGGTGAGAGTTTCCTTACATCGAAACATGTTTGGCACTCCTTGGTGATATGCTTCGATGAAATCACATCTCCATTATAAAACATCATATATATTTGAATATATGTGATCACGGATAGACTAGTTTAAATAAAAGGTGGAATAGTTTTAGAATATGTTTCAGATATTATGCATCCTATGAATGATTTATTAGGATTTATCACTCTGATCATAGGTGATCAATAGCCAAGCTGACCATTTTTGTTTGCCGAAGGGATTGAAGATATAATTTTAAATATTGGTTGCTTATATGTATAAAAAAATATTGAAGTACCTTATTGACCATAGTTATCTTAATTCTTTCATATTGGGAATGACATAATGAATTTCAATTTATACCATCAATGATTAGATATTAATTTCGTAGTGAAAACCCTAAATGGTATGATGACTTCATATCACGTCTATTATTAATATCTAACAGATTTTTTGTTGATACGTTCTTCATTCAAACCTAATTATTATCCATATAGTTTAATTTGATGTTATCTTAGTCATGGATTGGATTTCATTACATAAATACCACACCATGTTATATGTAAGGAGAGTCATATTAAATAATTTTTACCAACCAACAATCATCAATCAATGTGATGTTAAAGGAAATTTCTATTATACATAAAATCCATTATATTTTTATTTATTCCTATTCAAAAGTGTGTTTATTATCTTATGGTTAGAGATAAACCAAACATCAATGATATACCTATTATGAGGGAGTTATTTGTTGTTTTTTGGAAGTGATTTTTAGTCTTCCACCAAATTTTGATCTTCAGTTTTGAATAGAACTCATACCTAGTTCTAAACTTATTTCAAATATACCATATAGAATGAATCTGATTTAGTTTATAAAATTGAACAAGAAACTCTAGGAGTATCAATTTAAAGGATTCATTTAGACATGTGTGGCACATTATTGTGAAATATTTTTTTTATAGAGGTGGATCAATGAAATTATGCATTTTTTTAGGAACTAAACAACATCACAATCACTAAAAATTATCATCTACAATATATTGAGAACTTGTTTGGTCAACTACACATAACAAAATACATTTAAAAATATTTAAACTCATTCTATATATCTATAATTCAGAGTAAATAAAGAGGATATACCCAATAAAATATCTCATACAAGGTTTGGACATAATGAATTTACTGTGAATAGATTTTATGTTACTAATTATTTCACTAGAATAAAAGATTTAAGGAATAGAAACTTTATAGATTACATTGATCCATTTTTTTTAGTATTTAATGTGATATTATTATGTATTCAAAGATAAAAAAAGTGAAATATTTTTTTGCTAAAGACCATTAGGAAAGAAAGGTTTTAAATAAAATTTACCAAGTATGACTTCTAGATACAAAATGTATCAATTTTTTTCTTATAATGTAATTATAGGCTATATCAAGGGATCCATCAAACAGAGATGTTATTGAATACATTCCTAGACCAACCATAGTGATTGAGATATATTGTTATATTGGTTTGGATAGATATTATCAATTATGTGTGGATAATTTCTCATGACTCTATAATATACTACGCAAGATAAATTGGGAAGGATCCAACTTACTTTGGACAATTTAATGTGAGGAAAACATCAAGGAACTAATGGGAAGGTTATTCATCACATCTATGTGTACATTACATTATTTAGGAGAACAATTTGTGTTTTTTAATGATTTATAAAATAAGGGACCGCGAATTGATCTCATGATGAATGATATGGTTACAATAAATTCCTCACAAAAATTGATGTTTTGGGAGAAAGTATACCCAACTCACAATATGGAGTTAACTGTGATGATATGTGAATTAATTGTAGGCAGAAATTGGCATTACATAGAATGGTGTGATTTATATTTAGATCGTAATAGTGTAATTTATATATTCACTCCAAAAGGGATGAATATGTACTAAAGAAGGTTGTTGTAGTTTATCAATGATTATGATTTATCAAAACATTACGACCATGTGATATAGGACAAGGTGACCAATTATATTAGTTAGAAGGATCATGCTAGTTTATGAATTATTAGGATTAAAATGAAACAATATATATATAATTTTAATGTATAGATCTAGATATATTGATGTAAGGGTAGAAACAATATGTTTCTCAAATGAATATTTGTTCATTTATCTATGTGGGGATTAATGTGTTAGATACGATCAGTGTTGAACTCTAAACGATGTTAACAAATAATCTAGTGTTATAAATTTAGTTTTATGGAATAATAATGTTGAGTAAATGTGTATGTGCTTCATTATTTTCATACATGAATAATTAGTAGTTGAATGGAGCTCATAGTTCAAAATTATCTGTTCATCCAAGAAGTGTGAATATCTATAGAGGTCTAAACGAGTATTTCAACTCGGAAAATATGAACATATATATTGCAGAGTATTTATCTTGGTTCTTGGTTTGTGATAAATTAAAATATAATAGGTATAATTATATGAATATTTTATAATCATTACCCATACTATAATGGGAATGAGAAAACAACACGATGAATTTTTTTCATCAGAATCCGAAAAATATGTAATAGCCATAATTCAGTTCAGGATATAATTGATTAATTTATTAGGTCAACACACATAATTTTTATCAGATAATTTATTAGAGATTTTTATTTTGGGAATATATCTGTTAATTATTTGATAAACTTTCATGGAGTGACACATTTTGTTATATATGATTAGGAATCGAGTATTACCCTGATATTCCCATAAAGTCATTGGAAGACACAGGATTAAGTTGTTTATTTCAGTACATCTTATCATCCGATAAAATAATGTATATTTGATAGAACCATCAAAACCCTATAAGATATTATTTAATATTTATATATGAATTTCAATGGTGGTTTGGATATAAACATTCCTCTAATAGATTTTTCTTACAAAAGTATCTTTCACTTGACCATTCAGATGGAAACTTAAAAGGACCACTATATAAAAAATATTTTACTAATGTGTTTTAGGATGTAATTATAGAATTGAATTTATTGGGACATGAGATATCTAGGGAAATGGTAGAGAAATTTAGATCCACTCTGTAATAAATAAGAGCAGCTCAAAGTTGACAGAAATTTTATGCTAATAATCATCGGTGAAATATGGAATTCAAAGATGCATAAAAGTTATTCCGATGAATTTATATATGGATAAGGGTTATAATATTTTGATAGAAATAAATATTTATACATAGTTATATTTTCCCCTTCATGATTCATGATTGAGCTGGGATGGTATCTTATCCCTAGACACTTCCACTGAACCTCTCGTGTTCATGATGTTTTCCTTATATCTATGCTACGAATGTTTATTCGTTATAAATCTAATGTATTGAACTAAATTTTTATAACACAAGATAATGGTATATTAAATAAATGAAAATAATTATAAACCATTTTTAATATATATAAATTTATAGGGAACAAGTTAATTATTGTCTTTAAAAGTCTCTGGAGTATTCATGAATTTGATGAAGCTACATGGGAACCCAATGATGTGACGAATTAAATATTTCTATATTTTTTAGAATTTTAGTGAAATTATTATAAGGGGTAAATTTATTTAATGGTTTTTAGAATATGACACCCTTATATTTAATAATTTATTCCTCTTTAAAAAAATTTAATTTTCTATAGCTTTCATTAATCACAACTTTGAGTATAAATAGACCTCGATATACTATTGAAATGTCAATATTTTTTGGGTTAGTTACCAGGAGCTTGTTATATTTTTATATATTAATGGAAGTTAAAAAATTATTAAAAAATGGTATAAATATATATAAATTTGATCCTTTTTTATCAGTTGACTAGAAATTAAAATAAACTCCATTTAAAATTGAAGATGTTGTTTTTCTGAAAAAAAAAATTGGGAAGACAAAATGTTTTTACTTTAATAAATTTGTTTAATCACTACATTTTTAATAATTTTAATAATATTTATATATTATATAGTGATGAAAATATTTTAAAATTCGTCATATGCTTTTCATGACATGGGATAAGATCAAAACAAGTTTTAGGCTAAAAAAATTCATTTCATAGAAAAATTATTTCCTTCATGTTATTCACATTTATTCTAAAATGAAGTTATTACCATTATAAAAATATAATATTTAAAAATTAATATCATTTTTAGAATTAGTATATTAATATTTGGATAATTTTTCTGTTTTATTTTTGGTTAATATGAACAGCAGTCATGGTAAATTTCTATCACATCAGTAAAGGTAAAATTGTTAATGTAGTATTAAATCCATGGAATAAGGGTTTAAACCACCATAACACCTGAATGTCTCATATTGGGTGAGTGTATTTCATAAATCTCCATTAAAGTCTATAATATATGGCCATTTGGTACCATATTTCAATTATTATGACCATTAAGATAATTAATGAAATGAATTAATATAATATGTTAATATCTTTACTTTAATATCTATATTATATTAATAAAGGGATTAAAGTGGAAATGTTTTTGTTATGAAAGTTCATTTAAAATATAAATTAATTTCTTATCATATTAAATTTTTTTAAATTTTTTGTGATTTAATTATTACCATAATTCCTTATGCAAGACGACACAATATTTATTCATTAATTTGAAATTTAAAATATGATATTAAAAATATTAAAAGTAATAATATTTTGAATAGTTACTACGATACAAAATTTTTTATATAATTATATCATATTGGATAATTTCTTATGGTATATATTCAAATTACAAAGTTGTAATGTTATTTTCAAAGACAAATTAAATGAATAGATCAAAAAATAATAATAATTATATTTTTCAAAATATTAATATTTTATTAAATAAGAATATATTAATGAAAAAATTATATTTTCCCCAGTGAATGGGGTATGGTTAAAAATAACAAACATTGTCTATTTATGGGTCAATTTTTCTTTTATGGTTCTATTCTAGACCATTAAAGTGTAACACTTTGATTTTTTGTATTAATTGTCCAAAGTGTTAATAAGGGGTTAAAACAAGTTGATAAGGGCGAAACATCACCTAAACATGGTCAAAATTTACTGGATGATATATTTTTGAATCCTACTCATTTTATATTTGATTTATATTCATTATTTTTTATTTCCCATTGAAAATTCATTTATATTAATTTAATACTTTATGAATCTCAATGAGTTCCCCTCCCCTCACTTATAAAATGTCACCTTTTATCCTTCAGTATACACAAGTATTAATACATATAAATCATAAAATATATACCTTAATTTAATAATTTTTTCCATACAAACATTATTTACCTTTTTTTATTCTAAAACACCATCCTTTCATGGATTAATGTTTAAGTTAAAAGAGGTCTCTCCATGGAGAGACATAACTCGTAACCCTAAATTTTAAATATTATTTCATCTTAAACCTCCACTTACAATGTGATATATATTATAAAAATAATAACATAAGTACCATAAGTATAATTAATTTTTAATATAATTATTATAAAGCCATTATAAAACTCCTTCTCATCCATTAAAAAATTATAATGTAGCATGTGTATACATGTGGAGTACCACCTCTACGATGTAACATGAATTGTTTTTCATTTATATTATACATAGATGGTAATATATAAAGATTTAATATTTATATTACATATATATGATAAATAAATGATATTATCAACGATAATTATTATTAACTTTTCTTTTTTATTTTTTGAAATTTGAAAATAGTGTTCATGTGTAAGTACTACCTACAATTTCCAAGAATGGTGTAATTTAATTTTAAATCTCTACCTTGTATTGATGAATATAAATATATATTAATAGAATATATATGATATATATATATTTATTAAAATTCATAATATTATTCATCCATTATCATATGACATGTATCAGAACTACCAAGATTAAATTCGCAATAATAATGAAATGGCTAACATTTGGAAAATTTGATTTTAATTTTGATCAATTAATAAAATAAGAGTTTGAATTTTAGAAGTTAATAATATATGAAATTATATGTATTTAAATTATTATTTTATTTAATGATAATAATTTTAAATTTATTATAATGTATTTTTAATCACTTTTAAAAAATGCTAAACATGAGGTAAAGTTTTATGTTACAATCTAATTATTTTGATGGATTGATTATGATTAAATTTATAATGATGAAATTTCTTGATATACCTATCAATAACTCTCATATTGTTTCATATAATATGGTAATTTTTAGATATTTTCTCATGTTCATTCAATTTCTTCAATTTAAGTACCTAAAATACCAAACTAATTTTTTTAGGAATAACGGAATTTAAATCTCCTTTATGTTGAAAATTATTTTTTATCCATGTCCATGTTTTCTAAAAAAGAATTAATTTATTTTTCTAATATTATACTTTTAATTTAATGTTCCCTTTTACCCAATATTTAATATTCATAAAAATATTTTAAAATGTATCAACTTGACATTTTTTGAATAAGTTTTTTTTACATTTTACCCAAAATTTGAATGAAAACATTGTTTTAACATACTGGGTATAAATAGAATTTTATGCCATAATGAAAAGCAAATTTAATCAAGATTCCAATAAAAATTTTCTTCTTTATTTTAAAATAAAACTCATTCCCTTATATTTTTTTAGTATTTATATCTTATAATTTTAATTTCAAATTGAACAGGGTATTTTCCTAACAAAATATTTTAAGTTCTCTTTTAAAGGAAATTGTTTAAGATGAAATCAATTGATGTGACTTATGATTTAATAGGGATATGATAATATGATACCATCCTTTTTATTTCTATCAATGGTTTATTATTATCATTATTATAATTATCTGAAACTCATATATTTTATAAGACTTATGGTATGATTATTTGTTATAATAGTTAAGTATCTTATTTAATTTTGACATATTATGTTATAAGATAAATTTTTATCTTCTTCTGTCACACATATGAATGTATTATGATTATGTTATGATTCTATATAAAATTATATAGACTTATAATTAATTGGATAAATATTGATGTCTCATGAGATAATAAATACTAAAATTTTTAGTAAACCATGTTTAGTAAGGGATGTTTTCTACTTTGATATTCTTTGGAGTAAACCTTGAATAAATATAAAATTGTTCTATTAGTGATACCAATCCACTATGATATTAGTTGATGTGATTTTTGACTACTTAATAAATTATTTTCAATTATAACGTTTCTTCCAAAAAAATAAAGTCTTTTTCTTATTTTATACTCTCCTCAATAATGTTCATGAATTCTTTAATGATTCTTGTCTTATATGTTACCAAGATTTGCCTGAAACAATAAAATGATCTTTGATATTATGTGTATTAAATTTCATATTAATAAGATCATTATTTCATACCCTTATACTCATGTTATGTTTTTGGGATAGTTAATATTTATTTTGTTTCCCCTTTATGAATATCCATGATCATCTATTTTGTTGTCTCCTTTTACATAGTTATGATAAAAAGTGTTTAATATGATAATTCTAATAAGGGTTCAATTTATAAATATCATTTTGGTAGATGATATATATCTATTATTTCTACATTATTATTCATGTTTCTAAAGGCACAAAATTTATACTATTATATTATTTATCATTATGTTATTTAGTGAATAATAATCTAATAAAATAAGATATCAGAATATGAAAAGTTTGTCTCTATAATTAAAGTGCATGGAATATACCCATTAATGATTAATTATGTGTAACCATGTGAATGGAATAGAACCAATTTATTTTTTAAAAAATAATGATACATTTAGTAATTTTTATTATTATATGATAGTGAAAAAAATGATTCATTCACGGCCCTTCATTCTTGAAATTTGAGTGACCCTTCTAATTTTATGTTGTTGGGACTATTTCAATTTACATTTAATCTCATTTTAATTAGAAAATAGGTGTTATGTAGCACAAATTGGTTTATTTTTGGACTTATAAAAGATACGTACATTGTGGTTTTCTCTAGAATACGATCGATGTGACTGTTTTATGATCTTCTAAATAAAAGAATTCACATACATCATAGTTAATTGGATGAACATGTTTAATTGTTCAGGCTTACATAGGAATTAGTTTCTTATAAAATGGTTTTTAAATATATGTGAAGTTATTGATCCCATGTGTGAGGGTTGAGAAAAACCATTATTATTAGACTGGAACTTGGAAATATTTTGTACACTATGGTTACAAGAACCTCTTAGTTTAAATTGGGATATTTAGAGTAGTTACATGACCTTGGTAAAGATTGAATCTTGGGTAATCTCTGAGGTATTAATAAAACAACTCCCCAATGGTAAGAAAAATTAGGAAATGGTACAACATGTGTTCTAAATAATATTGTTATGATATTTTAATAAAACATATAGATAAGTGATATGGACTTTTGGGTGAGTAAGGTTATTATTACAATACTAGCTTAAATGATCCATAATAAGGGGGAACTTTGTTCCATGGAATTTAAACATTCTATCCTAGTGTTACTTATGGGAACATTTCCCTATTCTATGATCATGCCACGGGAAAATAGTCCCTTGAGTGTTTTCAATATGAGAAATACCTTGTCGACTTAACTACATAATCCTTTAGTCGCACCCCTTTAGTTTTTTTGTAAATCATCTAAAATACTTCCTTGATAAATCGGGTGATCAAACTATGGGTTTGTGATCTCTAAGGATGTAGCCTTTAATCGGATTACTCTCAATGATTAGACGTGAGAATTTGGTTTTAAAAATAATTGGATCATTATCTACTAAGAGTCTATTATAATCTCTTTAGAAACTCAGCTATTACCTCGAGAACATGTGGTTGATAGAAGGGTAACACATGGTAGATAGAGAGCACACTTGTAGCTAATTTTGGGTGTACATCGCTAATAAAGAATGTCCATATGTGACTTCAATATAGATAATATACAAGAATCAATAGGTAATTCACATAGGATTCTTCTAGTAAACACATAACAAAATACAATTAAATATTCTCATTAGAACAAAAAATTAAAATTATTATAGTATTTTATCATATTTTATGTTTTTCTCCCAGAGGTATCAAATCAAATCTAACAGATTGATTTACCTATGGTTTATCATGTAAAAAAATAGAGTTAGTGTTTCATGGTTCAAAGATAATATAATGAAATAAAAAAATTTAACTAAATATTTAGGGAGTAATTTGAATAAATATTTGATAGGTTCTATTTAAAGAATAATATATGGGCTTTTACCACTAAAAAACTAGTGTGAGAAAAAAATTCAGTGATCTATTCCCCTTTATAAATTAAAAGTCCTAATTGGATATTATCAGCACAGTGTGAATCGGTTGGGAAATACTTTTTTTTGGATCTATATCCCTAAAAAAATCTCATTTTTAATATCATTAGGGTTCCATATTTATTTTTTCATTATGAGTTACTCAATCATCAATTCATCGATGTTTAGATCATTCTACAATTGATATATATAATCACATTCCACATTTTTTGTGACTATAGAATATTAGTATATAAAATAATATCTATATTCCTTATATATGAATGTGTTGAATTCCATTACATTTTATTTGTATAGATTTCCTAATATTTTTAATCGAAGTTAATTTAAATCGCTTTCATGAAATTCTTATATCAATGCCTTTGATGTTATTTTATTTTGATATTATTTTAGAAAACCCCAATATTTGATACTAATTTTTTCCTGACATCAACATATATGAACCTTATTCGAGTTTGAGATATGTTGATTTGTATTACAGAATTCCTACATCTTCTTGTCCATGAGATTTTTATAAAATTGATATACAGTACTCAAATAGAATGATACATTATCCCATGAAATTTATTATAAGACATCACTAGTCCACAATAACAGTTACATTCATATTCATCTGAAACATGGTAAAACTAGAAATATATGTGAGTGGTATAATATACTTTTTTTAGGAAATTTAATTTATTTCCAAAACCATAATTAAATATGAAAACAATATATGAGTAGGAATGGTCTTGGAGAAATAAGAATAATACATAATGTCTCTTCCTAGTATGGAATATAAGTCCTATTTTAGCCAATAGAGATCAAGGTTCTCTTCGTATGTATGTATAGTATATGAGATTATGATGGGTTCATTAATCTGGTGGTGAAGGATAGGGAGGGTTATACCTTCAAAAATGATAGGTTGAATGTGAAAAATTCAATTTCTAATTAACATAGATCTCTATATTTGTGGCATGTATGAGTTCTGACATCATTGATCCTCTAGAAAATGATAACCATGATATTTATTTGGATTGATTAATGAGATTTATGAACACAATTCAAATCAATTAAAACATTTAATTATTTTTTACATTGGATATGAGATCAATCAATATAAAGGATTATGGGGTGGCAGTGTGAAATATGATTATTAATTTAGAATGGTAATCCTAATATATTAAATGGTTATGTATAATTATTTTTTATTATATGTTTGGTATAAATGAACCTAGAAATATACTTATTAATAAATATTTTAATTTTTTAATTTTTTGTTTCAACAAAACATTATACAATGATATAAGAGAATGTTAAAAAATATTTTATATATTAAATAGTAGTATGTAATTTATTAAAATTTACCACCATGTGCCTAATTTTTATTAAGTAATTTTTTAAAATTCATTAATAAGTAAATATTAATTATCTATTTCACCTTACAATAATTTTCATATTGAAGTGCCAAGATCACTATGAATCATTGAGGGGGGGGGTGAATCATTGATCACGTTAAATTTTATTACTAACTGTTCCGTTTAAACTAAACCTCTATTATTAGTTAAATCCTCAATCCACTATTCTTGTGTCTCTCAGCCTTACCTTGAATACTACAGTAAATATAAATGCACTGAACGGAATGATTTATATGGTTTTGTTTAAAGACCTACTCTTTGTTGTGTTGATTATTCTCCACAACACAGATTCTCCACTATAATTTGATGATTAGTTACAACGGTCGATACAGAGTTCCATTGTATCCCTCATGATTCACACATTATGTTCTTTATACTTCTCCACATAATATTACTAGTGTTCCACTGGCCTGCATCATAGTTCCATTGAATATTTATTCTCTTCCTTGAATCTTACATGGGTCTTCTAACTCGGGAATCACATGAGTTACTTTCATATTAATGTTCATTCTTGATTCACTGTATATGATCTTATGCATTCCCCACATAGCCTTGAAGAATCACACATGCATGTGTATATCTTCAAGAATCTTCAACAGCCTTTGGTATGCTTTGTTGGCCTTTCTCAATAACTCTAATCTCTTTTGCTTATCAGTTCTCAGTCACAACAGTGCTCACAGAATTATTTCTTCTTCTCATAAATCCATTTCATCACTAATATGTGTGAAATTGGTTCACCCAACCTCTTCAATAATTAATGGATAATTATGAACAATATCAGCTCTTTCTACCTTTTGGATTATCAAATATTGTTATCTCAGAGAGAAGTTACTCTTTAAATCTGTCTAGTTTCGGTCTCAATTATCATTCAATTCATGAATTGATTTCATAGAATCCAAACATATTGTTTCTTGGATATCTCGGTTAATTTTTGTTCATCCATGAGTTTTATGGAATTGATTATTTATGTTTAACCGTGTGCACTTACAATCCAGACTCTTCCTTCAAGTGTCTTCACATGTACATGTACATGCCTGCATGAATGAACAGTCTTTTTTCATTGTGCTAGACCCCCAATTGGTATAACCCTTTTAGCACACACAATTCCTCTTTCTATTTCTCAGTTAAAAACACACACACACACATTTTTTCATTTATTCTTTGGACACATATACTTAATATTTAGTTTAGGTTCAATATAATTGTGTGTTTATTCAAACACGAATGGGTTTATTTCAAGTGTGTGATCGTCCTCTTTCTTCCTCCATCAAACGTGAATAGTCTTTCCATTCTTGATTTGTTCTATTTTTAAAATATGAATGGGTTTAATCAATGTATGTATTCTTCTTGCACACTTGGGTGTCTCAATTCACGCATATGCATGCACAAGAATCATAGATGCAGTCTCCACTCTCCTTTGTGAAAGCAGGAGGTCTCATATTTCCTTAAATTAAACACATGGGTGATTATGTTTAAATAATGCACAGAAAAGATCCTTCCATCATGAAATATCAATCTCCATCAATAATGGACCTCTGCATCCAACAACTACACATACATATTATATATATATATATATTTGTTAACTGAAGGGTGTTATTCTTCTTCGTGCAAATAGGAGGTCACGCATGGTTTTCATCTTCATACATGGAGTGCACATGGTCTATCTTAATAGAACCAAATATGGTTTTTGGTTCTATCTTATCATGGTTGTAATAATGTTGATGAGCACATGTTGATTACTCACTAGAAGCTTCTCAAAAAGAATGACGACTATTTATGAAACCTATTGTGTGATAGTGTGTTTGCTTTCAACCAGAGTGTGTATATCTCCGCCTTCACCATCCAATATATTTCATAGTTCATCTCTTTGTGAACCACATGTGGTGAGCGGTTCCCCTTCACATAAGGGATGACCAGGACTCTTCCTTTAGTGAACATGAAATTTTCACATTTTCTCTATTTCTTCATATAAATAAGAGCTTCATTCATTGGGAATGACATCATCATTTTTTTGCTCGGTTCCTCTCCTCTTATAGGGGAAGGTGTGTATATATTTATCGCATGAAAATTTTAGTAATTCAATCACATTGAATAACTAATAATTTTTTTTAATTATTCAAAAATATGATCAAGATATACACAAATCTCAGTTTGGTTCTGTTCACCAATGACACTATGATTTACGTGAAAACATCATGTGCATGTGTTTTCGAATGCATGAAAACCATCTCTTTATACATTGAGTGGGATTTGCACCATAGGAAACATTATTTTCCCCGAGATCCTTCAATTTTACGTTTTTCGATGCATTCATGAAACATTTAATCAATTCATGTTCTCAATTCATTCGGACGTTCACCATTAAAGTGTTTTCATCATCAACGCAGACCGGGAGCTCGGTCATGGTGGATCGAAAGTGGGGACCGTGAGCAGTGGTTTCAGGTGACTCTATGTGCAGTCTGAGGTTGAAGACAATGCCACAACCATTGGATCAGCTAGGACTGATAATGAATGACAACAATTATATCGTAGGATTTGGGATAGAGTGTGTGGATCAGATATGTCACGAGATTAGATGAATGACGATGATTGCTTCTGTGGGTTAAAAATCCATCCCACATCAAAATACACTATGGTTTGAAGATACTTTAAATATCATGTCATGGCATCCTCAAATCAAAAATTTCTTCCCCCCTCTCTTGGTGCCACCCCGCACTGAGGTTCTGTGGGAACACTACTAGAGAACAATATGGATCCTTGCATGAATGGGCTGATCACTGTGTGTGATCCTGGAGGCTAATATATGGCTCATACTCCTGCCTCATGTGGGGCTAGCCTTGATGTCTTCCCTCAGGCATGGATGAGCCTCAGGTGACACATGTTCCTGATGATGAGTTCCTCAGCTGGACTCCATGCTTGGCTATATTTGTTTTAACAAAGTCTCTTATAAATGTTTTAACATAAAATAAGTTTCATGACCACCTTCAACTATTGAATCCACTTATTCATTATCTCTTCTTGCTTTTTTTTTCTTCAAAACATCATCATTCATCCTTATGGATTAGTTCATGAATTCAAAACCACTTCATTGTGATTCTTTTACTGAATCAATGATATTGTGTGGGTTCTAATTCCCCTCAATCATTTAAAGCATAATGCATAGTAATCTTGTGGTGAGTGATGAGTTATCCTATAAACACTTGTCTTGGAACATTGTACCGATTATAAAATCATATGAGTTTATTTTCTCAATATTAATCAACAATAAAAGTGGTATATTCAATGAAATTAATAACTACACCACTTTATAAATTGGAACAACTTCCATCATCACCTTTGTATTCACATATTCAAAACATGTTAACAATTGACTCTTTATTGAAAAAAATTAATCAACATGCTCTAAAATCTCCCCCGTTGTATTTTTTGTCAATATTACATAAGCACATACTGAACAGGTCAATATATGTGCCAATATTTTCCCCCATTATGGGCAACCAAATTAAATGGTTTAGTTGGTTCCTCTTCAGAAACATGATCTCCTCCATTAGAATAATATATTTGTGAGTATTTATGAGAGTGGGATGATGTTAGATGGTTTACATAGCCAATAGATGTCAGTAAATCTCTTATAAGTATACTTGGGATAACCCAGTGTAGAAGATAATGGAGATATTCCAATGGTTTTAAATGCTGTTCATAAAGAACCATACATGTGAAACCATTCTAAGAATGTACCAACTCTTATCCGAGGGGATAAAAATTATAATATTTATCAATGAAATGCTAAATCCAACACATACTTCACCGAAAATATTAAAAAGTTCAATTCAAATGATAAATGTCCCCTTTTCATCTGATCTTTTCATCATTCAAGTAGACCCCCTAAATTGAAATGATAAATACAATTAAGAAGAATAAATGAAAGTGTGATTGGAATACATCAAGTTTCAATATCTTGAGATGATATGAATTTCAAGGTTTTTCATGACATAATCCATGATATCATCTCCATCATGTTTTCTCCCCCTAAATGGGTGAACATACATTGAATTAATATTGTGGATAATATCATCAAATAATATTAAATAATTTCACGTTGATACTCTTCCATTTTTGATTACATCAAGTAATTTTAAAATCACAAAAAATGAGTCCAACAAGTATTTATCCACTTTTCTCATCCAATTTTTATCTTGAGAATCACCGAAAACATTAATTACCCTAAATTTAATCACACATATATAGAAAAAATATAAGGGAATAATATGGAACACTTGCGTATATCTTTATAGAATCACTAGGGTGTTTAATTTTCTCTCAACCCATTAACTCTTTTCATATAAGCTCCAATGTTTCGGGTACGCTTCATGTAAATATATCTTATTTATTTGGAATATTTATATGCCATTTTTAGAACTTATTCTTTTCCTCTATTCACCTTCAACTTTTCTAGATTATTTTTCTTCACTTTTGTCAGTAGTGAATTAGATTTTACGGGTGGATACTATTCAATTATCTTAATTTGGATTGGTAAAATAGTTAAACATTTTTTTTCATGATGTCAATCCTTCTTGAACCATATACACATTGCTTTTGAGACTATTGGGTTGTCATTTTTTGAAATCCTATTATGAAATTAGAATTATTCTTCTTATGGAATGATCTGTTTGACGTTTTCCATAGCATTAGATAGTAATTCATTTTCATATTTTGTATTTCTCTAGAAATTTTGACATTATTATGCCCGATTAAAAAACAATCATTCATGGAATTTTCTTTCTTTGAGATTCCACATTTCATCCTCCATGATTTCAAGTTACATTTCATAGGAATCTTATGAAAATTATATTCAGGAATGTCTTCAATCAATCTAGTTTTCTTTTAGATTGATTCTCCTTTCAATTTGAGAATTCATCCATTCATTTCCAAGGATTCATTGCGGTGATCCATGGTATGGGATTTTTTTCCACATTAGAAGCATATATTATTTGTTGAGATGAAATTCTTGGAATCTATCTTAGACATATTCTTGGGAAGAGTATGTTTTATAGTTTCCTTGATATTAGTGTTTTTTATGTTCCCAATATAAGACTTTTGAAATATTTTTATGTATCCTACCTTTATAGTGGTCTATGATTCTTATCAACATATGTTTGATTCATAGTGGGAGTAAACCAGAATTCCAAATTAATGTGACCACTTCTATTGCACACATCGTAGAAGCCTTTAAGATATTCAAATTTTTTCTTTATAGACATATTATTCTTCATGTGTGCATTCTTGCATTGCATTGTAGGATGCTTCATTTATTCACATCTACATTCGATGAATACTGGCCTTACACAATTTTAATATACTATAATATTATGCCAGAAATCATTTTCCTAATGCCCAGACAGCCATGAACAAAAAAAATGTACAATAAATATATTTCTTCAACTTGTTGTATCAGTCTAACAAGATTTAGTTCATTTTTTATTTTTATATATTTATTGGAGCATCCTTTTGGATTTTTATCATCGTAATCATTCTAGTATACACCCTTGATATTTTGATGGAAGTATTTACATTTTTGTCAATCCATATCTTCCTATTTTTTCACTTTGAACCTATAATTTCATACAGAACTACATTCGTAGAAATAGAAATAACTGGGTTATGGGATACCTTCTTCATGGATGATATTTCCATTGAGTTAGAAAATAATCTAGTACTTCTTTTAGAAACATTGTCCTCAATGAAATCATGAGTGGAATCATCTCTTCTTCTAGATCATTGAGATGGTTCATCATAGTGTGATTGCTAATTTTTAAATATCACCTCCAATTATAATCATTTCATGTTGAGAGGGTTCTTCTCATCATTAATTGATCTCAGAATAATTTCTGATATATGCTTCATCTTTATTATTTGTTCTTTATACATGTTTCATAATTATTGAAATGAGATTTCAATTTTCTTTACATTATTGGATTTTTATTCTAGTTGAGAATCATTGACAACCATTGAAACTTTGTGCATAATCTCAAATTCGTGGAAGGCTTCTACAAATACCATTTAAAAGAAATCTTTCTCACAAATAATTCCATGTAATTTTTTAGTGACATCATAATATCTTTCACTGCAAAGAGAATTTTTTTCATCATTAATCTTCACATGTTTTGTGCTTTTTTTGGATAGACCCACCCTTTTAGACAATTCCTTTTTCATGGCATTATCTTCTTCATCTAGCTATAAATTTTCATCTTGAAGAGTACTAATTCATAAAGAAATGTGTCTTTACACTTCTATAGGGACTTCCTTCAAATGAAATTTGTTTGTATTATGAAGAACAATAATTGATAAATAATTATCATCGCTTGACCATGATTCATCATAAGGGTCATAATAATAAATGAAGTTAACACATGTTGTAATTTTCAGATTACCATCAAAAGGAGGTGACTCCGCATTAGTAGTAATCTTCTTATTCATATTACTTAAATGATTATTTTTTATATTCTTCTGAGTATTGGAAGATATATATATTTGTGTTTTTTTCACTCATCTACTCAAATCATAACTTCATAAAGATTCCATTTGATCATTTATATGGAACCTGGGTCTGATACCAATTTAAGTGCCCAGATCAGTGTGAATAACTCAGAGTGGGAGGGGGTGAATCAGTGATCCCTTTAAATATTTTTAATAATTGATTATTTTTAGTTAAAACAAAATGGATGGTTAAGGACTCAACACTCTATTATTATTTCATTCACCCTTACCTCGAATGGTGTAGAAATTGTAATGGCACTGACCACAAGGATTTACAAGGTTCCGTTCAAAGAATTAATCTTTGTTGTGTTTGTTATTCACCCAAACATAGATTCTCCAAAATAATTCAGTGAGTATTTACAATGACTGATACAAAGACCCTTTGAATCTCTCTTGAGTCCCACAGGAGCTTTTTTATAATACTTCCCATAGTGTTACCAAAGTGACACTGGGCTGGTTCAAAGTTCCACTAAACTTTTCTTCTCATACTTTAATTTCACAGGGGTCTTCTAGCTCTCAAATCACATGGGAAGCTTCCATCATTATGTTATTTCTTGATTCCCTATAGATGATATAATTCTCTCTAAACATAGGCTTGTTGAATCACACATGCCTATGTATCTATTAAAGAATCATCAATAGCCATTTGTATGGTCAGTTGGCCTTACTCAAAAATTATTATCACTTTTGTTGATCAGTTCTTTGTATCAACATTGTTAATACAATTACTTATTATTCTTATGAAGCCTTGGATTAACTAATATGTGTGCAAGAGGTGCACACAATCTATTAAATAATGCAAGAATAATGCTGAACAATATCAGCTTTTTTCTTTCTTGGATTCACAAATACTTTCCACCTAGATAAAATATCTTCTTTAACTCTGTCTGGATTCAGCCTCAACTCTCATTTAATTTATACATGGATTTGGTCACAACCCCCTACCCAAAATGTGTACCCCTCCTGGGCCGGCAATGTGAGAAGAGAGATAATGACCCCCGAGTCCTGCCTCTTGTAGTCCCCAGGTTGGTGACTTGCACCGAGGGTATAATAAACACATAAATTGGAGGAATTACCCTCTAAGAGAACATATGAAGAAGAGAGAGATAAGATAGAAACCTACCAACTCCAAATCATAACTAAAGTATAAAATAAAACCCAAGTGAACATATGTAATTTCATGTAAAATAAGTACAACTGAAAGGGAAAGTTTCAGTGACCACAAGCCCGAATAGATCCTGCAACCACAAGCTAGTAGTAATCATCCTGATCTCCAACATGCTCCAAGTGACATGAAAAAAACAGTTTATATATACGTAGGGTGAGTATAATAGTATACTCAATAGGATCCTCTACGAATCCTCTCATGCAAAGGTAATGAAAGCATGCTAAAGCACAGTGAACAACAATCGAAACTAACACGTCACCTTAATAGGCGTACTATGTTCCAAACCTCACCATGGATACTCTCACAAAGTAACGAATACTATAATATAGAAAATAGTAAATAATATCAAGGGTATCCCTCTACTACATACCGATTGGTTTTCCACTTTTCCCCAATGACATATGTCTTGTGCATCTCTCTCCAAAGGATTGCCCGAATACACCTGGGCAATGCTTCAGAATCTGTACCACATGCACGAAAAAGGGTTTCCCGTAGACACCTTGGCTAAAAACCACATCATCCTCACAACCAAAAGTAACCAGATAGTTACTGGGAGCCACCAAAGCTCGCATAATGTGTATCATACGTCAGGTATTATACCTCAAGCCATTACAGTCCATACACCGAGTAAGGATCCTCAAGCCATCACAGCCTATACACGTTACACCTATAGTAGTCTATAGGATACTATATCTAGAATATATGTGTGTGAATAAACACAAGCCATTACAGCCCTCTACACACATATATGGGGTAACTAACTGTTGTGCCTAATGGCACAGGTATCTACTAAGAGAAGAGAGCGGGGTCAAAGGGGGTAGTCATCCATTCACCCTCCCATCAGAATGTTGGGGAAAACACCCCCCACGGCTAAGAATCCCTGGGGTGTTAGTTTCACTTACAAATAGGGTGGAGTAGCATATCGATACACAAAAAGTACAGAATATATTATAACTCACAACCACACTATGGGAATAACATAGTCATAGACACAACTGCATCTAACATCTCTCAAACTCCGTGATGCCACTTCCAATACTATGTATTTTCTAATAACACAACCATTTAAAGGGATTTTTTAGGTTACTTTATTGGCTTTTTATCGTTTCCACTGTATGTTAATTAATTATTCTAACATTAATTACCCATTAGAAAAAACACATTAAAATTAATTAATATCACACCCAAAGACCATTATCCCTTCATAAGTTCTCAACCTCATAATTAAGTTCCAACAAACTCCAACCCCATAGGGTTAACATCAATTATTCAAAAATTCATTACATAATTACATTCCCACATTCCCAATCATTATAGAAAAGAATCCTATGCTACAAAACACAAGGGGCTAAACACAATGAATATATGTACTACCCATCGAGTATTTTCCACCTATAGCAAGAGCGTAGACCCATTCTTCCATGAGAGGATAAACATGAGCAGCATGTTGCATACCCCACATTTCCTCACCTCATTCGGAAGAAGTGTATGCCAGACCAGCTGCCTTGAGCAGTGGGGTAAAGTAAAGAAGATAAACAACCAAACAAAGCACCAACCATCCAAAAATCATATCCATCCCATTCCATCATCCCTGGTGTCTTCCCTGACACCCATATGCATAAACTGTTGCATATCGACACTCTAGGCATCATTCTCTACCAAAACCACAAGGCCGATATGCCCCCACATATCGCAACACCCCTCCAGGGTCACATCACAGTACAAGTTTCAGGATAGTAAACATCACATCAATTTGGGCTCTTGGCCCTTTAACAAGGCATCCCGCCTTCACATAGAAGCACCAAAAGATTTCAAGTTTACCAACAATCTGAATTAAACTCATCATCGACATCAATTTGATTAACATCAATTTGGAACAACAACCACAAAAACAACAACCATATTCATTTACATGCCTCTTTATATTTATCCAATTAATTATCAATTAATTCTGGAATTACTTTCTTTATCCATTTCATCAAGAGAAACATGATAACAACCAAGGAATATATATCACACAATCTATGAAACCAAGAGGCAAATCGTTATCATGGTAAAAGAAACAACATGCGATCAAACCAATTCTTTTAATCCGGTTCATGTATTTAATTAGGTCAATTTCATTTTTATCTAAAGGTCTAAATCATGCTAACTCTACAATTGCACATAAACAATTAGATAAACCATGAATCCCCTACATCAACTGTCAAGGAACAGTAACGAAACCGGGTCGATTCTCCACGAATCCTCCTTAGATCTCCTCTCCTAATATAACCAAGACCAAAGCTCATTATTTTTGACATCCACACACCTAGATCTATCCATAACGGGCATAGATCAAAAAAGATGAGAGAAGAGAAACTGGCATCAATTCGCGAAGAGAAGCCTTTGGATTGCCTCCAAAATGCTTGGGAGAGGTTCTTCTACCTCGAAGGAAGGGTAATACAGAGTTATGGCTTCTTAGGGGATTAAAAGAGATGATTAAAGGAAAAACGAGTAAATCCACAAATTTAGGATCTAACTTTAAGTGCCCGCACGGTAAGTCCGCACGGTGAGTCCGCACGGTTTGACATACCGTGCGCTAACCGTTCATTATATTCTGCTTTGAAAACACTCCTTGCATGGTTAGGCCGCACGGTTATACAAACAGTGTGCCTCTCATGGGAAGTCTACTACCTCCAACACCAACCTTGCATGTTCAAGCCACATGGTTAGACAAACTGTGCACCTCCCATGTGAAAGCTACTACCTCCAACACCAACCATGCATGGTTAGGCTGCAAAGTTTAGGTAAACTATGTGCCTCCCGTTCAAAGGCTATTACCCTTCATTTTCCCTTAATGGTCCACCCAAACAAACCCAAAGTCACCTTAACCTCCCAGAACACCTCTAGCAACACATTTTACAGAGGAATTGACCAGAGAGGTCCGAGTTATTAAATCAGATACCTCTATAAACATTATCGTCCTCGAGAATCCAAAACCCACTTATAGAGAAAACAAAACATGGTCTGAATAACCACCCATCGAGATACCTCTCAAAAGAGAGAAATCCACCAAAGCATCAAAGGGTGCCATCTCATAAACATGAATGTTTCATAACCACATCATCTACAATGATACATGGAAAGAGATAAACATCAAACAACTCTGGGTATTGAGTAAGTATCTATGATTCACTTTCCTAGGTACTCTCCTCCATGCCACCATGTCGCCACAAGGTACGAACTAAGGGGGTGGAACGCCCACGCAACACCTTCTCCTTGCGGTCTTGGATCTCCATAGTTTGCTCCTCAATGGTGGCATCATCATCAATATCGATCTCCCCCTAATCGATGATGTGGGAGTCATCATGAAGATAACGATGTAGCTGTGATACATGGAAAACATCATGTATTTGACTCGTCTTAGGGGGAAGTTCTACTCGATACGCCTTAGCTCCAACATGGGATAACACCTTGAATGGCCCAATAAAGCGGGGAGAGATCTTAATCCCACGACCAAACCTTCACTGCCTATGATGGGGAGTCACAATCATAAACACATGATCCCCACCATTAAACTCCAAGGGCCTCCTCCTTTGATCAGAATATGATTTTTGACGATCCTGCAATGCCTTCATCCTCTCATGAATCACATAAACCATCTCTGTTGTATTCTGCACTAGTTCCAGTCCAAGAATTGCTGACTCTCTGACCCCAGTCCATCAAAACATAGAACAAAAAGGCCGGACATACAAGTCATCAAACGGAGCCATGCCAATGGTGGAGTGGAAACTATTATTGTAGGAAAACTCTACCAAGGGTAAGTGCCACATCCATGAACCTCCAAAATCAAGGACACAAGATCACAACATGTCTTCAAGAGTTTGGATGGTTCCCTCCATCTGATCATTCGTTTAAGGATGAAAACTAGTTCTAAGTCAAAGCTAAGAACCGAAGGCATGTTGGTTACCTCTCCACAATATGGAGGTAAAAAGAGGATCTCGACTAGAAATGATCGTCCTAGGGACTCCATGAAGTCTCACCACATCCTCTAGATACTTCCTCGATAAAACATCCACTAAGTTCGACTCCTTGATCGATATGAAGTGGAATGATTTTGTTAAACGATCCACAACCACCATCATAGCATCATATACTATAGGAGATCGAGGTAAACCTGTAACAAATTCCATTAAGATGTCCTCCCAGTTCCACTGAGGAATCTTTTATGGCTGGAGAAGGCCACCAAGAAAACGGTGTTCGGCCTTCACATTCTAGCAGACTAAACAACAAGACACAAACTCCGCAATACCACAATTCATCCTAGGCCACCAAAAATGACTCCTCAAGGATCAGTACATCTTTGTCACACCAGGATGCACCACTAAAGACAAACCATGGAACTATTTGAGGATAGTATCGCTCATAGCCAAGGGAACAAAAATCCTTTCATGATACAACACCCGGTGTTTTTCATCCTCAGACCACCCATCAGGGGCCTCACCAAAAACAACTCCGTCTCTCCAAACCTCCACCTCAAGATCCGGCAACATGTCCCATATCAAGATGTAATGGTGAAAGTTCTTCCATTACTCTCCAGGAATCACCAAATTCACTTACAGCTTTACTAGGTGACTTTTGGATCACCGCATTAGCCGGAACATTCCCTTTTCCATCTGTATATGATATTTTGAAGTCGTATTCCTGTAACAACTCCATCCACTGACGTTGTTGTAAGTTCATGTCACGATGGGAGAAAACATAACTCAAACTCTTATGATTGGTGAAAACCACAAAGCGCTATCCGATGTGGTAATGTCTCCACAACTTCAGAGCAAACACCACGGCTGCCAACTCAAGATCATGGGTGGAATAATTGCGTTCATTGGGATGCAACTGTCGATACCCAAAAGAAACAACTGACCTCTGCTCTATGAGAACACATCCTAACCATAGATGTGAAGCATCTCAGAAGACATCAAACTGAACTCCTTTAACTGGAAGACAAAAAACTGGAGAAATTACTAACTTCTCCTTTAGATACTCGAAAGCTGCCTGACACTGATCAGTCCATATGAATGCCTAATCTTTCCTGTTCAATGTTGTCATAGTAGTCAGAACCCGTGATATATTGGATACAAACCTCTTGTAGTAGCTGGTGAGACAAAGGAAACTTTACACCTTTGACATTTTCTTGGGAGCTTCCCAAGAAACAAATACATCAATCTTAGATGGATCCACAACTACTACCTATTGGGACAGAATATTCCCCATGAAACAGACTTCTCGATCCCAAAATTCACACTTCGACAACTTCCCGAACAGCTGATGTTGACGAATAACTCCCAAATTGGCTCATAGATGCTCTACAAGCTCTACTTCAGATGTAGGGTACATAAGGATGTCATCGATGAAAACTACCACATTCTTGTCCAGGAACTCATGGAACACAACATTCATCAAACCCATGAACACAGCTAGAGCATTTTTGTCACCAAATGACATTACAATGAACTCATAATTCCCATGACAACAATGGAGAGTAGTATTCAAGATATCCTCATCCTTCACATGCATCTGATGATATCCTAACAGCAAGTCGATATTTGAGAACCAACTTGAACCCTTCAGTTTATTGAATAATTCATCAATCCAAAGTAGATGATAACGATTCTTTATTGTCACTTTTTTTAAGTGATGATAATCAGCACATAACCACAAACTGTCGTCATCCTTCTTCACGAATAGAACAGGTGCACCCCATGGGGATACACATGGTCGAACAAAACTACACTGCAACATACCATCATGCTGTATACGCATCTTTCATAACTCAGAAGGGGCCATCCTATATGGAGACTTAGAGATAGGAGATGCTCCCGGCTGTAGCTCAATCCCAAAATCGATCTCTCGTCGAGGGGGTAGGGCTAAAACCTCTTCTAGAAAAACATCATGGTACTCCTCTACGACCTGAGGAAACACCATCTTTGGAACCTCTGAAGAACTCCACATCATCTCGGCCATGAAGGATGATGAAGATGGAACGTTCCTATGACCCATCCAAGTATCTCACTCACCAAAAAACACCACACATTCTCTATCTGCACCATGGAAAACGAGCTTCTTCCTAAAGCAATCCACGGTAGCCTGTACTAAATTCCACCAATCCATGTTGTGGATGAAATCATATGGTTGTATCGGTAAACATAAGAAATCTCCCCAAGAGTGGTGTTGCCCCAATACTAGCTCATAGTCTCTACATACTGCAACCAAGTTAGCTCGACCTCCAACTGGCGAAGTCAACGCCAAGGGAACTAGAAGCCTCTCTACCTCAAGTCCCAAAGCATGGACAAGGGTAGGTGATATGAGGGACTGTGTCACTCCTAAATCAAAAAAGGCATACACCAAGGTTTAAAACAAGCAAAGGGTACCTCGAATGACATCTGGATCGTCTAGTGCTAGCAACGATAGAGCATGAAGCTGGCCACAACCTCCTCTACGACCTCAGGGGGCTGTCCTCTGCCTACTCTATCTACTCTCTGCTGATCTAAAGTTGGTGAAAACTGCTGCTGCTACAGCTTCGGCAGGAACTATCTCAAATGAGGAACCTGTAGCGTAGTGCCCCGTGCACGATGACCACTATGAAAGGTCGGGGAATCCCATGGTTGTTGACCATGAACACCATAAGAAAAACAACCACCTGATTCATTGTCATAGGGCTGAGAGTTGCTACCTTCAGAGAAACGACATATAGAGGTTTGGGACCTAACCACAGCTGAACGGAAACACTTCTTCACGGAAAATCAGGAACCCTGGAACACAACTCTGCTTCGTGAGGAATCATGACGATTCCTCTCTCATGATTTTCCGGTCCTGGCCAAAGTCCTCTCGACAACCTCTTCCCTCGCCATCACCTCATGATATGTTTCCAGCATAAATGGGGTGACCTGGCGTTGGATCTTTGGATGCAAAGCCTCCACAAAATTTATCACCCTGGTCTCCTCATCTAGTAATAGGTGCGAATCATATCGTAAAAGGTTCCTGAAACAGATTCCAAACTCTTGAACACTGGAGGTCCCATGTTTAAGGTTAAGATGCTCCTGGCAACTGGACACCTTCGTAGTTGAGGAAAGGAACTCAACTCTATACTTGTCTCGAAACTCCTCCTAGGAGATTTCTGACTCCCCACGATCCCCGAGGAACAAGAACCACTAATGCCTCATTGCTCCCCAAAACATCTTCACAGCTAATGACACCGAGTTCTCCTTCCGAGCACAGATCGAACTGAATCCTATCTTGACCTCCTCCAAACAGTCTTCTATAACTGCATCTGAAACGGAGCCCTCGTACTTCTACAGACTCCGGTGCGGAAAATTATAGAGTGTCTTCCTCCATGTTTTGTCGTAGTCAACCTCTACCCAATGGCGATCTGCTGGAATATCCTGCTTGACATTTTCTATGAAAACCTGACGAGGATGTCGACATGGAGCCATACCAGTAATATAAAAAACACTTAGAGCTCCTAAACTTGGAATATGGAAGACTCAAAATTAATTAATTAATTGTTTTCTTTTTATTCATTTTAGGTTAACCTATCCCAAGGTCGACCAATTCAAAAATAGGCACAAATAATAATGATGCATGATTCTTTCATAGGTCTATACCCTTTAACTAGTATCACCTTGTTTAGTAGCCAATTTAAACATAATGTTCTGTGAATCAGATCATAGGGGGGCCTAAACGTCAATGTCTCAGCCGGTCTCCAGTGTTTACCTCACTTGCTAAACATGAATGACATCTTTGACCTACCAACCCATGCAACCTTACATGTGCCTAACTCCAAACTCAATCCCATCCCTCAACTAGACCTCTGATACCACTCTGTCAAGACCCCCTCCCCACAATGTGTACCACTCCTAGGCTGGCAATGTTAGAAGAGAGATAATGACCCCAGAGTCCCTCCTCCAGTAGGCTCAGGGCTGGCGACTTGCATTGAGGGTATAATAAACAGACAAATGGGAGGAATTACCCTATAAAAGAAGACATGCAGAGGAGAGAGATAAGACAGACACCAACCAACTCCAACTCAGAACTGAATTATAAAAGAAAACCCAAGTGCACATATGTAATGTCATGCAAAAGTACTACTACTGAAAGGAAAAACTGTAGCAACCACAAGCCCGAAAAGCTCCTACAACCACAAGCTAGTAGTAACCATCCTGATCTCCAACTTGCTCCAAGTGACCTGAAAAACAGTATATATATACGTATGGTGAGTATAATAGTATACATAGTAGGATACTCCCCGAAGCCTCTTGTGCAAAGGTGATGAAATCATGCTAAAGCATAGTGAACAATAAGTGAAACAAACACGTCGCCTAAATAGGTATACTAAGTTCCCAACCTCACCATGGATACTCTCACCATGTAACGCATACATGAATATATCATATAGTAAATAAAATCAAGGGTACCCCGCTACTACTTCCCCACTGGTTTTCCAATTTTCCCCAATGACATACGCCATGTGCATCTCCCTCCAAAGGCTTTCCTGAATACACCTGGGGTATACTCCATAATATGCACCACGTGCACCACAAAGGCTTGCCTGCAGACACCTAGGCTAGTCACCACACCATCCTCACAACGAAAAGTAACCAGGTAGTTTCCAGGAGCCACCACAGCTCTCATAATGTGTATCATACGTTAGGTATTATACCTAAAGCCATTACAGCACATACACAGAGTAAGGATCATCAAGCCATCAAATCCAATACACGTTACAACTATAGTAGTCTATAGGATACTATATACAGAATGTATGTGTGTGAATAACCTCAAGCCATTATAGCCCTCTACACACATATATGGTGTGTCTAACCGATGTGCCTAATGGCACAAGTATCTACCAAGAGAATTGAGCAGGGTCAAAGGGGTAGTCATCCATTCACCCTCCCATCGGAATGATGGGTAAAACACCCCAGAGGGATCAGAATCCCCAGGGAGTCAGTTTCCATTACTAATATGGTGGAGTAGTGTATAGAAACACCAAACGTACATAATATATTATAACTCACAACCACAATATTGGCATAACCTAGTCATAGACACAACTGCCGCTAATGTCTCTCGGACTCTGTGCTGCCACTTCCAAGACTATGTATCCTATAAGCACACAACCATTTAAAGAGATTTATTAGGTTACATCATTCCATTTTTATCAGTTCCACTGTACATTAGTTAATTGATCCAACATTAATTAACCATGATCAAATCCACATTAATATTAATCAACATAACACCCAAAGTTCACTATCCCTTCAAAAGTTCTCAACCTCATAATTATGTTCCAACAAACTCCAAACCCATGGGTTAGCATCAATTATTCAAACATTAATTACAGAATTATATTCCCACATTCAAAGGAATTATAGAAAATATTCCTATGCTACTAATCATAAGGGGATCCACACGGTGAGTAGATGTACTACCCGTCGAGTCTTTTCCAGATATAGCAAGAGCATAAACCAATTCTCCCTTGAGAGGCTAAACACAGAAAGCACGTGGCATAATCTGAGTGTCTTCATCTCTTTAGTAAGAAGGGTAAGCAAGACCATCTACCTTCAGAAGTGTGGAAAATTACAACAAATAAACAACCAAACAAAGCACCAAGCATCCAACAATAACATCTATCCCATTCCATCATACCTGGTGTCCTCCCTGACACCCATATGCATAAACTGATGCATCTTGCCAATCTAGGTGTCATCCGCTACCATAAACACAAGTCCTCCAGGCCCTCACATATCACAACAACCCTCTAGGGTCACATCACAACACAAGCAGCGGGAAAGTAAACATCACATAAATTTGGGCTCTTGGACCTTTAACAAGGCATCCGTCTTTCATACACAAGCACCAACAAATTTCAGGTTTACCAACCAACTGAATTAAACACATCATCGACATCAATTTGATTAACATCAATTTGGAACAACAACCACAAAAACAATAACCAGATTTATTTACATGCATGTTTATCTTTAGCCAATTAATTATTAACTAATTCTGGATTTACATTATTTATCAACTTCATTAAGAGCAACATGATGACAAGCAAGACATATATATCACACTATCTTACAAATCAAGTGGTGAACCGTTATCACGGTACATGAAACAACTTGCGATCAAACCAATTATTTTAGTCCAGTTAAATTATTTATTTAAGATAATATCAGTGTGATCCAAAGGGCTAAATCATGATAACTCTACAATTGCACATAAACAATAAGAGAATCCACGAATCCCCTACCTCAACTGTTAGGGAACACTCATGAAACCAGGTCGATTCTCCACGAATCCTTCTTAGATCTCCTCTCCTAATACATCCAAGACCAAAGCTCATCATTTTTTACATTCACACACCTTGATATACCCATAACGGGCATAGATATAAGAAGACGAGAGAATAAAAGGAGTAGATCTAAGTAGATCTAAGAAACCAAACAAGAAAGAGGAAGAACGACTACATACCTCAAGAAACCAGCTTCAATTCACGAAGAGAAGCCTCTGGATCACCTCCACAATTCTTGGGAGAGGATCTTCTACCTCCCTGGAAGGTTAATCCCGAGTTATGGCCGCTTAGGGGCTTAAAAGAGGTGATTAAATTCAAAAAGAGTTAGATCCTCAATTTTAGGATCTAACATTAAGTGCCCACACAGTTAGTCCACACTGTTTGACAAACCATGTGCTAACCGTGCGTTATCTTCTGCTCTGACAACAATCCATGAATGGTTAGGCCGCACGGTAGGACAAACCATGCTCCTCCAATGCGAAGGCTACTACCTCCAACACCAACCCAGCAAGGTTAGGCCACACGGTTGGACAAATCAGGCGCCTCCCATCTGAAGGATATTGCCTCCAACACCAACCTTGCATGGTTTGGCCTCATGTTTTAGGCAAACTGTGCGCCTCCCATGCGAAGGATATTACCCTTCATTTTCCCGTAAAGGTCCACCCAGATGCACCACAAGTCAACTTGACCTCCTGGAACACCTCCAGCAACACATTTCGTAAGGAATAGACTTGAGAGGTCTGGGCCATTACAGATTTCATGGTATTCTAACATATTTTTTGGATATCTCAATTAATTATGCTTCATGTATGAGTTTCATGTCATTTCATACTATTGTTTACACATGTTCACTTACAATCATGATTAATCTTTCAAGTGTCTCATGTGTTCATGTGCATGAAAGCATTCATGCACAATCCTTTTCTTCATTGTGTGAAAACCCCAATGGGTATAACCACTTGAGCACACACACATCATATTTCCCTTTCTCACTTAATATCACACAGAAATTTTGTCCTTGATTCTTTTCACAAACACATACAGACTTATTATTTGTTTTAGGTTCAATATTAGGGTGTGTTTATTCTAACTAGAATTTTTTTAGTTCATGATTACAATCATCCTCATTCTTCCTCCTTCAAATGTGCATACGCAATCCATTCTTCAATTGGTATCTTTTTCAAATCTGAATTGGTGTGTTCAATGTATGGAATGTTATTCCACACTTGTTCATATCAATTTGTTGATATTCAAGAATGTGAATCATGCGTGCATTATCCTCTCTTTTTTTTGAATGCATGATGTATAATATTTCATTAAATGAAGTACATGGGTTCTTATTTTTAATGAATTCACAAAAAATCTACATCCATCATGAAATATCTATCCTCGTCAATAATAATCTAATAAAACCAACCAAAACATATATATATATATATATATATATATATATATTTAAATAGAAAGGTGTTCATCCTATTTGTGAAAAGAAGTGGAAACATAGGATCTTCTTCTTCGTAAAAGGAGTGTTCATGGTATTTCTTAACATATCCAAATACAGTTCTTGGTTCTGAAATTTCATGGGTCTAAAAAATGTGACCACCACCGATTGTTTACCCACATGAAGCTTCTCATGAAGCATGATGAGGGTTTATAAAACCTATCACGTGTTCATGTGTTTTCCTTCACACAAAGGGTGTGGATATCATCATTAATAAACCTAGATGATTTTCAGTTCATCTCTTCATGAACCATAAGTGGTGTGTGGTTCACCTTCGTGAAACAGTGGTGTGGAACACTGATATTCATGAACCATAGTGGTTCCCTTTAGCTCTGTTTCTTCAGAGAAACATGACCTTCTTTCATTGGAATGAAAACACCACATTTTGGCTTTGTGCTTCTCCATTTATAGTGGATTATGCACATTAATATCTCACATAAAATGTCAAGGGGTTCAATCACCATAAATTACCATGATTATTAGGCTTGGATTTTTCAAATGTAGGATCAGTATATGCAAAAATCTTGGTTTTGTTCTATTTACTAAGGCCTCTTTCTTTTACCAGAAAACATCAAATGCATGTGTTTTCGAACACATGAAAACAATCTCTTTGTACATCGAACATGCAGTGAATCATCAGAAACATGATTTCACACTAGAACCTTCGATTTTTTTCATATCGATGCATGAATGAAAGTTTTAATTCATGCATGTGTTCGTTTCATCTGGACGATAACCATGTAGGATTTTTCATCATCAATGCTAACCAGAAGATTGATCAAGGTTGATTGGTAGTGGAGACGGCGAGTGGCGGCGTCAGGAGAATATCCACATGGTTTCCAGTTAAAAATGATGCCATGGATATTGTATTAGCTAGCACAGGTCATGGAAAACCACAATTATATCACATGACATGGGACGGAGCATGCATCTCGGATATGTCTCCAGATTATATGAATGATGTGGATTGGTTATATGGGTTAAAAATCCATCCAACATCAAAACGTACCACAGTTTCAGACCTCATTAAATATCAATCTGCGACATCCTCAACTCAGAAATCTCTTCCCCAATCACCCGGTGCCTCCTTTTAACATTGTTCTATAGGAACAATCTTAAAACCCACTATGCATCTTATTGCGTGCCAGTTTATCACTGTGCATGCTCTTATAGCCTTATACAAGGCCTGTGTTTCAACCTCATAGGGGCTGGCCTTGATGGGTTCTCTCAAGTGCTGTTGACCCACGAGTCTCGCATGTACCAGAGGTTGAGGTCCTTGACTGGCCCCAACTCTTGTCCATATTTATATTTTTAATAATTAGCATAAATTTTATTTAACAAAAAATATGATTCATGTCCACCATTAACTATTAAATCCATTTCTTCATTATCTCTTATTGATTATTTGTTCTTCAAAAGATCATCATTCTTCATTAATGATTGAATCATGAATTCTAATCCTCCTCATTATGTTTCTTCGAATCAATAAAGGAATACATGTGGGTTCTACTTCACATAATTCATTTAAATCATAATGCATTGTATTCTTGTTGTGAGTGTTGTGTTGTACTTTAAACAGATGTCATGGAACTTTGGACAAGATCAACAATAATCTTATTTTATTTACCCAATCATAATCTAAAATTAATGATTGATCTTCAAGGATTTAATAACCTCACCAATTCAGTTACTGGAAAAACTTCCATCATCACCATTAAATTCACATATTGATAACCAATTAACTATTGACTTCTTATTGACTCCATATTGACAACAAATGAAACATCTCACTCTACAGGTTTGATAGTATAAACTATAATATCTTTTTACGTAATTATATAAATATTAGTGGATAAATAATATCCAATTAAAGTTAAAAAACCAAAAAGGGAAAAATTATGATAAATGTAATCCACATAGTGTAAAACTAATTCAAAAGGATCATTGTTAAATTTTTCATAAATGAAAAAATTAGTATAATTATAATAAGATAATGAAGGTCATTATTAATATGAAAAAAATATCATGAATAATATCGAAGACATTTTTCAAAATAATCATATATTAACATTATAATAAAACATCATGAAAAACTATTATCTTCATAATAAAATGGGATATTGAATCTACTATTAGCTAATATATGATATCTCATGAAATGTAAATAATATCCCTCACATGGTGGGAATATAATTTCGGTCCCAAAAATAAAATTGAAAAATATCTATAAATATGTTATATATATATATATAACAATACACTGAATGATAAATAAAAATACCTATAACCTAGTTATTACATGAATAAATAGGGTCATGTTAGAAAATAATATCCAATATTATAAGATGAAATCAATAATTAAAAAAATATGATAATTGAAATTATATAAATAAATAAATAAAAAAGGAATATTGTCATAAAATACAATAAAATATTTAGACTTAAAATGAATATAAGAAAAATGGTGTACTAAATAAAAAAATCTAAATTCATTGAATCATTCCAACTAAAGATTCAACCTGATTGTCACGATCGGCCTAATATAATATAACTCCACATATGAATGAAGTTAATATATTAATAATTTATTTTATATCCTCATTAATCATTATTGAAGTTATTATATATAGTTTATTAACATTATTATTAAATTATAAGACATTTATGGTTTATATATTTTTTAGAGAGATATTTTTTCCTTTGGATTTATTTATTGTCAATATATTATCAATTTTTATACATACATTTTTTACCAGGGATTTATATCCCCATGTGGTCTTTTTATAACAAATTTATATTTTCATTGCTTAAAAAATGTATAATTCCATAGCATTAAACATTACATAATATTGAAATAAGAAAAAATTGACCTCTATTCACTTTAAGGATCTTTTTAGGTTTATGGTTTTAGAGAATTATGCCATAAATATTGAATAAAATCTCAAATATTACAAGGTAGACACATATACTATATACATTGTTTCTTAAAATATTAATAATCTATATATATAGAAGAATTATTTTTTTAATAAAAACCATATTGAATTATTAAATTCCTTAACCATTCTATATACCCTATGAATCAAATTTCAGAAGCATGGAATGAGAATAAAAATCTCAGTAATGAAAATAAACTAAGGAATAGAACTTTTAGTCTATGAATATTTAAAACCCAATAAATACATATCACAAAATAACAATATTCACACCTAAATCCCATACTACGTATCTAAAATCATGTAACAATATCATTCTTACAAAACTTCATAGAAATCATAAAACATAAAGGTAACCTATGGAATCCATAACATACTTAAACTATAGCCTTCACACTAATATATGGAGTAACTTTCAAGGTTACATTTCTAATACCCATCAATGTATATTTCCAAAATCTCATAGGAGAATCTTTTATATTTACCTCTGTCACATTACCCAATGCATTGGAGAGCTATCATTGGCTCACCCGCCATATTTATCATGGAACAACCTCAATTTGGCTTATCATATAACCACCCATAAAATTTCTAAAAACCATTACATAATCATAACACATAAAATATTGGATTTATAAACATTTAACTCATAAATCATAATAAATCAATTAAATATCAATTTCCAAAACCATTTAAAATATTTAATAAAGTGATTTTTGAATCAAGGTGTCCCAAAACACTATCAAAATTTAAATCAAAATTCATGAATTAAATTTTTTAATCATATATGTCCATATATATAAATGATTAATAACTTTTAAAAAACATGGACATTATTGAGGGGTATTTATATGAATAAATTTTTAAAACATTATAAATGATTTTTTAGTTAAAGAGTCTAGTAACACATGAGAAACACTTGATAAAAAATTATTAAAGAATAATGAAAAAAACATTAAGAATAATTAGAATTTTTAAATTCATGATATAAAATGTCAAATGGGTTGTATATAAACATTATATGTTATTAAAGGTGTACAATATCAATATATGCATCAATGAATGGAGATTGAGACACAGTCCCTTATAATGATCGTGAAATTTGATTACGGTTATGTCAATGAGATAATTATGTGTGAAAAATATAAATACACCCAATATAAGTGGATATTCAGTGTAAAAAATGCATATTTCATTCACACATATTTTTGGAAAAACATAACCAATGACATGAATATTTAAATCAATGAATTGTGATTGAGTTAATATTTCACTTACCTTGAATATAACATGTCTCTTTCATTATTTAACATCATGAAGGATAAACATATCTTAATTTTTACTTATTTTACAATTTTTTTAAATTTTATTATTCATTTTATATCACTAATTAACATGTAATAGAAATTAGTTATTTATTTGAGTTCATATCTGTCGTTTGGTCGATGTTCGATATTTGAGTAAAAAATGAACATGTTTTGATTAAAATTATCTATGAGGAAAAAATTAAAAAATATACATTATGATATTCATGATTTAAATATCATATATATCCATTATCTATGTATTTATAACATTCTGTTTCATTTGGAGAAAATAAATGAAATGCACTATATATGGTGACTGTAGGCCATATGAACGCCACGACACTACATTCATTTCTTTGTTATCATAATGGATTGAAAAATAAATGATATAGAGGAATGTTATAATTAAATTATAATATATATTTTATATATGTTACAAATTTTCATTAACACTATCCTTCATACATTCTATGTACTGAATGAACGAGTTATATAACTTTGAGGGGGCTGTAGTCCACACATCATTAAATAAATGTATTATATTTACACATTATGGAAAGACTAATGGTATGTTGTAAAAAATATAAATAATCATATATACAATATAAATATAATATATAATATATATATATATATAATATAGTTTTATCACAATGTCCACCTTGATAGGTGGTAGGAGAAAATAAAACATGCATTCTTTGGCGAGGGATTAGTTTTCTATAAACATAAACAGTATGTTTGTATCCATTATAAGGAGGTCTTTGTAGGTGTAGCTAGATCCCTTATCAGAAGAAAAAATCCTAGTATATTGAGGGTACTGGTGTTGTTATTTAATCAAAGAATACTAAGATCATTGGGAGTAGAGAAGGAAATGAACTTGAGAGAAGGAGTTTCCTATAAAACAAATATCTTCTTTTGATTAGAGCCAAAGGGATTTTTTGAATTTCATTCTGCTGAAGGTATGGATTATACGAGTAAGGGAAGGATTTTGGAGGATTATTTGTTCAGTTTTTGGATAGAAAAATGTGATTTAGTGGTGTGAGTAAGGAGGTAGAGTTTTTGGTCTTTTATAAGAGGGGAGGGGGGACTTTAGAAAGGTCTAGAAATATTTATTTATTATAAAATTATTATCGGATTAGAATAAATATAAAGTGATATATTTCGAGGATAAGATAATTATGGTTATAAAAACTCCCAAACAATAGGTTTATAACATGTTTAGGTCAAAAAATATTACTTATTTGTAGTTGTTACCCTCAGATAAAAACATTAACTCTTACCATGTCTTCTTGTGTTTTAATAATATATGGTTAATATAGATAATATCAAAGTCCAAAAGAAACAAAAGAGGATCATTAAAGATATTTTTAACATTTTATAATTCATTTAGTTTAATAATTTATTTCTTTCACTATTATATCATATTTTAAAATAGTCTTTTTTAAAAAACTCATTTAAATCCATTTTAAAACTGTATAACAATTGATTATTGTTAAAGTCATAAAAACTTAATTACATAAAAAGTTATTATATAAAATACAATACGTAGATAAAATCCATAAAATAAGTGTATGGCATCAAAAAGTTCAAATAACATTATTTTTAATTTTTATAATATCTATTATTTGAATCATTCGTTAATAAGGTAATCACTACATATTTTTTCATAAATAAATTTTATTATTCATAGTCAAAAAATTATAAATAAAAAACCACGACATAGGAAATAATTTTGGATTTATAATTACAATTTATAGTCATAAGTATCAATTATACAACCCTATATAAATTTTTGTTTGGATAAAGATAAATGATCATGTTATATTTGTCATTGTTTTTAATTAATTATTATTCCCTATCATTTTCTTACACAAGTATATCTCATACACCAAAAGATCAGCATATGGATGCTCATGTTTCGAAATATACAATTAAATTGGATAGGGACACGATTTAGGGTAGTTTTATATTATTTTCATATTAATTTGTTAACCTTATTTACATGATTTACCCTTTAACAATGGTAAATAAAAATAATTACTAAGGTTACTCTTCATAATTGATAAAAATAAAAGATACCCATATTAAAAAATTGGAAATAATGATTCAAAATATGAAATCTATTTTTACATATTCAAAACACAAAATTTATATAATTAATTTAATATTAATTCCCATTTTCAAAACCAGAAATAGTGTTTTTAAAGAGTAAAAACAATCAAAATATTGACATGGGGTTATGTCTAATTTCAATGTTAAATTACATCCAATGACTAAAATTGGATTAAATGATAAAAAAATATTTTATTTAAAATTTTAGACAATTAAATAATATTATATAACAATATAAATTATTTCTATGGAAAAGGTAATTATCAAATAAAATTTAGTGTATTTTAACTATTCATCAAAAAATGATAGTTATCAGAAATATATTGACAATTAATCCAAATTAATTATTTATTTTACTATTATAAATAAGAAGTTTATTATTTAAAATAGATCTTATAAAGGTGTCAATAACTAAAATTTAAGAAGGGTTCACCCTCAAATGGTGGTAGCATAACATTTTTAGAAAAATACATATTTTATCCTAAAAATTGACTGTTTTCAATATCAAATATAGAGAACAGATAAGATGAATTTAAAACATTCAATTGAGTATTTATTACATATATTTTTCATTAAATAAAAATCCATAAAGGGTGATATGATTTTATAATCACAATTATTCTGTTTTAAAATATGTTTCCATAAAAACACATCCTTTATATTCAATTCATTTTTATTTTAAATTCAAATAAATTTCATAACCATTGAATCATTATATAAAAATGTGTAAACCATATTTTCATAATTCAGTTGATCATATTCATTCCACTATTCCAATGGCTAGGTTATCAAGGTTGAATTAAAATAGTAATATTTTTTTATTTGTTTAAGCTCAATGTATTACATCATGTATTCTATTAAACATAGTATTTTATTCATAAAACTCAGGATGTTACAAAATGTGTGTATCATCACATCATAATATTTATTAAATATCATTCCTTAATAGAAAAATACATAAAACATTTTTATAATTGACAGAAATCCTAAATTAAACATGAGACATGTTATTAAAAGAAAAATTGAATTTAATGAAATCATTGGAAAGGATAAGATAATTGAATAAAAAGACGAATGGTGAAGAATTTACTAAATTAATTGTGTATCAATAATGTATAAACTATATAAGTTTAACTAATAACTCATTTCCAGGGCATCACAATGTAGTGCAGTGTTTTTTGAAAATGAAATCATATGTCAAAATGTATCATCAGTTAAATAGATGATTCGATATTTATATGTAAACAACCTGAGTAGCACAAGTAATAAATAAGTAAAATATACTAAAAGAATAATTAATCTCAAATTAAATTGATAATATATAATAGGTTCAAAAAAATATAGTAAATAGAGATTAAATCCCTTCACTTAATGTAAACTAAATATACACTAGCTCATTGTTTGACTAAATTTAATTTTTTAATCCTTTGTTTCATTGACTTACTTATATATATTTTTATTACTATTAATTTTTTAGAAATATTTATTTATTAATATGATATTTAATAATCTTATATTCTATTGAGAGATATTTTCTAGAAAATGTACAATATTATATCATTAAAACATTTTAGGATTATATTTATATCTATGGTAGTATAATATTTAAAAATTTACGTCTAAAAATTTTATAATTATTCTAAAATGGATTAATTTATGATATTACTCTATAATGGGAATAAATTCGATTCAAAAATTGATTTTCTTGTTTTCTTGAATATTTCATAAAAAAAATCATTTTTATTCTAACAAATATGTTTTTATATGTTATTTCCTTGAAGAACATCAAACACAAGATAAATGTATCAGTAATTATTTTTTATGTAATAATTACGTGATAATATTCTATGAACTATCTTATAATTATCATTGAAAATAACTAACAATGTAGTTTTTAAAATTAACTTTATAAAAATAATTCTAGATAAAATGAGAATCAAAAGGGGAGTTATTTTGTTATTACTTTATTATGTGATTCATATAATGTAACAATAATTATGTTATATTTCTCTTTTAATTAATGAAATTTAGAAATTTCAAGGATGTAAATGAAAAATAAAAAAATTATATGTTAATTATTTTTAATTATTCAACAAGTAAAATATTTTAATTATTTCATTCTCTAGTTTTTTTATAAGGAATAATGTTTGACAAAAAAACTCTGTAGTATAAAACATTTATAAAAATGAAATTTGAAAAAAAAAATTATGGAGAGTGATATTTTTTGAGTTATTTAAAACTAATTTTGGGTGATATATAATAAAAGGAGAGGGTTTTCGTTTATCAAAATAAAATAAAAAATTAAATATTTTGAGATTCCAAATGAATTGTTTCTAAGGGATAAGGGGCATGGTAAAATTACTGGTGCTTGAATTTTATAATTTCATCAATATGAATTAATCAAATATATAAAATGATGATTTTTTTCCATCATGAAAATTTTCTCAAATCCTTACGTGAATGAATTAATAAATGATAATTTCAAAGAATACATTAATTATAAAACAATTTATCCCATTATGGGTTCCTACACATTAATTTTTACGGTCTATACCATTCTATATATAATTTTAGTTCATTTTTTCATAAAATATAAATTGGTTAGCTTGGTATTATTTTATAGTTTTGAGAACTCAAATATCATTCTATCATTAAAAAACATTCCATTGGAAACCATATTATTGAACTTGAATAATAATTATCACATGAGAAACAACAATTCATCAGAAAATAATGATGCTCTTCAACTCGATCCTTGAATATAGGCGAATCATAATATGCCTACCTCTTTATGAACCTTGGACAAAGTCGAGCACAATTATATACATGACTAGTGGTCCTTCTCAATGATAATAAAATCTATTGAATAAATGATTCTAATATTTATTCAAAAACATGGTTGTTTAAATATATTTTATAATATCGAGTTTATACTTTTATCATAGAACAGACATATGGATTTACATTGTCACATGTTTTTCAAAATCCAAAAAAATCCTCAATCCAAATATTTTCTCAAAACTTCTCACAAATATTTAGTAAATCCAAAAACATTGTTTTATTATTTTAATTCTTAAAATAATTATATATCTCGTCATTTTAACAGATTCTCAATAATGAATGGTTCAATGGGATCCTCATATTATTTCATCAATCACACTTTCATGTTCTAATGTCTCAAAAATATTTGACTATTCCCTTATCGAATAACTAATGGTATCAGGTTATTTATTAAATTTTTATTACCTTTATTTTTACAATTTTCAATAGGAAAAGTTAAAATTTCACATAATAAAAAATCCAAGTTGAAATTATTATTATAATAATTCACAAACAAGTGTATTTTTTAATTTTATCAATACCTAGAAATGTATACTTATTAATTTGACTATAAAATCCATTAATTCACTCATATAAAATATTTTTATAGCCTGAAAAGTAACATTGAGACGCAAAAACTCATGTAAATTAATTAGGAATTTAATTTATGTACATAATAATTGAAAAAAATAGAACATTTTCTAGAATTACTACAACAACATCTCCAAGTGATTATGTAAATTAGGATTGGTAATTAAATATCTCTATTTCATCTGAGATAATATTTAATGATTTTTTTTCAATATTTTAACCTTAATAGTGATTAACCATCAATACAATATTCATATTGATGATATTATTCTTCATGATATAAGGATAATAATATCCTAAAACTACATTAACCATGGCACCAAATATCCTCATGATATTTTTTATATGAAACAGTATATTTATATTCACCCAAAATACATTTTCATATCTGAATTTTAAATATAGAAACATTATTTCTCATCAATTTTAATTATCAATATTTTTTTATATGAATTCATACACAAAATAGAATTTAGATGAGGTTGTTTAAAGTGTTAAAGAATATTGGTGAAGTTATAAACCAATAAGAAGAACTATATTTCAAGAAATATAATTTCATAGGATTTATTAGGATGTTTAATGCGATGTACAAATCCTTAAATAATATGAAATATTAAAAATATCAGAAATTCTTCAAGCATTAAATTCTTTCATGTATGTGATGTCATAAACAAATCATAAAAAGTTATAAGTGATGCTCTAAATAATTATGCAAGACAAATAATGTCACATGGGATCCACAGAAATCATTAAAAAGTGATGGTACATTCTTACTAAGTAATTCGTATATAGATATCATCAATTATTTATGTTTTACAAAACAACACTAAAGACTATTAATGTCAATCGAAATTCAAAAGATTCTATGATAATATATTACAGACCATGACATTGTTTAATTTTAATCTCAAATGAGGAATTCATGATTTCTTCAAAGTCTCGTATAATAACTTGAAATCATATTAAGGAAAATAAAATAATCTAAAAAACATTCCTAAAAACTTCATAAACCCCTATACAAAAAATAATAATTCACATGAACTACCTAATAAAAAATAAAATTCAACATCAATTCAATATGTCACGTCTATATCCATTATTTAATTTTTTTATATACTATATTAACATATATATCATAACTCAATAACTTATTTCTAAAATATGAATTCTGATGACAATCATTAAATCATATCATTTTATCAAATAGAGTTTTCCTGACACTACACTACTAGATAATACTATGTTTTTTGGATAATTCCATCATTTGGAGATATGTAATTGTGGCCAATTTACATAGATGATATCATTCCCAATTTCCTCTTTATCTTCCTTCCCTTTAAATACATCATTGACATCCAAAGAATTAGTAGTTCTCATTACCCATTGATAACGATTTGTTAAATGATTTAATACCATTTTACAACATATTCCAAATCCCAATGGGAGTAACCATTATAAACTTCCACTTGTGATATGGTATGGATGTAAATGATTTATCATCTAGATATCAAAAAACCTGTAATTGTAAAAATATTTTTTGAAAATATATATAGCCTTCTCATTATTGGTAATTTATTCTTGCATAATATTTCATTTAGAAACTATTTACTTGATAAAATAATACTAAATGATTCTGTTTATCACCTTGATTGATGAACCCAATTTTAATGAAAATATATTCCCTTTTAGTTATAATTGATTATAAAATGAATCTCAAAATCAACATTTAAATTTTAATGGTGTACATGAATATAGATAAGCATGATTGAAGACTGTTTCTCTCCTTTATATTATTCATTTATAGATCTTAGTTAATTGTTTCTTTTATTATTATTATTCTAACTCACAAAATTGTCATCGAGAAAGAATGATCCACTATATTTGGATCATAAATTTTTGAAATCATAAACCAAATCTAATTTTGTAAAATCCAACGGATTAAGTTTTTTACTTTTTTGAAATATCATATCATAGAAACAATTCCAGTTGAAATATGTCAATATTCATTTATCTACATGAATACATAACTCTATTGGGTAAATGTATAGTATAAAAAACTTGTTTCATCAAAAATAATAATATTATAATAACAACTTGTAAAGGGAAGGATACAAAATACTTGTCTAATCTAATTTTTATTTAAATAATTTATAATATATTTCATTTTATTTTTTATAATGCTCTACAGTTATATGAATATTTCCAATCCTCTATACCAATCCTCTTCATTAATTTTGTGTAATTTTTTAATTATTTAATAAAAATGAATTTGTTTTTCAAAAAATTTAATCACAAAAAATAATTCATATTTTTTAATATATAAATCACAAATTATATTTACATCTACTTAGTAAAATCATTACAAATACACTCCTTATCAATTGATAAAATCATGTCATTAGAAAAACAATGAAGAAACATCAAGGAAAACGTGATAACATTTTGGATTCCTTTATAGTTTCTATGAAAGAAATATTTATTTGAAACAACCATCCAGAGTAGAATACATGGATCCATGTTCCTATTTCATACCTTATGAAGCCTTATTAATCATCTAAAAATGGTTCAACAATCATCTATAATAAAAACATTGGTATATTAATGAACACATATACCTTGTGAATACTATTTAGTAAGAAATATTTAACCTCCTTGTGATAATATTTTTAGAGTCTATGGTGTTCTAAAAACAAAAACATTAAGATAAATTCATGTCATCCCCCATTACAATGGATTCTTAATTATATATTCACTCCATCTATGAGTAATCATTAAAAACCATATTTGATTTATTAATTTAATCGAAATCTTTTAAGTCATGTTTTTTTCAAAACAAAAAAACCACTTGGTGCCAATATCATTCTTTTTACAGGTCTTGGAAAAATATCCCAAATGAATTACTTTTAATTTAATAAAAATCTGAATTCATAGAATTGATCGACTATTAATTTTCTACTAATTTAGAAACTATTTTTAGTTCAACTGATGTTATTATATTTTGTAATCTCTTGTATACCATCCTACATCTAGTTTGGACTAATTCTTTATAATTCCATTGGATATTTTATTTATTAACATGAAAAATAATTATCTAAAATATATGTCTATGATTTCAAGAATCCTCAACATTATCATTAGTCATATTAGAATTTATATCAACATTCTTGTAATCAGTATATACATGGTATAAAAATTGTATTCATAAATTTTATATTCTTAGCTTCTATAAATTCATATGCTACTCCAATTGTATCCTCTATTGTGGATTAATTTATTGTTGATTAAAACATCCCAAAAATCATCTAATCATTGTAACCTTTTATCCCATCACATATATAATATAAATTTATATTTTTATCATACTATAATACCATCATCAGATATTTCTTCAAACATTCCAATATTAATTCTTTAATTAATATTAAGATGGGGTTTCCAAATTCTTTTGATTGAATCACTGTTCTCATACCACTGGAAAAAATTTCATCACGTCTAATTTTTATCTCACATCTCAAAAATATTTTTTTTATATTGAAATATATATAATTATAATTTATCCTAAAAACATATAGTGTTTATATTCGGGTTACATTACCATTTTGATATCAATAATACTTATATATTTCCTCTATGATACTCTTTTTTATTAGGGATTTATAGGATAATAAAATTGATCTTCATTCCCATGTCTTAAAAGATAATTTTAAAATTAATTAATTATGTACTCCTAAAATATATTTTTCGAATCATCAAAATTTGGTGTCGAAAACTCTTTTTTGACATACCATAAAAATATATTTATACAGTCATGCAAGTTATAATTTTACACTATAAACATAATAGTAGACATAAAAGTGGTGTCATATAAAATGGTACTCAATTAAAAATGAAAAAAGTAGAAGAATCTCTCACAAAACCACGAAATAATAAAATGGTTTAGTTCTAGTGACATGTTGAAAGGAATATCTACTATTGTATGCGATTCAAAGAATATATTTACCTTTTTATGTCACATGGAAAAACACTATTTACCTTCTATATTGGGAAAGGTAAATTACAAAATCATGCTTTGTGATATAACTTTAGTTTCTCTACAAATTGTATCCAAGTATTTTATATAACATATAATTAAAATCCTCTTCACTTATGTACAAATAATTAGTTGGGATATCATGATTAAATAGTTTTCAACTTTTATGTTTTCTTTTTCTTATAGAGATTATTTTTAATAAATATATATTGTTGATAATGTCACAATATTTAGCATATAATAAACAATTTCTATCATTAGATAATATTAATATACTTAGAAGGTTATGTTTCAATCCTTCCAAATAATTATAATTTATAATCTTGAGACTCTTTTATTCAATATTAATAGTATAAATAACTTCTATTCTTGGATGGTTCATTTATGAATTTCATTTTACCTTCATCATGTTATTATATAAATTAGAAAATAATTTTTTTTTGAAAAATATATGAAAAACTACCATTATCTTGAATGAAAATATTTCCATTCTTCCACAATTTCAATTCTACATTAATAATTTATTATTTTTCTCACTAATTTTGAGGTTGAATAATTTTCACCTTTTCATTATTGGATTATTTTATTGGATGTTTAATCAATAAATCCTCTGTATATTTTCCAATTTTTTCATAGATACCATGTTAGATCAAAATGTATATGAAGATGTCTAAATTTTATAGGGGGTGAATTGTATAATTAAAAAAACCATTGTTAATCTCAAAAGAAATTTTTTGTAACGGGGTTAAAAAAATATATTAAAAGAACCACTAAAGTATTTAATTAATGACCATATATTTACCTTGGTTCTGATAATAAAATTACAAAAATCAAGTATATTTTTATATATAAGTTACATGTCAAAATAAAATGATTTTAACTTTATGGAATTTACAATTGTATTCAAAATTTTATTGTAGCATAATAAATGTTTAATTGAATTTATAATAGATATTGAATACAGAAAGAATCATAATAACAATTGTTATGATATATCAGATCAATACAAAAAATAGATAGTCTATCTTAATGTGTACATAATGGTAATGAAGTCAGCCCTATTTAATAAATTATAAAACAATTGTATCATAATCAATGCTATTATGATAAAAAAATACAAATTTATAGAAGAATATAAAAGTATCACTTTCAATTATCTGATATGGAATTAAAAGACTTATAATAAAACAAGTAATAAAATTGAATATACTTGTTTCATCCTAATGACAATGGAATCCAATGGACTAGGAAAAATCCCCATCGTCTTATACATACAATAAATTACTTTATTATCTTACTAGAGAAATCCATTAGTACATATATTAGTCTACCTCGCTATCCTGGAAATCCCTTGATACAATGATCATCATGTCTCACTGTCCTTATGTGTGACAACTGGGCCCCACCCACCAGTTTCCCCGCAGACACGTGGGCCCCACCCTAGATCTCACCCATGTGCCCGAACGGGTTAACTCACTAATGATAGTCCCCAAAGGCCAACACATTCCCTTTATATTGTGTTTTATCATCACTCACACACAACCTGAGAAACATCCCAGGAGGTCACCCACCCTAATCACTTCTCCAGGAAAATCAGGATTAACTGTGGAGTTCTAATCAGGTAGCCTCCGAAAAAGGAAGGTTCTCCTTGTTGACATGAGTCATATCATTTGGTTATTTAACCTTTTATCATTTGGGGGTGTTACAATACCCCCCACCTTTATATCTCAACGTCCTCATTGCAGGCCCTACATATCAACACAGGTAGTGCACCACACTTAAGGCTGGGTACCAGCTCTGATCCCAAATGTCACAATTGGGCCGCGTCCACCAGTTTCCTCGTAGACATGTGGGCCCAACCCTATGTCTCACCCACATGCCAAAAAGAGTTATCTGACTAATAACAGTCCACACAGGCCAACACATTTCATTTCATGTGTGTTTTTTCATCACACACACACACCGTGAGAAACTTCCCCGGAGATCACCAATCTTGATCACTATTCCAGGATATGCACGCTTAACTATGGAGTTATAATCAGGTAGTCTCCTGAAAAGGAAGGTGAACCTTGTTGACATCAGTGATATCATTTAGTCATTTAATATCATGTGATGTTTTCAGGTACTTTTGATGTATCTAAGTACCTCTGTTTTTTAGTAGTGACGAATGGGAGAGTCGGGAGAACGTTAAATTTTGTTTTGAGGTAAATGGAAGTTGCACGGGCGGCGCACGAGTTGTCTGAACTGTGCGGCCAAACCCTGCATAGTTGTTCTTGGAGGTAGTATCTTTCCCACCAGTGATGCATGGTTGGTCTAATCGTGTGGCCAAACCATTCATAGAGTGTATGCCGAGGCAGTAGCTACCGCACGACAAGCGCATGCTTCGTCAAACTATGCGAACTAACCGTGCAGGCACTTAAATGAGATTCTTAAATTGTAGATCTCACTCGTTCTTCCTCTAAGTGCCTAGTTTTGCCTCTTAAGTGGACCTAACTCTTGAGTTTTCTTCTCATAAGGTCAAAGAATTTTCTCCCATCCTTCCAGAGGTGATCCAAATCGTTCTCACAGTTATTCGAAGTCGGATTCTTGAGGTATGTGATCGTTCTTCATCGATCTTGATCGGTTTCTTAGATCTATTTAGATCTACTTCTCCTCTTCTCTCAGTTTCTTAGATCAATGCATGTTATGGGTATATTTAAGTGTGTGGAAACCAAATATGATGAAATTTGGTCTTGATCTTACTAGGATAAGAGATCTAAGGTGGGTTTTTGGAGAATCGGCCTGGGTTTCTTGAGAATTCTTCGACGGTTGTGGTTTTTTGTCAAAACCTTTGAGGTAGGTGGTTCCGTCTTGACCTACCCAAATAATAATCATTGTATTTTATTGATTTATATCAATTTTTTATTTAAATTCAATTTCTTAAAAAAAATCAATTATATTGATAAAAACTCGAATCTAGTGAATCGAGATATTTTAAATGGTTTTGGCATAGAAATTTGGAAAACCAAAATTCCATTGAATTGGGTGTGTTTATAGAAATTTTTTGATTTAAATTGTTTAATTTAAATTTTAGATTTTATGGAAATTATTTCAATTAAATTATTGAATTTAATTTTGGAAATAAATTGTGTGATGATGGAATTGGTTTTGAATGATTTCAAACTGGTTAATATGGCTTAAAAGGAAGTGAGAGAAACCCATTGGTTTTATCTTGTGAAAAAAGGAATGTTTTTAATATAAAAAGTTTTTGTTTTAAATGGAATTAAATTTGAACTTTTGAAATGGATGAATGGTATTGATCGTATTTTAATAATTCTTAAAATACTCCGCCCATCATTTAAGAGCACATGCAAGCCTTAGGTAGTTAGTGAGTTATTTGGATACACTCTATGCTACATCAACATTCTAAAAAAATAATTGCAGCTGGTCACATCCCAAACAGGTTAGTGACATGTCTCATTTGGCCAGTTTCATTGGGATGTGTGTATACACATTTTTCTGAGTTCACATAGAGAGTGAGGAATCCCATAACTTGTTAATACTATCATACCTTTTGGAAGATGACCATGTTTCTCGCTTGTTTTTTTATATTTGAGATATAAATGTATGCCAATACTTTTGAACTGCTTTACATGCGTGCTGAATTTATATAAACTATATTATATAAATTTTTTTCTTAAGACATTGTTTTATAAATATTTCATCATTGTAAAGCCTCTTCTTAATGAAAATTTTCCTTCATTTGAAACTGTATAACATGATTTGTAAAAATATGTTTTTGAGTTTCCAAACATGTTCATTTGAAAATTTAATGATTTTCCTTGGATAATCTATATTTGGAATCTGTTAAAGAATATTTGGGGGTATCCAACAATGCTTAGGCTCACACCCTAATTTTTCTTTCGGGTGTTTGTAGACTTCCATCTTCCAGGATCGAGCAAACGGAATGGACCTCTTGGAGGTGGATCCAGCTATTGATCTTTGGTCTTGGTGAGTTGTGTCCTTAGAGACCTTGGGGATATTTTCACATTTATAGTACATGGGTTGTAGTACTTTGGGATTTCTGTGCCCCTTTTTTATTGTACATTACTCCTGATGGAGTTTCTTTTGTTGTTCATACTATATACTTTCTTTTCATCTGCTTTGTTAGTGGAAAAAGTGTTCCCACATTCATGTTTTGTGATTCCAGGTGCTACTCGTCAAACTGTGGCTAAAGGGAATGCCCTTCTTGCTTTGTCATGCCTGGCTCGGTTATCGGGTTACCTGGGTACCCGGGCTGGTTTGTGACATTATGAGCCCTCGATCGTATTAAGAAGATCAATAATATTGATTATAGATACAAAATAAAAAATGTAACAACCATAAGTAATAATTAGTTCACTAATATATTATTTAGTCCTATCATACAATAGAAAAACAAATTTTGTGTTAGCTCATTATCTCTACATGCGTCTATCACTACATGTTTCACACTATTCAAATGATAAGGAATTTAAAGTAAAGCTTCCAATGTTCATCCTGATCCCCCAACGATCATATTTTCTATCAGTGGTTTTCTTTGGGATTATAAACCTCTCACATAAATGGTCATATTTTAAGAAAAATATATGATATCATTTAATTAATCATTTATAGTGTAAATAGTTTTCCATTACGGTAGAATTTTGTTTTTGGTATTCATGATTTTAAACATTTTTCAGTCCAATGAATTTTCATAAATATTTCATTAAAATTTTCTTTATATGTATGATTGAAATTTTATTGGTTACAATTTCAATTATGATTATAAAATGATTTCTGTATGAAGATAACAGGTAATGTCATTAAATCATATTTGATAAGGGTTATTCTGATCGTTATAGGTTTTGTACCCATTATATAAATTATAATGTATAAATTTGGTTTATATATATAAATACATTATAAATTATTCAATTTATTTCAAAATATGTATGATTTTCTAAAAAATCATTTATAAAATACATTTTACATGACAGTGTTAGTAATTATGTGTCTAAGAAAGAGTTTGTGATTCCAAAACAAAAGGAATGGAGAAAATCACAATGAAATTATGATAAACAATATCACCCTTTTGTAATGAAAAATAATAGAATTAAATAGGAAATAATATTTGAAAAAAACAGATGTCCATTATTCTTTTTCATACCTTCATATTCAAAATTTAAAAATTTATACTTATCTCTCGCTATGTTAATAACTATTCTGAATAAAATGGGGTATACGAATCACTCCCCCATAGGATGAGAACATCCCTAAGGATTATATTCTTTTATTTAGATGTATTCTTCCCCCTTACATAAAACATCTCCCCCTCTATTAAATATTTTATTCCTTCATAATTTTTAGAATGAAATATGGAATAGACATTGAGATAGTAGAAATTTTTTTAGAGGAACAACTATAGAAAATAATGTAATAATGTAATTGATCTTCTAGAGTGAATAAAAGAACATTCAAAAAATAGTATGTAGATGAAAAGACATTTATTAAGAATCAGGTAAAAAATGTTACAACAAGAGTTTAAGAGAATAAATTAATATTTATTCAGCATCAAAGATCTCTCTATTTTCTAAAACGTCATTAATATTTTCATGACTTCTTCAATAATGGAAATAAATTATTTTTGAGGCTTTTTTCTTATAGTTAATATACCCCATCCCCTTGGATGTGAAATATTTTATCCTAGATGATTATTTTTTCTCCAATGAGATTATTTTTATCATCATGAGCATTAACTATTTTTCAGAATACATCTTTCTAATTTTTAAAAGAAACATTTTTTCCTTATAAAACATGAATATTTAAATACCATTGTGCAGATACATTATGTATCCCTGTAAACTTTTGAAATATTGTGTCTAGTTTTCAATTAACATTCTAAACTACGTTGAGAAGTCTACGGTGTTGGAAATGACTTTAGAAAGAATGTTGAATCAATATAGGTTTTATTCCAATATTTCTTGATCTTTTCAAAATTATCATCGTGAATTTTGATATCTATATCACCACTATAAGAACATTTAATAATTTTATTAGATATTTTATATTGAGCCACATGACATTATTTAATGTTCATAAAATATCCCTTTAAAGATATCAATTTTATTGCTAATGATTTCACATAATGTAATTTTTCATGTTGATTATCAGCAATCAAATCAACATTAGTTTATATTCTATGACTCTAGGGAAAATTTTCTAAAATCTATATAGTGTATGAATAATATAGTCAAATCCCTTTGCTATGATCATATTTTGTGATTCTTACTCTAATTTATTGTATTTTAGAGGTATGATGTGGTTGGTAGTAATTTCTTATTAAACTATTTTACATTCTTAATGCATTGACACTGATATTAAATCTTTTCTTCATCCTTATTTTTTATCATATCTTTTATTTTCATCAAAAATCCTTTGACTACCTTATACTTTTCGGTTCTGATCATGTTCAAATTTCATTGATGAAAAATATGTTTCTTTAAATGATGGGGACTTTAGATTATCTTGAATAATATATTTCTCTTTTTTATTTATCTAGAAAGATAAATCTTTTGAGGAATCCTGAAAATACCTGAAAAAAATTTACTAGATGGATGATCAGCATTTTGATTTTCATCGCCAACTAATTAATCATAATCTTCTTTTTATTTTTATTCTTCTTCCTCTAATTATTCTTCTAGTAACTGTTCTATTTCATGGAACACATTATCTTTTTGAACACAATCAGTAGCATTTTTTATAGTATCATATTTTAGAGAACCTTCTTCCATTTATTTTTTAAAAATTCAAGAAGTATTGACTTTAATATTAAATTACAATTCCCAATAAGAATTGATTAATTGTCTAAAACAATATATATTACATTAAATCTAATAGAGGGATCATCATTATAGAAAATAGATAAATAATGATATGGAAATTGGCAATCTGATTTTTTTAAAATAATTATATATTTGAAGAAGATATATCAACTCTTTTAATAAATTTATCACATAATTATGATTTTGGAAGCATCATATTTTGTTACATTTACTTTTCATGTATCTCTAGTATTTATTCACCATGTATCCTTAAGAAAAGGAATTGGATATATTAACCTTGATCTAAATATATCCTCCATTTCTTTTATCCTTTATCCTTATCCATTCATTAAGAAATTATTTTATCTATTTAATTTGTTTCTACTCATCTGTTGGAGAAAGGGAGGTTGCCATAAAATTTTGAACACCCTTTAATTCTTTCTTTTTTCTAGAAGAAGGTTCTTCTTCTGATGTATAAACAAGATTATTATTCACATGTAAATTTGACTAGGAATGAAAAACAAGAATCATTTTTTCCATTATTTCATCAGTTATAAACACAATCTTTTCCCTAACAATTTAAGACATGATTCCTAAATGAAATGATTCATGCCTGATTCAATCATATTACTTATCAATACTTGAATCATTATAATTTTATACTTCATTATTCAAAACATGATATTATAAATTGTTAAAAGATTAATACCATCCGAATTAATCATTGTTAGGTTGACCAAGTAATCCAAAATAATGATATCATCTACTTTTTATATTTCTCTATCTCCCCTTATTGGAATAAAAAGTCCTTGAATCCATCAACCTATTTCACTATGGTTTAGAGTGAGATGAGTATCCGTACATGGTTCAACATCAGATACATTCTTTAAAAAATAAATTTCATATCATTCTCTGTTAAATGTATTCTAGTTATCATGTAGTTTATGAGATGTGAAAAATTAATCTTCTTTATTAGAAATACTAAAGAAAAATATATCTTCCCTAGGGTTGATCTTTTACTGTATCTAGAAAACATATATTTTCTATCTTCATAAAAAACATTAAATAACCATAAAAATATTTAACCAAATCAATGTAAAACATATCATAATAGATATATTATAATTCCACTCATAGAGACTTCCAACCATAGAAGTCTATTAACATTATAAGATTTGAATAATACTATTTATAACAAGATCATTCTACAAACCTTTCCCATAAATGATACTTATTGTTGAAAACATGTAAATGTTCTAACAGATTTGGAATTGATACCAATGATTCGAACATAGAGAATATAATTCAGTTTATAGAAAATACAATTAGGTAGTTATATTAGGAAAAAAATTGAAATAACTAATGTGGGAAAGGGGTTTCCTTCGTAAATAGGCACTTGATGTAAAATTTGGTCTTCTGAAAAAATCTTATAGTTATTATTTGAGATAACTAATATGATAGTTCAGAATATATTAGAGGAAATATTATTTTCTAATTTATACACATGAGATTTTTTAAAATGTTCTTTATCATATTGAGTGACTACAGAAACATGGAAACAAAATATATAAAAAACTACAAAAAAATAAAACTAATTATAATGGAGTATTGTTAAAGTATAAAATGAAATTAAATACCTTCTAAAGTGGATTCATCAGTATTATATGCTTTTATTATTTTTGTATAAAAATATATATTATGATAGTTGAAGATAACCTAAATAGTTGAGTATATTTAATATAAAAACATAGTATAATAATTTTAATAAAAAATTCATTATTATGAATTAAATTTAAAATCATTAATATTATTAAACATAAATTTTGAATCAAAATGTGAACATGATAAAATTTTCAAATCTTATTTAATACTCAAATATGATGAAATTTCCAAATCTGATTTCAATCTCTAAGATGATAAATTTTTAAATATGACTTAAAATTCAAATATGATAATTTTTTAAATTATAAAAGAAACTTGTTTATAAAAAATTTATAAATATACTTTGAGTTCCAAAAAACTCATTACGATGGATTTCTAATAAAACATAAAAAATTTGAACACCTTGGGATTTTTGGAAAACTAATGCTAGAAAATTTAAAAATATCATATATACCACACTATGAAAATTAGTAACATAATATAAATATATGGATAAAACATAAATTATATATTAATAAAAAATTTACATTAATCATTTATTTCTGTTGTTTAATGTATTCAAATCTATCAAAAGTTAAGGGTTTTATAAAAATTTCATAAAGGTTTTTCTTCTATTCTGAAGAATTGTAAAATGATATCACCTTTTTTTTATGGTCCCTAATAAATTTGTGCCTAATATCTATGTTTTTTTCATGAGATATATATGCATGGTTTCTATTTAATGATATTAAATTAGTGTTATCACACAGAATTAGACTTTTAGTAAAACCCATCACATAATCTGTGAGTGTGTCTTACATCCACAATACTTGAGATCGATAACCTCCATCTTCCACATATTATACATAAATTTCGGATAGTGTTAGTGTGTTTTATTTGTAACTTGACAATGAAACAAATTAATATCATAAGAAATTAAATTTTATGGATCTATTTTTTTATCTATTCAATAACAAATAATTTCATCATCTGGAGATCTTATTAATTCAAAAACATATACATAAGAATAAAAAACCCATCAATCCATACATCCATTTAGATGATTAAAAAGTCCATTTTATAGATTTAAAATGGGATTCCTTTGGATTTTAATGATACCTTACACATATGGATACTGAAAACATTAAGTATGGGAAACAATTTTTTATGTACAGTAAAGTTCCTATAATATTTGTACAGATTGTTTGATCAATCTGTTTCATGTATTCATCAATATCAGGTGAATTTGTGGAAAAAATTGGTGAACCAATAAAATTATAATGTTCACATCCATGATTATTTGTAATAACATTTATATACATATGTTCTGATATGTCAGTACCATCTTCTTTTTGAGAAATTTAAAAACCAAGAAAGAATTTCAACTCTGAAATCATACTCATTTCAAACACATATTTTGTAATATACTTCAAGGAATATATTTAATATTCGTTATTTGATCATATTATAATGCCTTCAATATTTATTTGAAAAAATATAAAATTTTTATTAACTTTTTTAACAAAATGAGTTTGATTAGCAGTTCCCATAACATAATTATTTTTTGAAAATTATCATGTTAATCTATCATACAAAACTCTAGGGGATTTTTTAACACCATATAATGATTTTTTATGTTTTTAAAAATATTCAAGATGCCTTGTTTCTTCAAAAAAAGATTTTTTTTCAAAAAAAAATCCTCTTGTACATAAGTATTAAAGAAAGAACTATTAAAATCCATTTGAACATGATTGGATTTAAATGAAGCCACAAATTCTAATCGAATATGTATAAATTCAAGTAAAGCTACCACAGAATTGGTTTCTTCATAATATATTCCCTCTCGGTGATTATATCCTTTATAAAAAATAATTTTTTTAGTTAATATTAAATTTTAATCGAACCTATTTCTAAACAATCACTTTACTCAAAATATAGAAAATTTATAGGTCTTTAAACTATGGTTTGGAAATTATTTATTTCAAATTAATTAATATCAACATACATATCCTTAAACAAATCCTCATCACTTAAATTCTATTCATCATTTTTATTTTTAAATTGAAATTGATAATCAATATATTCTTTTTGATCTCTTAAGGATCTTCGAGTCCTGACTAGTTGATTCATATCACCAAAGATGTTTTCGATAAGATGATTCCTAAAAACACTCACATGGATTTTTTAAAACATGTTCTTAAATATAAGGTAGAACATATTCTTAAGTAAACTCTTCAATAAAATATTTCTTGAGTATTTTTTATATTATAAAAATCATTTATCAAAGGTAGAAAATCAATTTTGGAAAACACATATGTGGATGTTGGTTTTGTTTGTTAAAAAATTCGTTCCAAGAAATTTAACATGTATATTTTCCTTAATAGTGAAATAATTTTTATTAAAAACCTTATATAACTTTGAAGTAGTGGAATAACCTATCAATATACCTTCACCGGATCTTGGTGTGTATTTTAGCAGGATATTTTTCATATTGGGAAGAATACTTTTTTTCCAAATACTATAAAGTATGAAATATTTCGTTTTTAACATGTCCACAAATCATAAAATGATTTATTAATAAAGTGTCAAAATAAAACAATATTTTTAGTATAGAAAGTAGTTCTATTCATTTAATCCCAAAAAAATATAGAAAATGAGTATTCGTTGAACATGGCTCTTATTATTTCTGAAAAAATGGGATTTATTCTTTCAACATCCCTATTTTTAGGATGTATTTTATGCAATGAATTGTTCGTTGTAATGTATTTTTTATTAAAAAATTTATCGAAATAAAAATTCAAAAATTCCTTACCATTATCGCTAAAAATAGTTCTTTTTTTATGAATTTGGTTAGAAATTTATCTCAATAATAAATGGATTCAAATATCATTATTATAAAAAAAACCATGTGTTTATAGTGTGATCATAAACTAAAAGATTTACATATTACTTTATCAAATACTCCTAGATTGTGTAGGACCAAATAATTCAATGTTCACTAACATTTAATCATTACACTTAGAGACTTCACAGATATATTTAACACTTGACTTTTGGGCATAGCATATTGACAAGGGTCACATAATTTATAAAGAATAAAATATATGTTTTGATATATCCTTACCAATTTTCATATTTAATTAAATCAGTTTTTATGGTTTTTCTATCATACCATTATATTACATAACCATTATTTATCTTTTATTTCACTAAAAAAATCTTTTTATTTCCTCTTATGTTCTTCACAGTCTAGTGTATATATATTCTCATGCTAATTGGTAGAAAAAATGAATTCATCCATGTATTAATGTAATACACATTTATTATTCCTAAAAATCACAAGGTATCATTCATCACATTATTAAACTTTTCTTATAAAGATGTACTTTGTAAATTTTATAATCAAATCCCGTCAAAATAAATATTTTGAAATAAGAATAATAATACCTAAACTGATAATCTATCCTTGATCATTATCTCCAAAAGTATCTTTTCTGCCATTTATATTGATCATATTTTCATGAAATATTTGTTTCTAGTCATATTCCTGTAAAACCCACTATTCATGTACCAAGTATTATTTTTATTGGTACTTAATTTTTTAACCTACAAACTAAACAATTATAGTTGTGGAAACCAAACCTTATTAGGTCCAAAATTCTTCAAAAAACAAATTTTTGTAACCCACATTTTTTTCTAAAATCGAATTTTTGAAATCCTAGGGATATAATTTTGTTAATGGAAAATTTATTATTCCAGTGGTAACATTTCTTTCATTCTGTGAAAATGGGTGCATATTTTGGAAAATATTAATTACTAATAAAAACAAGAATTTGATGCGTATAAAGTATAGCTAAACTAATAAAATGAGGATGAATTTTTTAATGTACCTTATCAAAATTTTTTTTTCCAATATAAAGATTAGACAATTGATTAATTAGATAAAATTTCAAATTTTATTTTAATAAGTAAATCATTATCTTCAAGATTATTTGATTCAGAAGTGAGCATATGTGAACCAGTTTATATTGAATTATTTTTATCAATTTCATTTTATAAATAATTATAAATAGTTTGTTTTTGAAAAATAGTTTTATCAGGATATTTTTGATGATCTAATACATATTTTATTCAAATTTATATCCATTATTTTCCATTAACATGATTTTTTTCTATGTTTCCAATATTTATTTTCATTGATTTTTGATAAAATAGATAATTCATTATAAGAATATGATGTATTATCCTCTAGTATGCAATAATTTTCATCTAAGAAATTATATTATTTCTAAGTATGGTAATTATAATGCAAATACATATTAGTTAACATTTCAACATCATGTACCTTATCCCAAAATCATTTATTTTTATAAGTTATTCTAGGAAAGTGACCAATATTTCATTTCATATAATTTTCATTATCAGAAGAATCACCTAATGAGTCACCTCCACTATCACTCTAGCAATCCGTAGCTTTCAGAAAATTCATGTCTCTTGACATGTAATTTTCTTTTATTTCTTTTAGTATACATTTCCATTCTAATATTTATTTTTTATTTGGAACATCAAGTATTATATGCCTATCTTTCTTACATTCATAGAATTAAACTTATAATAATTCTTTTCATTTTAACCTTATTGAATTTTTGTAATGATACAAAAAATAATTATTACATATAATCATGTTCATTCATCATGAATAATTAGGAAAATCATTTTCATTATGTTCATAATCATACGTATCAGATTGAACAATATTGTGTTTCCTTTTAGATTACTTTACCACTTTTTATGGAGTCTAAACATTTGTAGAAACAATATTAGAATTAAATGAAAAACCATTATTTTTCATTGTTGATTAATCTACATATCCTTTCATCCAATTCTCATATTTTAAAATATTACAAAACAAATCATCAATAGTGAATTTTTTTATCTTACTTTGTTCATCAATAACTATTCTATTAGACTAACTATCATTGGACATAATATCAATTATCTTTTCATCAAGAATTTGTTCTTCTAATATTTTATCTATCATAGATTGTATAATATTAAAAATAATCATAAACTTTTTTGAACTTTTACAAAAGGTTCACAATAAGGAAATTTATATTCATTATAGTCATCACAAAGTATTGATATTCTAGTTTCAATGACATTCGAGTTCCAAATTGAATAAATTCACACATTTATCAGATACTATTATCTACATTACAAGAATAAATTTATCTATATATGATTCTTTTCATATATAAAAATAAAGTATTTATTACCTTTTAATTCAACTGATATTTCTACTTTTCATTATTGGTAAAAGTTATAACTTCATTATCATGTATTTTATAAGCACCAGTCTACATTACAAAATTAACCACTCCTATGTTGATCACAAAAGTCACAACTCTTTCTTTTGAATATTCATAATAATTTTCATCAAAAAATTTCTATAACATGGTGTTGATATTAACAAGGTATATTATATTTAATCATTTCATATTTCAGAATAGACAAAAAATAAATATTTTCTAAAATTCACATTAGTGTAAAATATTTTTATAAACTAAAATTTGATAATAAAATTTAGACTAACTTGAAATATTATAGAAATAAAAAATCAAAAATTATATCATAATTGGAATACTAAATTGATTACAATTTCTAAATCAATATTTATATGAAGATGGCTACATACAAGAGGGGGAATGAATTGTAAATTTATTTTTTTCAGATCTCAAAATGAAATTTTCTAAACATGTTAAAACAAATCATATTTAAAATACCTATTATGTTATTAAATTGTAATCTAACATAGCCCATGGGATAGATAATAAAATTATTACAATCAAGTTTATTTTGATATGTAATTCACATGTTGTAATGAAATCAATATATCATTAATTAATATATAATCAGATTCATTATGTGGTAGTAATATAATCAATAATTAATCATATTAATATTAAAAATTGAATAAAAAAATTCGCAATCACAATGGTTATGATATTTTAGAGTAAAAAAAATTAATTCTATCTAGAGGCATATAAAATCATAATGAAGAATTCATAATGTAAAACAGAGTAATACAAATATATCATAATTAGTGCTTTTTGATAAATAATATAAAAAGATAAAGATTAATATAAAAGTATCATTTTCTATTATATGTAGCAGAATTAAAAGACTTGTAATAAATAAATTTATGTAATTTAATACAGTTAGTTTATCCCAATGGGTATGGTATCTAAAAACCTATGATAATGGTCCAATATTTCATACATATACAAAATTATATCTTTCTATTACTAGAGAAAGTCAATGATATAATGATCAGTTTGTCTTGCTATCCTAGTAATCCATGATACGATGATTGGTCTATCTCATTATCCTAGTGAGCCCTCAATAGTATTCACGTGATAGATCATTATAATTACAAAAATGAACTCAAAAAGGTTACATGTATAGGGAACAAGTTGATCAATATTGTATACCTTATATCTCTCAGACATCCACAAAATCCTCAAATTGTTATCTGATTGTCTCAACATGTGTCTATTACTACATCTTGTGAACACTTTAAAAAACCAATAATTTATAGGGATGCTTATAATGGTCATCTTTATCTTCCAATGGTTATATATTATTCATGTTTTTTACAATAAATTTGACATGGGACACTTCAATGATCATATTATAATATAATGTATGACATTGTTTTTAATAATTTATGGTGTAAAATATATTCCACTACAGTATACTATAGTTTTCCATATTCATAATTCTAAAAATTATTCAATCAATTTGCAAACTCCAAGAATCAGAACATCTGGATTCAGTACAAAAACATGATGTGTAATTTCTAATAAAATAGAATTGAAAAATACACAGTACATTGTACAATCAATTTAAATTTGTAGTCTATGTTCTAGATAATTTGAAAACAACTGACATACAATAAATCAGAGTTTTCAAAAATAATTACAATATAACTAATTGGATTCATTTTCATTAGAACCATAACTACCATTTGAATATATATGGAATCCTATGGATTTATTTTAATAAATTGGGATGTGAAAAAAATCTCTATAAGGGACATAAAAATAAATAAATAAATCATTTTTCCATAAATACCTATATAACATTTTCATTTGACCACAATCATAATAACATTAATTATGAAAACAAGATATTATCATAATAGAATCACAAGTGTAACTAAAACATATTGGTAACAAGGGAAATTACATACCTCACATTTTAACCTTCACGAATACCATATGATGTAAATGCTATAGATACCATACAATATAACTCTCATTACTACCTTATAATGTAACCCTCATGACTAAATTATAGTGTAACCATCACAGTTACATTTGGAGTAACCATTTGGTCAACCTCCAACATAATCATTCCCAATGAATTGTAGGAAAATTTAGGTCCTGCCATTCATCATAACAAGGCCCAAGAATAAGAAATAAAATTATAAATCATTAATAATTTCATAAAAACTTAACTTTTGAATTTTATAATATTGATTTTAAAATAATATTTTAAAGTAAATAACTTGTAAAAATATCATATAGCTGATGTGAGACATAAAAGAGTTAATGGAATATGTATATAAATGGTAAATAAAAATAATTAATCATAATATAAAAATAATTAATCAAACAAAATAAATTAATAAAACATAATTAATGAAGTAGAATGTTAACCCAATGAAGGGAAATTTGGTTATGAATTTCTTTACCACACGTTTGTCTTATAGAAAACATGTTTAAGACTCTTGTATAGTTAAAAGAGTGTAATAAATACCATAAGTAAAAATATTCAAATTTATGACACCTTATGTGATCATTTTATAACATTATTCCTTCCTTTTATTAACATTATTTTGTTCATTACATTGTTTCATGTGAGTTCATTACATGATTACCATGAAAGATTTGTAGTGGATTTTCTAGTCACATGGAAAATAAATTTCAAGTTGAATAATATGGTATTCAGATGATTAATGAATATTTAATGATACAATAAATCATTTTTTAATCATTTATGATGATGATTCATTAGATAAAACATTAATGATATTTGTTTAGAACAATTTTTGCGGTGCATCGATAATCATGAAATTGTTTTATTATATAATTTAATTTTTTTCATAGAAGTTCAATCCATAACTTAAAAGAGGTTACATAATACAATTTTAGTTTTTTTTCAACCCTCATGATGGTTTTCGAAAGTGTTTTGAAGGATTCAATTTAAATTGACAACACATAATCCATGATTTAGGATAATGACACATCACAAACGGTGTCTTCATAAGAGTTGGAGGAGATGAGGTAAGATGATGAATTTATTCCAAAATCAAGATAAAATCCATAATATATATGATTATACATATTTTATGCCTATATGATAAGTTTAATGAAAATAGAGTATAAAAAAAATTAAAAAAAACACAGGAATAAGAAAGGGAGATTTTACCTCTTGATCTCTTCTCCATGAGGTCCTTCATAAGGAATTTAATTTGTGCCTTTTAGTGAGACCATTAGGTCTTGGAAATGGGGAAGAGACATGGTAAGGATATTTGGAATATCATAGACAATTCTCAAATCATGAGAGGTGTCAGAGAAATAGGGGTGAGGGTTGTATTTATAGTGGAAGATAGAAAGAGATTTATATAATTTGAATCATTAGTTTGATTTTTTTTACTGAATAACATGATTAGTCTTGATTCATGTGACCCAGAATAGTTTTATGTGCATGTGAGTTCGGGACAAGTGTGTTTGCATCATCCTTGAATAAAATATGAATTAGTAAATAATGTATTTAGCATTTATCATAATTTAGATTATTTTACTATTCCTTAATAATTAATGAATTTTAGAAAAATACTAAAAAATCAGACCAACAATTTTTCAATATGTAAAATTAAAAATGAAACTCAATTTTTTTTGATTAATTTTAAAAATATTTATAATTTAATATTAAAATAAAACAACATTTTATTAAGAAAAAATCTGAACTATAACTGATTTAATATCACCATGAAAAATTAATCAAGATCTTGTTATCTTATAACATTAAGAATATGAAATAATAATATGAATTACTATTCCGAAGGTTCATAATAATATTAGAACTACTATTCATATGGGTATGTTACTATTCACCAAAAAAAAGTTGGTTCTACCAAATTATAAATAACATACAGATCACAACATTAGATGAACGTTTTTTTGAAATTCAAATCATTAAAGAAGAAAAATTATTTTTAAATGATATATATAATGATATAATTAAAAAGTATAAATAATTTCAATTTTTTAAATCCTTAGGGTGTTACATTCTCCCCCACCTTCTTTGGAAATTTTTTCCCATAAATTTAATTTAATTATTAAATAAGCGAGTGTACATTACCCTCACTTCATTTTCATATTCCCATAGTGCTTCTTCAACCATGTTTTTTTCTCCAAAAAACTATTTCATGGTGGATTGCCTTATTATACAATACATGCTCTCTTCAATAAGGAAATCAAATAGGCATCTCATTATAATAATATGACAACCCTAATATTTTAGTACATAATTAAAGAAAATTTATTTCATAAACATAATTTTATACGTCATAAGTGATTGAGAGTTCTAGTGTATTTGGGGATTAGGATCATTACATAAGAATATAAAATATGAAATAAAACATCTTTATTGAAAAAATCCTTTACATGACCACTACATTCCCTCGTACTTAGAATTGCATGGTATAACCTGAGGAAATGCATAAGAAAAAGGTGAGCTATATAGCCTAGTTAGGGCTTAATCATGGAATAACATTATCAATAAAATACATGTTAGATAATAGGCTTTTCAATATATCCCAAGAGATTCATAAACATAAAGGCATGATAAAGAATGATAATCAATACATGGGAATGTGGCAACAACACTTAACATGGAATTACCATGAGCTGAGGCTCATTGCACATGGAGGATGAGTAAACCCACATTTCACATGAAGCATGAGTAAACCCTCATTGTAAATAAATTATCATGACTAAACACCCATTTTACATGATGTATCATTATACTATAATTTACCCAATGCATTACATTGCTATAGGGGCGCACTATTCTTAAAAATTTCATTTCATGCATAAGTGTGACACATAGATCATATAACATGGATTCATAAAAAATAATCATTTATTCCATGATAAAAAAAATATTGAATTCATTAATTAAACCTTATAATCAATATTTAAGTGTTCATAAAGGTAAACTCCCTTGATAGTGAAATTTGTATAGTATCCACTACACAATTAAATTGGCGTGGAAAATCGGTTCAATTTTGGCAGCGTAACAGCGTGATGTAAGAATTCATAAGAAAGGATGATGATAGAGAAAGGGGTGTCTCATTATATGTACATGAAATGGACATTAATTGGGTCATATAGATTCATGTACCAACAATTTTAATGGAATTTAGATTCATTAAACAAAATAATTTCTTGAATGTTTGTGAGGAGAGCTAAATTTCTTTTGGAATTACTACATGGAAACGGGTGTTCATGGGAAGCATTTATTGAGATTGAAATGGGTCTCTCATAATTCAAACATAAATAGGGAAGTATGGGGGAGGTGTGAAACCATACCCCATCATTTATAATTGAAATTAAAGGGGCATAAAAACATTAAGATAATTGGACAAAAATGAAAAAGGAAGAAAAACCCTTACATAGAAGTGTGCTTCCATAGGCATGAGAGTGGTATGAGAGTGGCTTTGTGGGAGCTTGGGGAACCTTAAGAGGATTATAAATAGTGGAGGGTAGATGTTGGATGAACTCCAAAGGCTTTGAGTGAGGAGGAAGTGTGATATTTTTTGTGTTTATATAGGAAAGGTGAGTGAATTCTTTATTATTTAGGTTTGAGACACCTTAAATTAAAATAATCCAAACCCCATACCTAACCATGTTTTTTGGAATTTTTTTAGAAATGGGAAGTGAAAAAATATATTTTATAAGGCCAGAGTCCAAAAATTTTAAAATAATGGAGTTTCTTATGTGGAGGTGAGTCACACTCTTTAAGAAAATAATTTAAAAAGGCAAAATGATTAATAAGTCGTGAAGGGTCCACTAAAGCTTTGTACAATAAATCAAAAAATCCCAAAATCACATTTTTTAAATGGTATAACATATATTGGACAAACATAATGTTTATAGTATTTTATTACATCACTATTGGGTCATTATGAGGTAATTAAACACATTATATATTTAAACGGTATTTAATTTTTACTCAAAAATTTGATAGCCTCAGAAAATTATGAAAAAATCACCATTGGAAAATTTTTAAATCTAGATTCCATAAATAATAATAATTTTATCTAATTAATTTTTTAAATATGTTAATTTTTACTTTTAAAATAAAAACTGATATTTATCGAAAAATCATGGGTTTTTACAAAAATATCTTTTAAACCTTAATTAAAATTACAATTGCATTGATAAAATTATACGATCATTTATATTTAATAATAATTTATTTAATAATAATAATCATATTTTATTAAAAAATTATGTAATTAAAAAATCCATTAATTCAACAAAATATATTTCTTGTTTGAACATTATTTAAAAATATTATTTGTGCTTTAAAAACATTTTATAAGGTAAAAATAATAAAATGAAATTATATTCATTATTATATTAAAAAATAACACATATACTAATAATGTGAACATCTTGTAACATAACACCTTATAACACCCACATAAGATCGAAGGGTATGATGTGCGATGGTAACTGACTCTTGGGGTGGCTCAGATAACATTGCTCGGGTGGTAATCTCTATCAACTTCCACTTCTCGCGTAGGTTGTTCTGCTCGAGCATAACGTATTCAAGCTCGGTTTGTTATTGTTCAAGATAGAAGATCAATGATGACACCTCTTTTACGAGCTCTGACAAATGGGCTTTTTATGGGGAACGTCTACAGGATGAGGACATTGATTCCTTTGTCTGAGTAAATTGGATTTGTTAAAGCCCTATATTTATACTAATCATGTGATTACTGTTCAATGGCTATATTGGAAACGTTCATAATTCATAATAGTATTTAAAAATCCAAAAACATATAACCAAATTAGTTTAAATTTTATATAAACATTTTACATAAAGAGACATTTAATTAGATCAAAAGGGATTTCCATTAATGAATGTTTGGGTCGTTACAATCTTCACCCGATAAGAAATTTCATCCTCGAAATTTCCATTTTACCACACTAAAACTGATGTGGGTAACTCTGCTTCATCATTTCCTTTGATTCCCACATCGTTTCTTCAAACTTTTGGTTTCACAACAACACCTTGATGAGCGGAATTGTCTTATTTTGTAGAACTTTTACTCTATGATCTATGATCTTCAGTGGTTTCTCCTAATAAGAAATGTCATTTGATAACAGTACCACCTCTGAAGAGAGTACAATTGATGGTTCTAGTATGTATTCCCTTAATAAGGATACATGAAAGACATCATGTAATTTGGCCTTGGTAGGTGGAAGTGCATGTTGATATGCCACAACCCCGACACGATCAAGAATCTCAAAGTGGCGGATGTACCTCGGACATAACATACATTTCCTTCCATATTTCAAGATCTTATTCGACAAAGATAATCATAGAAATACAATCTCTCCAACTTTAAATTCAAGTTATTATCGATGGTTTTATGCATAACTCGTATGTCAACTCTGGGATGCCTTGATATGCTGTGGAATGGTTTTAACCTTCTATGCCATTTCTTTGAACATTTCTGGTCGAACTAGCTTACGATCAACAACCTCATTCCAACACTTTGGTGTTCTGCAACATTTCCCATAAAGGGATTCATATGGTGTCATTTGGAGCTCGATTGGAAACTGATATTGTAAGAGCATTGAACCAGAGGAAGATGTTGATCCTATCCTCATTTAAAGTCCATTGAGCATGCTCTAAACATGTTCTCAAGTGTTTGGATAGTCCGCTCGGATTGTCCACCATTTTGAGGATGATATGACATACTGAAGTTCAGTTTTGTATTCAGATCATGTTAAAGACTCTACCAAAACATAGTTGTGAATCTTTGATCTCGATCAGACTCAATATATAGTGGTACTCCATGCAGCCATACCACTTCCATGATTTATATATGTGCCATTTTATCTAATAAGAAATACTTTTTAATAGCAATGAAGTATTCATCCTTTGTAAGACGATCCACAACAACCGATATTGCATTGTTGCCTTTGGATGTCTTCAGATGTCCGGAGAAAAAGTCCATGGTGATGTTCTCCCATTTCCATTCTGATATCGGAAATTTTTGCATCATCCCCTCAGACTTCTGCCTCTCTTCCTTCACATGATGACACACCAGGAACAATGATGTATATTTAGTGATCTCCTTCTTTATATTATCCCCCTAATAATTCTCTCAATGATCTCAATACATCATTGTGTTTACTAGGTGAATAGAGAAATTTGAACTATGTACATCATCCAAAAGTTCATTCTTCAGCTTTGTACTAGATGAGACACATATTCTTTTCCCAAATCTCACCATTCCTTCTTCATTAACATTAATCTCCAAAGATTTACCTTTTTTGATATCTTCAAATTTTTCTATAATTCCCACATCATCCTTTTGAGCATCATTTAAGCTTTACAAAATTGTTGGTTGAGAAATAATTTGTGAAAGGATTGATGATGTTCCATTCATTATTATTCCCATGTCCTTCTTCATAAAATATAAGAATATTGGATCCTTTTCAATTATCATAGATGATAGAGTCACTGGGTCCTTTTAACAAAGGGCATCTACCACATTTTTCACTTTCCCATGGTGGTAATGGATTGATCAGTCATAGTCTATGATCAGCTCTTACCATCTTCGTTGGTGCATGTTCAACTCTTTCTATGTGAATATATACATGAGACTTTTTTGCTCCGTATATATTTCACACAACTCCCCAAAGAGATAATGCCACGAAATTTTCCAAGTAAAGATCACTAAAGCCAACTCTAGGTCATGTCTTGGATAGTTCTATTTATTAACATTCAATTACCTTGAAGAATAGGCAATGACATTGTCATTTTGCAACAACACACATCCCAAACCCTTCATTGAAGTATCAGTGAATAACACAAAAAGTTCCCCACATATGGGTAAAGTGATCAGGGGCGCAGTGATAAGCCTCTTTTTCAACTCCTTGAATCTTTCTTCATGTTCATCACTCAAATAAAACTTTACACCCTACTAAGTTTTCTTTGTAAGAGGGTTAGATAATCGTGTGAAATTTCTCACAAATCGTCGATAATATACAGTTATCCCAAAGAAGCTACGGATATATGTTACTAATGTTGGTCTCAACCACCCATAAATTGAATTTTTTTGAATGGATCCATAGATATCCAATTTCTTGTAATGTTATGGCCCAAAAATGAGACCTTCTTAAACCATAACTGACACTTTTTTTACTTTTCATAGAGATTCTCCTTCTGTATGTTCTCTATTATAGTTCTTAGATACTCCTCATGACCCTCCGTGGTTTTGGAGTATATCAGAATATAATCTATAAGGACTATAACAATTTTTTCAAGGTAATCTCTGAAGACACTATTCATCAATTTGATGATGTTTTCTTGAGAATTAGTGAGTCTGAAAGGTATTAATATGAATTCACAGTGCCCGTATCTTGTATAAAAACAATCTTGAGGATATTTTCCTATTAAAACTTATTTGATAATATCCCAACCGCAAATATGCCTTGGAGAAGTATTGTGCTCCCCACAGCTGAGCTAATAAGTCATAAATTCATGTGAGAGGATACTTTTTCATTATCCTAATTTTTTTAGGCTCGCGATAATCGATGCAATTATGCATTCACCCATCCTTATTCTTAACGGACAAGGCTGGTGCACCCCGTGGTGAAGCATTTGGGCATATAAACCCTGTATCCAGATTCTTTTGTAGTCGTTTCTTCAGCCTCTCAAGATCCACAATATCCATTCTATATGGATTCTTGGATATTGAAAATGCCCCAAGTATAACATCAATTGAGAATTCAACATCTCTTCTAGGAGGAAGACCAGGCAATTCCTCAAGAAACACTTCTGTGAATTCCATCATAATATGCAGGTCTTCTAGTTTGGTTGCCTCCTTAGACTCAATCATCTGAGCCATATACACATGCTCATTGGGCAGTAATATCAATGCTTGAGAAGATGAAGCTAAAGAAGATTCATCTTCCTCCTTGAACTTGTATAGAATCGGGGGTCGATTATCCACATGGAGTGTGATTTCCCTCTCACGGAGATTTATGTTTTTTCCATATAAGGAAATCCAATATATGCCAATAATTGCATCAAATTATACTAGAGGGAGTATAAAGAGGTTTTTTGGGATGTTAAATCCATAGATTATGACAGGGGAGGAGTTATATTCATCGGATGTAATGATTTCCCCATTTTCAATACTCACCGACATCTTCACTTCAATGATTTGTGGTGGTGGTGAGATTGTTCTACAAAACATTTGAAACATAAAAGATTATGTACAACTTGAATCAAAATGTATGTTCTCTATTTGTGAATGAATATCTAGAATACTAGTCACCACTTCGTTTTAGGGGTTCACTTCATTAGTAGTGATTTCAAAAGCTCACCTTGCTGCCGTGGAGTTTTTTGGTTGCCTCTAAAAACCGTTGTCGTAGGGAACTGATTTGAAAGTTTCCATGGTTCTTTTATGTTTTAGAAATGAACCATGCATTGAGGATCAAACATCACATTCCTCTCTTATGTCGCAGTTGTGGGTCTTTCTTGACAATAGTTTATAGCCATGTTCCCTTCTCTTAAACACCTAAAAGTTTTTCATGTACCCTTTAGGCAATTTCCGGGGTTCTTCTTTCTGCACCTTTGGAAAGTGGGATGTTGCAACTTTTTATCACCATTGGATTTATCCATTATACCACCATTATTTAAGTCCACCTTACACTTCTTATCCCTATGATACCTTGGAGATTCTCCGATCTCCATTTCGACCATGAGGTCAAATCGGACAATTTCCTCAAAGTTGTCAATGCTGCGGATCGCCAGAGCTTTCTACAGACTAGGTTTCAGCCCAACGAAGATGCGGCAAACCTTCCATCTGGGGGAAATGACAAATATATAAGCATATAGTGCAATACTTTTGAAGTTTTCCTCAAATACTCAAACATATTTTTCAACTTTTTGCTTGAGGGAAATGGAGTCCCTTTCCATCTTATACTCTAGGGTGTGTGGAAAATATTTATCAAAGAACATCTTCCGAAAATACATCCATTCCAACACCTCGATCTCCTCCCCAAGCATTGTATTTTTTATCAACATCCAAATTTTATCATCTTCAACCTCGATATGATAAGTATCAATTAGAAAATTCTAATGTTCAAAACAATGAAGTATGGAGAAGATCTTATAAATGGAGTTGATCCATTGTTCAACGATTGAGAGATTGGATGATCCATTAAATGTAAAATTTATTTGTCTCCTGAAGCACTTGAGATAGACATGTACATTTTTAGGGGGGGGGGGGTTTAATGTTCCACTTGACCCATGTTTCTATACAATTCATAAGTTAGATAAGAGATAATCATTACAATGTTCAAGATTCCCACTCCAAATGGATTGGGCATCTCATTAGTACAGTCATCACATGGATCTTCACATTCGTTGTTATCCTGAGACCTCCTATTACCGGCCATTGGCTAGATTAAAAATGAATGTTTGGGGTATCACATAAAGGATAATACAATGAAAAAATGAATTTAACATAAATTTCTTTTATTTCCTTATCATATGAATCTATTGGATTCAATCTATGTTATCCATGATCTACATTCCAACACATATTCATAGGGGAGTTTTTTTTTAATAAATGGTTCATACTAAGCTTGTGAATTTTCCAAAGCATATCCCTTGAGAGTTTCATAACCAAAACTGCAACAAGGACCGTTGTCCTTCATCAGTTCTCATCAAGTCTACCTTAAAGCAGTGTTTTTGGGTTTTACCCCTAGGATACATCTGTGCCAGAGCCGCCTCTACCTGCTCGTATCTAGATAGGGATGTATTTGCATGATAAACCACTTACTCAGTACTCACCTAAAAATAGGTATGTTTTTATTATAATGATACTTGTATCTAAGGATTTACTAGGGTTTTCTAATCCTAATCATAAATATAAGTAAACCTATCCACTGATACCAACTTTGATAACCCTGATCATTTATTACACAATTAGATATAATTTATTACATAAACTTCATTTGATACAACATAGAAGATCGATATGTAAAGTGTTTTTGAGTATTAGGATCATTACATAACAACTTAAAACATGAAATACAACCTCTTTATTTAAAACTTTTTTTACATGACCACCACATTCCCTCGTACTTAGCATTGCATTTGATAACCTGAGGACATGCATAAGAAAAGGGTGAGCTATAAATCCCAGTAAGGGATTAATCATGAAATAACATAAGGAATACAATAAATGTTATACAATAGTCAAATTAATATATCACAAGAGATGTATATAGATAAAGGCATGATAAAGCATTATAATCATAACATTGAAATGTGGCAACAACACTTAACATGGAATTAGCATGAGCCAAGGCTCATTGCACATGGAGCATGAGTAAACCCTCATTGCACATGTAGCACAGATAAAACCTCGTGGAAAATGAATTAGAATGATTAAAAACCCATTTCAAATGACATATCATGATACAATACATTACCCAATTCATTGGAGCGCTATAAGGGCACACCTTTTTTAAACATTTCATTTCATGCATAAGTGTGCCACATGGATCATATAACATGGATTCATAAATCATCATCACTTATTCCATGATAATGAAATGTGGAATTAATACATGAAACATTATAATCAATAAGTAAATGTTCATAAAGTTGAATAACCTTCATTGATATATTGGAATTGTATTCACTACACAATGACATTGGCTTGGAAAATCGGCGCAATTTCGGCAGTGTAACGGCGTTACATAAGAATTAAAAAAATGGTTGATGAGAGAGAAGGGAGTGTCTCATCATATTTACATGAAATGGAAAGTAATGGGGTCATTTAGATACATTTCCCAACAATTGTAATGGAATTTATATTCATGATACAAAGGAATTGCTTGAATGTAAGTTATGAGAGATAAATTCCTTTAGGAATTTTGGCATAGTAACAGGTGTGTACATGGGAGGAATTTATTGAGAGAGAAAGGGGTCTCACATAATTAAAACATAAAAAGGGAAGTATGGGGGAGGTGAAAACCCATACCTCAACAATTATAATTGAAATTGAAGGGGCATTACAACATTAAAAAAATTGGACAAAAATGAGAAAGGAAGGAAAGACCCTTACTTGGAAGTGTGCTTCCAATGGATTGAGAGAGTCTTGAGAGAGGATTATCAAGAGATTAGGGCACCTTGGGAGGATCTAGAGAGACGAGTGTAGAGGTTAGGAAAACTCCAATGGCATTGAGTGTGGAGTAAGTGGGATCTTGGGTGGGTTTATATAGGAATGGTGAAGATATTCATTATTATTTCGGTTTGGGATACTTCAAAATAAACTAATCCAATCCACAAACCATCCCATGGTTTTTCCCAAGATATTTTTAAAAGGGAAGTGGAAAATCTTATTTAACAAGGCCCTAGTCTGATCATATTAATACAATGGGGTTTCTTATCTGGAGGTGAGTCACAGTCCAATGGAAAACAATTTAAAAAGAAAAAATATTTAATAAGTCTTGAAGGCTCCACTAAATCTTTGTAAAATAAATCAAACAAACTGAAAATCACATTATTTTAATGGTAAAACAAATATATTGGCCGAACATAAAGTTTATAGTTTTTTATTACATCACTATTGTTCCATTATGTTTTCATAAAAACATTATATATTTAAACAGTATTTAATTTGTACCCAAAAATTTGACTGTCTCAGAAAATTAAGAAAAAATAACCATTGGATAATTTTGATATATTAATTATAGGAATAATATTAATTTTATCTAAATAAATTTTTAAATATATAAATTTTCCCTGTTAATATAAAAACTGAATTTTATTAAAAATTCATGGGTTTTGAAAAAAATACCATTCAAACCTTAATAAAAATTACAATTGCATTCATAAAATAATATGATAATTTATATTTAGTAAAAAAAATTAATAATAATAATAATATTTTGTTAAAATATTATTTAATTAAAAATCCAATAATTCATCAAAATAAATTTCTTAGTTGAACATTAACTAAAAATATTATTTGTTCATTAAAAACTATTTACATGGAAAAAATAATAAAATGAAAGTATATTCATTATTTTATTCTAAAATAACAAATGTATTAATAGTGTTAATATCGTGTTACATAACCCCTTATAATACACGCATAAGACGAAAGGTTAAGGTGTGTGATGGTGACCATCTCTTGGGGTGTCACAGATAACATTCCTCAGTTGGTATTCTTTATCAACTTCCACTTATCTCGTAGGAAGTTCTGCTCAAGCATAACATATTCAATCTCATATTGGTCTTGGTAAAGGGAAAAGCCCAATGACACCACCTCCTTTCTGAGTTCCAAAAAATGGGCTTCATATGGGGCATGTCCACTGGATGAGGCCATCGCTTCCTTTGTCTGAGTAAATTGGATTTGTAAAAGCACTATATTTATACTATTTATGTGATCACTGTTCAATGACTATATTAAAAAAGGTACCAATTGTTAATAATATTTTAAAATCCAAAAACATAAAACAAAAAAAGTTGACATTTTATATAATCATTTCACATAAAGGGACATTTAATTAGATCAAGAGGCATTTTTATTAATGAAACTTTGGGTCATTTCAAATAAAGTGTCTCTTCAAGATGAAATGATTATAGGATCTAGAAATGAGATGAATCTAGAACATACTTTCACAAAATCAAAACATGAAAAATATTGTGTACCAAAGATAAACACAGAAGAAAATCTAAATGGTGTGTGATTTTTCCAACATTATTTATAATTTCATAAGGTCCAATGAACTGTGGAATTATCTTTCCTTTCATACAAAAACACATAACACTTATCCATGGGGAGATTCAAATAAAAACAAGATCACCTACATCAAATGAAAAGTATTTTATCCTCTTATCTACATAAGATTTTTGCATACTATGAGATATCCTCATGTGTTGTTGGATCATATTCATTTTATCAGCAACATACTATATTTATTCTCATCCCATCAAGGTCATTTCCCCGACATCATCCAAGTAAGCTAGATATCGACACAGAATCTCATAAGATTCCTCAAAATGTGTCATATGTTTACTGGAATGAAATATATTATTATAAAAAATTGCAACTAAAGAAACAAGTGGATCCTAACTTCCCTAATAGTCTGGTGAAAAAGATAAAACAATATCCTTCATAGTCTGAATCATTCGTTCTGGCTACCTATCTGATTGAGGTTGAAAACTAATATTATGATTTAATTATATTCCAAATGTCATTTGAATGACATTCCAAAAATTAGATGTAATGATGGGATCTTAATCAGATACAATGCAAATAAGAACTCCATGTAACTTGACAATCCCATTGAGGTACATTTGAGAAAGCTTATCCAAATACATAGTATCTTGAATTGGAAGAAAATGAGAATATTTAGCTAGTTGATCAAAAAACTCACAACTCTCATTGTTACCTTTAGAACTCATTGGTAGTCCCACTAGGAAATCCATTGATACATTTTCCCATTTCCACTCTAGCACTTGTAAATGTTGAAAAATCCCTTTCGGTAACTACCTTTATACATTAACCTACTGACATGTCAATCATTTCATGATAAAATCTACAATATCACTATTCCATACATCCCACTAGTAAAATTCCCAGAGGTATTTATACTTCACTGAACAATAAGGATGAACTGAAAATGGAGAACTATGATCTTCACAAAATAAATTTTTCTTCAATTAGGAATCAAAAAGAACACATATCTTTTTCTAAATCATAAAATAGAATATTTATAAATGTTAAATTATATGAACTTACCCATTTTAACCAACAATACTGTTTTCTATAGCTTAGTGCACTCTTTTTTTATTTTCATAATTCTATATGACAAAGATGATTTCACTGCAACCTAAAACAAAATAGAAGAATTTATTTCATCAACAACGTCCATTCCAAAATTCATTAAATCATAAATCGAGGGGTGTTGTTCCAAACATATCATGGTTATTGATCAATAATTTTTTCGACTCAAGGAAATCACCACAATTGTTTTTATTTCCAGGATGGTAATTGATCAGGAAATTAATGACTTTTATCAGTTCATGCCATATTATCTACCACATGTTTAATTACTTCGGAGTGAATATATACAACTGACTGTTATGGTCATTTTATATTTGACATCTGAATCCATATAAATGGTGCCTAAAAATTTTCAAATTAATTACCATATCATCAAATTTCTAATCATGTGTGGGATCATTTAACTAATGAGGTTTTCGTTTTATTGAAGCATAATAAATTACCAGATCATTCTTCATTAGAAAACAACCATGTACCTTCAATGAAGCATCATTGAAGAAAAAAATCTCACCATTTATTGAAGGAAAGGAAAAAATATTATCATTCACCAATCTCATCTTCATGTACTATAAACAAGCATCAAATTATTTTTTCCAATCCAGTTTATATGGTTTTGTGTTAAAATAATTATCAAAATAGTTAACCATGAAAAATAGTTAACAAACCGTTAACAATATTGTGTTAATCTAAGAAAACAACGAATTTATGTAATTATTGTATGACTTGTCTATTCATCAACCATTTTTATCATGATCAATTGTTATTCCATCAATATTTAATTTTTTCCCATGTAAAGATATCTATTGTAACCCAAAATCACATTTTATTTAGTTTTTCATATAGTTTTGTTTAGTTTAATGTTTAGAAAAAAAACCTTAGATGAATTTTATGCTTCTCTTTAATCATATAATACACCAACATTTCTTCAATAAACACAAACAAAAATATCCATGATGTCATGAAATAATCTATTCTTAAGATCCATGAATATATAAGATGCATTAGTTAACCCAAACAACATAAAAACAAATTCATAATGACCATATCAAGTATGAAAACAAATTTTTACAATGTTATCCACATTCACCTTAACCTAATGAAATATGGATCTCAGATCAATATTGGAAAATTACCAATCTCCTTGGATATCGTCAGACAAGTCATCAATATGAGTTGAGGAATATTTATTTTTAATAAACATTTTATTAAATGCTATATAATAGATGAAAAATCTCATGAAACTGTATTTGTTTTTAAAGAAAAATTAGTGGCACCCCACAGTGATGTTCTAGGGTGAATGAATCCTTTATCAAGAAACTATTACAACTAATTTTTCAATTTAATATGTTCCATTTAATCCATTCAATATGGGGGTTTGAAATTGGTGTAGCATCATGAACTAATTCAATTATGAATTCGAATTTCTAATCAGGTATTACACTAGGTAACATATCATAAAAAACATCAAGGTATTCAATTAACACCAACACATAATTAACTTGAATGTTTTCAGTGTTTTCAATAGTATGAGTAAGATGAAATTACTTTCCATATTTCAATAGTTTCTCAGCTTCTTGATTTTTTAACAATTGTATGGGTTTATTTGTGTATAAAAACTGAAAATATTTTTTAATAACAAATTCTTTATATCTATATTCAATATTACAATGATAAACATAAATCCAATCCATAACCATATTTATTTCGAACTATACTAAGGAAAAAATAAAAAAATCATGTATTTTCTTCTCGAAAATCATAATTGAACGATTCTTATAATTTATCATTTCATTAAAATTTCTCCATGTGTTTTAACAATAAGTTCTGATCTCATTTTTTGATGTTAAATTTCAACTTTAATAGAAAATTACTCATAAAAAAAGAAAGTTTAGTTCCCGTATCAAAAAAACATTAGAAAAATCAAAGTAAACAATCATGGTACTTGATAAAAAATCATTGGTTCACCTGGAGTTAGCTGATGTAGTTGAAAAAGATCTCACTACCCCATTATACTAGTAGTTTGACTTCTTTACCTCCTCTAGATCTCTTATTTTGGAACACATTTTCATAATGACCCATCACACCACATTTAAAACACATTAAAATTTTCATATCAAGATTACTATTAAGATCATTTTAATTAAAATTTGAGCCCATATGTCCAAACATGACACATCAAAAACACTTCCCAATTTTGTTATGGAATTCCCTAAGGTTTTCTCAGTCCCAATTTTTACAATTTAGAACCTAGTATTTCTTATCATTAGATTTATTTGATTGATTTGTATACATCACTTCCTATCTGGGCCTCTTTTTCTCATTGTTGTAAATGATCACATGGTCGTCATCTGACTCTATCTATACTGTTTAAGAACATCATACATGTTTTTTATAACTTCTAATTTTTTGGGAGGTTACTGACCTACGAGAACTTGGATTTAATCCCGATTAAAAGCAGCTTATGTTTCTATCAAGACCCAGAATAAAAATTGGATGATTCCTCGTCAGTCGGGTGATTTTTGCTTCAAAAAATCCACTGAATCATCCAAATTTTACTTAAATTAAATGAATTTATTCTCCATCCTAAGTCACACCAACATATTAAAATATTTTTCACTGTAATTAATTTTATATTCATCCCCCCCTAAGGAATCAATCTCATCTCTATCCCTGATATATATGACCATTGACCACCATTGATCAGATTCACCTATAAAATGATTAATTTAAAGACATAGATTTTTATTATTTCAGTATCCCATAACATCAAATAACTTTTCAATGGCTTCAATGAATCCTTCATCTTCAACTACGACAAAATATCCATTGAAAATAGGAGGGTGTTGTCTCATAAAGTGTTCCACTATCATCATATTTCTTTACTGTAACTATGATTGTTATCTTGCATGGATGACACCAACATTTATTACATGTCTGAGCATAGACATTACTATCACAAACTTCTCAATTTCAATCCATACCATTCCAGGTTGTAGATTTTGAAAGATATCATTCCATTGATACCTATCCACTTAATATTCCAAGTTTCTTCTAGGAATACCATTCCGAACAAATATATTTTAGTCCAAGAAACATGAGAATTATTAAATAGTACATCATTTAAAAAATAAAAATAGTTAAAAAATAATTTCTGTTATTTTATTAACATATTCTCAAAACTAAATGTCATATAAATAATCCTCCAATACAAATTGTATATTCCATGAACCTGCAATTCGGGATTCAGTAAAAAAACAAGCTATTTATTTTTTTAATAATATATTATTGAAAAATAAACTGTGCATTAAAAAATCAAGTAACCTTTCTAGAATAGTTTCTGGAGAATTAGAAAACAACTTACATACATTAAATCTGTGTTTAAAAAAATAATTACAACAATACTAATTGGATTCATCTGAATTAACCCCTTAAGTGTCCTTTGATAATCTATGGAATCATATAGAAATCATTTTTAAAAATAAGAGATGACCACAAAAATAGTAGTAAGAGAAATAAAAAGAAATAAATAAATCATTATTCCATAAATACAAAAAAAATAATTCTTTTGAATATATTCTTAGTAACATTACTTATGAATATAAGAGATTCTCATAAAATCATAACAAGTATAAATAAACAAATTGGTAACCTTTAGAATTAACTACTTAAAATTTAACCCCCATAGATACCATATGATGTAACCCTCATGGTTACCTTATAATATAACCCTCATAGCTACCTTACAATATAACCCTCACATCTACCTTTTGGTGTAAGCATCATAGTTTCAATTGGAGTAACCGTACACATAACATCCAATACAATCATACCATATGAATTGTAGGGAGATATAGGTACCACCATTATCATAACTATTCTCAAGAACCAAAACATAATCATAAAACATTAATAATTTGATAAATGTATTTACTATGAATTTTGTAAAATAGAAATTTTGAAGTGGATTTTAATAGAAAATACCCTTAAAAATATCTTATAATTAAAGCGATGCTAAAATGTGTGGATGGAATACGTATAAGAATTATAAATACATATAATTAAACATTATATAATGTATATTAATCACAAAAAAAATTTTTATACATCATAAATAATAAAGTAAATTGTTAACCCATTGAATAAAAATTAGGCTATGAATTCCCATACCTATGGTTTTTCTTACTTTAAACATGATCAAACATTCTGTATAATAGTTAAAATTGTTTCATTAATATCATAAATATAAATTTTAATTTTTATAATACATTATATTATGATTTTATAACATCATTCAATAAATTAATTAATAAAATTTATGTCATTACATTGTTTCTAGTGAGTTCTTTACTTGATTTCTAGGAACAGTTTGAATGATATTTTCTTATCGTATGGAAATCAAATTACTAAAGAGGACATAAATTGAATTAATATCTTCTCATAATATTTAATGATACAATTAATAATTTTTAACATATATAATTATGAGTAATTAGATAAAAAATTAAGGATATTTTTTAGATCATTTTTTAGAGTTCCTAGATAATCTTGAACTTGTTTCACTATTTAAATTTTTTTAAAAGTTAGGCCTAGAGCCTCATTTTATTATTTAAAGAAAACAACACTTTTGAATTTGTAGAGGGAGACCCATTATATATCCCAATGTCTTAAGGGAAAGTGGCATGAATAATAGGTGTGAAAGCCCATTTGTTTTTCCCAAAGAGTCCCTCGGTGAATAGTACTACTATAGTAGCCGGGTTGACAACATGTGTAGGCCAACACTCACCTCCCACTAGGGGCCCCGCCATGCCTAGAGTGTGACACACATTCCCCAGCTAGGAAAATGGCTTTGAATCACCCTATGATTGAAATGCATAGTGGTCGAGTCTTACGGGACATCGTTCATGATTTTGGTAAAGGACACATCTCGAACAATGTTTTTATAAGATGGGGAGGAGATAAATTAAATTTGGGAGTTTTTTCCATAAACATGATAAAAACCAGTATGTATATGATTTTTGAGACTTCATTCCTCTTGGATAATGGGTCGAGGAGAGAGTATAATTAAATAACAGGAATTGAAAGGAACACACATGAATAAGAAACTTGATTTTTACCTCTTGATCTCCTCTCCCTGAAATCATCCTTAAGGCCTTTGGTTTTGGACATTTGGTGAGACCGGTTGTTCTTGGATATGGGCTTCAAGCATGGGAAGGAGATTGGGAAATTAATAGTAAATTCTAAATACTTGAGATGTGTGAGGGTAATTGGGGGTGAGGGTGGTATTAATAGTGCAGGAGAGGAGGGCTATTACATTATATTAATCATTAGTATAATATTTTTGCTAAAGTCTATAAATATTATTGATTCATGTGACCCAAATAGTAATAAGTTCATGTGAGATTGAAATAAGTGTTCCTACATAAGCCTTTCATCTCTTATGATGTAGTAAAATAAGTATTTATCATTTATCATAATTTATTGTATTTTACTATTCATTAAAACATAATGAATTTTATAAAATAACATAAAATTCACCTTATCAAATTTTCATCATACTGAATTATAAAAGGAATTGAATTTCTTGAAAATATATTTCTAAATATGATTAATATAGTTTTATATAAAATAATTCTTTATTAAAAAATAAGATTTATAAAATTATTTGGTTTTTATATCACCATCAAAAATTAATCAAGATCTCCTTATCTTATAACCATAGGAAATTGAAAATTTAATATTATTTACTATTCATTGGGGCCATATTAATATTCATTATACTATTCATAGGGTTATGTTACTATTCATTAAAAATATGTTGGTTCTATCAGACTCCAAACAACATTCTAATCACAACTGTAGATGTGCATTTCATAAAATTCAAATCATATTGGTAGAGAAAATATGTTTAAATTATTCATATAAATATATAATTAAAAACATATTCCTACATTTATATTAATTTTTAAAGCATTGTGGTGTTATAAAAATGGATTTCCTTACATTTGTAATTTTTATTTCTACTTTTATAATGATTCTTATGTTATCAGTTCAAATTTCAAGTCCAATTATAAAATGTTCTTTAGTACAATGACATGGTAGAATGTCCATAATTATGATTTGATAAAGTGTATTATTATCATTATATTTTCCTTACTCATTATGAAAATTTTAATTTATAAAGATTATATATATATTTTTATGAATACATATAATTAATTCTATGCATAGTAATATATATGGGTTATCTATGGAACCGTTTATAAAACACATTAGAAATAAAAGATTATTAATTAATTATTTATGATATATTTTTAAAATTGTAAAATAAATGGAATGGAAAAGTCAAAAAGAAACATTTCAATCAGCATACAACATATTTTTACCTTGCACTCAAATCTTTTTGTGTAGAAAGAATTAATGATTTCCTTCTATCAATATGTTCATTATATGTTCCCTATATAATATTATTGGATATACTCCATATAATTTTGTACCTTCTCATAGTAGAGATGTATCATGAAATCATGAATACTATGTGTGCCAAATGATTCAGTAGCACCATTAGTACGCATTAAATATATATATTCAATAGCAATAAAACATATATCAATAATTTTCTCATGGTTTCAAAACCATGGGTTATCCACATATATACCAAGAATATAATTTTCATTTAAAAATTCCATAATATTATCAAAATGTAGAAGAGGGTTTACCAAAATAATTATTAGTCTAATCATGGCCATGTTATGAATTTGATCAAACCATATAGGTTAAAAAAAATTATATTGAGGTTTTGTATGTTTATATTTTACCTACTATTTAGAGCTCACTCTCTTAGCCACATTTTATATCTTATCATTGAAAAAAAAAATCTATTATAATTATTTCTTATTTTTATTAAATAGATTTTACCCTTATGGAGTTTTGGAAGTTTCTTTTTCAAATTTCATCTATTTTATGCTTGAATTTATCATTAATAACAATTAATAACACATTTTTCTCTGAAACTATTATCTGAAAATTTCTTATTTCAGAAGTAATTGGATATTTCATCTTGCTAAACTCTTATATATAATAATTCTTGTATTTATATTATTTTTAATTACTTTATACAATTCATGAAAATTTCATAAAAATAAATTCTCACTTTTAATTAATATTTTTGAATATATTTTATATTTATTATCTCACCGTCAAATTCTTCACTACACAAGGCCTCCTCTTACATCATTAAAAGATCAATTAATGATAAAACATGTTCAATAATTTCATCATTTTATTTGAGCAATATGAAGATCCTTCTACGACTCAATTTAATAAAAAATTAATTCTCTATATTAATGGTGACTTATTACTACTATTAGAGATGTTTTATCCCATGAATTATTTTTAGATTTCTCACATTGTTCATATAGATGATATTTCTATATTTTTATATCTATTTAGTTAATGGAAAAGATTCCAATTCCCCCACATGTGAATCATTTCAGTAGAAATTTTCCATTTTGTTTTACCTTATGTTTTATGACATTATTGGATATAATTGATAGGATTCAATTTTAATTATTCCCATAATTATTATAATAATCATTTATAAAGTTCCCGATATGATTTTATTTTTTTCAAATTTGTAAATATATTTTTTGTGTAATAATTCTTATTTGGGTTTGGACTATTTTTACAGATTCATGAATTTAAATTTGAATCCCTGATTTATAAAAAATCCAACAGACTATAAGGAATTATATTTTTACCATACAGTTAATGGACTGTAATAATGGAAATAGTAATTTATATAAAATTTTAGGGACTTTTGAGAACCTAATGGTTGATTAATAAATTATTAATGTGATTTTCTCGTGAAATAGGTACATATTTAATTTTATTTCTATAATTATATTGGAAACAAAAAGATAAAATCAAATTACAATGAGTTTAGTTAATGTATATATTTTTTATATAATTAATAGATTGAAATATATAAGAATTAAAACACATATGTGTTTCTATGTAAATGAAAACATTGAGCTGCAATACTTACGTAATGATATATTATAACCTTCCTAATGATGACACAAAGTTACTTACTTTCTTAAAGATGATCCCATGGATTCTAAATTTATGTAAAGATGATATCTTGAGTTTCTTATGACATTATTTAGAGACTGGTGTTATATCATGAATGGTTAGCATCTGACATTTATTATTTAATATGGAATCTATAAGGGATAGAATAATGATAAAGGCTTAACTTTATGTCTTCAATAAGATACAAAATTATATTCGTATAAGTTCAAGATATTCTTTATGATGAAAATTGTCACCGATAATTTATTTTTTTCTAGAATTTAAAAAAAGGTAAATTAGAATAAAATATGATTGTGATATTATTCTTTTAAAATGATTTTTATATGAATTAAACACATTATAAAATTATGTGTATTGTAACTCCCCAAAATTTAAAATCAAAATTACATTCCAAATCTTATAAAACACGAAAATCCATGATTAAAAGAAAATATTAGACCACATGAAATTATGAAATATTTATTTTTATGTAAATTTACTTACATTCATTACACAAAACACTTAGTTTTTCTTTCATTATATACAATAATTTTTTTAAATGAAAAATGAAATATTATTAAAGTATTTTTATTTAATATAACATTAATCATCTAGACATTGGAATGTAGAATATTAATTGTAATAAATTAAATACGAATATTATATGGTTTAAATATTGGAAGAAAACCAGTGATTTTCTATTTATTTTTAATAAAAAATTATTTTTAAAATGAAAAAGAATGGTTCATTGAAAAAAATTATTTTTCCTAAAGTACAGTTTATTATCTTTTTAGACACTATATAAAATTAATTTATATGAAATTTTAAAATTTTATTTGACAAAATAATAATAAATTTTATAATTTTATTATTCAAATAATTTTTGGGTGAATTTATGGTATTTTTATAAATTTTTTATATTTTTGATTAATATGGAATAATTCATTATTTATATTAGAAACATCATTTTATTAAATTTATATATAATGGTAAATTATATTTGTGATTAGTTTTTAATTAAAATTATTTAATTTATATGTAAATTAATAAAATTTCAATCTTTTGAATCAATTTCATTTGTAATTTATATATAAAAAATTGAAAGCATTGGGAAATTTTCACATTAAAAACATGATTTCACATCCCATCTGTGAGATAAAATATAAATTAAATTTTTAAACATATCTAAATTGAAATTGAAAAGGGGTATTACATATTTTTAATAAGATTAGTTTATATTGTGAAAGTAGGACCATATATTGTTTTATGAGAATGAAAAGTGAAAACAATGCCAATTAATTACCCAGGTTAAGGTAAAATGGAATTACCGAGATGTTAAACTAAGATTGTAAGGGCCAATATGACCTAAATATTTTTAAAAACTATTTTATGGATAAATTTAGATATTATATAATCTATTAGTTATTAATTTATAATTATTACTAATTTATAATGATAAACAATTAGGGTATGGTGGAATATTTTTAAATAATTATAAGTGTCAAATAGACCTCGCCTATAAAAGGATACACAATCTCCTCTCTTATTTTAACCATAAAACAATATTAATTCAGAAAATACTTACCCAAAAAAATTCCAAATCTCTTTAATTTTATCTTATAATACTTAGTTTTAGAAAAAAGCAAACCAAGTATGTATTTAGTAGAAACCAACAGAATAAACATGAAGTAGAGGCTACATTCTTCAATATGCTTTTTTATTTCATTGTTCAGACTGGTACACGAATTATTATTAAAATATAATGATAAGATATCAAACTTCTATTATTTATACAGGATTTTTTTATAAATAGTTAATTTCATAAAACCTTCCCCATTTCCATCAAATGGGTTATGAAATAATTTTGCGTGTGTGTGGCAGACTACCACCTACTGATCAAATGTCATTCATTTTTCCATTACCACTATTCAAAGTGTTGTATAATGATGGATATAAATTATATATATTATATGTATAACACAGTTACACCTATTAATTCATTATATCATATATAATTTTTTTACTTTTATTTTCATAGGAGATACTCTAACGTCATCCGTCTGTACGTCGGACTACCAACGTAGGAAGGGATATGAATCATTTCACACTGATGGTTAACATGTAATGTAATAAGGATAAGTTTAATAAATATATGTAAAACAATGATAAAATAATGATATAAATAATATATTTATAGTTATTAAAAATTCATTTTTTTTGATTTTATTTCTTTCCATTTTCACTCACATAAATATGATAACATTATTTGTGTAAGTGTGAATTTCCTCTTTAACGAAGCAATGTAACAATATTTTCACAACGATAAGACATGAATGATATATATGAGTATATAATATGGTACTTATTATCATATTATCACTCTATAAATGATCAATATTACTTATCTATTTTCCATAATGATCATTTTAAAATTGTAATGTTACTCATGTGCACATACGACCAACCCACTCCATTATTGCAACATTGATAAATTTTCATGATCATCATCCATGATTGGATTTAAAAGATTAATTGATTTAAAAATAAATTATATTTATGTCATTACTACTATTATATATATGATATATATATATATGATAATCACAAAAACTATATCAATAATGATGAACCCCTCCTCATAAAATATTCTAATTAATATGACAAGGAATGAATATAATGAATGATTATTAATTAAACGGTTATAAGAAGTTATAAAATAGTAAAATATAATACAAAAAATATTAATATGGTTATGGAATTAGTTTATAACATTTTTTAAACCACCATATATGAGTTTAGGTCACATTCAAACAAAATGAATCATGTCTTAAGTGATTTCCTCCAAATTTCAGTTCATTTAGGCATATTTTAATGTTAAGCAAATAATATATTTTATATTGTTTGTATACTGCCCCATAGTCATGTTATATTAATATAAAATCATTTTTTATGATATTAAACTTTTAAATTAGAATTATTTTATGCAATTGGATTTGAATTAAAAGTAACCAGTTGGTAAATAATTTAATAACTTATATTTGTTTCAATTTGTTATATTACTCGTTCATTATTATTGATAATATATGATATTGTGTTTAATTAATTTGTAATATATAATAATTTACATCCATATGTTTTATGTCTATTTATAATGTATACACATAATTATATTCATTTATTAATCCTCACTTTATGATTATGATCTTTTTACGGATTTACTTAACAATAACATTTTAATCGAGATTATTTATACATAAATTTATATAAAATGAAATTATTATATCATTGTCTAAAAGAACCTGAAACTTTTATTCACATCTTATTATATCATATAATTTCATTTAATAGTAAAAATGTTACACTTTTCTACTTAAAAAATTGAAAAAATATTTTTCATAAAATCAGTCTAGATTTTTCTCTTCATTTTGAAATCATTTTTCATCCAAAATAATATATTATAAAAATGATTTAAAAAATGTTTTTAAAATTTTACAAATAATTTATTAAATACATTTTACCTATTTATTTGTATTTCCAAATTTATTGAAATGAATATATATGTCATTTTCAAAACAATTCATGTTTATATTTTTTTCAAATAAGTGAATGGAATATTTTTTTTATCCAGTACGACATGAATAAAATTTTCAATTTTTATCGATACTCTAATGTTTTAAATCTTATTATATATGTTTCACAGGTTCTTTCCAATGATAAATATTTTCATTTTTTAATTATAATTTTAAAATGTGAATTTTGTAAATGAAAAGGACATATTTTTCAAGACTTCTTTTAAATATATTTTTATGTTATTTCTATTAATCAAATCAAGATAACCTTATTTATTTTTAAAATTGGTTTATAATTATATTTTTAATATTTTAATTCTTCCTATGGATGTTTTATGAATATCTTAACAGAATATATTATTGAAATTCCCTTCTTTAGTTCATTTGTTTCATTAAATTTCCCTTGAAATGTTAATTTTTTTATGAAATTGGGCATTAAATTTACCATAATTATCCATATCATTTGTCTTGGATATTTATATATATTAAATGTATCACATTTATACATATGGGTTTATATATTAAAATTCATTTTTTATCGGGGTAATTTTTTCATATCTTTATTATTTACTCAATATAAATATTTGATGATAGGAAAAATTGTTTATTAATTAAATCAGTTATTCATAATATGATGAATTATTCAACCATGGTAGACATGGGTGGGACAGAATTAATAACATCCCCTCAAATCATCGATAGTTTCATGATAAAAATTATTAAATGTATCATGAAATTTGTGGTAAAAGCCTATTGGGTCTGTATCCGATAGTTTTGAATAGTCATGGGAACGGTATTAAAGGAAAAGGTAATCTTTGACTTGGAAACATGGAATCCAATAACTATGAATTTCATTTAATCATAATTTCTATATTATTTTCCATTATAATTTAAAAAATATACTATATATTGATGCATTCCATTCAATGTTATGGATTAAATGATATGTGGTTATTTGGAATTTATAATTCCATATTTATTATTTAACATTCGATAATATAAATGTCATTTTTATTTTAATTTATGTCATTAAAATGTTTATTATGACTATTAATTCAGGATTTCTTCCACTATACCTAACCCTTACTATGAATTTTTGTTCACCATTGGTTTGTGTCAATTCACATTAACCCATGTAGTGTACAATGAATGATATAAAATAATATTTCATTGGGAATAATGTATTTATAAAAAAATATAAATTTAGAATTTCATATATAATAATATAATTTTTTATTTATCTATTTTTCCAAGACAAATATCCTTTTTGGTTATTTGGCACGTGATTCCTTGTATCTTGTGACAATGTAATAATTTAGGTACTAGATATAGGAAATTGTGGTTAGGCTCACTATTGTTGTTATCAAATAAACATTAATAGAAACAATGGGAACTAGATTTAGGAAAAATACATTAGGGAACATAACCACATTATAAAATTTGATGACAATTATAGAAGAACTTCCTAATGATTTGGTATGGAAGATATTATGCGGGTTTTCTATGGAATGCATCATATTGTTGTTACTAAAACTGGATGTGGTTCTATAAAATATCTACATATAGGTAATAACTTTGAAAAGTGGGAATTGGGATTGACTCGATCATCACCATATACATGAAAATGGGTCTTACTACGCACCTATTATGAAACTTTTCATGGGTATACATAGGAAAATTTACATTTTATTTACAATAAATTATAAATTATTTGTATTGATGATGACAATTAATGATCTAGGTGAAACCAAATGTTTCTATGATTGAAAAATACGGTTCTAAAGGAGTTAGAAAATGCTTCATATGTGAAAAAAAAGGTATAAAGAAAATAATTTTTGATGAAAATGTAAGAGTACAATGATTAGAAATAAATGTCATCCTAGGTATATATTTATATTTTTTATCTTAGATATGGGGACCCTAGGAATTATCAAATTCAATTAAATCTAAAGGGTAAGATTTATAACAAGGAATTCTCTATGTTGAAATAAAAAGGAATAATTATTTTTTCTACCGAGATTCATAAATGAAATTTTAGATTTTTTTTCTTCCAAAAATACTTCAGTATATGAATAATGAAACATATAAATATTGTGTTAACTTATATAAGAATTTTTGTATTCATTAATATAAGTTTTATTGAAACCATTATGTGTTTAAGAGATTAAGATTAGTCAGATGTTCAATGTATTTAGCACACCATTTTTATGATTATTTAATTACCGTAGACCAAGATTACAGATATTGTGATACAAATTTATAGCAACACAACTCATTAATTTAACATTGGTTTTACTATTAAATTATATTCAGGATAATGGATTTACATTTAATTGACATATATTTTGAGTTATTTATAGCCTTTATGGATAATATGATCATTAATGACATTACTGTAATAGTAAAATAATATTATTCGATTTTTTTTAAAATACATTATATCCAAAAAGTAGTAAAAATATTATTGGATGATTAATTTTACTTCAAGGATATCGATCATTTTTTTTGTGATGTTGTAGGAAATATATTAAAGTAGTTTATAAAAATACCTCCAAGAAGAGTGACAACTGATCAAATCTAACAAGACATATGGGATTAAACCCATGAACAATTAATGATAAGGGTTAAGCACATACCACTATCCAGTGAAATTTCCTGGTTAGTATGTATATATTTATAGTTAAAAGATTTTAAAAATAGATAATAATGACGAAAAATTGTTTTTAACTTTTATATTTATATATCTCTTTATTATATTTGATAAAATTTTCTAACCATCAAAGTTTTGGAAAATAAATATAGATAAAAGAAAATACTTCTCACAAATCAATGGATCTTTTAATAAATTAAAAGCGAATGTTAGTTCCTTAGGCATGAAAAAATCATTATGGGATATTCATTACATGGAGTAAGGGTTGAATTTGAAATTGATAGAGGCACATTAAAATGATTAAATATTTCTCATGAAATAATTACATATCATGTAAGGATATTTCCTTATATCATGTTATAATAAAAAATTCTTCAAGTATTAGAAATGGATCATGAAACAGAAGTTTTATCATATTGAATTAATATCTTCCAAATGATACGGTCTTTTAAATCACCATAGATTTATGGTTTTAAGCCCTTTAACATTTCATTGATCAATCACTTAATTTTGATCAAATAACTCAATCGCTCTCTATAATTATTTTTACTTTTATATCATATCTGTAACATCACATGCCAAAAAAATATCGAATATGGAAAGTGTGTTATGTGTTATTAAATATGACAACTGTACTTACCTCTCTATCTTATTAATTAGATATTTGTTTATCCCTTTCATGATATCTATTTTTTAAAAGTGGAATTTCCAAATATCAAAAACATGATTACTAATATCTACATTAAATTTTTGAGTACCCAATTTTTCTATGGTTGGGAGAATGAAACCCCTCGAAATTCTAAAATAACATTTTATTTGAAAATGTACACGACATGAAAATACAATTATAAGAGAAAATATAATACCCTAATACATTACCATATATTTATTTTTATATAAAACAAATAACTATAATTCCATGAAACACTATGTCTTGTTTTCATTACATGTAATATCGAGATTATATGAAATTTGGCATAATAATATAATATTAATAATATATATAATATCCCTCACCTAGATGTTGGAATAATAGTAATGAATAATAATAACTAAATTTTGATGTGTATATGGTTTATCGTTGTAAAATATTTCATTGGTTTACTTTACATTAGGTATAAAAAATAATCATTTTATGGGAAAAATATTTTTATGAGAAACTTTATTTTTTCTACAAGAATTAATAGTCTCAATTTTCATCAATAATTTAAAAATAATTTTTACCACATTTAGAAAATTTATTTGAAAAAAATAATCATTAATTTTCAAATAAAAATATAGAAAATATATACTGGTGAATATTTGATATTTTCTGAAATGATTAATTTTTTGATGAATACTAAAAAATATTAAATTTTAGTTGGAAGATGACTTTTAAATGAAATTATTAATAATAATAAATTATAAATTTAGATGGTTATACTGTAATGTTAGCCTCATTTTATATCATATCACATCCCAGATTTTTTCAATCATATGTTCCTTTTGATTGTAGTTTTTATTCTTTGCTACATAAGGTTATTTGTTGATATGCCAATTTCATTATGGATTAAATTGATTATGCAATAAATAATTGATGCTCAGACATGAAATAGTTGGTTTGGGATTAATTAATGATACCCACTTGATGAATCAGTGGCCTTATAAAGAGAATCAGTAATTCTAGCATGAAATTTGTTTTACAAACCCAATGGTTTTGCAACCTATAGTTTAATCCATCATGAAAATATTTTTTGTTGTAATGTTATCATGTACCTAGGAAAATTATGTACAATAATTTTTCATTTCCATCATTCAGAATTCAATTATTATTACCCATGATATTTTCACAATAATATTATATTTGGATTCATTTTATTTTAAATTATAGATGAAATGGAATGTGTTTTATGTTATTTACCTAACCTTTTTTATTATTATATACTAGTTATTTAAATGCCTTTTCTGTTCTATTATTTAAAATTCAATTATTATTATTATTATTGATTCAAGATAGATTCTAATAAACATTAATATGAATTTGAATTTTAGTGCTCCCTAATAATTTTTCCACTAAGGAATCTTTGAAGTGTATTATATAATATATTCTAGAATATTCTAGAGGGAATAATGTTATAATTGAATAAACATTACCTTGTAATTTTGATACTTCAAATGAAGTATCTATATCTTGTATATATTTGGTTTACCAAGAATAAAAAACAATTCAGTCATTTGGGATGTGATTACTTGTATCTTATGCCAATGTAATAAATCTTCCACTAGCTCCATGATACTAGGATATAGGTCACTACATGTTTTCGATGTAATATGAAAATTATGAATGAAATGAATAAATATAAAAACAAATAACTAAATTGAGTTTAATTTATATGATTTTATTACATTTATCTTAAATGATTAAATATGACGTCCAATTGAATGGATTGTGATCATTGTTTATGAGAATAAAAGTATCAAACCAGTTGGGATGTTTTGAGATTGAAGAATATATAGTTAGTATATTACAGTTATGTTTAAGATGTTATCCATATTGAATAAATGGAGATTATTCCTAAACATCATTGAAATTAAAATGTATATACACAAGATTATACTACTAACAATAATTTTAGTGAATATATTATGATTATAATTTACATACAATATTTGAGTAGTTTTAAAAACCATAGTCATTTATTGGTTAATATTTTGAGTTCAACATCATATATAATAATGTCCACATCTTGATGAATGAATTAAAGCACACATTTTTTCAAATTTATATTACATAACTGAAGAAAAGTTCCCAAATAATTATATGTATGAATAAAATAAAATAATTTGAAATATAATTGGTTGTTAATTTTCCCTGATTCATGTGAGATAGAATGATAAATTAATTTTAGACTTATACTTTCCTATTTAATGGAAATTATTTCCAACATCTGAAAGTAAAATATTTTCTACATTTATAATATAAAAATTATTATTTTCTATATTCTAAATCTAAAACTAAAGATTCCATTAATGAAAGAAATCGGTATTATTAATAGAATTATGGGATGACCCATATATCATTTAATAGAGGAAAGAAGAACTAAATTGTGATTTCGTGGAGGTAATTTATGGGGATGAATGAGTTTGGACTATGTATTCAGTAAATTATAAAAAACCATATATTATTCAATATTTATGATTATTGTTTGAAAAAAAAACATTATTCATGGAATTTTTTGTGTTCTTATAGATCACTACATGGGCAAGAAACACCTAGTATTGTTGTACAGTAAAATCATCTTAAGGACACACCAATGATACAAAATGATGTAGTATGTATTTATATCACTAAATTATATTCAATTATCTTGTTGTTGTATTGCATAACAAACAAATAAGGGATGTTTTATGGATTGGATATACATGCAATCATGATATAAGAGTTAGTTGTATTGTTGTATAATGAGACCCAAATATTGGATCCACTACAAGATAGTATAATTAGTTTCTGTCAAAGTCTTATAATTCTTAGATATAACCATTAACTCACATATGTATATATATAAAAATTTCTATTAAAAAAATAATATTATAGCTTGTAATCCATAGTTTCAGGTTTATAACAATATTTTACAAGGAGTGGGATTTTATATCAACCCTTTTCAATGTTTCGTAATGTACATTCTCTATATTTATTCAATTTGACGTGAATGTGTGGCATTAAATTTGAGAGGATAAATTATATAATTTTCCATAGATAATGATGTTTTATAGGAGTACATTTTGTAATATAAAAATGGAACCATGATTTCACCTCCTTCCCTATGTGATCAATTCATATATGGTAATGAGAAGTGGTATCATAGAAAAATTTCATCTATTATGATCTTTTAATTTAATATGATATGTCAAATCTAGAAACAATGATTAATCAGGTTGACCCCACATTCAATGGGATGTATTCTCATAGATTTAGGAATATTTAGTAACCCTTAACCTCATCACTTTTGTGAAAATTGAGATATGGAGGAAAATTGGGTTTCTACATACTACTGAAGGTGTTTATGTAACAACCCGATATTTTATAAGATACATTATTTTTAATTTCATTCATATCTTCTATTGTATGACACACCAAGATTATCTTGTTCTATATGCAACACCATATTAGCTTGCAGTATACGCAACACTTTTCTTGGCTTTTGTTACAAACAATTTCAAGTAAGTTTGATAGAAGTTATTCTACGCAACATTGAGTCCATATATATATATATCTTCAATGTATAAATAAAATATGTTTGGATTCTATTATACGCAACAACAAAGGAGTCGTACACTACACGCAACCCTGACTTGGCTTGCATTACATGCAATCGTGACCTTCCTCGATAGCGTGTGTTGTACGCAATATCGGGATTTAATAAACAATGATATATTATTATAATATTTTTATGAACTCACTGTTATGAATACTGTTAACAAAATTTTTAATTTTATAACATTATTCTTCATCTTACACATTTTCTAAAACATTGTATAAGAACAACATAAAGTTTTCGGGTAGAAAAAGTATTTTTTAAAAAATACAGTTTTGCCGCCTTTTGATGGTGCACCCACAATAAATCTATTTTTTGACATTTTTATAAGTTCAATTTGACAAAATAATATTCTTATTTGGAATCATGAAATAAAAATTTACTTTGGATAAAAATTTCATATTATTCGGGTAACTTTCATATTTTGATGAATAGTAAAAACACGCTATATTTTAATTAAAAACAACTTTTTTCATTGTAATATCTTATGTGGATAAATTATACTATTTAATGGTTTTAAAGTATAAATATAATATATTTTTACCATTTAATATAATGCATGACATTATCATTGATTTTACCTTGAATTCGTAGTTTAAATCAATTCAATCTTTTGCAGTGTTTTAAAGAAAAACCTGTTTTCTTTTGACAACGAGATTAATTTTAATTTAATTTCTGCAACTTTTGTGTATTGAATTTGGAAAAATGGATTCCATATTTGGAATCAGTGGATCCAAATTATGTTGATAAGCTACTTTTTATTTTTGGGAATTATGAATAGTAACTACGGTAAATTTTATTTACCTTAGTTAAAAGTAAATCGGGTAATTAAGGGTAAATATAATATTATAAAATTATCCTAAATAATGTCAAAATCCTATTGGATGACTAAAAGTCGACCCATATCACATAAGGGTCGGATTAGATTCATTTAATGGACTTTTTTCCATGAAAATAATTTAATTATTATTAAAACCAAAGAATGTGACAACATGTCACTTTCTTAAATATTATATGTATAATAATTTTAATTTAGTGAAAAACTTAATGAAACTTCTAACATGAATAGTCTAAAAAATGATAATACAATTATCTACATCATAGGAATTTATTTAGAATTTTTAGGGATTAAATAATAATCATTTATTATGACACAAAGATGATGCAGTAATTGTCTTATTAATGAAATATTGACATAATTGATGTTATAAATGCCCAATTAAATGTAATTTGAGACATTTTATGACATACACTAATTTTCTAGGTTAATATGACATGTTATTGTTGATTTAATTAACTTTTTTAGAACTTATCATTCTGTTATGAATTTAATAAAAATCATGTACCAAATAGTGTCAAAATTGACATAAATTAGTTTTTAAAACAAATATTATATTATTATTTGTTATTTAATTCTTGAAAATCTAAGATTCGGCCAAATGACTTAGATAAGAATATCTATATTAATAATAAACAACTTGGGGTTATTTTGGCTAGTTATGGAACGTTTATGAACCATATAGTGTAAGAAAACAAAAAGACACTGTAAAAGTTGAATTATTTAACTTAGAGTTAAATTTAATTGATAAGGTTAAAATAATAACCTAAACATGTCTAAATCCTATTGTATGGGATTATTTCTACCCATATCCACTTTATCTTCGAAATGAGACCCTTTGGAACCATTATAAACCGAATTTGACCTTAATATAAAATAATATTTTGAGATTTTCCTAAGGTGCCCCTCTCCTACCTTATAAAAGGGCACCTCCTCCCTCTCCTCCTCACACCAATTTGAGAATTCATGCTCGGCCAACCCCTGACAAACACTCTTCTACAATTCCCTAGTATCATAATAGAGGTCCTGGTCTTCTTCAAAGACCATCCTTTGTTCATTAAGTGAAGGTTAAGTGAAGGCTCGTCAAAAAGAGGTAATATCCATTACCGATCTTTTTCAATTTCTTTCTTCTTCTACTTCTTCTTCTTTAGTTGTTTCATGATAAAGTAATAAAATGAGTATTTCTTATATACTTATATGTTATTATAAATATGAAACAACTCTAATTAACCTTCTATCCATCCAACGGAAAAAGGAAATCACCGCGCGTGCGTACGTACGGAATACCGTCTCCACGCCGTGGTGTAATCTATTTTCCGCCACCACCATAATTGGATGGGTATAATGGTGTAATGAGTTACTATATATTATTATTATAATTTTATATTGATACTGAAATAGTATACATACACTTCAACACAATTCCACGACCATGGGAATGATGTCATCGCTCGTGCGTACGTACGGACTACCGTCTCCACGACGCGATGCGATTCATTCTCCACATTAACCATTCATGAATGATTATAAAGTATATATAATGAATAATAATGAAATATATGACATTTTAAATCTACTGTATTTATGTATATATATATATGTATTTCATCTACTTACTTCCATTCAAGACAATAAGGAAAGGAAAATAGCGTTCATGCGTACGTACGGACTACCGTCTCAATGAACGGTGTGTTTCATTTCATTTATCTATCTATTATATATATATATATATACTGAATATATATGATATATAAATCATTTTTTATATTCTGTAATTATGTAAATCATGATATATGTAATAATAATGTCATGAACAACAAGTCCAAACACGAACGACAAATGAGACGATTTTACCCAAAACGCTACTTTAACATGAATTCACAAAAGAACGGATAATATAAAGTCATAAGTGAACCATATATGATATAATAACAATTAATAGGATTCTTTAATAAGTCAATGACATTATTTAAATCATTATATTGGAGGTTCGGACACTTACGAAGAAAATAGGACCTAAGGTAAAGGAAATATCACAATCTCATTTTTATCCGAGATTGTTTATACTTTAACATTTACTGGGGTGTATTTTATCATCGAAATCCATGTTTCCTCAATATGTAATATTATTTCCATCCACCTACAATTGTTTAAATCCAATTTTACCCTTCGGTGTGTTTTTAGTAAAGGATATGAAAGGAATCTTTTGTCGTTTTTCGTACGAGGTACTTTTTGACTTTTCCGACAAAAGTACGAAGAATGTTTTTTTTAACTTATACGGCATGAATGGATTTTTAAAACATTATTTCCAAGAATCTTAGTTTATATGTTTTCATGTTTATCTTTAATCAACTTCTTTTAGTTTAGAATTGTACGACATGTTAAGAAAGAAAAAGTGTTTTTGAAGCAGAAAGGATATTTTCCTCAAGAATAGAGTTCAAATGTTTTATCAAAATTATTTTCCATATAAGATAATAATGGGTTCTGTTTATATCCCTATTATTACACTGATTTGATTATTTTTTGATGGAATTATATTTTTTTTAATCCCTTTTATCTTATATGAATTGTTTTATGATGTCACGATGTTTAAGGTTCCCATTTTTGTTACATGGGTTATTCTATGATGTATGGTTTATGATTTTGTGGCACACATAAGAATGGTATCATTATGAGATGGGTGGGACCTATATCTCCCTCCAATGCATTGGGTAATGATTTTATATCTCATGAGATAGACATAGCTAAAATGGTAGGTTATACCGGTTTAGTGAAACAGGACTGAAACGAGGGTGACTCGGTTCAGAAATGGACTTTGTCCACTAAGATAGTCCTGGAAATGAGTCTTGACTAATATGATATGATTCTCTATGATTATGTGTGTATGAAACAATGTTTCATGTTTTAACTTATGATTATTAGGATTTCATTTCACTACTATGATTTATCCCATGTTATGATATTTTGATCTCTTTTGCAGGTTAAGATTTCCAAAATGTTATGTTCTTATGAATATGATGTGATTGATTTTTCTTTTGTTTACCCCTACTGAGCATCTGAGCTCACCCTTTTTATGTTTTCTTTTCCCCAGGATATAATGAAAGGTTTTAGGTAAGAAAAAAAGGGAAGATTTTTATGGGAGATGTTGAAGATCTTTCACCATGATTAGAAGATTACGTTCGGAGTTTCCAAATCCAGTAAACTATTAAGGTCCTTGTGTGTGTGTTTTTGTTATGTAATAAGTATTCCGAAAAAGTAATGTAATGTCCTTGTACGTTAAGCTTCGGGTCTCTACAGTTGGTATCAGAGGAAAGGTTTAGTCAACCTTTGGAAACAAGGATGCGAAAACGTTAGTGAGATCTCTAGAGATATTACTAAGGTATGTCTAGGGATGTCCCTAAGGATAAGTATACATATAGGATATAGTCCTAGAACAATGGTAACAATATTAGAATTTAACCTAAGATGTTAGATATTAAGGGTACTCCCCCTTTACTATGTTGTTTTCCATAGCATTATTTTTGCCTCTCACCCTATTCTTTTTGGGTTTTAGACGATGTCTATAACCCGAAGGAACCATGTTGATCAATGTAATGGACAATGCAATGATTGTCCTCCTGAACAATCAAATGTTATGGGAGATGGATTGAAAAATCTTATTTCTATACTTACACAATCTATGAATCATTATAGACTTCTAAATGAGCAGAGAAGGGAACAACATTCTATTGTTTCCTTCATGAGGCAATGTCCACCTTCTTTCAGTGGGTCTTCCGATCCACTTGTTGCTGAACAATGGATCAGTAGCACTGAAAAGATATTTTCAGTTCTTCAATGTTCTGAATATGATAAAGTCATCTTAGTAGTATATCCTTTGGAAGGTGAAACTGATCAATGGGGGAAGATTATCAAGAATACAAGGCAAAGAGATGAAATTGGGTCAATGGAATGGGACGCGTTCAAGAACTTATTTTTCAGTAAGTACTTCCCTCGTATTCTTCGAACAAAGATGGAAAAGCAGTTTCTTGAGCTGAAGCAGAAGGATGATGAATCTGTTGGTATATACGAATCAAATTTTACAAGACATGCAAGGAATACATCTGGCATTATCATCCAACCTAAAAGTAAAGTGGATCGATTTTTCAGTGGCTTAAAACCAAATATTCAAAGGGCATTACCTATAAGAGACTTCAGTAGCTATAAAGAAATTGTGCGTTGTGCTATCAAGGTAGAAATGGAAGTTGATGTTACATATCCATCTCATGGTTTTGACAAGAAACAAAAGATGGAGTTCAAGGAGAAATCTCAGAATAATGGTGAAAAGAATAAGAATGTTTCCTTATTCCCAAAGTGTGGAAAGAATCATGGAGGATATTTTCTTAAAGGGACTAGAAAATATTTTAAGTGTGGAAAAGAAGGTCATCGAGTATCTGAGTGTCAAAGTAATGGAAAAAGGGTTTCTAATGATGTGAATAAAGAAAACACTACAGAGAACGCACCACCAACACTTCAATGCTTCAAGTGCAAGGAAATGGGGCATTATGCTAATAAATGCACTAATCCAAGGGTTAGTGATGATCGACATGAGCAACCGCTTAAGGCAAAGTACAAAGGGAAGTCACAGGCGATCATTATTGGAAATTTTAAAAATGACAATGATGTGGTGGAATGATTAAGTGTTTATGTAATGGGATTCCAAAATAATGTTGTATCATGGAGTATTGGAATATTTATGTATTGGTCTAATGTTGTATTCAAAGTGATTGAGATATTTTTGGAAATAAGATGATATGCGCATAATGAAGGGAAAACGAAAAAAATGAAATGCTTAACAGTATTCATGAGCTCATGATTGATATAAGGACTAAGTGATATCATGGTTTGAGTATATAGAATTTTGAGGATTTTGGTATGTGGAAAGTGTTAACTTTTAAATGCATTCATGTTTTCACTATGGTTCAATCTGTATTCTTTTTTTTCAAGAGAATACATTATTAAGGTATTCACATGATTGGAATGTGACCAAAAATATATATATATGGGGGATAAATGATGGTATTCACATGCTTGATTGATGACATTTAAAGTAATCATTTTCCTTATACTATGAGCTTGGACCGAAGTATTTAAGTTAAGCCTAAATATTGGAATAAATTATGTTGGACATATGTTAAGTATTGTTTAAGGATATAACTTTTTTCGATATTACTGATGGGATTTTATAGTAATGTAGTTTTAGAAAAAGGAAAACCTGCAGGACGGGTGACATCCCCTCGCGTCTGACAAGGCCGTGGGAATCGAACCCACAACCGAAGTGCGACTGGCCTTTATCTCCTACCACTGGCCTACAAGAAGTCCATGTTTAGTAGAAACTAGTTTTATTATATTAAGCAGTATGATATATGATGTATAAGTCCATTTTAGGAACCATATATGATTAATCTCACTATAGATGGACTTATGTATTTTTTGATAACTTTTCTATCCTTTTTTTGAGACAGAGGGAATGACCCATCATTCTGTCACATGATCTACTAACACATCACGAATGACAAATTCAACTTCATTTCATTAAGAGATGAAGTCGAAATTGTCCAAATAATGACAAATTGTGAGACTATACCAAAATCACGAAAGTATTTCTTCTAATTCCAATTTCATCAACTTTAGGGAAATGATCATGAAAAACCAAAAATTTTGTCCTACTGCCCTTATATCCGATGAATCATATCGTACCTTAGATAATCACAAATCTATGGCTTTGTGATTGTTGGCTTTTTCATAGCCATGTTCTCTACCACTCTCCATCAGAACATGATGGTTAGATTTCTCTTCCATATCCATATTTTCACCTATGTGGAATCCCAGTGTTTAGTTTATTTGGGTAACCGTTACATTTCATACATTTGTTTTTATAGATTGGTTTTGGTATTCCTTTTTACGATGTGGGTTTCTATTAAAGAAACTTTTGAATAGTAAACCATTTATAACCCCGACGAATTTTGAGGGTGAAATTCATTTAAGGGGGGTAGAATGTAACAACCTGAGATTTAATAAGATACATTCTTTTTAATTTCATTCATATCTTCTATTGTATGAAACACCAAGATTATCATGCACTATATGCAACACCATATTAGCTTGTAGTATACGCAACACTTTTCTTGGCTTTTGTTACAAACAATTTCAAGTTCGTTTGATAGAAGTTATTCTACGCAACATTGAGTGTATATATATATATCTTCAATGTATAAATAAAATATGGTTGGATTCTATTATACGCAACAACAAAGGAGTCGTACACTACACGCAACCCTGACTTGCCTTGCATTATATGCAATCGCGACCTTCCTCGATAGCGTGTGTTGTACACAATGCCAGGATTTTCTAAAAAATGATATATTATTATAATATTGTTATGAACTAGCCGTTATGAATAGTTTCAATTAAATTTTTAATTTTATAACATTATTATTCATCTTACACATTTTCTGAAACATGGTATAAGAACAAGATAAATTTTTCTGGTAAAATAAGTATTTTTCAAAAAATGGAGTTTTGCTGCCTTTTGATGGTGGACCAACATTAAATCTAGTTTTTGACATGTTTTTAAGTTCAATTTGACAAAATAAAATTCTTCTTTGGAATCATGAAATAAAAATTTACTTTGGATAAAATTTTCATATTATTCGGGTAACTTTCATATTTCGATGAATAATAAAAACACGCTATATTTTAATTAAAATAAACTTTTTTCATCGTAATATCTTATTTGGTTAAATTATAATACTGAATGGTTTTAAAGAATAAATAGAATATATTTTTACCATTTAATATAATTTATGTCATTAGCATTGATTTTTCCTTGAATTCGTAGGTTAAATCAATTCAATTTTTTGCATTGTTTTAAAGAAAAACCTGTTTTCTTTCAAAAATGGGACTAATTTTAATTTAATTTCTGAAACATTTGTGTATTGAATTTTGAAAAAATGGATTCCATATTTGGAATCAGTGGATCCAAATTATGTTAATAAGCTACTTTTTATTTTTGGGAATTATGAATAGTAACAACGGTAACTTTTATTTACCATAGTTAAAGGTAAATCGGATAATTAAGGGTAAATATAATATTATAAAATTACCATAACACATGTCAAATTCCTATTGGATGACTAAAATTCTACCCATATCACCTAAAGGTCTGATTAGATTCATTTAATGGACTTTTTTCCATGAAAATAATTAAATTATTATTAAAACCAAAGAATGTGACAACCTGTCACTTTCTTAAATCTTATAAGTATAATAATTTTAATTTAGTGACAAACTTCATAAAACATAGAACATGAATAGTATCCAAAAGTATAATACAATTATCTTCATCATAGGAATTTATTTTGAGTTTTTAGGGATTAAATAATTATCATTTATTATGACACAAAGATGATGCAGTAATTGTCTTATTAATGAAATATTGACATAATTGATGTTATAAATGCCCAAATAAAGGTAATTTGAGACTTTTTATGACTGAAACTAATTTTCTAGGTTAATATGACATGTTATTATTGATTTAAGTAACTTTTTTAGAACTTATCATTCTGTTATTAATTTCATAAAAATCATGTACCAAACAGTGTCAAAATTGACCTAAATTAGTTTTTAAAACAAATATTATATTATTAATTGTTATTTAATTCCTAAAAATATAAGGTTCAAAAAATTTACTTATATAAAGATATATATATTAATAATAAACATCTTGGGGTTCGTTTGGCTAGTTATGTTATGTTTATTAACCATATAGTGTAAGAAAACAAAAAGACACGGTAAAAGTTATATTATTTAACTTAGAGTTAAATTTAATTGATAGGGTTAAAATAATAACCTAAACTTTTCTAAATCCGATTGTATGAGAGGATTTCGACCCATCCCTACTTTATCTTATAAATGAGACCCTTTGGAACCATTATAAACCTAATTTGACCTTAATATAAAATAATATTTTGAGATTTTCCTAAGGAGCCCCTCTCCTCCCTTATAAAAGGGAACCTCCTCCCTCTCCTTCTCACACAAATTTGAGCAGTCAATCTCGTCCAACCCATGAACAAATCTCTTCTCCACTTCCCTAGTATCATCCTAGAGGTCCTGGTCTTCTTCAAAGACCATCCTTTGTTCTTTAAGTGGAGGTTAAGTGAAGGCGCGTCAAAAAGAGGTAATATCAATTACCAATCTTTTTCAATTTATTTCTTCTTCAACATCTTCTTCTTTAGTTGTTTCATGATAAAGTAATAAAATCAGTATTTTTTATATACTGATATGTTATTATAAATATTAATCAACTCTAATTAACCTTCTCTCCATCCTACGGAAAAAGGAAATCACCGCACGTGCGTACGTACGGAATACCGTCTCCACGCCGTGGTGTAATCTATTTTCCGCCACCACCTTAATTGGATGGGTATAATGGTGTAAGTAGTAATTATATATGATTATTATAAAGTTATATTGATACTGAAATAGTATACATACACTTAAAAACAATTCCACGACCATGGGAACGATATCATCGCTCGTGCGTACGCACGGACTACCGTCTCCACGACGCGATTAGATTCATTCTCCACATTAACCATTCATGAATGATTATAAATTATATATAATGAATAATAATGAAATATATGACATGTTAAATCTACTGGATTTATGTATATATATATATGTATGTCATCTACTTACTTCCATACAAGACAATAAGGAAAGGAAAACATCGTTCATGTGTACGTACGGACTACCGTCTCCATGAACGGTGTGTATCATTTTATTTTTCTATCTATTATATATATATATATATATACTGAATATACATAATATATAAATAATGTTTTATATTCTTGAAGTAAGTAAATCATGATATATGTAATAATAATTTCAAGAACAACAAGTCCAAACACGAACGACAAATGAGATGATTTTACCCAAAATGCTACTTTAACATGAATTCACAAAATAATGGGTAATATAAAGTCATAAGTGAACCATATATGATATAATAACAATGAATATGATTCTGTAATAAGTCAATGACATTATTTAAATCATTATACAGGAGGTTCGGACACTTAGATGAAAATCGGACCTATGGTAATAGAAATATCACAATCTCATTTTTATCCGAGATTGTTTATACATTGGCATTTACTGGGGTGTATTTTATCATCCAAATCCATGTTTCCTCAATATGTAATATTATTTCCATCCACCTACAATTTTTTAAATCCAATTTTACCCTTCTGTGAGTTTTTAGTAAAGGATATGAAAGGAATCTTTTGTCGTTTTTCGTACGAGGTACTTTTTGACTTTTCCGACAAAAGCACAAAGAATGTTTTTTTAACTTATACGGCATGAATGTATTTTTAAAACATTATTTCCAAGAAGCTTACTTTACAAGTTTTCATGTTTATTTTTAATCAACTTCTTTTAGTTTAGAATTGTACGACATGTTAAGAATGGAAAAGTGTTTTTGAAGCAGAAAGGATATTTTCCTCAAGAATGGTGTCCAAATGTTTTATCAAAATTATTTTCCATCTAAGATAATAAAGGGTTCTGTTTCTATCCCTATTATTAAATTTATTTGATTATTTTGTTATGGAATTATATTTTTATGAATCCCTTTTTCTTATATAAATTGTTTTATGATGTCATGATGTTTAAGACTCCCATTTTTGTTACATGGCTTATGCTATGATGTATGGTTTATGATTTTGTGGCACACATAAGAATGGTATCATTATTAGATGGGTGGGACCTATATCTCTCTACAATGCATTGGGTAATGATTTTATATCTCATGAGATTGACATGGATGAAATGGTAGGATATACCGGTTCAGTGAAACAGGACTGAAACGAGGGTGACTCGGTTCAGAAATGGACTTTGTCCACTAAGATAGTCTTGGCAATGAGTCTTTACTAATAAGATATGATTCTCTATGATTATGTGTGTATGCCACAAAGTTTCATGTTTTAATTTATGATTATTAGGATTTCATTTCACTACTATGATTTATCCCATGTTATGATATTATGATCTCTTTTGCAGGTTAATATTTCCAAAATGTTATGTTCTTATGAATATAATGTGATTGATTTTTTTTTGTTTACCCTTAATAAGAATTTGAGCTCACCCTTTTTATGTTTTCTTTTCCCCAGGATATAATGAAAGGTTTTAGGTAAGAAAAAAAGGTAAGATCTTTATGGGAGATGTTGAAGATCTTTCACCATGATTAGAAGATTACGTTCCGAGTTTCCAAAGACACTAAAATATTACGGTCCTTGTGTGTGTGTTTTTGTTATGTAATAAGCATTCCGAAAAAAGTAATGTAATGTCCTTGTACGTTAAGCTTTGGGTCTCTACAGTTGGTATCAGAGGAAATGTTTAGTCATCCTTTGGAAACTAGGATGCGAAAATGTTAGTGAGATCCCTAGAGATATTACTAAGGTATGTCTAGGGATGTCCCTAAGGATAAGTATACGTATAGGATATAGTCCTAGAACTACGGTAACGATATTAGAATTTAACCTAAGATGTTAGTTATTAAGGGTACTCCCCCTTTACTATGTTGTTTTCCCTAGCATTATTTTTGCCTCTCACACTATTCTTTTTGGGTTTTAGACGATGGCTGGAACCCGAAGGAACCGTGTTGATCAATGTAATGGACAATGAAATGATTGTTCTCCTAAACAAACAAATGTTATGGGAGATGGAGTTCAAAATCTTATTGCTATATTTACACAAGCTATGAATCATTCAAGACTTCAAAATGAGCAGAGAAGGGAACAACATTCTATTGAGTCCTTCATGAGGCAACCTCCACCGTCATTCAGTGGGTCTTCCGATCCACTTGTTGCTGAAAAATGGATCAGTACCACTGAAAAGATATTTTCAGTTCTTCAATTTTCTGAACATGATAAATTCATCTTAGTAGTATATCGTTTGGAAGGTGAAGCTGATCAATGGTGGAATCTTATCAAGAATACAAGGCAAAGAGATGAAATTGATTCCATGGAATGGGACGAGTTCAAGATCTTATTTTTCAGTAAGTACTTCCCTCATATTCTTCGAAAAAAGATGGAAAAGGAGTTTCTTGAGCTAAAGCAGAAGGATGATGAATCTGTTGCTATATACGAAGAAAATTTTACAAGACTTGTAAGGTATGCATCTGTCATTATCATCAAACCTGAAATTAAAGTTGATTGATTTTTCAGTGGCTTAAAACCAAGTCATCGAAGGGAATTAGCAATAAGAGACTTCAGTAGCTATGAAGAAATTGTGCGTTGTGATGTCAAGGTAGATATGGAAGATGGTGTTACATATCCATCTCATGGTTTTGACAAGAAACAAAAGATGGAGTTCAAGGAGAAATCTCAGAATAATGGTGAAAATAAGATGTATGTTTCATTATGCACAATGTGTGGAAAGAATCATGGTGGATATTGTCTTAAAGGGACTAGAAAATGTTTTAAGTGTGGAAAAGAAGGTCATTGAGTAGCTGAGTGTCGAAGTAATGGAAAAATGGTTTCTAATGATGTGAATAATGCAAACAGTACAGAGAACACACCACCAACACTTCAATGCTTCAAGTGCAAGGAAATGGGGCATTATGCTAATAAATTCCCTAATCCAAGGGTTAGTGATGATCGACATGAGAAACCGCTTAAGGCAAAGGACAAAGGGAAGTCACATGAGATCATTATTGGTGATGTTGAATATGACAACGATGTGGGGGAATGATTATGTTTTTATGTAATGGGATTCCAAAATAATGTTGTATCATGGAGTATTGGAATATTTATGTATTGGTCTAATGTGGTATTCAAAGTGATTGAGATATTTTTTGAAATAAGATGATATGCGCATAATGAAGGGAAAACGAGAAAATGAAATGTTTAACAGTATTCATGAGCTCATGATTGATATAAAGACTAATTGATATGATGGTTTGATTATATAGAATTTTGAGTATTTTGGTATGTGGAAAGTGTTAACTTTTAACTACATTCATGTTTTCACTATGGTTCAATGGGTATTTGTTTTTTTCAAGAGAATACATGATTATGGTATTCACATGATTGGAATGTGACCAACAATATATATGTATATGGGGGATAAATGATGGTATTCACATGCATGGTTGATGACATTTAACGTAATCGTTTTCTTTATACTATGAGCTTGGACCGAAATATTTTAGATAAGCCTAAATATTGGAATGGATTATGTTGGACATATGCTAAGTATTGTTTAAGTATATAACTTTTTTTTGATATTACTGATGGGATTTTATAGTAATGTAGTTTTAGAAAAAGGAAAACCTGCAGGATGGGCGACAACCCATCGCGTTGGACAAGGCCGTGGGAATCGAACCCACAACCGAAGTGCGACTGGCCTTTATCGCCTACCACTGGCCTACAGAAAGTCCAAGTTTAGTAGAAACTAGTTTTATTATATTAAGCAGTATGATATTTGAAGTATAAGTCCATTTTAGGAACCATATATGATTAATCTCACTATAGATGGACTTATGTATATTTTGATAACTTTTCTAACCTTTTGTTTGAGACAGATGGAATGACCCATCATTCTATCACATGATCTGCTAACACATCACGAATGAAAAATTCAACTTCATTTCATTAAGAGATGAAGTGGAAATTGTCCAAAGAATGACAAATAGTGAGACTATACCAAAATCACGAAAGTATTTCTTCTAATTCCAATTTCATCAACTTTAGGGAAATGATCTTGAAAAACAAAAAATGCTGTCCTAATGCCCTTATATCCGATGAATCAGATGGTACCTTAGATAATCACAAATCTATGGCTTTGTGATTGTTGGCTTTTTCATAGCCATGTTCTCTACCACTCTCCATCAGAACATGATGGTCAGATTTCTCTTCCATATACATATTTTCAACTATGTGGAAACCCAGTGATTAGTTTATTTGGGTAACCGTTACATTTCATACTGTTGTATTTAAAGATTGGTTTTGTTATTCCTGTTTACGATGTGGGTTTCTATTAAATAAACTTTTGAATAGTAAACCATTTAAAACCCCGACGAATTTCGAGGGAGAAATTCATTTAAGGGGGTTAGAATGTAACAACCTGAGATTTTATAAGATACATTCTTTTTAATTTCATTCATATATTCTATTGTACGACACACCAAGATTATCTTGCGCTATACGCAACACCGTATTAGCTTGCAGTATACGCAACACTTTTCTTGGCTCTTATTACAAACAATTTCAAGTTCGTTTCATAGAAGTTATTCTATGAAACATTGAGAGTATATATATATATATATATATCTTCAATGTATAAATAAAATATGGTTGGATTCTATTATACGCAACAACAAAGGAGTCATACACTACACGCAACCCTGACTTGGCTTGCATTACACGCAATCGCGACCTTCCTCGATAGCGTGTGTTGTACCCAATACCGGGATTTACTAAACAACGATATATTATTATAATATTGTTATGAACTGGTCGTTATGAATAGTGATAACTAAATTTTTAATTTTATAACATTATTATTCATCTTACACATTTTCTAAAACGTGGTATAAGAACAAAATAATTTTTTCTGGTAAAATAAGTATTTTTCAAAAAATGCAGTTTTGCCGCCTTTTTATGGTGCACCCACATTAAATATAGTTTTTGACATGTTTATAAGTTCAATTTGACAAAATAAAATTCTTCTTTGGAATCATGAAATAAAAATTTACTTTGGATAAAATTTTCATATTATTCGGGTAACTTTCATATTTTGATGAATAGTAAAAACACGATATATTTTAATTAAAAAAAAAATTTCATCGTAATATCTTATGTGGTTAAATTATAATATTGAATGGTTTTAAAGTATAAATAGAATATATTTTTACCATTTAATATAATGTATGTCATTAGCATTGATTTTTCCTTGAATTCGTAGGTTAAATCAATTCAATATTTTGCAATGTTTTAAAGAAAAACCCGTTTTCTTTCGACAACGGGATTAATTTTAATTTAATTTATGCAACTTTTTTGTGTTTAATTTGGAAAAACGGATTCCATATTTGGAATCAGTGGATTCAAATTATGTTAATAAGCTACTTTTTATTTTTGGAAATTATGAATAGTAACTACGGTAAATTTTATTTACCATAGTTAAAGGTAAATCGTGTAATTAAGGGTAAATATAATATAATAAAATTACTCTAACACATGTCAAAATCCTATTGGATGACTAAAACTCGACCCATATCACCTAAGGGTCGGATTAGATTCATTTAATGGACTTTTTTCCATTAAAATAATTTAATTATTATTAAAACCAAAAAATGTGACAACATGTCACTTTCTTAAATCTTATAAGTATAATAAATTTAATTTAGTGGCAAACTTTATAAAACATAGAACATGAATAGTCTCCAAAATTCAAATACAATTATCTTCATCATAGGAATTTATTTAGAGTTTTTATGGATTAAATAATTATCATTTATTATGACACAAAGATTATGCAGTAATTGGCTTATAAATGAAATATTGATATAATTGATGTTATAAATGCCCAAATAAATGTAATTTGAACTTTTTCTGACTTACACTAATTTTAAAGGTTAATATGACATGTTATTGTTGATTTAAGTAACTTTTTTCGGACTTATCATTCTGTTATAAATTTCATAAAAATCATGTACGAAATAGTGTCAAAATTGACATAAATTAGTTTTTAAAACAAATATTATATTACTAATTGTTATTTAATTCCTAAAAATATAAGGTTCGGCCAAATAACTTATATAAGGATATATATATTAATAATAAACAACTTGGGGTTCTTTTGGCTAGTTATGGTAAGTTTATTAGCCATAGAGTGTAAGAAAACAAAAAGACACGGTAAAAGTTAAATTATTTAACTTAGAGTTAAATTTAATTGATAAGGTTAAAATAATAACCTAAACTTGTCTAAATCCAATTGTATGAGAGGATTCCGACCCATCCTTACTTTATCTTCTAAATTAGACCCTTTGGAACCATTATAAACCGAATTTGACCTTAATATAAAATAATATTTTGAGATTTTCCTAAGGAGCCCCTCTCCTCCCTTATATAAGGGCACCTCATCCCTCTCCTCATCACACAAAATTGAGCATTCTTGCTCGGCCAACCCCTGCCAAAATATCTTCTCCACTTCCATAGTATCATCCTAGAGGTACTGGTCTTCTTCAAAGGCCATCCTTTGTTTTTTAAGTGGAGGTTAATTGAAGGCGCGTCAAAAAGAGGTAATATCCATTATCGATCTTTTTCAATTTCTTTCTTCTTCAACATCTTCTTCTTTAGTTTTTTCATAATAAAGTAATAACATCAGTATTTATTATATACTGATATGTTATTATAAATATGAAACAACTCTAAATAACCTTCTATCCATCCTACGGAAAAAGGAAATCACCGCGCGTGCGTACGTACGGAATACTGTCTCCACGCCGTGGTGTAATCTATTTTCTGCCACCACCTTAATTGGATGGGTATAATGGTGTAATGAGTAACTATATATGATTATTATAAAGTTATATTGATACTGAAATAGTATACATACACTTCAACTCAATTCCACGACCATGGGAACGATATCATCGCTCGTGCGTACGTACGGACTACCGTCTCCACGACGCGATGAGATTCATTCTCCACATTAACCATTCATGAATGATTATAAAGTATATATAATTAATAATAATGAAACATATGACATGTTAAATCTACTGGATTATGTATATATATATATATATGTATGTCATCTACTTACTTCCATTCAAGACAATATGGAAAGGGAAACAACGTTTATGCGTACATACGGACTACCGTCTCCATGAACGGTGTGTTTCATTTAATTTATCTATCTATTATATATATATATATAATGAATATATATGATATATAAATCATGATTTATATTCTGGAAGTAAGTAAATCATGATATAAGTAATAATAATGTCATGAACAACAATTCCAAACACGAATGACAAATGAGACGATTTTACCCAAAACGCTACTTTAACATGAATTCACAAAATAACGGGTAATATAAAGTAATAAGTTAACCATATATGATATAATAACAATGAATATGATTCTGTATTAATTCAATGACATTATTTAAATCATTATACAGGAGGTTCAGACACTAAGAAGAAAATCAGACCTATGGTAAAGGAAATATCACAATCTCATTTTTATCCGAGATTGTTTATACTTTGGCATTTACTGGGGTGTATTTTATCATCCAAATCCATGTTTCCTCAATATGTAATATTTTTTCCATCCACATAAAATTTTTTAAATCCAATTTTACCCTTATGTGAGTTTTTTGTAAAGAATATGAAAGGAATCTTTTGTCGTTTTTCGTACGAGGTACTTTTTGACTTTTCTGACAAAAGTAAGAAGAATGTTTTTTTAACTTATACGGAATGAATGGATTTTTATAACATTATTTCCAAGAAGCTTCATTTACAAGTTTTCATGTTTATTTTTAATCATCTTCTTTTAGTTTATAATTGTACTACATGTTAAGAAAGGAAAAGTGTTTTTGAAGCAGAAAGGATATTTTCCTCAAGAATGGAGTTCATATGTTTTATCAAAATTATTTTCCATCTAATATAATAAAGGGTTCTGTTTCTATCCCTATTATTACATTTATTTGATTATTTTGTGATGGAATTATATTTTTATGAATCCCTTTATCTTATGTGAATTGTTTTATGATGTCACGATGTTTAAGATTCCCATTTTTGTTACATGGGTTATGCTATGATGTATGGTTTATGATTTGGTGGTACACATAATAATGGTATCATTATTAGATGGGTGGGACCTATATCTCCCTAAAATGAATTGGGTAATGATTTTATATCTCATGAGATAGACATGGATGAAATGGTAGGTTATACCGGTTCAGTGAAACAGGACTGAAACGAGGGTGACTCGGTTTAGAAATAGACTTTGTCCACTAAGATAGTCTTTTCAATGAGTCTTGACTAATATGATATGATTCTCTATGATTATGTGTGTATGCCAAAAGGTTTCATGTTTTATGTTATGATTTTTGGGATTTCATTTCACTACTATGATTTATCCCAAGTTATGATATTATGATCTCTTTTGCAGGTTAAGAATTCCAAAATGTTATGTTCTTATGAATATGATGTGATTCATTTTTATTTTGTTTACCCTTACTGAGATTTTGAGCTCACACTTTTTATGTTTTCTTTTCGCCAGGATAAAAATAATGGTTTTAGGTAAGAAAAAAAGGGAATATCTTTATGGGAGATGTTGAAGATCTTTCACCATGATTAGAAGATTACGTTCCGAGTTTCCAAAGACACTAAACTATTACGGTCCTTGTGTGTGTGTTTTTGTTATGTAATATGTATTCCGCAAAAGTAATGTAATGTCATTGTACAATAAGCTTCGGGTCTCTACAGTTTCAATGATTTAAGATAATAAGATAAATTTCATGTTAAATGAAAAGGATTAAAACCTTATATTAATGAAAATATAGGAATAGTTAAACATAAATTTCATTGATCACCAAAATACCAAGTTGATCTAGGAAAAATTCAAAAGAATATATGAATGTAATGTAATTGTAAGATATGTTAAACTAAAATTTAGTATTAGTATATTTAATGATATTAAAATTTATTATTATAATAACATTGATAACTATTTTATAAGTCTCAATGATATTTTTGTTAATATACATGGGTTTTTTGAGAATTTTGAATAATTTTCCATATTAAAAAATATGTCATGGAATTTTCATGAACTATTCGATAAAAACAATTTCATCCTAAAAATATATAGAGGATTTTTCATTGGATGATCATCAAAAATATCTCATAGATTTTGAAATGTGGAAAGCATATAATTATAAAAATAGTTATCAATATATGTGGTGGTATTTGTGTTAATGATTAAAGGAGTAGTGAATTAATGTGATGCATAAAAATATAGATTTTTTCATGATTAGGAAGATGAAGGTGTCTTCAAAAAAAATTTCTCATTATCTCAAAGAGATTTAGAAAAAAAAGTGGATGTGGGAAATCAAAAAATATCCATGGTGTCAAAACAATTATGTTATTGAACCTTTTTTATGGGGCATTACAAGGATGAAAAACACAGATTCTGAATTTGAATAGAAATACATAATGACTTAAAATATTAAAATACGTAACACTATTAAGAGGAAAACTAGTAGCATGAAATGAATCATGATGAAATAAATAAAATAAGATAACTCAAGTAGTTAATTACATGATATAGTAAACATTCTTTCTCTTGTGAATACAGTTCATTATTTATAAAGTAATAATGATGTTGGAAATGAATGGATAGAACATTAGTAAAGATAAATATATATTTTAAAGAATTACTTGATAATAACATTAATGAAAAAAATTAATGGAATAAACTAAATAAAGATAATAAAGAATTTTCTGTTGAAAAAAATATGTTAAAAATAAACATAAATATATTGAGAAGAAAAAAAATTAATGGTTTCTTATATTTAAATGATGGTATGTGATATTAAAGATAAACTTACTGAGAGGGAGAATAATGTTTACTAATCATTAAAATTTTATATTGAGCTTAAAAATAGGTAACGATGAGTTGAGTAGACTTCACCATGATAATTGAAGTTAAAGGATAATATTGTTACACCCTTGGAAATGTTTGACTTAAAAGGATAAATTTTACAAACTTTATCAACAAGGTGGACCTTTCTTGTTGGTATTGAGCATGGCCTAGACTTCTTTCATGATACCTGACCTACATTTATATTTACAAGGGTGTGTGAGAATAATTAATAAGTACACTAAATGATATTTTATTATCTTATGGGGATATTAATTTTATTTATAAGTAACATGTGGTGTGATAATGAAGGAAACAAAGGTATTTCTTATGAATTGTGGGGTCAAATGACTAGATACATTGATAGGGAAGTCAAATTCTGGAATATGGTAGTGGAGATAATACTTAGCCTAAAGAGATGAGGACCTAAAATTGATTTAGGTGTGGGTTATATAATGATATTTATACTTAATGGGGAATATTTTTTATCACCCCTTTAAATTTTATATATAAAATAATAAATATTATTACACATTTTAATAAGGTTATTCCTGTTTTCAAAAGATTAATTAATTAAAACTCCATAGTTAAGTGATCACAGCCTTGAGTATTTTGAGGACATGTTCACTTTATAGATATTTCATTCTGTGTGAGAAATAGAAGACAAGGAACACTATATAGTTCATGAATATGCTTCCCAATGAAGTAACATGTGGGTTATAATTGATGAAAATTTAAAATTCATTAAATATCATAGTTGATAATAATAATAAATAAATTTAATGATAATAATACTTTTTTTGGAGTGAGTAGTAATATATTACCATGAAAATGGAGGAAGCATAAATATATTTTATGGTATAAGGAAATTATTGAATATTAGAAGAAGATATTGAGATTCATGAGAATATATCTATCAATAATGACTTACATTTCCAATAGAATTCATGTGAATGGTGTGATTAGTGAGGGAGTGGCTCAAAGTATTGAATGAAAATACTAAAAACCAAATAAGTGATCATAAAAAATATTGTGAAAGAAAATTTCTTAGATGTTTCCATTATATATGAGGAAAATAAATAATCTTAACAAAATAATGTCATCTATAATTAAAATATGTTTAAGCAACCCATTACTACTATCAGTAGAAAAAGAGGTATTGAATTTAGTAGGAAATAACTTCATTTGTTGAGTTTAAATTATCAATATTGATGATATATGTAACGAAAAAAGTTCCCCCCATATATTATAAAATCATTTAGTTATTTTTTATAAAATTTATGAAATTCAAGAGTAAATTTGTTTGGATTACATTCTATAACATAATATAGGTGAAATTTATGGTTATTTTGACAAGCCATAGAGAGTAAATAATATTATTATCCTTTGAGAAGGATAAAAAAATATTTGGATATGTCAAATCATGACAGTCTTTTTGAATCTAGAAAATATAAAATTTCTATATATCATCAACATATATAAATAAATAGGTATTTAATTAGACATAAAATAATTATTTTTGGTTGTACAAAACAGATTATAAATAACGTTTTGTTGGATTATTTGATAAGAAAATGGAAGAGTAATATTTCTTGCACATTAACAATTTAATATGTTTGTCAAGATGTTTAGGATGAAATATTTCAATAAATATAAGTTCTTATACAACCCATAATTTTAAAAATGAAATTATAGGAATCTTATCAGGTGTGTTAAATTTTATAGGAAAAAAATGATCATTAATAAATCCCTTTTTATATATACATTAGATATGACCTTATAGACTAGTGTATAATTTTTTATTTATCATTTATCAGAGGATAATTTTATACCTTCTTTATATTAACTTGATAAAATATTTTATCTGGATCTAAAATGAAGAAGGAATGTTTATATTTTAAGAGTTGTTAAACCCACAAGTAAAACTAGAATACCATTATTTTGACATTTTAATTCATTATAAATAATGAGAATTACTAATAATCTATAGGGATATACATATTTACTTTGTTAAATGTTTCTTTTTACAATTAATTCATATGGTATATTTGATTTCCAATGTAATAATTTCATTATTTATCAATGAGTAAATTCATTTTTGAAGTAGTTATGTAATGGTGGTGCTTGAATGATTTCAATAGATTCATGAATTGAAATTGGAATTCATGCCAACTCATTAACTTAATTATTTATAACTATTTTATACTCATTATTTTTTTAATGTCACGTATATATGATGGGAATAATATATACAACATTAAAAGGAAATTTGAAGGCCTCATGCCTAATTAATAATTACATAAGGTGATTTTCCATTTATTGTGATTACTATTTATTGTTAACTCAATAATTATAAAGGATATATGTCTAATAGTAATTATTATAGAGATGTGTTTAGTTAAGTGTTCTTTATGTAATGGACATCATGATCTGTGTAAAATTTTCTCAAAAATTCAGAAGGTACCTAATGGTCAATGATAAACTTCAACACCTACAAAATGGTATCTTCATCATTGCATATTGGTGAGGCCATGTTTCATAAGGTGACTAATGGTTATCCTATTTATTCTTGATATACATCATTTTAATTTATAATGATTCATATCAAACTACTACAAATATACCTTTTATAAGTGCTAAAAATTGCCTTCAACAGCGCTAGAAATGCGCTATTAATGCCGGCGAAGATAACGGGGGTCCCCTTTATCTACGCTCCAAAAAGAACTGATAAAGACCCCTTTTATGAGCGCTAAAAAAGAACAGATAAAAGGGGTATTTTATCAGTGTTGATAAAAGGGTCCTTTATCAGCGCTTTCATTTTAGCACTGATAAATGACACCTTTTATCATCGCTTTTTCTAGCGATGATATAACTAACAAAATTAAAAAAAATTAAAAAAAATTAAAAATTTTTTTAAAAAAAATCTTGCCAATCTGGGGGGGTTTTATAGCGCTTAATCCCCCCTTATAATAGTTCTTTCCAGCCCCACTAGAACCTCCAAGCACCCCCTCCACCCTTTATCAGCGCTAGCCCCCCAAATCCACCCCCATGCACATGCCCCCTCCTCCACCGGGTTTTGAACTCGAGACCTCCCCCCTACGCGCCTTAGCCATTACCACTCTTCTATTTTGATTTGTTTTCAATTTCATGATATATATATATATATATAGTTATATTTATTCGTATTGTAAAATATATTTATATTAATATATATATAAATATCATTATATTAATATATATATATATATATATTTATATATTTATAGTTATATCAATATATATATGTAGTCATATTAATATATATATATATAGTTAGAATAATATATAAGTATATAAATATTCATATATTGGTATTTTAAATAAAATGGATATTAGTTATTATTTATAAAAATCTAATATATTTTATATGTAAATATATTTTTTTATTTATATTTATAATTACATTTTTATTTGTGAATATATAAAAAATATGTATATATTGTTATATATTTGATTATACATAACAGTGCATTATAAAAAACGATAAAATATCAAAGAAATAATATCAATATGAATTTAATACCTTGTAATAAATTCAGTCCCCACAAAAAAGCCAATAATACCCCCTTAAATGAGGTTGAAAATCCAAAAATTGTAAAAAAATCAGGGTATCCCGATTAAAAATTTTGTTTCAGAGGCCTTCTGGGCCTTTTGTGGCCTTATAAATGTCACAGAGGCTTTCCCTCATTCTCTAGCACATAGAGCTTGTTGGAGGCTTCGATTTGATATGGTGTAGAGCTCAAACGGCCACCCGGATCAAAAGTTATGGACGTTTGAAGTTTGAGTTCCGTTTTCAACATATTTAGAATCTTTTTTAATTTTTTAAAATATTTTTAGTCTTAAAATTTTTATTAAATGACTATTACTCAATATTAATTATCAAATTATTTATATATAATATTTTATAAATTTTTTTATAAACTATTTCCACTAAATATCTTATATATTAAGTGAAACTGTATATTTATACTTATCTAAAATATATTTAAAATTATATTTAAAAAATATATATTTTATTTATATCAATATAACTATATATATATTTATATATTTATATATATTTTTAATGAAATTTATTTTATGCAGAAACTTTATCAGCACTATTAAAAAAACACGGATAAAGCCCCCCCACCTTTATCTGTGTTAATAAAAAAACAGTGATAAAGGGGTACCCTTTAAGAGTGCTAAAATAAAGATCTATTAAAGGGGGTACCTTTATCAGAGCTTTTTTTAGACCTGTTAAACCTACCCCCCTTTATCAGTGCTTTTTCGTTAGCACTGATAAAGGCTGGCGCTAGCCTTGACCAGTTTTGTGGTAGCGTCACATCATTTGAATATTCATAATAATTCACGAGGTATTTTTATATGGAATTTAATTCATCTGATGAAATTCTCTTGGAGATGAATAATATAAAAGGAAAAATCATGCGGATTTGAAGGAATACTAAATAGATTTCATAAGAATATTTCTATATGATTTCATAAGATATATGACGTTAATATTGTGAAAACATTTGGACAAGGACAACCATAATACAATATTATTATGATCATAGGGCTGTAATAGGATTTCTGTATGAAATCAACATATATTTTTTTTATTTCTATGTTATATTAAAATACTAAATAAAATAATGAGATTCCACAATATAAAATATTGAGAATTAATTAATATAAATTCAAATAATAATATTGTTTTATGATTCATGTATAAAATATAATGATCAATCGATGTGATCATGATCCTAGATAATGATAATAAAAAAATAAAATGTGATTATTAAAAAATGAATAAAATATAGTAAGGACAGACCTGATATATCTAAGATGTGATCCAAACTGATAAATTAATGAACATACTACATGGATATGTTAAATTAAATATCACTATAAACTAGTGTATTAATATGTGGGGTTTTAGTAACAATTGTAAGATTCTAATTTACCTAGGATAAATGTCTGCTCACAAAACATCGTGGTCATTTTTCATTTATTTTTTAGTTACAAATTATAGAAGGAAATATCATTGTCATGGTGCATTAATTCTTTCATTCATTTTTGAATTTCAAATTAATTTTGTGAGATGAATTTTTTTTGAATAGTAAGAAAGAAATAATTATATTTTTTAATGTTTTTATGAATATCAAGACCAAGATTCATGTGTGTTTGAATGAGAATTATATTCTTGATTTTAACTGATAGACATAATTATGAATTTTTACTACATTTAAATGTTAATATGCTTACATATTTAAAATTTGAAAATAATTATTCATAATATCATGAATATATGTGCAATGATTCATAAGAATATGGTGTGTACTGAAATCATGAAAATTTTGAGGCACCCAATATATCACCGTATCGATGATATAATAAAACCATTTTAAAGGAGAGGATATATTTTTAGGAGAATATTTATTAATACAGATGTATTTTTTGGGAAGATAAATACATACAATATTATAGATATAATAAAAAAATTTAAAAGAAAAAAATCTATTCTCTGAAGTAGATGTAGTTCATGAAAAATTTACATGATTGAACTCGATCTTGTGTTCTCATAGAAGAAGATAATATAGATGTGATGTTAAATAAGCCTAATGAATATAGTGTTATATCTATCACTAGATCAATATTTAATGATATTTTTGGTGGGTTGTATAACTATCCAATGAGTGATGTTTTTTTCATGGGGGATATTAATAATCAAGGCAAGATAGATGGATGCTAAAGTGTATAAATATATACCATTAGAGGATATTCTATTGTGGTGTATTACTGGTTTGTAATTATGTTTGTTGAATGTGGTTTATAAACACTAACTATTTTGCGTGTCTCATGATACATTTAATTTGATAAAAATATTATTGTTTAGAATCCATGGGTTGGGTTGTCTATCCAAATACGGCTCTCTCTGGGATTTTATATCGAACCATATAAATATTTCATGTTCAAAATTCACTATATTTATTATATATTATGTGAGGATGAGATATTAACAATGAAGGATTTAAGGATTTAACTAGATATATATGTAAATGCTTAAATAGAGTAAATTTCATTAATGAAAAAGTGATTATGGATTCACAATACCCCCTCTTAGTGATCTATCAGGATTTGGGAAATACAAATAAAATCACGAGAGTCTTTATCTTCTTATTCCATGATGATACACATTATCTTGAATTAAAAATAAATATCTTCATTATATTCCTTTTTGAAATATTTTACCTTTCTCACTTCATAATAAAAAAGGGTATTATTCAATTTTTTATATGATAAATATTTTTTTAGAAATGGAAGATACATTGGGATGACAAAATATTATGTAAGTTTCTTATTAATGTCTTCAAAATATGATAATCAAATATATTCACACCATATACTTTGATATTAATGAATATTTCATTAACAATTTTAATATTTTCATGAATCATTTTATTTCCCATATTTTTCTATTTTAATACTACCTACATCTCTATAAATTATTTTTTCCTCCATGAATTTGAAACTCTATTTATTGCAACATACTAAATTCTCCTATATAGACTTTTCAGTTTCAATTAAATTTATATTAGTAAATAAATATTATAATAATGGCATAAAATTTTAATTTCAAAAACTACAATTGGTTTCATGATTCTTCTTATCAGTAAAATAAATTTAAACTTATTTCAATTAGTAGAAATAAAATTGTTCTTACATCGACCATATTATGTTTAAGAGAAAGAAGATATGGAAAGATTTTATTCATAAAACCTTGTATTATATTTAGAAAAAAAGTGGGACCAGACCTAATATTTAAAAATTTATTATTTGCCATTCAATAATCATGATGATCTATCATAGAGAATGAAAATACTCTTATATCACAGGAGATACCCCAATAATGTGTAAAGTAATCAGAAGGAATATTTTCATCTGTTGTTTAACTATTTTATAATTTTATCCAAATTTTAGAATCATATAGAATTAGTTTTTATTTGAACCTCTCGAATATTTTATCATTTAATTATAAAAATGGATATATAAATAAAAATAACAAGTCATATAACAATTTTTACAAGGTTTTTTCTTAGTTTGGGTACACACTTATTATCGTTTTCTATTTTTGTCCTCGTACAATAATTTTAGACTATATTTTTATAATCAAATAAAATTGGGTAACCCAGGTATCATCTAATATCTTTATTTTCAATATAATACCAATGTTATTACACCACATCAAAATTTTTATATAATGAAAAAATATGAATATGATTGATAATTGGAGAAAATATATTTCTTCCACAAATAATGACCAACTTCTAAAAATTCATTCAATGTAGAAGATGTAAAATACTATTACACTTCAACAAACATGATCCCAGTATATGAGTACTATAACATAACTTGTTATAAATTTTACAAAAATTTTGAATCTATAGTGGATGTCATTTTTTATATCCATTAAATACTCAATAACCAAAATGCATGGGATCTTGTTTAATTTATACAATTATTCAATCTCAATTTTTCACGTATATTTTTCCTTATATTTCAATATTCAATAAAAATCTCAATAAAAATTTTATCACATGGTTTCACCATGTTTTATAAATCCTCAAATTCATTGGAATTAATTAATCTCCGTAGATTATTATCGAACCTACCATTATAATGTATTCTAATTCAAAGTGTTAACACATCATCCATTTATTTTTTCAAAAATAATAATTCCATATTAATTTAACTCTATGAAATGATAATATTACATTCTAAAATAAATAGATGAATTATTTGTGTTTATATTAATATTAGTCATTTTATTTCTCCTTATTGTGGGAATAAAAATAAAAAACATTATTGAAAAACCACAGAACTGAAATCACTAAAAAAATAAATAATAAAATTATTCTTTAATTATTGAAATTAAATTATTATAATTCTCTATTTTACTAATGTAGTCATGACTAAACACATCTCTATCATTCTTGTCATGTGAAGAGTCCCATTTTTGTATAAGAGCTCTTAAAAACAAAGTAAAAAATTAATTTATTGCATCGATAACTATAAATAAATAAATAAAAAATAATATGTATAATAATATATTAAAATGATTATAGAAATTTAGATAAAAAATTAATCCACATTCTTACATTAGAGTAACAATTTCTAGATATTTTCCTTAAATGGTTCCATCATCTTTTTGATTCTGTATGATTCAGTTGTTCATATGGGCGATCATTTCCTTATTTATCAGTGTCTAATAGTTTGGTCAAATAACATGAATTATGGATCCTCATAGATTTTTTATGTTTTTAACAATATTTAATGTATTGAATAACATTACATATTTATTCCCACTTCCAAATATTAAATTTCGAAGATATATTTTTTATCCAGTGGAATTACCAAAAATATTCATTGACTAATGTTAGATGTAGAAAATAAGAAATACATTGTTGATAAAATTAATACATGTGTATAGATAATATGTACCCCTACAAGAATCAATATTTTTTTAGACATATAAAATCATATGAAATCCTTGAATTTTTGGGTAAGGATATAAAACCTTCCATAAATGTGAATTTGTAAATACTTCTTCAATTAAATAAATATAGAGTCTTATTCAAATATGATGTCAGAAATATCTCTTATAAGTCATACATTTTTCTTTAAATTCATAAGTGTTACAGTCAAATTCATGACATATATCTTAAAAGATTTATAATGTGAAATTAAATTCTTATAATATAACTCATAGACAGATTTCATCTATATATGAAGTCTTATGAACATACACAAATATCATATTGAGGTCAAAAAAAATTAGATGACACTCCCATAATGACATACACACTATGATTTATTCAAATCATATTCTCATCTAAAAAATAGATTTGTTCAAAGACACATATAATAACATAAATTAACAATAAGTATATTTAAATCATCATAAAATCATTAACAATAACATAAAAAATCTCTTATAGATCTCAATCACTTAACGGAAATAAATAATGCTTTAAAAAATATATATTATTATATTCATATATTTTATACTCTAAACTCACAATAGTTCTTTCTTTTTTTGCAATGAATAATATTTAACTCATTTAGGATGAACTCACGTAATTATTTCATATGGGATGAAATTACTGAAAAAAATTAAACAAATCTAATAATTTTGGTATTATATTATTATCTTATAATTTATTAATAATTATTATAATTTACATGTCTTCAACATTATTTAATTTTAATTTAATAATTAAAATTTTCAATACAATTTAATAAAATATATTATTTATGTATGATAAATAAAATTATTATATTAAAAATATATGAACCATTCAAATATAATTTAATATGTCTGAGGTATAACAAAACACATGTAGAAGTATTTATTATTACAAAAATAATATGTAAAACTCAATAAAAAAATTATTTCCATATTCATTATTTCTATATACTAAATAATCTACTTTAAAAGTTTTTTGTAATTTTTAGAAGTCATATATATATATTACCTTAAACAATAAAATAACATTTAAATTTATATTTCAATGGTTATAATAATATTCTATCAATCACATAACTGAAAACAAGATCACCTCTACCAATGTCCACGACCCTATTGGTTAAGATACCATTTTACAGATCCTCTAAGTAATTATCCCAAAAATCACATTTCCCAAACCTCTAAGCTCATATCTTATTTATATATCCATATAAATATTTTAACTATTTTTAATAAATAAAATTATTTATTATGATTTTCATTCTTTTAGTTCTAATTATTTGAATCTATTATAATATATATTTTTATATTTTATTTGGAATGACTTTTTTATAATTATTATCATAATTTGGTTATAACAATTATAGTGAATTCTTTATTGGATTTCTTGGTTAATTTAATTTATTTTATATATAATAGTTGAAAAAATAAATTTACCTTTTTATAGTATCGTTATTCAATCATATAATTTATGATAATAATTATTTAATGATTAATAAAATATTTCCAAAAATGTTAAACCCCAGTCTATAGATTATTAAAAAATAATAAAAATGATTTTTTTCCACCATGGATTTATATTACCTCAGATTGTAAAGTAGCGATGAAAGAAGAAAAGGCATAGAATATAATGTAATTGAAAAATACTGCCATCAATGATGTTTTGTATTACATTTTATATACATCATTTATCAATGAATGATCCTTGGTCTTGTAATGTTTAAATAAATTTAATATGAAGCTTGACAGAAAAACTATATTTTATAACATTAACAATATTTAATTAAATTTTAATGTATCTCTTTAATGTGTTACTTGAATTTTAAATATTGTAAATATCAATAATGATGAATAAATTCAATTAAAATGACATCCATTTCCTAAGAATATAGAATTTAACATAATTAAATATTTTATTTCAATATAATATTATTGGTAGTGTTGTCAACATATCATTTTCTATGTTATATATTTAGTGTATTTATCTTATAATATCAAACTAATAATGTATATTTATTTAAAAATTTCATATTCCCTGAAATAAAATGAAATAACATTACAAGATCACCATATAATGTACCATGAAACATCCTAATTATGTGAAAAATCTATATACAAGAATGATTTATCATTTATAGATTTATATGTTCCAATTAAAACACAAGATATTCTTTGGAGGAGAATGTTATATTTAGATTTTTAATTGGTTATTAGTTTATGAAATAGTATGTATTGGATTAAATATATCTCTAATAAATCCTAGAGGATCCTTTAATAATTTTTATAGCTATTTGGAGTCATTTTGGTGAGAAGAAAAAAGTTACTACGCATCTGTAATCATCACACCATAATTAGTAATATAGAATTTTAATGGTAAATAATAAAAATATTTCACCATGAAGCATATATACTATTCATATAATCCTATTGAAATTAATGAAATTTTTTATACATTTGAAATTATCGATTAATTATCATATTATAAAAAGTTATTATAGTGAAAATGGTGTTCTGGTTGTTTGTTAGAGTTGATTAACTACACTACAATCATAGTCAATATTTATTAATATTATATTTCATAAGACAACACAACCTTATGAGGTGTGGGGCTTTTTTCATGGAATATGTTATAGGGGTTCTTTTATAGTATAAAAATATTATTGAATCCCAATCCTAAAATTTTATGATTATTGAAGGATTATTTTTTATTTATATGAATTAAATTACAATGAATATATATATATAATATGTATTATTTTGAAATTAGTAAATATTTTATAATAAAATATATATTATACTAGATATTTTATCTATATATTTTTATTAAAAATCATATGTCCATTGTTGTAATTTTTAATCTATGTTTTATATTATAAAAACTTATATTGCATGTTTAAATATTTTCCCACAATTAAAAAAATATCTTCATTTAATGTAAAATTAACTCATCCGTTACAAAATTTTCATATGTCTATTGTGTAGATTAAATGTGGAATAACATATTGAATATATTTATGGAATATATTCATATGATTGGTTTTATGAAAAATATGAAAATATTTGAGTTACGGTAGAGAGAGTGATGAAACCTAATATAGTCGGAGAAATTTCATTCTATCAATCAGGAAATTTGTTTATGCTTTTCTGGTAGAATTTACCTAATATTAAATAGATATACCCACTTATAGTGATGGAGATAAATAAAAAATATTATTAGTTCAGATTATTTATTCCCTATGGAATATTATTTATAAATTCCTTGTGATTTCTATTCATTATGACCCAATATGAATATAATGACGAAAGATATAGTAAGGGGACATTTCCATTTGTTCAGTTGTGATCTGATCCTAATAATTTTAGAAGTGAAACTATTTTGTTATTTCTTAGTAAATTGACACATAATTGTAAAATAAATATTAGATATATAACCTTATGGGTGGAAAAATAAAATCCCATTATCAATCCTCTTTTTCTTTTCAAATTATGATTATGTTATTTTTTATTTAAAATTTACATGATTATATTTTACTAAAAACATGATTAGAATATCCAAATGATATATTAATGGGAATCACCCAAAATTTAATCCATTTTTTTGGTTTGGTCCTTATACATTGACAAAATATCTATGGGAAAATTTAAAAAAAAACAATGATATATATAACTATGTTAAAGAGGTAAACACGAAATTACTACAAATTGAATTTGATGACATGAGGATATAACCCTTTAAAATAATAAGATTATTATTTAATATATGTGTTATGATTTATGAATCTATTATTTGTGATGTTGAAGAAATCAATGATATATATATTATAAATAATTTATTATGTGGGCTTACACCTTTTTACAAACTAATAGAATTAGTTCATGAAGAATTTAATTTAGTTTTTCTTTAACATTATCATCGGAAATTTGTTTTGGTGAAATTTGAGAGGAATGTGAATCTTAATGGGATGACGAGTCACTCATTTAATGAGATAACATTCAATTCTATAGAAAATCATAATATCAACCAATATAAATGTGGTTAAGAAACTGTAGGTTATAAATTTTATTCCCTACTTTAAAAAATTTAATGAATAGAGAATTGATGTCTTAATTCCAGAAAACATCTTCTTTGATTAGGTATGTAACATATGACTACTTTTTAGTGAGATATCCCAATAGGAAATGTCCTGATGGTGGTGAGTTTAATTTTTTATAAAACATAAAATGAGAGGTTTCCATATATTTAATTTCTTATTTTGAAATTCATGCACATAAAAATTTCAATGGTTGTGTAAAGTGATATATTCATATGAAATTAACGATATTTTTCTTGAGGGAGGAAATAATGTAATATATTTTAAAATGTTTAAAATTCACACCACGATTTAAACTTTTGAATAGGTAGAGTGGCTGGATTTTGAAGTGGTAATCAGAGAAGAATTTAAAATGTTGGCTCCCTAAAAGAAATTATTATGGAAATTTAATAGAGTTCATAGTGTTGTTGTAGGTAGCGGGTTTTTTTAATAGAATTTGGGCTTACAATGTTCCGGTTTTTATCCCCCGATATGCTGGTACTATACCACCAACTTGAAAGAGGGAAAAATAGTGTTATGGTGTCACTATATCTACCACAAGATAGATGGAAACCCAACACCATCTAAACAATGTGTATTCAAAAGGTAAATTAAATTTTTACCGTAAAATTTTAATTAGTAAAATAACTATTATCAACCACATTTTCTTTCAGATGAACCTGGGGTTAGTGCCCCTTAATCATTTCTTTTCCTATTGATCAGTGGTTCCATTTCATGTTGATTTCAGGTGATTATGGGAATATTCATGATTTTTCTACAGTCATTATTCTCCCCTACACCTTTTCTATTTTTACTCTCATTCAGCTAAGTTTTTTATTCCAATATGACTAGATAATTGTGGAATATACCAAATGTGATGGGGATTTCCATCATCCATTTTAGAGGGAATCCCATAATGATTTCCTCCATTGAAAACATATTTATTCCACACAGTTACATCACACCATATAAATTAATTTTGATTTTAATTGAAAAATTAATATTTGTTATAATATATATATATTTGTATGTTTTTCAATTTTTGAATCCATGATTAGAGATCTTCCATAGAAAACATTCTCTCATTGTCTTATATCATTTTAGTGAGGTGTGTTTATATGGGGAATTTTAATGGTTTTATTTATTATAAATTTATATTCTTACAGAATTATAAATTCATGATAGATAATTCACCCCTGAATATATTTGGGGTTGTTATTGACCACTCATGGGCTGTTGGTCGTGGTTCTAATACGATGATAATTCTTCGTGATTTTTAGAAAACATGCCTATATTAAATGATTTTTTTCATTAAGAAGTAAATAATATAAATATTTGTTTTGGGTTTTTCATCATAGTTTTGGACCTCTTGTGGGTAAAAAGTGATTAGATGAGATTGTGAGAGCTTATTCAGGCTTTGATGGATCTCAGTGAGCCTAAGAGAAGCTTCCTGACCAAAATTTGTAAGAGTGAATCATCTTTACCTTATGATAGGTTGTCATGGAATTTTCTATATGTATTTTTTTCTTGAGGATTATAGACATGTGCATATTCTGTATTTCTAATATTGTTATTATAACCTTTATTTAATTTAACTATTTAATTTAATTTAATTATTGTACTTTAAATTGAATTGATAAACATCCATGAGCATTTAATAATGAGAGAAATAATACTCTTAGGTCACAAAAGGATAATTGTAATGGTATGATTATATGGCCATAAATGGCTAAATACTGGATCTATAGTGACCCATTACACAGAAAAGCCTTTAAGGTTGTTAATTTAGTTACTTGAATGATTCAAAACCGGGGGGTCATTGAATAAAAATCCTTGGACTCCTCCAATAGGGATTCTGTGATGGTTTACGTTCGGTGACCCAAGTACGTCATGGTAGGAAAATTGACATATTCATATATAATGTGGAAGGACATTGGGCAGGGCATATTTGGGTTGGGTGAGAAAACTGAATAATTATGATGTTGATCTTATAGAAGGACCATAATCCACCATCCATTATATTTTTTGAGAAGGAACACACTATGTGGGTAGTTAGCTGATGTTATATTTTTCTCACTACTCTTGGGTGTGGCTACCACCATGAGAATATTTATTATAAGGGATACATTAATTAGGCCATGGAATCCTCATATGATTCATCTTCCTGTGTTTTGAACCATATGACTAGAGTTTGATCCCAAACTCATATACGACTAATTATTTGTCAGTGAGACATGATTAGAGACAGATTCATGTTTCACCTTGGAACCCATAAATTATATGTGAGGGTGTAGTTTATTTATAGATATGATTGGTCTCATAACTTAGACAACCCATAATTCATTTACTTTTATGAGTTTTGGAAAAAAACATTGGGAGTAATGTTTTATTATTTGAGAAGATAGACACCCTAGTGGTTTTTTCCATGAAATAGAAAAATCAAATCACAAAATCCATTTTTATGTGAGGAAAATGCTTGTTCGTATTGTTGTTTATTAATTTATTGTAAAACACAAAAGGGGGAGGTATTTTATTTTTTACATAAAATTACCATGTGAAAGACTTTTTACATTCTAAGAAAACTCATCTTGGTGGTGTCCATTTCAATTTAGGGATTTTTAATAGGCTATGAAAATCAAATAGAGGAATTCCATAATACTTGAGGGATTATTCCATAGCTAATAAAGCACTTGTAGGTGAGTTCGATGTAACATGATACCTTATTCCATTGATAAGAAAACAACCACAAGGTAGGAGTGTGTTACTCATGAGATTATTCCATTGACAATAAAAATCTTATAGGATATTTTTGTGACACATATCTATATTCCCGGAAGACATGAGTGTGTTATATTCGTTGGAATGTTCATCAGAACATGCTTTAAGAAACCCAAAAAATATTTCAAAATGTTATGGTGAATCATTGACCCAGACTATTGGATAGACGATATTTATTAATCTTGGCCTCTAAGATATGTATAATCCCTTGGGTTAGTTGTGATATTATGATTGATATGATACCAAGGAAATGATTGGGATAATTTTAGAATTGTGTTTATATCAATATTGATGGTAGTTAATTATTTTTCATTTTTAGTAGTTTCATATTTTTATAGAGCATGTTACATTCCCATATCACTACATTGTTTTATAATATGAGAGAACATCAATGATTCCCTACTAATTTATATACTCGCACCTTTCATGGATCTACATTTAATATTGTTACCCAATAAAACCTCATTTGTTATTGGTTCATGTTGGGCTGATTCTGCAGGTCATTGATGATATATATAGATAAAATCAAACATTATTTCGAGTGCAGGATGAGATAAGGCATGATGATTATAGTGGATGATCCTATACTTTTACTTCAATAATTTTCTACTCTTTTTTGTCCTGTATTTTTTTTATCTAGTGGTAAATATATTTTTTATTAATATATGATAATATATATATATTTATTCATTATATGTACTTCCATTATAGTATCTTCATCATAATCTTATTTTATGAATTTATTTGATTCTTGGTTATTTTACATGTTGTTGTTTACTATGATATATGGTTATAATCTCCACAAGGTACTATATTTGGCCATTACGTCAAGTTACAAGCTGCTGGATTATAGGGAGGTGTGACTGAGGCGTATTAGTGAAAAGTATTCCAAGCACCGATATGTGGTATGGGGAGCCCGAATGGTACAAAGTAGAATCAATCCTCATTTTAATATTTTTACTATTTGGTACATTTCAACTATAATATATAGTAATGTGTCAGATCCTATTACTCAGAATGAGATTGGGCATCATGACCATATATACTGTTAAGAAGTTTTTGTAACTAGTTATGAGATTGATATTAATAGAATTTCATGTTTTGATTGATATTTTATTCACTAAGTATACCCTATATTTTCTCTGACATTTATTATTTCTGAGTTGTTTATATATATCTATTGTGTTACTGGAATGAATCCAACCACCGGTGTTTCTTCTAGTCCCATAGAGGCATGGCGCAACCCATGAATCATAGTATGAATGTTGGATTCACATGACATATAGGGGACCACTAATATGATCATTATCATAGATGAAAAATGTTTAGTTGTTAAACTTTTCAACATCAACTCAATTTTTTTTAATATAAGATATTGGGGGAATTATACTATGTTAGAGCACCATGTCTGTATATAATTAATATGATAGTAGGTCATGTGGACCTATGGTGAGATTCTCATTGATAAAGATGGAATAGTTTCTTAGAATATGGGTCACAGGGTGACTATAGTGGTTTGGTACAAGCACATCATTCTATAGTGATTAGGCCCAATAGGGTTGTTTTGGCTAAGTTTTAGTTATTTAATGCATCACTAATAATGTATATAGAATTTAACAATATTGATTTGAAAAAAATATACATTACTAAGCTATTGTATATTTTTCCAATGACATTGAACATATAGGAATATTATGTTAATTAGATAGAGATGAAAAATGATTTGTGACCATTGAAGAGGAATTCCCATATGAGTTTGCCCAGTGTGTGACACCCCCAGCATCCACGATATGCTTCTCTTTCAATAATGTAATAGCTTGCATTGTACACAAGTTCGAGATTCTAACACACTGCGACCAATCAAAGTAGCAGTTATGAATAGTAATACCCACTTTTTGAAATTATATAAATTTTATATTTCAAAATGGACTTCATTTTTGTGTTCGTAATATCGAAATTATCCTAAGTTGAATTTTTTGTAATTTTCCGAGAACATCCAATTTTCTATGAATAGAAAAAATACTTAAAAACAAAATTATTAATAAAAATAATTTATAGAGATAAATTATACTATTGAGTTGTTTTAAAGTATAATTAGAATATATTTTTTCCATTTTATCCAATGGTGGTCATTATAATTAATTTCACTTTGAAATTTGACTTAAACAATTGTCAATCTTTTGATTGATATTCTTTCTTAAAAACATGATATTTATTTTGACAATAGGAATTAATTATAAAATTAATTAATAAAAAACATATATGTTTGGAATTTTATAAAATAGACATCATTTTTTAATTCGAAATATCAATTATAGCTTAGGGTGAAATTTTGGCATTGTTCTGGAAAACTTAAATTTTTGATGAATAGTGAAACCACTAAGTGGTAGTTAAAAACTAATTTTCCATTTAAATGAAACATTACCACTTTTGTGATTTTATTCTCAAAAATAAAACATACATGGTTGTCATTTGGATGTAAAATGTTGTTCAATGGGATTAAAATAATTTTTTGGTGAATAGTAACTTTTAAGTTTAATTAATCGTGATTAACGGTAATTAGTGAAATTTAAGGTAAAAATGAAATTATAAATATATGAAAATACCTTTACACTTTTCCTAACATTATTTTATGAGTCATGAACGACCAAAACAACCCATGGTTCAACTTTAGGACCCCATGGAGCCACTTGGTTCAGAAAATGACATTAATAACTTTTTATTTAAAGTAAGAATAAGATTATCACAAACATGAGTTGTTTTACTAAAACAATTATTACATGGGGTTTTATAAGTTAACATTTAGACTATAAATATTTATTGTAAATATGAAAAGATTTATCACATCATGATATTTATTTTATAATTTTTATACATTAAATAAATTAAATATTTTATGACACCATGATGATGTAGTGATTACATCATTAATTAACTATTTAAATAAAATGAAAAGATAATGTAACATCTAAGACATAAACTTGTCAAAAACCTATTGGATGAGTATATTTCGAACCCTTATCACTTTATCCTCAAAATACATAATTCTGAGACCTTTGGAATCCAAAAAACACTTCATAATAATGTAACATTTCATGAGTTTCCAAGAGTGCCTCTCCTCTCCTCTTATAAAAGGCCCTCACCTCTACCACCTTATTCACACCATCAAAGCCATTTGTCTCGGCCAAACTCTGCCCAAATACTCTCCAAACTTCTATATCTTATTACTAGAAGCCTCACATTGGGAATAAGTCTTCCCAAGGAAGCCTTTGGCTCAAATCAAAAAGAGTTACCCGATTTTAAGGTAATGTATTCTCTTATGTTATTTTGTATTAGTTAGATTCTCCAACCCCTTAAACTCTTTTTATTCCTTTATTTTGTAACAACACAAGAATATTCAATATAATAGGATGTTTTTATGAGAATTATTTTATTTAAACTTACACACAAATTTGTCTAATGGTTATAGAACATACTGTTTCTGTGGGTGGCGAATTACTGCCTCACAAAACGATGATTGTTCAATATTTTTTTAACCCCTCTCATGGTGGCCATTATGATAACACTATTTTTATATTTGATATATATTATGTATTTTGTTTCCTTATGATTCTGTATTTTTCATTAATTCCATACCATTATGATTTCCATTATGGGTAAACGCGATAATTTCATTTTAGGAAGTGCGGACTACCGCCCCTCAAAGTGATTTGAATCATTAATTCCATATTTGGGGTGTTTAAAGGATGGAGTAAATGATATTATATATTATATTATACTGTAATTATATTATACCTTTATATCATTATGATTTCATTCCATTAAATAAGAAATAGAAATGAAAGTAGTGTTTATGCGTACGTATGGCTTACCGTCTCGATGAATGGTGCATTTCATTTCGTACCTCTAAATGTTACATAATATTATGAATGAATGTATATAATGGATATATATGATATATATGATATCTATATCATTAATATAATTCTGGATATAATGGATATTTCACCACATGAACAACTTGTAATTATAAGAGGTTTATTTTTGACTCAAGTACCAATGATCGACAAAATCACCATTATTAACTTAAATAATTACATAATGTTCATAACATGGTAATAAGTGATATAAAAGGAATAATGAAAATGAAAAAGGTTCTTAAGAAAATAAAAATTAACTCTAGTTTATTATTCAGGAGATTAAAGAACGATCGAGTCAAGTCAGACACGAGGTAAGGGAAGTTCTTAACCCAATTTCTTTTCATTGGGTTAATCTCCTACATTCAATTATGTCACGAAATTATTATTTCCTATCTTGTATTTGTACATTCTTTATGTGTACTTATAGTGAATACACATAATAGATCTATTTTATTTAAAAAATGATCTTTGTTAGGTAACTTCTTAAGCCAATTTCTGTTCATTGGGTTAATCTCCTACATTCAAATTATGTCATGATATTATTATGTCATATCTTGTATTTGTACTTTATTTATGTGTACTTATAGTGAATACAAATAATAGATCTATTTTAATTAAAAAAATTTCTTTGTAAGGGACATCGTCACAATATTCTTTCATTGAGGCATATTTTGTTTTATACACAATTTTCTTTTACACAGTGCATAAACCCCTTTGACTTTTACGTTTATTCAAAAGGAATATTTTTTATAAGAAGAATTTTACTAAACAACAAAAGGGAATTTTTTTTTTGTCATACGTATGCGGAGACAATGACTTCTCCGCCACCATGAAAATTATTTGAGTTTCGGCTTCCTCTACAAGCCATACCATTTTTTAAATATCGGGATTTTATTTTCTTTTATTTTGGTATTGAAAATGGGTTTTGAATGTATTTTTATTATATCAATGTTTTGTATTGATATCTTGTTCTTAAAATGTGGAAATGTTATGTTTCCTTTATGCATGTTTTATATGATACAGTTATATTATGGTTTATGATATGTTTAAACCTGTTCATATGAGGAATGCATTGGACATAATAAGTGATGGGTGGAGACCGCTATAGCTCCTTGATGCATCGGCAGGTCTCATGAGACAAACTTGTGTCATGGAACGAGACCTTTACAAAATCTTATTTGTAGTCTTGGCATGAGGCCTTGGCTACGTGGTTATGATAGTCTGGAATTATGCATTCCATCATTAAGAAAGTGGTTATTGATATTGCATGTGATTATTCGACCAGTAGAATATCCATGTGAATAAGTAAATGACATTACCTCATTTTACTTTTTCTATATTATGTTGAAGTTCAAGTTTAAAAGGAATTTGTTTTAGCCATACATTGCCTTAAATGTTTATGATTATTTATGAAAGCATCCTCTATATTGTTATCCTTACTGAGCATCTAAGCTCAACTCTTTCAATGTTTTATTATTCCCAGGATGTGAAGTAATATTTTATGACTGACCTACAGGGATAGTCTGAAGGGGATAGAAGTGTGGAATATGGAGACTATGTTATTGTGATTTTATCACTTGATGATGTAATGTAAGATTTATGAATGTATCTAGTGTTTCGAAAGATACTAAAATAATCATTCTTTTGAGACAAGATCTTTTGTGATCATTCCAATGTTACGCAATAATGCACTGACTCTGGGTAACTGGGGTCGTGGCGTTACAGTTGGTATCAGAGGTAGTTTAGTAATAACCTTGGAAGCTAGATTTAGATAAACTCTGATTAGATCACATATCCCTAAGATAGACTTTTAGGATTAGTATAGAAGAACTTCCAAGAATTTTGGTATTATTGAGATTTTATGAGTTTTCCGAGCAATATATCCTTGTCTGGATACGAGCAGGTAGAGGCGGCTCTGGCACAGATGTACCTAGGGGTAAAACCTAAAAACACCTCTTTGAGCTTGACTCGAACAGGAACGGGTGCACGACAATAGGCCTTGCTGCACTCTTGGTTACGACACTCTCGGGGGATACGCTTAGGGTAATTCTCATTTTCTTTACCAACCATTATGAAGGGTTTATGAGTATATACTTCTCAAAGAAAACATTTTTATGATTATGGATTGTATCCATAAACATTAAAATTTATGTTAAGTGTTTTACAAGTATAGAATTATGTATTTTGATTCATAAACTAATATAGTTTATGCCATTGTTTAGAAATTGCACCTAGTGGGAGGAATAGAAACCCTATAAATGCACGCACTACATGTAGGGATTGCCCTCCTGCTCAAGATAATTATTGTGGAGCTGGAGATAAAACTTGTGCTGATCAACTTATCACCATGCTAGGATAACGCACTCAGGTTATGAATAATATCCTTACTCGTATGGAGCACCCTGAACTGCAAAGTGGAGGATCAATGTTAGACCGCTTCATGAGGCAACAACCACTAACATTCAGTGGAATTACAAATCCCTTAGTAGCTAAGCAATGGATAAATTCTTTAAAGAAAATATTCCATGCCATGGGGAGTAGTGAAAGGGAAAAGGTTGATCATGGCAGTTTACCGCCTCACTAGAGACGCTAATCAATGGTGGCCATTGATTCAAAATACAAAGGCAGATGAATAAGTATCAAGTATGTAATGGAGAGAGTTCAAAGATATTTTCATATAAAAATACTTTCCTCGTGACCATCGAGCAGATATGGAAAGGCAATTTCTGAGTCTGAGACAAAAGGAGGATGAGAATGTAGAAAAGTATGAGGCTAACTTTACAAGGTTAGCGAGGCATGCTCCAGATTATATGCGTAACCCAAGAAGTAAGATTGATCGTTTCTTTGATGGGTTAAAACCATTTCTCCATCGAGAATTAGTATCACAATATTTCTCAACATATGAAGATATAGTCTCATGTGCTATCAAGACAGAAAAGGAATTCTCTAAGTCTTTTGAAAACAATGTAAATAAAGAGAAGAAGAGAACGGTGGAACAAGAGACAGATAAAGGGAAAAAAGGAAAGAAGGATTTTCCATTATGTGGTAATTGTGGGAAGAATCACCCTGGTACATGCCTAAAGGAATGGGAGTTTGTTATAAATGTGGAGAAAATGGTCACCAGGCTCGTGATTACAAGGGAAAGAAAGAGGCTATAAATGTTGAAAGCTATAATTCTAGAGAAATGGGGCATTAGGAAAATGAATGTCCTAAGAATCATGGAAACTTACCCCAAAAAAGGTCAAGAGATCAAGGCCAAGCTTATGTTGTTAATATAGTTTAAGTGGAATAATTAATGTATTGGTGCTTTTGGACTTAAGGATTATATTATGGTTATAAGATTAATGTGATATATATAAGGATTGTACTTCAGTACTTGTTGTTTTCATTAAAGTTTTAATATGATGAAGGTGATCATATTTTTGTATGTGAAAATAAGAGACACATTACTTTGTTTGAGGAATCTGATGTTACAATTGATTTTGGAATTTAGAGACCATTTAGAGAAAGTCTATACATAGGTATTTTGGATAACTATAAAGGTTGGAATGGATTAAGTTTAACCTTGGATATTATTGTTTAATGTTAAAACATTTAAGAATATTATTTTTGGAATATTATAATACTATAGTATTATGAAAAGGACAACCTCTAGGTCGGGGGATAACCCGTCGCTTTAGAAAAAGCTGTAGGAATCGAATCCACAACCATAGTGCGACAGGCCTTTATTACCTACCACTAGCCTACAGGAAGTCCCTGGTTATTACAAAATTGTTTTCCTAATCTAAATGGTAGGTGTTAATATTTATAACCTTGTACGATTAGTATAATAATAATATTTTTGATTTTTAATACCTTTTAGAGTAAAAGATGGGTTTGTGGTAAAAATTTATTAAAGAATGAAAGTCTACATGATAAGTTAGTATATTTCCTTACGTTCTTAGTGAATCTCTTAAATAAATTCCTCACCACTATAAAAGGTAACTTAAAACAAAAATGTTGTCGGTTAACTTTTCCTACTGGAGAATCAATGATCGTTTAACCAATCACAAGTTTGTGATTTTATTATAGTTAAATTCCCCTAACCCTGCTTTCTACAACTATCCATCAGACCTTGATGGGTTTTTTTCATCCATATCCATATTTTCATAGAATCCTAGTATGGGCTATCTTGGGTGACCTTTGTACTTATCTTTTTTTCTTTTAATGTTATATTTTTTTAACCCTATTTCTGATGTGGGTTTTCCACAAAGGTATTTTCTATTTTCAACCTTTTATTTTCAAATTGTGAGGACGCAATTTATTGAGGGAGTGGAGAATGTAACACCCCGAGCATCCACGATACGCTTCTCTTTCAATAATGCAATAGCTTGCATTGTACGCAAGTTCGAGATTCTAACACACCGCGACCAATCAAAGTAGTAGTTATGAATAGTAATACCCACCTTTTGAAATTATAAACATTTAATATTTCAAAACAGACTTCATTTTTTATTCATAATATCGAAATTATCCTAAGTTGAATTTTTTGTAATTTTCCAAGAACTTCCAATTTTCTATGAATAGAGAAAATACATAAAACAACTATTTTAATAAAAAAAATTTATAGTGATAAATTATAAAATTGAGTTGTTTTAAATTATAATTATAATATATTTTTACCATTTTATCCAATGTTGTTCATTAGAATTAATTTCACTTTGAAATTGGACTTAAACAATTGTCAATCTTTTGATTGATATTCTTTCTTAAAAACACGCTATTTGTTTTGAAATTTGGAATTAATTATAAAATTAATTTATGCAATATATATAAGATTGGAATTTTTTAAAATATACATCATTTTTTAATTCGGAATATCAATTATAGCTTAGGGTGAAATTTTGGCATTGTTCTGAAAAACATCAATTTTTGATGAATAGTGAAACCACTAAGTGGCAGTTAAAAACTGATTTTTCGTTTAAATGCTACATTACCACTTATTTTATTTGATTTTAAAAAATCCTACATACATGGTTGTCATTAAGAAGTAAAATTTGGTTCAATGGGATTAAAATATTTTTTTTGGTGAATAGTTACTTTTAAGTTTAATTAATCGCGATTAACGGTAATTAGTGAAATTTAAGGTAAAATTGATATTATAAAAATATTAAAATACCTTTACACATGTCTTACACATATTGTATGAGTCATGGCCGACCCTAACAATCCATGGGTCAACTTGGGGACCCCATGGAGCAACTTGGGTAAGAAATTAACATTAATAACTTTTTATTTAAAGTAAGAATAAAATTGTCACAAACATGAGTTGTTTTACTAAAACAATTATTACATGGGGTTATATAAGTTAACATTTAGACTATAAATATTAATTTGAAATCTATAAAAATTTACTACATCATGATAGTTTTTTTATAATTTTTATACATTAAATAAATTAAATTTTTTATGACACCATGATGATGCAGCGATTACCTCATTAATTAACGATTCAAATAAAATGAAAAGATAATGTAAAATCTAATCCTTACACTTTTAAAAAACCTATTGGATGTGTATATTTCAAACCCTTATCATTTTACCCTCGAAATACATAATTTTGGGACCATTGGAATCCGAAAATCACTTCATAATAATGTAATATTTCATGAGTTTCCAAGAGTGCCCCTCCTATCCTCTTATAAAAAGTCCCCAACTATACCACCTTATTCACACCATAAAAGGCATTTGGCTCGGCCAACCTCTGCCAAAATACTCTCCCAAATTCCCTCTCTTACTCCTAGAAGCCTCACTTTGGGTAGAAGTCTTCCCAAGGAAGCCTTTGGCTCAAATCAAAAAGAGTTACCAGATTTTAAGGTAATGTCTTCCCTTATGTTATTTTGTTTTATTTTTCTTCTGAAACCCCTTAAAATATTTTTCTTCTTTTATTTTGAAACAACACCAGTATCATAAATATACTATTATGTTGTTATGAGAAGGATTTTATTTACAATTACACACACCTTCATCTAATGGTTAAAGAACATACTGTATCTCTGGGTGGCGAATTACTGCCTCACGAAACGATGATTTTTCAATATTCATTTAACACCTCAAATGGTGGCCATTATAATAAAACTATTTTTATATATGATATATATTATGTTTTTTTTTTCTTATGATTCTTTATTTTTCATTTATTTCATACCATTATGATTTCCATTATGGGTAAACGCGATAATTTCATTTTAGGAAGTGCGGACTACCGCCCCCACAAAGTGATTTGAATCGTTAATGACATATGTGGGGTGTATTAACGATGGAGTAAATGATATTATATATGATATTATAATGGAATTATAATATAACTTTATTTCATTATGATTTCATTCCATTAAATATGAAATATAAATTAAAGTAGCGTTCATGAGTACGTACGACTTACCGTCTCCATGAATGATGCATTTCATTTATTACCTCTAAATGTTACATAATATTTTGATTGAATGTATATACTGAACATATATGATATATATGATATCTAAATCATGAATATAATTCTGGATATAATGTATGTTTCACCACATGAACAACTTGTAATTATAAGATGTTTATTTTTGACTCATGTACCAAAGACCAACAAAATGACCGTTATTAACATAAATAAATACATAATGTTCATAACATGGTAATAAGTGATATAAAAGGAATAATGACCATCAAAAAGGTTCTTATGCAAATATAAATTAACTATAGTTTATTATTCAAGAGATTAACGAACGATCGAGTCAAGTCAGACATGAGGTAAGGGAACTTCCAAACCCAATTTCCGTTCTTTGGGTTAATCTCCTACTTTAAAATTATGTCATGATATTATTATGTCCTATCTTGTATTTTTACTTTCATTATTTTTAATTATAGTAAATACACATAATATATCTATTTTATTTAAAAAATGATCTTTGTAAGGGAACTTCTTAACACAATTTCCATTCATTGGGTTAATCTTCTAATTTCAAATTATGTCATGATATTATTTTTTCATATCTTGTATATGTAATTTATTTATTTGTACTTATAGTGAATACACATAATAGATCTATTTAATTTATAAAATTATCTTTGTAAGGGACTTAATCTCAATATTCTTTCATTGAGGCATATTTTTTTTATACTCAACTTTAATTTATATGGTGTATAAACCCCTTTGACTTTTACATTTATTCAAAAGAAATCTTTTTTATACAAAGCATTTTACAAAACGACAAAAGGGAATGTTTTTTTTGTCGTACGTATATGGAGACAACGACTTCTCTGTCGCCATGACCATTATTTGAGTTTCGGCTTCCTCTACAAGCCATAACATTTTTTAAATACAGAGATTTAATTTTCTTTCATTTTGGTATTGAAAGTGGTTTTTGAAAGTATTTTTATTATATCAATGTCTTGTATTGATATATTGTGATTGAAATGTGGAAATGTTATGTTTCTTTTATGCATATTTTATGTGATACAATTATGTTATGGTTAATTTTATGTTTAAACATGTTCATATGAGGAATGCATTGGACTTAATAAATGATGGGTGGAGCCCGATATATCTCCTCGATGCATCGGAAGGTCTCATGAGACAAACTAGTGTCTTGGAATGAGGCATTGACAAAATCTTATTTATAGTCTTGGCATGGGGCCTTGGATATGTGGTTATGATAATCTGACATTATACATTCCATCATTATAAAAGTGGTTATTGATATTTCATGTTATCATTCAACCACTAGAATATCTATGTGAATAACTAAATGGCATTATATCATTTTAATTTTTCAATATTAAGTTGATGTTAAATCTTAAAAGGATTTTGTTTTAGTCATACATTGCCTCAAATGTTTATGTTTATTTATGAAAGCTTCCGCTATATTGTTATCCTTACTGAGCATCTGAGCTCACCCCATTCAATGTTTTATTTTTCCCAGGATGTGAAGAAATATTTTATGACTTACCTACATGGATAGTCTGAAGGGGATATAATTTTGGACTATGGAGACTATGTTATTGTGATTTTTTTAATTTATGATGTAATGTAATATTTATGAATATATCTAGTGTTTCCAAGGCTACTAAACTAATCGATCTTTCGAGACATGATCTTTTGTGATCATTACATTGTTACGCAATAATGCACCGACTCTGGGTAACTGGGGTCGGGGGGTTACACAGTGTGGATTAGTTCTCCAATTGGATGAAGAATTATTACGAGATGATTGGCCCATTTGTGTATGAATCCTTATAGTGGGTGCTAGATTTTTCTTTTGATCGATGATTTGAGTATGGGGGACCACTTTTTGTCTATTTTTGAACAGTTTATGTTGTAGTTTATTTGATATGGGTGAATAGATGAAACTCTATGGGTTTGGACCCTTTTCAGAGACCTAACCTATTGAAGTTTCTATGATAGTTGAAGACCAAAAGATTTTACTCAATCCTTACTGAATCATGGTTTTTTAAAATTCATGGATTCCCATTAGAGGGGTTATCTCAAGTATGATTTTACTCTTATGATTGAATGTATGGGTCAATGAATTAGTGTTGATATTGATGCACAGGTGGTTCAATCGAGTATATGATGAAGATTTGTTGATGCCTCAGTTTTTTGTGGAATTCAGTTCCTTGAGTTCTAGAACAGTGCTATCAAGGTTGGTTTCTAAGTGATTCACTAATTGTATTATTGTCTTAATTATTAATAAAAACATTATTGTATGGTTGAGATCAATGGTGGATGATCATGATTTAGAACAGAATCAAATGGGGGAGAAGAATGTGAATAGACTAGGTATGGGAATACTGTATGAATTTTACAAAATAAAACATGGGATTCCTTTGTTAATGTGTAATTATCATTCGATGGATCATGGTCATAATTGTTTGTTGATGTACAACTCATGGGTCTGTGAGTCAATATTCTATGATTGGGTTGTTCATGAACATATTATTATTGTGGTTATAGGAGAATGAGATGACATAGACTATATAATCCTAGAACCTATAGAATTTTAAATTAGTGATAGTTGTGGTTGGGAGGAGGACAAATTAGTATTTTTTGGTCAAGGTATTTTGGGAATTTGGGGTACATGCTATCAGGGGGATAGACACACAGATGAATTTGGATGAAAGAGAGGAATTAGTTCTCAAGGAGTATTATAATGGAAGTCATATGGTATGGGAGGGAATTATTATACATTTTATGGTAAAACCTATTTATCAATTCATTTTTTTGGGTTACCTGGGTGTTATTTCTATGAGGTGAAAATATTTTGTCTTTTGAAATGATTCCCATTAATAATTTATGTTGGTATTGTTCGACTATTGAAATAAATGAAAAAAACATAGGAATTGGACAACAATATTTTAATCTTATAGAGCGCAATGATCAAGAATTTGGTTCAGTAGTGTGGTGATGAGAGAATTACATTGTTGGAGAGCATGATATCAGTCACATCTATAAGATCCCTTCTATGATAAGGGACATAGAGTTATAGAATTGGTCATTGGATGATCATTTTTTATTTTAAATGCTATTGGGAAGAGGGAAATTAATTCAATTAGAATACTAATTTTATGCTAGATCAAAATTGAGGTATGATATGGGATTGAGTCGAAGAATTCACCTCAGGCATGAAATAAACTAAGGTGAACCAAGAATGATCATATTAGTGTAATATTAGTGGTCATGTTATAGAAGATCATGATAAAATGTTTTTTCTAATGGGGGATACAATAATTGTGTTTCATTGGAATTTGGTTATGAACTCCATTAATAATATTTGAATAATCCTATGCTTTCAAAGGAAATTAGGCTTCATGGTTAGTTAAATTGGAATCACATCGATTACTGATGTTTTTCGATATTATTTGTGTTTTAAAATGGGGTTATGAATGATGGGGTGGTGATTATTCGATTACAATTTCATGGAGAAAGAATACGGTGTTTAATATTTTATAATACATGTATGTTTTCAGAGTTGTTGGTTTTTCCCAAATTTACCCCAGTTCTAAGGGTTAAGTGGTCACTTGTATTGTAGTTTGGGTTGCCGAATACTCAGAGACCTAAGAACATCCTTAGACACACAATAAAAGGAGTTGGGTTTTTGGCTATGAAGACTCCAACATTGGTTGATTTTATATGGTTTCGAAGGAGCACTAAAAGATATATGTGAATTTAAATTATGAGAAAATGAGTTTATCCAAGGTTATTTCTCTGGGTGGATTGAATGAATTCTTTTTTTTTACGATTTCAATTTCATTATCTCAAGAAGGATTCATTCAATTAATTCAAAATAACCTCATCAATTACTGATTAAACACCTTCTCCACACATTCTAATCACCTATAAACTTATAGGATCACTTCCATGAGCACTCCAAGTTAAAGTATATAATTAGAACATAAAAGTGGTACGAATAAACTCAATAAGGAAGTGAAATAGGGAAAATCATTGAATGAAATAATCTCAAATAAAATAAATTAATAACATTTATATAGTGAGAAATGAAATCCAATCCAGCCCCTTGATACTCCCTTGGACCAACCTAAAAAGAGCTAGCCCACCATTGATGACATGTTTTAAACAGAAGTGGGAAGTAGACTTGCGAGGGTGAAATTAAATAAGTAAAAACAGAAAAAATGATCACTCCACCATTGTGTAAACAAAATCACAAGGTTTGGTGTGAAAATGTTCACACCTTGAGGCAATGGTAGCATAGTGATATTATTAAGAATATAACAAGGGAAGAAGAAGAACTTTTATTGAAAACTAATGTTATTCGAACAACTTACATGAGAACGAAAAATGTTACAACGACAATTTGGCATAATAACATTACAATTAAAACCAAGATCCAAACTCCCTAAATCCTCCACCACTACTGACTTAAATAAGAAATTAGGAAGCCTTTTTCCGAGATCCCATAATCCCATGTTCCTTTAATTAATTGTGCTGGGGAATGGTGGGTGTACAATTAATGGTGATGAGACTTTTCCACTCTTCCCCTGAAGTGGAAGTCACCTTGCATCCACAGAACACCACTAAAATATCATAATTAGCTTGGGCCACTATTAAATGAAATGTTCCAAATAGTGTCCTATATCTTCATATAAATTTTCAGAATCATTGGTCTTTAATTTTGTCCTCTATAGTACCTTTATTGGGCTTCTGTTCAAATCACTTCTCCCAGAATCTGGTCGGTTCCAAGCACACTTTGGTGGTCTTCCAAATTGAATCTCAAAGTGCTCCAAAGAATGAATTGTTCGTTATATCATTGGATACCTGAAAATAAAATATAAACATAAAATCAAGACCATTATGTGTTTTATGAGATGTTCAATAAGGTACCATGTAATAGATTATTTAAATAAATAATTACAATCATAATGTGAAATAATGTTCAAAGTGTAAAATGCACTAATAATGGCATCTATGATTAATAAAAAACATGAATATTATATTATAAAAAATTATTATTAGACTCTTTTATAAGCTAATCACACCCCTAATGTTGAGTTTTTCTAGTCCTAAGAAAAATATATCTCATAAATATGAAATTTTGAATTCATATTTCCAAAAACATTGTAATAAACATTTAACACCCAAAGATCTTATACAAAAAAAATTGAAACCCCTAAAAATCATTTAAAATAATCTACATCCATAGGCATATCTGAAGCCCAAGCCCAATTCATTATTAAAATTCATCACCATATTTCATCCAAATTCAATTAAGAATGATGAAGTGTTGTGTGTCACAATAGAAAAGAGGGTTTATTTTCATTTAAGGGAAAAAAGTTTTAAGCTCTAGAAAAAATAAAATTTTAATATTAAGCTGATTACTCATTTTTTATTTTTTATATTTTTTTGGGATTTTTTTTGCAATTATTCCATTGTAATTGAAATTGAACTCAATCGATTCAACCCATGTAGCAAGACATTGTCGATAACTCCCGGGCTCAAAGACCTTAGGGAACCATGTGAAGCTCACAAACTAATCCATCATCTTGAGTTAAATCAATCAAAAAAATCAAATTACCAAAAATTGGGATAAAATGCCCAACTCCGAGCCAAAAAAATATGGAGTCATGATCTCCAAGTGTCGAAAGCCACACATTAGGTTAATTCATTGCTCTATGCACAAATGACTTTTTTCTAATACTCATGATAAAATTAAAATGATCACAAACCCTATGCAATTTATTATAGACACCAAGTACTCAAACTAATACCCCAAAATCTAGAGGACATGAGTTGTGAATTATTTTTAAAATAAATGGACGTAAATATAAATGGTGAAAAATAACATCGGATAACTGAACATTCTTAAATATATGCACATGAACTGAAACCTGCATTAAAATTAGAATTAAGGCCTGAAAAATTATTTGATATACAATTTCATAGTTTTTAATATGTTTTATCATTTTCATGGTTAATGAAAAAAATTCCACACATTTTATGATGAAAACAAAATCAATTATTTTATTTCATCTACCACCAAAATAGAATAACATTGTCCCTTGTGTTTAAAGATATGAAAAATTAGAAGGGGGGTGGGTAGATGTTCAAAGAAGACATTGAAAATTAAAATCACGAAATGAAGTCATCTGGTGGTTGATGTTGAAAATACATTCCCCAGACTCCCTTCAGTCCTAGTTTGAGTCCCAATGGCTTGGACGATTGTGACTAGCTCTTTTCATTGACCTACGACATTCATTTAAATATTTTTAATATAATTCTTTTGTATTTTTTTAACCTAAAATACATAACAATAAAATCAAATGAACTGATGATACATTATCTTTTCTTAAATTTCTGGGTAAGGTATTACTCAGAAATCACACCATGTGAAATGGATGAGTATAGTTCTCTCCTTTCATACCCATCCATAATCATAAAAGAAGAACATGTCAACAATGTAAATTATTATTATTTTTATTTAACCTACAAAAACATAAAAATAAAATAAACTGATGATACAATGTCTTCTATTAAATTTCCAGCTAAGGTATTACTCTAGCATCACAACATGTGACATGGGTGAATATGGAACTACCCTTTCATATTCATCTTTACTAATAAAATAATAACAGGTCAATAGTCTAAGGATTTTTTATTTTTTCCTTTAACATACAAACACATAGATATAAAAAAACTGATGATACATTTTCCTCTCTTAATTCATGGGTAAGGTGTTACTCAAGGATAACACCATATGACATGGGTGAATATGGTGCTAACCTTTCATACCCATCCATACACATAATAGATTAATAGGTCAACTATTTGAGGTACTAATTAAATTAATGGAAACATGAAAACCACGAGTATCCTCCCATGAAACACTTTTATTTAACATCACTAGCTCGACTTAATCCCCTAATTGTTTAAGTATTTTCTTCATCTAAGGTTGGTTCAAACAAGTCTTCAATAACATCCTGTTATTTAAATTGTTCAATGAATAGTTTGACTATATGGAAATTAACTTTCAATGTTTGACCATTTGGGGGATCCTGAATTTCTATGGCCCAATGGGGGTACACCTTATGCACTATTTATGGGCCTGACAATCTGGACCTCAACGTTCGCAGGTGTAAATTATGTTTAGAACTATACGAATGAATAGGTTGACCTGGTACAATGTGTTTTTCATTAAGATTTCGAGACTGGTAGGCTTGTACATTAGCTTTATTGATCCTTTAATTTTTAAAAGACTCCATCTGATGTTCATCAAGTTCCTTTAGTTCTAATTTCCATTCTGTTTCGACCAATGATAGGTCATAATTCATTTTCATAATTTCCCAAAAGGCCTTGTGTTCAATCTCCACTAGAAAATGTCATGATTTACCATAAACCAACTTATATGGGGACATTTGTAAAATTGTTTTAAATGCAGTTTGATAGGCCCAAAGATCATCTAACAGTTTGTTTAACCAATCTATCGTAGATGGATTAACTATTTTCTCAAGAATTTTTCTGATTTATCGATTGGCTAACTCAGCTTGACCATTGAATTGTGGGTGGTAAGGAGTTGAATCTTTGTTAGAAATTCCATACTTATCCATGAGTTTTGAGAATGGATGATTTCAAAAATAAGTTCCACGATCACTAATGATAGCCCTAGGAATTCCAAATATATAGAGGATGTTTTCCTTGAGAAATCTAATCACAGTTTGATGACCATTAGATTTCATAGGAATCACCTCAACCCATTTTGAGACATAGTCAAAAGTTAAGAGAATGTAAAAAAATTGCCTATAGTTTGGGAAGGGACCCATGAAATCGATTAACCATCAGCCAATATTTCAATCAATAAGATGACATTGGGGGGAATTTGGTTCATTTTTTTTATGGACCCTACATGTTGACACCTAGGAAAATTTTGACAAAATGAGTATGAGTCCCTTGAGAGGGTGGGCCAGAAGTGACCACTCTAAAGATCCTTATTAGAATTATTCTTAGAGGAAAATTGATCTCCACATGCCTCACTATGAGAGAAATTAAGGATGGAATCTTGTTTGGATTTTGGGACACACCTCCTGATGACTTGGTTAAGGAAGAACTTATAGAGGTGTGGATCGTCAAACACATAGTGCCTGAAATCATAAAGGAATTTTTGTCTAGCTTGAGGCTCTAAGAATTTTCGAATGACTCCTATAACTATGAAGCTGGATATATTGGCATACCAAGGGAAATCACTCATAGAGTATATGTGTTCATCTGGGAATGAATCATACACATAATGGTGAGATAATTTGTCATTAAATTCTATCCCTGAGAGATGATCTGCAACAACATTTTAAACACCCTTTTTGTCCCTGATTGTGGGTTCAAATTATTGTAAGAGAAGGACCAACCTGATTAGTCTAGACATAGAATCTTATTTTTTGAAAAGGTAGTTTAGAGAAAAATGGTCAGAGAACACAGGGATGGGGGATCTTAAGAGTTTGGACCTACACTTTTCTAAAGAAAAAACAACAGTAAGTAACTCCTTCTCAATGGACATATAATTGATTTGGGCTTCATTTAAGGATTTCCATGAATACAAAATTACATAAGGAGTTTTATCACAACGTTGTCCTAACACAGCTCCAAAAGTAAATTCAATGGAATCACACAATATTTGAAAAAGAAAGTTCCAATATTGGGATTTCAGGATCGGAGGAGAAGTGAGAGATGATTTGAGGGTTGATAATGAATCATCACATCTTTCTATCCAATCAAATGGATCATCTTTTACTAAAATACCACAAAGGGGACGAGCGATTTAACTAAAGTTCCTAATGAATCTTTTATAAAAAAAAGTATGTCCTATGAAAGATCTGATATCCATAACAGTTTTGGGTGATGGAAGGTAACTAATGATGTCATACTTGGCTTTATCGACTTGAATTCTACTACCCGAGAAAAGATGACCAACTACTTGTCCCTCTTTAAACATGAAATGATAATTTCTCTTAGTTTATGACAAGATTATTTTCTTCTCATCAGGAAAAAACTCTCTCCACATTCCTCATACATCCCTCAAATGTGTCCCCAAACACAGAGAAGTCATCCATGAAGACCTCTAGAAACTCTCCTACCATGTCTGAGAATATTCCCATCATGTACCTCTGGAATTTTTGAGGGGAATTGCATAACCCGAAGGGAATGCGTTTGAAAGAGAAGGTGTCGAATGAACATGTGAATGTAGTCTTCCCTTGATCATTATGGGATACCTCAATTTGATTATAACTCGAGTACCCATCTAAGAAACTATATAAGGAATGACCTACCACTCTCTCAAGGACATTGTCAATGAAAGGTAAGGGGAAATTTTCATTCTTGGTAAATGAGTGGGCTTCCTATAGTCGATGCAGACTCTCCAACCTTGTCGGAAGGAATATCTCCATCGTCATGGGTTATCACTGTGATTCCATCCTTTTTTGCACAACTTTGATTGGGCTCACCCACTCACTCTGAACTATGAGATAGATGATACCATCATTTAAAAATTTCAGAAGTTCATTTCTCACTACTTCCATGAGATTAGGATTGAGTCACCATTGAGGTTGATGACATGGCTTTGAATTAGATTCCATAACAATCCTATGAGTCTTGATAAGTGGTCTAATACTAGGAATATCAGACAGGGTCCAACCCATGGATTTCTTATATTTACTAAGGACAACTAGAAGCATCAATTCATGATTGGCTTCAAGAGAAGAAGAAATGACAATAGGATGTGTTTTATTATCCGCTAGGAAGGAATACGTGAGTGAAAAGGGAAGTTCCTTCAATTCAATGTCAGTTTGGTTTAGAATTTTAGCCGAAGATTGGGACATTGGATCGAGATCAATTTTATTTCCTAGATTTTTAGATAGGATTGATTCCCCACTTGTGAAAATTTCACATACTAAATTGGCTTGATCATACTTATGTAAGGATATTTGATTGGTCTCCATGAATGTGGGTTTCTAAAAGGATTCATTGATTGTTATACCTAAGACTTCATCATAAGAGCAATTTGAAAATGATTCAAGACAAGGAGATAAACTTCCTTCATGTGAAAAAAGGAAGTCAATCTCATCATGACTTAAACATCCATCATATATTCCATGATGTTATATAGATTCATTATCAATTATTCATATCATGTTTACTTCATAAATTCCCTCATCTTCCACTATTTGTGAGCTTTCATTGTAGAGGTCCAAGTCTAGACTCATGTTTCCAAAGGTCATGGTCATGTTCCAATTTTGAACATGGATAACAGAGTTAATTGTTGTAAGGAATGGATGACCAAGGATGATTGGGGTTTGTTACTTATTTCTTAGGTTTTTATCGATGTCAAGGATAATGAAGTCAGTAGGATTGATGAAGTTTTAAACCATTACCAGAACATCATTCAAAATCACCTTTGGAACCCTCATGATATTGATCACCAAGTTGAAGGGTGAAAGATGTGGGTTGGACTCATCTAGGCCTAACTAGAAATACACAACATAGGGTATGAGATTGACACTAGCACCTAGGTCACACAAGGCCTTGACAACTTTTCTCTCTCTTAGATCAATATTGATGTAAGGGTAACATGGGTCTTTCTACTTAGGTGGAATGGTCCCTTTAATTGTTGTGATAACATTTTCCTCTAAAAGGAATTGGTTCTTATGTGAGAATTTTCTTTTAAATGTGCATAGGTCCTTAAGGTATTTTTAGTATGTACTAATGGTTTTTAGAACATCTTTGAGTGGAATGATCAAATTTACTTCTGAGAATATTTCCCTCATTTTTTCATTTAATTCATTCTTGGTATTCACCCTCATGCATTGAGGTAATGGTGTAGGTTGTGGGGTTCTGTTTTGAAGAGTTTTTTATTTGAATATGTTATCATGTTTTTTTGTTTGATCATTGGGTTCATTTGAATTTTCATTCAAGTTTGAATCTGCAGACAAGTTTTGAATTATTTATTCAGGTTTCTCAATTGATTTCCCACATCGTAAAATAGCCACAACCTTCAGTTGTTCATGAGTTGTATGAGTGAAACATTACTATAACCTTACTGTTTGTTTTGGAATGGCTTATGTAGTCATGGATTCCTTTCTAGTTTTTATGGTTTTAATTTTTGCTTTTTGGTAAGAGACTTCTGAGTTCATCCTTTCCATTTGATTGCATAGTTGTTCTAGTAGGCTTTGTGGAACAATATGGGTTGGTGATTGAGAAGATTGGTTTATCCTAGGGGATATTTTGGAGGTCGTAAGGTTTGATGAAAATGGACCAGTGGTTGTTATTATTGGATAGATTTGGGTTTGGAACTAGTTTTGGGTTTGGTAGTTTTGATTCAGGTATGGATTTTGTCCATGTGGCTGGCTAGGTTGTTGGTTATATCTCCAGCGAAATCCTGGGTGGTCATTATACCTTAGGTTGAATGTGTTTTGGTATTGGGGATTTTGAAAGATTAGGGCATTGAATTCTGTAGGTGGTTCTCCTAGATGAACATCCTTGACAGATGAAATGGTTGGGCCATTATCTGTTTTGTGGTCATGTTTGTCACAAATTGTCCAAACAGGGTCTATGGTATGGAATTCATGGATTTTTCTAAGGTATATCTCTTCAACCATCCTAGTGGGTGCTGTGAGTTTATCACTGAGAATTTACTCTTCTTTAAGTGTATGAATTCAAGTAGTCATTTGTGGCTTTTCTGAATAAGTTTATGTTCCCTATGTTTGTTATTATTCAGCAAGGATTTCTAGATACTCATAAGAATCATTTGGGGATTTGTTTTTAAAGGCCCACTTACACATCAAGTCAATGAATTGTTTGTTCCCCGGGCCCAAAACTTCATTTAAAATTAGTAAATGTTTAGTAATAGATAAAACACGGTGTAGAACCATGATTAGGGTGTATTTGAACCCCTCACATGTTTCATAGAATGACAATCCCACTTTTTAAAAAATGTTTTGGATTCTCTTATTAAGCGCTATTGTTTTTTGGTGGGGAAAGTATTTTTTGTACAATTCCATTTGTAATTGGTCCGAACAGTTGATGGATGATGGAATCATATTGTTTAGACACTTTTTAGCTCTTTCCTTTAATGAAATGGGAAATAGCCTAATTTAATCTGATTCATGTTGATGTGGGGGACACATTGTTTCTACAATGTCATTGAAAATTTTAATGTGATTGTAGGGCATCTCCAAATCCATTCCATAGATTGTTCGATGGGGGTTTAGGGAATGTGGATTAAATATGTTGTTGTTATCTCCTAGAGAATTGTGTCTAATGCATGAGTGGGCATTGGTCTATGCTGGAGTGAGGTAGTCGTTCATTGTTTGATCGACCACATTCCTTATGTTTGGAGCTTCTTGGTTTGGGTTTACAATTTGATCACCCACAGGGTTTACCATTTGATTTCATTGAAGATCCTCCATTTTACATGTTTTAATTTTTGAATTTGGAGTTTTAGTAATATTTTGATAAAATGTTAACAATCCCTTAGATGAACTTGACTCCCATATCCTAGGAGTTTTCACCCCAAGAAATCTGTTTGACTAATCGTGGGTGTAGGCAGACATGCACCAAAAGAAAAAAAGCAATAAAGGGAAAAGATAAGAGAATTTGTGTGGGAATAGAAGAATAGGGGTTAGAAAAAAAGGTTTTTCATCTAAAGAACTTACTTGGTCCCCAGCAACAGTGCCAAAAATCAGTTTCTCCCAAATTTACTGAAGTCCTAAGGGTTAAGCGGTCGCTTGTAGTGTAGCATGGGTTGTCGAATCCTCAGAGACATAAGAAGATCCATAGACACAAAATAAAAAGATTTGGGTTTTTTGGCTTTGAAGTAGCCAAAATTGGTTGATTCTAAATGGATTTAAAACAGCACTAAAAGATCTATGTAAATTCAAATTACGAGAAAATGAGTTTATCCAATGTTATTTCATGGGGTGGATTGTATGAATTCTTTTTTTTACGATTTCAATTTTATTAACTCAAGAAGAATTCAATCAATGAATTCAAAATAACCTCATAACGTAGTGATTAAACACCGTCCCAACACATTCCAATCAACTATACACTTTTTGGATCATTTTCATGAACACTCCAAGGTAAAGGATATAATTATAACATACAAGTGGGTCGAATCAATACAATAAGGAATAGGAAGAGAGAAAATCATTAAATGAAAGAATATTAAATAAAAGAAATAAATAACATTTATATAGTGATAAATAACATCCAATCCAACCCATTTCTACTCTATTGGATCAACCCATAAAAAATTTATCCCTCCATTGATGACATTTTCTCAACGGAAGAGGGAAGTATATTTACGAGGATGGAATTGAAGAAGTAAAAACAACAAAATAACTATCACTCCACCATTGGGTGAACAAAATCACAAGGTTTGGTTTGAAAAAGTTCTCACAGTGAGTAAAAGATATCAAGGTGATATTTATTAGAATATAACAAGAGAATAAGAAGAACTTTTATTGAAAACTTTGGTGATTCGAACAACTTACATGAGAAGGATAAATGCTCCAAAGACAATTTGGCATAATACCATTACAATGAAAACTAAGATACAATCTCCCTAAATAATCCACCAATACCACCCTAAATATTAATTTAGTAATTCTTTAGCAAATCTCCCATCATCTCATGTGCATTTAAATAATTGTTTTGTGGAAAGGTGGGTTTACAATTAAGGGAGATGAGACTTTTACACTCTTCCCCTGAAGTGGCAGCCAACTTGGATCCACCGAAAATACATGCTGAAAATACCTTCTAGATGGATGAATAAGAGAGGTCCATAGAAGGATAAAATGTATCCCCAGATGTTCCCTAAAATCCTGAAAAATATAAGCACAAAATAACAAGTGGTTCATGAGATATGATTAAAATGGTGGGTTGTTGTTCGGGGCCTCAGAATCTGGCCCAAAATATAATCATCAACTTGGGCCACCTGGAACACCATTCAAACATCCAAATTAGCGGGGTAAACTGTTAAATTAAATGTTCCCAATAATATCCTCTATATTAATTTAAATTTTATGAATAATTGGGCTGAAATATTATCCTCTATAGTACTTTTATTGGGCTTCTATCTAAATCACTTCGCCCAGAATGTTGTTGGTTCAAAGCCCACTTTGGTCGTCTTCCAAATTGAATATCCAAGTGCTCAAAAAGAATGAATTGATCCTTATATCATTGGAGACCTGAAAATAAAAAATAAACATAAAATGAATACCATTATTTGTTTTATGAGATGATAAAAAAGGTACCATGTAATAGTTCATTTTAAGAATGAATTAAAATCATAATGTGAATTAATGTTCAAAGTGTAAAATGAAATAATAATGGTGTCTATGATAAATAAATCACATTAATATTATATTATAAACAATTAATATTACACTCTTTTAGGAGATAATCAATTTTATATGGTTTTTGAAGAAAATGTTGAATTATTATGTTATTCCCTGGTAGAGGTGGAAAATATGTGTTTTCATAGATTTAAGAGGTAAAATATGGTATCGCTATTAGATCAACGTTTTCTTTTGTGTTTATGTGTGACTATAAAAAAATTAAATATTCATTCTTTCATAGAATGGAATAATGTTTTGATTGAAGGTTCTTATGGAAGTAGTGTCATGAATCACAATTGACCATTCCGTGTCATGGCATGAAATTAACCATTTTGATTTAAGTCCAATATATGAAGATCATCATTCACAATGATCAATTGGATGATCACACATGAGTGTATTAGGATATAAAATCTCAAGAAAGATTATTCTTAATGATTCAATAAGGAATTATTGAATTATACTGAATTAGGTGATTTGTGCACAATTATTTTGGTGGTCTTTAAAACAAATATTGAATTCGATGATACAATATGACCATTTAAATGGGAATTGGAAACTAATAGAGTTATGATAATGTGGTTAGATCTAAATTAAGGATTATCATGGAAGGTATTTTTTATGGTGGGGAGATTTTGAGATCCCATTTTTTTCATGTTACAAATTCTTGATGTAATTTTAAAATTTGAATTAGTGGAGGGGATGAATTTTGAATCATGATTTAGATTTAAATTTAGAATCCTTGGAACCATTCAAATAATGTGTTTTGGAATTGGATGTGAGGTTGGATATAGGTTTGGAGTACAATGAGGGAATTAATTATATGTTGGTATAGCCATGTTACAGTCTATAATAACCAGATCGCCAACAGTAGCCCATTGAATGGGGGATAAATGCCCTGGTGCCACTGTAGGTGCTACTTTCTATCAAGGGACCCAATATCATCTATCCAATGGGGTATTTAAGGGGTAAATTTAAATTTTACAACATGATTTTTAAGAAGGGGATTCCCTCTTCTCCCCCCCCCCCCCCTTTCTCACACAGAATACAGGCTAGTCCACCTCCCTTTCACCTTTTACCCATTGATTTCAGGTTCCATTGAATGGTAATTTCAGCTGATTTAGGGTATATATTTGATTAAATCTACCTCAATGGACCTTTACACCCATTTTTTTTATTTTCCTCTTTTATGTCTAAGAGTTTGGATCCCATTCCACTAGATTATGGTTGAATTAACTAATGGATATTTGTCATTGTATTATCCAAATAATATGATGTGTCGTAACAATGTATTCCCACCACCACTTTTTTATTCTATTATGATAAAAAAACATTTTAATATGTTGATTCATTAAAATATTATTATTTTTTAATTAATGATATAGAATCCTATATTTTTTTATTCATTGGTATATTAACTATTAAACATCATCATTTCCAACCATTTAAATGTGGTATGTCACAATGGTGGATTTTTTATGTTTTTCAATAATATTTGAAAATAAGTAATTATGGAATTATACATGCATGATAGGGATTCGAACTATTATTATTTTAGGGTTCCTCTATATACAGAATATGATATAATTGTTGTGCTTCCAGCCAGATGACACTTTATAGTGATTTGTTACAAAATAATTTTACTTCTAATTAAATTTTATATTTAGTTATAAATTGTGTAAATAGTTATTATGGGTTGTCTAACACGTACTAAGGGCCCATGTAATTTATAGATAGTCACATGAGTTGGGATAAGCTCGTTCATGATTGTATAGATTTATATAAGCCTAGTAATAGCTTTTGTATAGTGATTTTATATAGATAATCATCTTCAATATGATGTAATTTTGCCTACTATGAGCCCCATGACTTTATATTTTATTCTTATGGACATATTTATATGTGGTATCTCCACAATTTATGAACAATTTTATTTAATTATATTTTACGATATAATTTCATTAGTATATTTTAAATTAAATTGTTAAAAACTTATTTGAACCTCTAAGAAATAGGTAATCAAGGTTACTATGCCAGTATGGACTATGTACTCTACCTTAAATCCTCAACTGCCAATGGATTAGGATTTGATTAATAATTTTACCTATCACATGAAGATCTTGAGGGTTGTTAAATTAGTTATCAGAACCTAGGTTTTCATATGAGGTACAAATCCTATTATTTTTTGTTTAATTTCCTTTTTATGGATTTATGAGAATGCATATCTTGATCAAGGGTGTTTTGGAGGTTTATGGGGCTTGTTCAGATTCCGGAACCATGTTTTGATTTGAAAATGACCTGGCGTATGGTTTTCACACAACATTCGTAAGGTTTACGTAAACTGTGAGAGTGGTCTGAATCTACAGGTTTTGGACAGAGAGGTTCCACCTAGTTATTGAATTTATAGTCAAACCATGTCGGTTAACTGTGTGAAGCTCCCCTCTTAGGCAGAGAGGTGAACACTATTACAACACTGTTTAGGAAACATTTTTGGTAAACAGTGCTACCCATGATGTGGTATTTTTAAATATTATATTAAAATAAACTTTCTTTTTAAACCCATTGGGTTTTCCTTATCTTGGGAACAATAGATCACATTGGATCTCTCCTTTGGTGCATAAGATAGGATTTGAGCTCGTTCCTTCATCTAATATCTGTTTTTATCATCGATCATCTGTATAGATCCACAATTTATGGAATAAATTCCTTTTTAGCCATTATTTAATGTTTGGAAATATGTATATTCTTTCTCGATTTCGGCTCATATGAACTAATGTTACATTCTTCATCTGTTTTTCAGATTTATTCCAAACTGAGACGAATCAGGACACGATTCTAGATGAGATATCTACTACCAATTTGAGGCAGGCGTTCTATAATTTATTTCAACTTTTCTAAGAGATTTCCAAGTGTTTGACTGATATACCATTCATCAAGAAAATCTAATGAGGTCATGTTTTTGAGAAAGTAGCTTTTAGTAGTTGTAGTTTGACATATTGCTGTTGATCATGGGTTCCATTTAAGTGTTTTGACACCCATTTCTCATTCAATAGTCTACCATGGGGTATTCCTTATAGGTTTAAACTATTTTTTCCTTTTTAAACCAACCAAGAGGTGTGTGCTTGTGATTTCCTAATTAGAGGATTCCATTAGATGACATGATAGATTGAGTAGCTAGTTCGGGAAAAGTACTGACTCCTTGAATATTGAATATCATGTTATTCCTTATCTATTTTGATTGGTTGGTTTAAATGGAATGTGTTTATATTGGTTGTTATAGCTATATATAAATGAATAACGGAATGTTAATTGGATTCTATAAGAGGGTAAGCCATATGATTTTGGTAAATGGTTTTCATGTGTGGGTATACTCATAGTCGATGTTTGTTGATGTTAGTGGGTATACTCACATGATTATATATTTGTATTCTGAATTCAGGATTTAATGGTTTGAATGATTTCATGTAATTGTATCCATGGATCTGGAATGAAATAGTGGACTTCTTGGGTTGAATCTTCCCCTTATGTCTTGATTCCTTGGACTTCCTTGGGCCTTGCTACACCCATGGATCAATCTTGCATGGGCTTGTGTAATACTTGATAATCCCATGCTTATTTGACCCAAAACAGTGCTTTACTGAGATTACACAAGGGATTCCCATGGGAATCGAGGGGATTATACGGACATGATCATTGGATATGACCCTCTGTGGTGTTGATATTAATTACATGGATGTATTATCCTGTTGACACCTTGGATCTGTCTATTAGGGTCTACACATCACTATATGGCGTAGCTATGGGATGTTACTTCACTATTAGAGATGTTCATGGAATACATGACCGCTTATACAATGTTGTTTTGTTTGGATGATATAGTTTTATGTATGTCGTGTCTTTGTTACTTTTTTACATGTTTATAACATCCATGTTAGGTGGTTAATATCTATTGTTGGTAGCCTATTGGTCTATTCATTTTTACTAGTTATAATATACATGTTCTATGGAAATATACACTTACTTACTAGTTGTTTACACTTGCTATAACATTAATAGAATTTTTTTAGAACTATATTGACATGGGTTGTTTCCTACTAGGATGTCTATCTCACACTTAGTCTGGGTTTCCTTGGGGACCCAATCATATTACATGGTTGTATGAAATGATAAGGGAAATCTCCCCAGTATAGTTTGTTGACTATCTCTTTGGAGAAGGGGACCATAGGACCAAGCTGAGGCATGCGATGCTGGGAGACCTTTTTTGTCTTTTGATAATTATTTGTTATATTTATGTTGTACATTATTTCCATGTACTATCCTACCTAAATTATCGATACCTGTATAATATGCATCATTTTATTATATGAAATTATTTTGGTTATTGTTATGTATTATAGTATTCTTGTCTTATCTTTAGTTGACTGATTATTTATTCACTTCCATTATTGCATGTTTTGACTTCCACTATGATACTATGGTAATGATGGGATAGTCTCCCAATGAACTCACCAATGACCTATCTTCTAGTAAGCAGCCTCTGCTGTGTGGGGAGATTCTCTTGAGGCCATGTGATCAACCAGGCTCAAGGTGCGAGTTTGGGTGGCATCTGGTTTTCAGACATTACAAAGTGGTATCAATAGATTTTTCATTTACGGTTTCACATACTCTTTGGATACAATAGATAATTATAAGATGTAAATGGAATTTTTTTATAAAATTTGACTGAGAGTAGCTACCTAGTTGCAGGGGAATGCTAAATTACCTAGAATTGAGTTATGATTTTTTGGATTTTGATATAACAGTTGATTTGATTTCACAGTTGTATAAAAAATGATTTTTTCTATTACTAATGATTAAATTTTGGGTTCTATTTTAGTTTCAACCCAATTAGATTGAGGGCGGTCCATCTCAGGAATCATATTGAAAATTTTTAGAATCACGTGCTATGAATTATGCTTTGACATCTTGGATGAATGAATATATTTCATGATTTTGTGCTAGTTGATATGATAGTAGTGTCTTATGTAGTATTAGATGGGAGCAGTATACAAAGTTGTGACATCATATTTAAATACATATGTAGTATGGGACTTTATGAGTTGGGAAATGATTCACATAGGGAGAGTAAATTTAATATGATATTGTTAAATTTATGGTTTGAATGGGTTCCATTTTTTGTGTTAATCAGGAGTTATGGAGACTCATGGATTTATAAATTGGTGAACCCTTGGTGGAATTTCCAGAATAACTATATGTGAAATGGATACAAAAAATGGTGAATAATGACATGACCTAATCTTGTATTTTGAGGGGGGAAGTGGCATAGTTTCTTGCGGTTTGTTGGTTTTTATTTATACAATCCTTGCATTAGGATTAGCTTGTTGGATTGACTTGGCTTCTATGAGGGTCATGATAGGTCTTTCACTTATCAGATTTGTGTTTGATGTAATTCTTTTCAGAGCTGTGCATTTGGATTTGTAGAGAAATTACACTATGACAACCTCCAGTGGTATTCCACGATGTAGACAGTGACCATACATCTGAGAAAGTGGGCCATAGGCTACCACTTGATCCTCCAATAGTTCCAGCTATGGATCCTAAAGCTGTTCTGGACACAGGTGCTGAGGCATGGATCTGAGAGGGATTCTTGTGTAATAGACATACTTTCCAGGGAGAACCACAACCATCCTTCACAATGGATAAGCTAACATGGGTGTTCCAGCAGCAACATCCTCTTATGTTCTCAGGGGATGGTGGACCACATGATGTAGAGTTGTGGCTAGAGACCACGTTATTTAATTTTGAGTATATGGAGACACCTCCAGAGTGGAGGGTCAAGCTCATGAATTAAATTCCATGTGGAGAAGAAAATCACTGGTGCTGTGTTTTGAACAATGATGTAGGGCTGATTGGTGTGTTTTGGGAAGAATTCGACACCAACTTCTACAACTAATTTTACAATGAAACTTTGTAAGAAGTGTGAGATAGTGATTTTATACGTCTGGAGAAGGTCCCAATGGCAGTTATGCAATAATCATAATGCTTTATAGAGATGGAACAATTTTTATAGGTGTATCTTAACGATTCATTGTCGAGGGAAAGGTTCTTTCAGAAAGGTATCTGACTAGCTATTAGATCTCAGGTCAATGTGTTTAGTTTTCCTTCTATCACTGAGATTATGAATTAGTCACTCATTATAGAGCAGATCCTGAGGGATGCTGGGGGTAAAGAACATGAGAGTTCCATTTCTCACCCTAGTAGATCTATGTCTTTAGGTAGTACATTTGTTTTTGAGGCTTCCCATGATGGGAGTGTTAGTAAGGATGTGGGTGTAGGAAGAATGGTGTTTACCATCATTTTTCTAGGGGAGGCCACATGAAAAATTATAGCGGCACGACCTAGTTGAGTGCTGATATTGATACAGGATGGGTCATACGAAATGGTTTTTTAAGACCATCCCTCCGGCTATGAGTGGTATGAGGTCAGCACCAACATCATGTTCAAGAGTTTTTTCTTCTACTACGTGTGGGGATGGGGGCTATATTAGTGCAGGCTACTCAGGCCTGGGAAGTGGTGGTTGTGGTCATGGTAGCCTGACACAGAGTTCTCAGAGGCAGCAAGGCAGATCAACTCAGGTTATCTAGGTAGGCTCACAAGGCCATGGTAGATTCCAGAATTATGAAGTGAAATAGACCCAATAGAAGAAAGATCTAAAACCATCTACAGTGAGAGGTTTGATCTTGGTAGCTTCTACTATTGTATCATCTCTTTTCGGTATTAGTGCCTCTCAAAAAATTATATCTTCATGAGTAGTAAAGAGCCTTGGTCTTGTTGGATTTATTTTGGATGGGGTTTTAATGTTAGATAAAACATTGGGAGTTAGAATGAGTGATGTACTCTACTCTATGGAGTGCCCACTGAGGTCGGAGGGTGTCACATCCTCTGGGATATTTATGTCCCCGAGGGGATGGGGTTGGACATCCTTCTTGGAATGTACAATGAAATTGGTTATGTAGAGTATGTTGATTGTTATCATAACAGGTTTACTTTCATATCACCATAGGGTGTGATGTTTATTCCAAAGCGTGAATCGGATGTCTAGACGAGCAGAGATGGACCTGAGCATCATGGTTTGGGTGGAATTACTACACATATTTGTAGGATTTTTCTTTATGATCACAGTGTAATTCAGGAAGACTTTTCTCAAGTGGTTGAGGGATTCAAGGATGTCTTTCCTGATGAATTTTGGGTTTACCTCTTCAGATAGAGGTGGAGTTCTCCATCGATCTGGTTCCAGGACCTGTGCAAGAATCCATTAATTTGTAAAATATGGCTACCATAGAGTTTCTAAAACTAAATAGGTAGCAAGAGAATTTAGAGGTAGTGTGTTTTATCTGACCCAGTATTTCTCAGTGGGGTACGCCGATAATTATTTTGAAAATTTTGGATGGTACTCTATGGATATGCCTGGATTATCCGAAACTAAAACAACTGACAATTAAAAACTAATATTATTGGCCATGGATATAAGACTATATTGATCAAAATTTATGTGATCCAGTGTTCTGGAAGATCGACATGAGGTCAGGATATCACCAGGGTCATGTTTGACCTGCCGACATACCTCATATAGACTTTCGTAGAAGGCATGGTTTATACGAGTATCTGTTTATGCTCTTTGGTCTTATGAACGTGCCAGCGATTTTCATGGCATTGATGAACCGAGTGTTCCATCCATACCTAGATTATTTTGTGGTTTTTTTTGGATGATATCCTGGTGTATTCTAAAAAGTGACATGACCATGACATCCAAATATATAATGTTTTGAATACACCGATTGATAATTAGTTATATTCTAATCTCACAATGTCCCTTTTTTGGATTGATCAGATTCACATCCTAGGTCACATTATCAGATGAAAATTTAGTTAGTGGACCCATAGATGGTGTGAGTTGATGTTTCATGGGAACAACCCATGAAATATTTTACATAAAGAGTTTCATAGAGCTAGCATGTTACTACAAGTATTTTATACAGGACATGTCATGCTTTGTTGGGCCGTTGATAGTCCTGGTGAAGAAGGGTGTGAAGTTTGTGTGGTCAGAATCTTATGAGACAGCCTTTTAGGACTTTAAAGGGAGGTTGATATCAGAACCATTCCTGATACTACTAGATTAGGGAATGTTCTTCATGGTGTACAATGATGATTCTGGTATTGGTCTGTGGGTAATGGAGATTCTAGGAGATTTAGTAGTGGTGTGTGGGACTCGGTAGTTGAGGCCTCACTATGGGTATTATCCTACGCATGATCTTGAGTTAGCTGTAGTTGTTCACGAATTGAAAATTTGGAGGAACTATTTACATGGAGAGTGTTTTTGGTGTTCAAAGACCATAAAATCCTCATGTATACCTTTACGTAGCATGATCTGAATATATGGTAGTAAAGGTGGGAGGAGTACCTCCAGGCCTTTGATTTCGCGCTTGCATACATGCCTAGTAATGGAAATTCAGTAGTTGATTCACTGAGTAGGAGGACTCATATATAGGTAGTGCGACAGACTATTAGTGAGTGGATGATTATGGCGTTGTCTTCTGATATGCATCTGATGGTGCACGATAGACAGGGGAATACTTTTCATTCATCCTTACATACATCCTCTACCCCACTGGAAAGAGTTATGATGAGCCACCGATCATATTCAAATGTTTTAGTTCTATGAGAAGGTGTGTCTGGTGAGGACCCTCCACGTTGCATGGTGGGAGATGATGATATCATACTTATCCATGGAGGTGGTTGGGTTCAAATTGATATATGTGTGGAGTTGATGTCAGAGTTTTATGCTTCACCTTGGGCGGTGAATCCTACTATTACCAAGATGTATTGTGACTTGAAACTTCATTACTGATGGTTGGGAATGAAGAGAAAGGCTGTTGACATTGGCATGAGGAATTATATCTATGATCATGTGAAGGCATAACATTAGCGACAAGGTTGGATTTTACAATAGTTACTTGTCCCAAAGACGTAATGGGAATATGTCACAATGGATTTCATGATGGGTTTAACGAGGTTTCCTCCAGGTAATTATGTTGTATGGGTCATTTTTGATAGGCTTACGATGGCCGCAAACTTTTTGTTGATTATGTATACCTTTGTGTAGAGGATCTAGTAATTTTTTACATCATAGAGGTGGAAAAAAATCATGGGGTCCCACACACTATCATTTCATATAGGGACACCCACATTACGTCCCATTTTGAGAAGTGTTTTTAAGGTGTTATTTGTACACATGTGCTCTTCAGCACAACATAACATCCTCCGACTGATGGCCAGTCATAGAGAATGATAATGGTTCAAGAGGACATGCTTCAAGCATATGACCTAGATTTTGGGGGATATGGGAAGTGGAACATTCCCCTGGTTGAGTTATCCCACAATATTAGTTACCAATTGATGATAAAAATGGAACCTTATGGGGATTTATATGGTAGGTCATTCCGTTCTCTGCTATGTAGGTTAGATGTAGGATATGAAGTATTAGTGGCACCGTAGATCGTATAGGATACATCTTAGCAGGTCTAGTTGATTAAGAACTGGATTGCTACTGAACAGTATCATTAGAAATCATACGAAAATCTTCGAAAATTCCATCTGGAGTTTTAGGTCAGGGATCATGTTTTCTTGCATGTTTCACCGAGGTTGGGACATAGGCCGATCAAGAGAAATTGTAAACCTTCAGCGCGATATCTGGTGTTGTTTGGGATTCTAGAGAGAATCATATCGGTTTCCTATCACTTGTTGCTAATCCAAAGGTACTAATCCATGAATGATATCATCCAGTTATCTCAAATGATCCATTGCCACTTAGACTCATCTCACATTTTCCAGATTGAGGAGGTTGATCTTCAAGTCGGTGCCTTCATTAAGGTGCATCTGATTCATATCATTGAAATGGGTACTAAGGTTCTTCGAGTCTGGTCATTTACTCTAGTACATGTTCAATTCTAGCATGTCTGTTTATAAGAAGATACATGGGAGAGGGAGTCCGACGTACGTGCTCAGTTGATTGTGATGTTAATAAACTTCACTTGACCACTCTTCCGAGAGAAATTAAGTGACAAATTGTTATAAGAATATAAAATTACAAGATCTTTGATTTTCATATGAGGTATTCATCCTTTTATTTTCAGTTTAATTGTCTTGTTATGGCCTTATGTGAATTCTTATCTGGATCATGGGAGTTTTCATGGTGTTCAGGGTTGGTTAGAATTCCAGAACCAATTTTAGGGATGATTATTACATGGCACATGATTTTTTCATAGCTTGTGCAAGATTTTGGTAAACTGTGTGAGATGTCTCAAAAACTTTAGGTTTTGGATAGATCAATTTGGCAAGGTTACCACATGGTTTTTCAAACCATATGAGGTAACCATGCTATGCACCAGTCTTAAGCAGAGAGGTGTTCAGGATTTTAGCATTATTTAGCGAATCCTGGACGTAAACTGTACGACCACTTCTGTGGTTTTTAAAAAATTAAATTAAAAAAAAATATTGTTTTAAAACAAATATGGTAAAATTCCCTTATGGACTACATCTCATCATGGAGATCTCCCTTGGTGCCTTATATAGGATTCTTTCATGTTACTTCATCTGAAATCTGTTTTGATTGTTGATCATCTCAATGGATAAACAAAGATAAAGCCTATGTTCCTTTTCATCCATTCTGGATTATTTGTAACAATGAAGGCATTATTTGGGTTTGGGATCATAACCCCTAATTTTACATTCTTCACCCATTCTTCCAACTTCTTCGAAACCATGATGTATTGGGACACAATACTGGACAAGATGTCTACTACTAAAGTGAGGTTGGAGCTATATAATTTTTTTCATATTTTCTGGGTGTCTTTTGGGCATTCAGTTGATATTCGTTTTGTTAGACATTATGAAGAGGTCCTGTTTTTGAGCGAGTAGTTGTTAGTAGTTGTATATGGACTTAATGCGGTGGACTCTGGGTTTTGTTTTGGTGTGATGGAACCCTTTCCCATTTCAAGGTCACTCGTGGGTTGTACCTTTTGGTTTTAACCTTTTTCTTGTTTAAAACTACCATAGGGTGTGTGCTTCTGTTTTCCTTGTAATAGGAATCCTTAAGATGACATGATAAGTTCAGTAGCTAGTTCTAGAGATGTACTACCTCCTTGTATATTGAATATCATGTTATATCTAATCTATATTGATTGTTTGGATTAAATGGAATGTGTTTATATGGGTGGGTATAACTATATTTAAATTTCTAATGTAATGTTAAATGGATTCTATGGGAGGGTAGGCCGATATGTTTTTGGTAAAAGGCATGCATGAGTGGGTATACTCAAGGATGATGCTCATTTATTTGAGTGGGTATAATCACATGTTTAAAATAGTGTAATTTGAATTCCCGATTGAATGGTTTGTTAGATGCAATGGAATGTACTCCATGGATCTGGAATGCACTTGAGTATTCCCTTGGTTGTCTTTACCACATGGGTCCTGATTTTGTGGGATGCCTCGGGCCTTGCTACCCCATGGATCTGGCTTTCTTGGGCTCACATAGGACTTTCTATTCACATGATCCTATGTCCCTAACAATATTCTATCAAATTTTCCACTATGGATTCCCATGGGACTCGATGGGATGTCGTTGATATGATCCTTGGATCCGGACCTCCATGGTCTAGATATTAGTTACATGGATGCCTTGGTCTTCTGAATCCTTTTATCCAGACCTCAGGGTCTACACATCACTCTTGGGTGCATCTGTGGGATGATACATCACTATACGTAGTGTGTATGGGATACTTGACTTCTTATACAGTGTGGATGTGGTTTCTTGATACTGATGGATGTATGATGTGACCATGTGACATTTTTAAATGGTTATAGCTCCCTTGAAAGGAGATTTCTCTCTTTTATAGGTAGACATGATGGTTTTTCAGTTTTACTTGTTATATTTGACTTGTCCCATTAGAATATGAACTTAATTACAAGTTGTTTACACCTTATACAAATTTTATAGAATTTTTGTCAGAACTGTATAGACGTAGGTGGTTTCCCCCTAGGATTCTTATCTCACACCCTATTTGGGAATCCTTGGGTACCCAAATTGATTATATGGATGGAGGTGGTGATCGAGGAAAGATCTATAGTACAGGTTGTAGACTATGTCTTTGGAGTTGGTAATCATTATACCAAGCTGAGGCTTGCGATACTGGGATAACTTTTTGGTCTTTTTTTTGGATACCAATATTTTGATGTATTTTCATGTAGTATTCTAGATGCTTTCAAGAAACCTACAACATCTGCATTATTTTTGTATATAAAATATTTTGGTTATTGTTTTGTATTTTCGTCTACTTATCTTCTCTTCAGTTTAAAGATAATTTATTCTCTTCCGCTAGTGTATTTTTTTGACTTTTGGTGTGAAAATATGGTAATAAGGGTATTGTCTCCCCACTATCTCACTTATGCCCTCGCTTCCAGTCGGTAGCCTCTAGCATTTAGGGAGAAGTGCATGAGGCTGGGTGACCAACAAGGCTCAGGTAATCGGTTTGGGAGGAATTCGTGTCTGAGACATTACATGAGTGAGTATAAATATTCAAAACCGACTATCCATGGACAAGAAATCCATAAACACCACCATGATAATGTGTTTGATTGTTTGGGTAGGGAGACCCTAGTAGGTTGCATGGGGACACTTGACTTATGAGTAGTTAATGTGCACAGAACATTCGAAGGATGAACTTGGGTTCGCTGAGCAATAACACCCTAATATTGTATACTACTATTTTCATTAAATCACCTGTATGTTTTCGATATCGTTCTTGACAGACAACACCGAGCGTAAAATCAACAATATATTATAACATTTTCATTATATTTATAAGTATTAATAGGATTATATGATATATATATATATATGTATATACTAATTTTAATGTATTACAAAATTCACAATATATAAATACTCAATTATTTTTAATAATATTCTATGTTTTAAGAAAATTATATCTTTAAGAATGGTTTTTATTTTTTTTTCAAAATTTTATAATCAATTTTTCCAAATTTTATAAATATTTTTTTTTTAAAATCCACCATTTTTTATGTAATAATTTCAAAATTGACACAGTGTGATATTTTTGGAATATTCTAATATGATTGAATTTCCATTGAATAGTGAAATTAAATATTTTTAAAATATTGTATTTCCTTATAAATAAATATATTAATTTCAAGGTGTCATTATATAAGTTTTTCTTAAAGTGATATATGATCCATTTTATGTTCAATAATATAATTAATTCCATTTTAATCAGAAATTTTCACAACATTTATATAAGTTAATTTTTATGATTAAAAATACCATTTTGTAAAAACTATTATTCATTATATTTAATGTATTTATATAAATAATTTTTTGTTATACATAGATATATTAAATAATCAAATATAGAAACCATAATTTTATTATAAGGTTAAATTTTTTAAATATTTCCCTTCCTTAATTAGTAATAATACCAATATTAGATATTTTTCTACTCAAGGAGGGGGAAATTGGTAATATAGGGTTGAAAACATGAGATAGGGTCTCTAAATCAAACTAAAAAAACTTCGTTATCTCATTTGATGGATCTAATTCGACCATAGGCACCAAAAATTCTTATATATAAGAATATGGATTTATTTTTGACAGATAATTAAATTTATATTATTTCTTGATTTGAAAATTCAAAAATGTCACTCTATTGAATTTAATATGTCAATGATTTTTTATTAGGATTAAAGAGAAATATATTAGTCATAAATATATTTTATAAATAACATTAAAATTTTATTATCAATTTAGTTTATTTATAACTATCATTTATTTAATAATTTCCACAAATGTTTGTGCAACACCGACATTGTATTTTTTCAATTATTAAAAAAAATAATTTTTTTAAAAAAATTAAAAAGTAAATCATTTTTGGAGAATTATTGTCTTCCAAATATTTTTTTAGATAAATATAACATGTTATGATTATTTTGAATCAATAAAATAGATTTCTATAACGATAATGATGTAATAAATTTCAATGTAAATCAATAGTGTCAAAATCGACATTATTTGTATTTTAAAAAAGATAATAATTTATTAAATTATTAATAAATTATAAAATTTTACATTAATTATGATAATTAGTCAAATATTCCATCCTGTAGAAATATATGAACCAGTTATTACCTTATAATAAAATTACAACCCATTAATATTGAAAAAGTAATTAAAGCTATTAATGTTTATTTTTTTATTGGAATGGTTAAACTAAAATATAATGTTTAAATAAAAAAACCACCCAAAATTAATTGGATGATGAAAATTTTATATTATCCGGTTTTCAATCAATATATATCAATTTGGAAATATTTTTCATTAGAATTACTTATTTATATTTTAATTTTTTTTTCTATGTGTCCTTCCTATAACATTTAAAAGGAAACCCCTTATCTATTTTATTCACATAAAATTGAGAAATATAGAAACTGTAAATCATGATAAAATATCTTCTAAAAATACATATCCATTTCTTAGAGGTGTTTAAATGCTTAAAATACCAATCCAATCATCCATAAGAATTAATCTAAACGAGGTAGATTTAAGAAGTGTTATTCTTCCATTCCGACCTGTTTTAATGTATTTCTACTTATACCTCAAAAAAATATTTTGTATTCATGATAAAATAATAAATTTAATATCTTAAATATACATATATGTTATTATTATTATGAAAATAAAATTATCCACCCTCTTTTCCATCACATGAGATGTAAAAGTACCACTCATGCGTACATGTGGACTACCAACTCCACGTAGAGATACAATTCATTTTCAATCACCATATTTTATAGATGGTAATTATAATGGGTTTAATGGTTATATATAATATTTTTAATATAATTATTCTTCAATAATTATAATATCATATAGACCATCTTACCTTCCAATCCATCAGAAAACGATAATTTCACATGTGTGTACGTGTGGACATCCACAACCAAGAGGTAATTTAATTTGTTTTTCATTTACAAATAAAATGGATAGTAATGTGGATAGATTTAATGACGTTATATGATATAATAATTATTCATTAAATATGATCCATTATTTTCCATTCATTCATTGCATTCATTAAAAAGTGAAAACAATGTTCACAGGTACGTACGAACTACCATAACAACGAACTAAGTAATTAATTTTTCAATATCAATTATTAATGGATGAATATTATTAGATTTTTAATTAATATATAATATATTTATATACTTATAACAATACATAGTTTATTGAAACATTATCAATGTAAAATGTTGAAAAATAATCAAATTTTTTTTATCTAACCACACAATGAAGATTTTATAAAGGAATTGTTAAAAAGTTGGGGATGAAATGTAATAAGTCAATAAGATATAATATAATAATTATATATATGATTATTTTATAAAATTGAAATAAATTTAAATTTATTATACAAAAATCTAAAAGCACTTACTAAGAATGTCAGATATGAGGTAATAGATATTCAAGTTTTAATTATTTATATGAGACACATTCCATATTCACCACATTTTTCTCTAATATGGTTTATATACATACCATGATTGTAATTTATTATTTTAATCATTAAAAGTATTTTATTATACATAAAAATCTAGAGTTTCTACTTTAATGATGTTCTGATTTGAATGTTGCTAATCTATTTATGGGATTTATGTTACAGTCCCATTGTTTACCAAGATTGTATATAATTTTGTTTTTGATGATTAAATGTTATAATTTATCTCAAAAAAACATTAAATTATTTAAAAACTAGTTATTTTTGGATATTACGTGTTTTCCGTTCATTTTCCTCTCATTATGTACAAAGAAGACGAATATAATATTTGTAAGGAAAACAAACAATATTTCTCTCTTCGGTTGAAAATATCTTTCTTCATATACATGATGCCCAAAATGTTTTTCAGGAATGTTGTTGATAAAATAACATGATTATATAATGTAATTTTGACCCATGATAGAAATTGGAAAAATTGGATTAAAATAAATCTTATACTATTTTTATGAATGGGGTACTTTTAAACATTTACCAAAAATGATAAAAGAATATATGTTTTGATGTATATGAAATGAAATGAATTTCCAATCCTCATCAGTAATATTTTATTTTTTGTTTCCTTTAATAGTTCCCAATATTCTTTTCAATGAAATAATTTTCTTTAATAGTTATAGAATTTTAATATTTTATAAATTGATTTAAATGTGAAAACGGAATTTTTTCTTATGAAAATTTTTAGTGACCATTAAATGGTATTTTATATAAGAAAATAACCATTTATGTTACTAGGGTTATGGGTCATGACCCCCCTTCACCAAGATGAGGGAAGGGATAGTAGACTGATAGACCCTTCCTTCTTCAAGTTGAAGAAGAGATAATGTTTCCCAAGACACGCCTTCAATTGGTCCCGGAGTGGAAACTGCCACCAAGGGTATAGAGTCACACACAAGATGGACGGCCTTAAACATTTTTTTGTAGGATCCGGATATAAGATTGTAAATCCCAAAAACACCAAAACTAGAGGTAAAAGTAAAGACAAATGAAAACCATTCCTATATGCATGTTGAAAAGTAATTGCTACAAAAGTACAAGAAAATACCTAGAAAAGGTACCACTAAAAAGAAAAACAATAACATCAATATTCCCATGGTCCAAACCAATATGGTCCTACACGATCCCCCAAGTCCTCTTGGAAACCTAAAAACATTTTATATTGTAGGGTGATTATATAGGTATACTCAGTAGGAAAAAGAAGCATCTCTCGTGCACAAGTGGGGAGGCATTCTAATGCCCCATGGGAAAAAGAGATTACCAAAGCACCTAGGAAGGAAACTATCCATCCCATCCACAACAAGGAACACACCCCAAATAATTCATGTCAAGTAATGTTATAGTAATAACACATCGTTGTTTGGGTACCCCATGCGAAATTCTAACTAGTTATTAAAGACATCCAACGCATCAGACCTCTCCCACTATACTCATCACAGTACCACTGTTATACCCCACCTACACACACATGGGCTATAACCACACATCCTTCCTGCATACACCTGGTCCCCAACAAACACACACCACACCCAAAGACACCTATGCCACATCCCAAAGACACTTAGGAAACAAACTACCTGCACACTCGTGGGCCCACCACAACAACTTCCCCCCATGAAGAATCATGGGCTATAATGGACCTCAAACTATTACAACCTACCTGAAAAGACTAGCGCTACTCTGGAAAGGAAATAGATGTGATCTAATAACCAGCCACCCATAAGAGTGTTGGGAAAAATACCCTCCCCCATGAAATGTGGGTGTTCGTCACAATGTTCTCAACATGGGTGGGGTGTGAATAAGGAACATAAAAAATAAAATTAGATATATTGGTAAAAAATAATTCATCCCAACCTAGGGGTTCCAAAACCATAATATACATAAACAACCACATTACCATTCATTCATAAAAATCACAACACCCATGACCAAGTCACAACTCATCCCTGAAAAACAATTCCCCGTTAAACCCATTCTTGTAATCATATTAAAGTGATTCCATTTCAATTTAAAAATCACTAATGGGACATTAACAAGAATACCCACATGGTATGGAAAGGTAAATAGCCAAAAAACAATTTAATCTTTCACACCAGGTTCTCTTGTAGATTCATAACAAATAACGGGATCTGTGAGATCCCTCAAACCACTAGAACTAAACCAAGCCCCAACATATGTACCCACATGACCATAGGTACACAAACCAACAACTTCTCAATAGGGTATAATATCCCCATCCAAGTCACCTCACAAGAATCAACTGTATACATCACCAGAATAGATCAAGGGAGTTTTCATATTTTAATATGTCATTGATTTAATTCGGTTTTTCTGTTTGGTTAACTGTGAAGATCACAGAACAATTATTATTCATTGTGAAAACATTTAATCAACCAATTTTACATGATTTACTAGTTTCCAAGTTACATCCATTCAATCACATAAAAATACAGAAAAATTGATGTTCATTAGTGTGCATGAATGTACCACCAACGATCACAATTTTCAGTGGGAATATGCCCATTAAATTCACAACATATGGGAAGATATGAAGGAGTAAAAAAACATTATAAAACACACCACTTAATTATTTATATACATTTATTATCTTCATTATGGTTGGGTTTAATCCATCCATGTAGGAATCATTTTCCTACCCACCCTACATGATGCATAGTAAAGAGAGACAAAGGAAGAACCCTACCTGGATGATCACCAATCGATGTTTTTCTCCAAGTGTGGAGAACTGGGAGTGAATGAATTGCAGGGGGAACTTATGGGACTCCAAGTGTGAGTAGGAAAGCTCTATGAAAATCACACCACTTTCCTAAGGATGGGGGGCCCTAAACACACCAAGGGTATGAAAGAAAATAGACCAGCCCTGATGAAAATATTTTTCATGCGATAAAAGTGAGATCTTGGAGTTACGGGATATGAAAAATGTTAACCTATTTAAAGGAAGATTGTGGTATCACCACGCGGTTGAGTGGTCATGCACAATTGAATTTATATTCATTTAGTCATTCTCATATGATAGGTGGCCATAACAGTTATACATTAAACGGTTTCCTTTAATCAGAGGAAAATGCGCCAGAGGGGAAGAAAAGGAATGTACAAGAAAAAGGTGTGACATTGAGGAAAATCGACATGCTTTTATAGGTTAAGGGTCACCCAGATCTTGGGGGATTTTAGATATCATTTATAGGATTTGAAATGCCTTTAAAAAAGAATTAAACAATATTTACATCAAACGATACGTTATGGGAGTGGAACAAGAAAAACACAAGAAACTAGGAAGAAGGAAAGGGATGACACACTGTTTGGTGAGACACCAAAAGTGGTGATAGTGTATAGGTGTGGGAACATCACTGTGTCATCGGTTCGGTGAGACACTGTATGCGGTGCCAAAATTTTGGTGTGTGACGGTCATGGTGCCACCGTTTCATTGTGAGACCGTCATGGTGCCACTGTTATGGTACCACCATCATGGTGTCACCGGTTCAGCGAGACACAGTAAGTAATGACACCGTCACTGTGCCGCTATCATGATGCGACCATGACCAGTTCCAACATCATGGTTCTACCATGACCAGTGCCACCATTTCCGTCGAACCGGGTTTTTTTTGCAAAGTAATGAACCAAGAGGGTCTGAGCCATTACATCAGATACCTCTCAATCTATTCACGCCATCAATAATTAAAACGACACCAAATAAAAGAGAGGGGTCTGAACAACCACCTTAAAAGATACCTCTCAGGAGAAAACCTCCTTGACATCTTGGAGCACCTCTCCTTCAAGTAACCATACATCATATAAAGGTGTCACATTCCAGAATTATAGAATAGGGATTACTTTTCCCCAATGAAAAGATATTATCTGCTTTGAGCGGCACTGACTCTCCCTCATGGGTTTAATCGCATCCACTCTAATTCATCTTGATTAGGGATCAAGTCCTCCCTTCGCCACAGTTAGGACCCTTCACACAAATTTAGAGAAAAATAAAAACAACACATTCATAGTTTACCAAGTCATGAATTTCATCATAAATAAGAACGAAAAAAAACATAATAAAACTCAAAACAGCTCTGGGTACTAGGTGCGCATATGTGCCTCCCATTCCCAGGTACTCTTTTTGAGGAACCCATGCCTCAATAACACATGAACCAAGGGAAGGGTTCTTCCACTAAGCACCTTCTCCCCACAACCTTGGATCATCATCGGTTTCTCTACGAACATAGAATCATCCCTTATATCCAACTCTCCCAGGTCAATGACATGGTAGTCATCGAGTAGATATAGACGAAGATGAGAGACATGGAAAACATCGTGGATCCCTTCCATCTAAGGTGGAATTGACAGAAAATATTCCACCTCTCCGACTCGCCCCAACACTTATAGAGCCCCAATGAATGTAGGAGAGAGCTTTATCCACTTGTCAAAACATCACTGCCTATATAGAGGGGAAACCTTCAATAACAAATGTTCTCCAACCTTTAACTCCTAGGGCCGCCACTTACAATTATCATACAACTTCTGCCGGTTTGGGGCTGCCTTCATTCCCTCATGCACAAGCTGAACCTCATCTTTCATGCTCTGCAATAACCCTGGTCCATGAAAACCTGCCTCCCCAACCTCGGTCCAGCAGACAGGTGAACAACAAGGCCTCCCCTAAAAGGCATAAAATGGTGCCATGCCAATATTTGAGTGATAACTATATTTGTAGTCAAACTCTACTAAGGAAAAATGTTATCCATGTGATCCCCCAAAGCACAAAACACATTCTCGTAGCATATCCCCCAATGTATTGATGGTTCTATCTATATTCCCATATTTTTGTGGGTGGAAAGAATTACTAAGGTGTAGCTAAGTGCCAAAAGAATTCTGAAATTCCCTCCAGACTCGTGAGGTAAACCGTGAATCCCTGTCTGAGACTATTGACCTCGGAACTCCATTATACCGCACCACATCATCCATGTACCATTGTGATTGGGTATCCACTGCACTCGAGTCCTTGATCTCTATGAAGTGAGATGATTTCCTCATCTGGTATTCCACTACCTAGATAGAATCCCAACATCTTTAATCTCTGGGTAGTCCTATGACTATATCCCTCGAGATTTCATCCCACATCCACTCTGGGACATCTAAATGTTGTAACAGACCTCCTGGGACACGGTGTTCATCATTCACCTACTGACACACCATTAACCTTTCCACGAACTCTGCCACTGACCGTATAACCCCGGGACACCAAAATGGTTCCCTCAGGCCTCTATACATCTTGTAAACTTCTGGGTGTATTTCTATGAGTGTGGTATGGAACTCATGGAGAACTTCTTCCTACATCCCCTCTAGGACAAACAACATCCCTCAGAAAATAATCTGATTCTGACCATCCTCTTACTACCTTTACGGAGCATCACCATGGTTAACCATATTGCGAATCACTTAACTCTCTATGACTCCCCATTGAGAATCCTCAACCTTACCCTAAATAGAGGACTACAATTTCATCTAGAATAGTCATCCTCTACCATCATCCACTCATGCATCTAGGTATAGGGAATCCAACTCCTCAATTTCCTTCCAAGCATCCACACATTCTTGAATAGCTTCTCTACATGACTTCCAACTCAAGGAATCAGCCCCAATGTTCCCCTTGCCTTCAGTGTCCGAAATATTGATGTTGTAGTCTTGAAGAAACTCCACCCACCTTCGTTATCATATGTTCAGGTCCTACTGGGTAATGTTATGCCTCAAAATCTTGTTGTACATGAATACCACAAAGAACTCCCTGATGAGGTAATGCTCCTAGAACTTCAATGCGAACACTACTACTACATGATCAAGGTTAAGAGTGTCATAGTAATTCTCATGAGCATGTAACTACCAAGACCCATAAGATATCAATCCCTACTACTGCATCATCACACACCCTGGGCCATATCCATAAGAATCACAAAACACCTCAAACAATTTCCCTTCTTATGGTAACCTGAGCACTAGAGCACTGAACAACCTTTCCTTCAGAAAGCTGAATGCTGCCAGACACTGCCCACTCCATTTGAAGGTCCGGTCCTTTCTGTTCAATGATGTCAAAAGAGCTTCAACTAGAGAGAAGTTGGGTACGGACCACTAATAATATCCTTCCAGACCCAAAAAACTGTGAACCTACATCATGTTCTTGGGTGTTTCCCAAGATACAACCGCTTCAACCATTGAAGGATCAACTGTTATCCCCTGCTCGGAAAACATTTGTCTAATAAAATGCACTCCTCATTCCATGAACCTATAGTTGGAAAATATCCCATAGAGCTGGTGTTGTTGAAGGATTTACAATTCCATCTTGAGGTGATTAATATTTTCCTCCACTGATCTGGTGTAAATCAAAATTTCATCAATGAACACAATGATGAAATGTTCTAGAAATTCATGGAAAACAGAGTTCATGAGCCCCATGAACACAAAAAGTTTATTCATAACACCAAACGACATGACTATGAACTCAAAGTGCCCATACCTGCAACTAAAAGTTGTCCTTTGAATATCATTGTCCCTCACTCTTAGAAACTGATATCCAAACTGTAGATCGATCATAGAGAACCAAACTTCTTCCCTCAGTTCCTCAAGGAGATTGTCTATCCTCAGGAGAGGGTATCTATTCATGACTGTTACATGATTCAGTCTCCAATCATCTATGCACAGCCAGAGACCACCATCTTCCTTCTTCATAAACAAGACTAGGGAACCCCATGATGAAATGATGGGGTAGATGAAACCATTCTTCATCAGATCTTTAATCTGAATCTGAAACTCCCGAAACATAGATGTCACCATCTGATAAGGATCCATGGAAATCAGATGGTCACCGTGTTGTTTGTCTATCCCGAATTGAACGTCATGTCGAGGGGTAGAGTCACAACATCCTCGATAAAAATGTCTAGGAACTCTATAAAAACCATTAGAACATCCCACATCTTAGCATACACTAATTATACTAATGTCTTGGAAAAAATAGAAAGAAGAGGCTCCACATGTCGTCTCCCCCCATGAAAACTTCGTTCAACTACAAAATCCACAAGCTGGCCATACTCATCGGATAACATGAATCTTCTTCAGAAACAGTTGATAACATCATGCACATAAAATAGCAAGTCGATTACTAAGATGACATCATATGGCTATATCTGTAACAATAGAAGATCTCTGAAAGACTGATGTGGCCCTATCATCAGTCTACACTCTTGGAAAAAATAAAACAAGTTGTTCTGACCTCCGATTGGCATACTCAACACCAGTGGCCCTGGAAGTCACTCAACGTCTAATCCCAGAGCATGATCTAGACTAGGTGCATCAAATGAGTGAAAATATACTTTATCGAACAAGTCATAGGAAAGAGTACTAAATATATTGATCGTAACTCGAATGATTTCCAACCCTATTGGAGCTGCTGCCTCTACGGATTATAACTGACCACGCTCAGCTCATCTGCCGCTCGGCTAATGGCCACCTCCATGACCATGCCATGGTCATGGTCCCTGAGGAGAACCCTGAGGTTGGACTCCTCTAGTAACATCTGCTCTCAAAGGAGTGAGAGCTCACTGCCCCAACTACTACTGCTGAATTGGCCTTGCTAGAAATTTTTGCTGCTGAGGGAGAAGCTAAACCAACCTACCCCAACTGTACTGTAGTCAGTCCAGGCACTGATTCCAAAGCTTCCCATGGAAACCATAGATGAAGCACCTCAGTCCTGTTCCCACACGAAAAGGGTGAGGACTGGGAGATTGAAACTGGAACTGCTAGGGCATACTCCCCACTGGTCAAAACCTAGAAGGCACAAACACTGGAGGCTTGCTACTAACTACCTTCCCCTTTGACGATCCCAAATAGATTCCCTCTCATGGATTACCTCTAAACATGATCATTCTCTTTACCAATTCATACTTCTTTTGGACATCAATGTTCTTCAGTCGGGTGAAGTAAGTAACTACATATTGAATAGAAGGTCGGAGTGCCTCCTCTAAAAATCTCACCCGAGACTCCTCATCCAAGAAATGGTCTTGAAAAAAATAAGAAGATCCTTGAACATGATCCCCAAATCCCTCATTGACATGCTCCCCTGTAGCAGGGAGAGAATCTCCTTCAATTTCTCACCCTTCATCATGGATGATAAGAATTCGTCCAAAAATCCTTCTAGAAGTCAATCAAGGAAACATAAGCCTTCCTCTTCTCCCTAAGATAGGGAGTCCACTACATACATGTCCCTCCCCACCTATGGATTATATCCAGAGGAACCCAGTACTCTGTCAGAGCCTAAATCAAGCTGAATGTTATCCCCAGCTCCTCAAGCCAATTCTCTGTTTCCATGTCTGAGGTGATGCCCTTGTATTTCCCGAGGGTCTGCCGCAAAAAGGCATGGACCATCCTCTTCTATTGGTCATCCTCCTCCTCTAGATAAGAATTTTATAGATCATCCAAGTCATCATCTTGGTCCATGATCACCCATACTACTCGTTTTCATCATCTGGGTGTCGTAGCTGCAGGGTAAACAAGGAATGCCTAAGCCCAAATAGTGTCGACTATTTCTGTTATGTTTTCTTAAATATTTTGTTCATTTAAATTCCTAGAACACCCAGAACACACATAAACATAACATATTAGAAGGCATGTACCATTCCTATCATATCTACCCTATAATTTGTGTAGCCTGACTTGGTTTTTTGGTAAGTCTTGAGTCCTTACATCAGATCATGGGGGGGGGGCTAAAATCCCGTGACCTAGCCTATATTTCCTGGCCTATTTCAGGAAACAAAATTTCCTAACACTGTTTTCCTACCATCCCATGTCATCATCATTATGGATAACCCCAAGATCAATCTTATCTCTCAACCTCACCTTTCATACCATTTTGTCATGACGCCCTTCACCAAGATGAGGTATGTGACTATAAATTGTCAGACCCTTCCTTCTTTATGTTGAAGAAGAGATAATGACCCCCGAGACCTGTATACAATAGGTCTTGGAGTGGTGACTAGCACCAAGGGTATAGAGTCACACACAAGATGGAAGTAATTACCCTTTTTATTTAATAGGATCAGGGGATAAGAATGTAAAACCAACCAACACCAAAACTGGAGGAAAAAGTAAAGGCAAAAGAAAACTATTCCCATATGAATGTATAAAAGTAAATGCTACAAATGTCAAGAAAATCAATAGAAAAGTACCTATGAAAAGGGAAAAATAATTAGTAATTGTCCCAAGGTCCGAACATATACGGTCATGTATGATCCTCAATGTCCTCTTGGAATCCTAAATAAATTATATACATTGTGAGAGTATACATGTATACTATGTATGGAAAACCAAAAGCTCTTGTGCACATGTGGGTAGGCATTCTAATGCACCATGAGAAAATGATATAACCAAACCACCTAGCAAGGAAACTCTTCACCCCAACCTCACTAAGGAACACTCCTCAAATAACATGTGTTGAGTAATGTTGTAGTAATAACAAATCAATTTTTCAGTACCCCGTGCCACTTTCCCACTGGTTTTTGAAGAAAACCTACGCATAAGACCTTTACCGCCATTTTCACTATAGTCCCACCACCATGCCCCACCCATACAGACCTGGGCTATAACAAACACATCCTGAACATAAACACATGGGCCACAACTACAACACGCCACGCCCGAAGACACCTGAGCCTTATCCCGATGACACTTGGGAAACAACCTACCCGTACACACCAGGTCCAACCACCACAACTTCCCCTCCTGAAGAATCATGGGAAATAACGGTCCTCAGGCTGTTACATCCCACCCGAAGAGTCCTGGGATACTCAGGAATGGGAGCATAAAGGAGCTAAAAAATTACCACTCATAGGAGTGTTGGAAAAAACACCCTCTCCCATGAAATGGGTGTGTTCGGAACTAAGTGCTCAACATGGGTGGGGCGCGAATAAGAAACATAAAAACTAAAATTATAAATATAGGTAAACAAGAACTCATACCTACCTAGGGGTTCCAAAACCATCCTATACACAAAAACACACGTTATTATTCATTCATAAAAAGAAAACTCCCATGACAAATCCACAACTCATCACAAGAAAACAATTACCCATTTAATCCATTCTCATTTTCATATTCAAGTGATTCCATTTAAATTAAAATTTCACTACTGGTAAATTAACCGGCATAGACACAATGTAAGGAATGGAAAACAACCAAATAGAAATTTATGCATTCACACCCGGTTTTCATGTAGAGTCACAACAACAATAGTGATCTGTGTGATCCCTTAAAGTACTAGAACCAAACCAAGCCTCAACATATGGACCCACATGGCCTTATGTCGACAAACCATGGATTTCCCAATAAGGGATCACATCCCAATCCAAGTCACCTCACAAGAATCAACTGTAAAGAACACCATAATAGAGAAAGGGAGTTTTCAAATTTGAATTTTCCATTCATTTGGTTCTGTTTTTCTGGTTGGTTAATCGGGGTGATCACACAAGGATTCTTATTCATTGGGCATCCATTTAATCAACTGTGTTTATGTGATTTACCAATTTCCATGTTAAATCAATTCAATCACATAATAATCTAGAAAAACATAGGTTCAGTACTGTGCAGTAAAGGAACACCAAAAGCCATGATTTTTAGTGGGCATAAGCCTATTCAATTCACAATATATGTTAAGAGATAAATGGGTAAACCATCATTATCAAACACAACCCTTCATTATTTAGATCTATTTTTTGTCTTCATTATGTTTTGGTTTCATCCATCCCCATAGGAAATATTTTCATACCCACCCCGCATGATGCACAATAAATAGAGATGAAGGAATAATCCTACCTAGATGATCAACAGTCAATGTTTTTCTCCACATGTGGAGAACTAGGGGTGCACGACTTGTAGGGGAGGAACTTCGAGGACTCCAAGGGTGATTAAGAAAGCTACAACACAGGTGCACCACATTCCTCAAGATAGGGGGCTCCGAATTCACAAAAGAGATGAGGGAAAAAAGAGCATCATTGATGAAAAGAATTATCGAGTGATAAAATTGAGATACTAGAGTTAAGAGATTTCAAAAACGTGAATAAAATTAAAGGCTGATCATTGATTCACCACTTAGTTTGGTTGTTACACACAGTGGAATTAATTTTCATTTAATAATTCTCATCGGATAGCTTACCATTCCCGTTGTGTGTCAATCAATTTCATTTAATCAGAGGAAAACGCCCCACAGGGTCAGAACTAGAAAGTACAAAAAAGGTGTGACACCGAGGAAAAGCCACACGTTTTTGTAAGTTAAGAATCCTGAAACTCTTCGGGGATTTTAGATATCATTTATGGGCCTTACAATTCTTAAAAAAGTTATTAAAACACTTTTATGTGAAAAGATATGTTGCGGGAGCCAAACAGGAAAAACTCAGGAAACTGGGAAAAAGAAAAGGCGTGAGACACGGTTTGGAGAGACATCGTAAGTGGTTCCACTGTCTTTGTGTGTAACCTTCAAGGTGTTGGTGGTTTCAGGGGACACTTTGAGTAGTGCCAGAGTTTTTTTTTTGTGACAGTCATAGTGTCAACATTATAGTACCACCATCATAGTTCCACCAGTTTGGTGAGACATCGTGAGCGGTGCCACTATTTTGGTGTGCGACCATTACTGTGCCACCATCATGGTGCCACCTTTTCAGTGAGACATTATGACCAGTTCCACCGTCACAGTTCTTCCATCAATAGTGAAATCATCACGGTGCTGTTGTGACGAGTGCCACCTACACGGTGCTTCCGTGACCGGTGCCACCATCACGGTGTTGTGGTGACCGGTGCCACCGTTACAGTGGAACCAGGTTTTTGGAAAATTAATCGACTAGGAGGGTCCGAGACATTACAACATGATCCAATGATACAATATTTATTCTTTATCTATATGTTCAATGATGAAAAATTATTTTGGTTCTGTAATCATTATAAAAAATTGATAACGGTTTGCATATAATTACTGTTGAGAATAAATCTTAATGATAGAAAAACAAATAAGAAATGAAAATGATGTGAAAGTGATGGATGTAACCCAATTATATATGTAACCTATATCCATCTATAACTATCATAAGATAAAATAGGATTACATGATATATAGGTTGAGGCTGTAAGATGATTTCATAATAGTCGGGTCTTTGAGGTTTGCATACCAAAACAATAATAGTGTTATGTTTGAGAGGACGTCATAGAATGATAATGTATTAGTTGATAGGAATTTACCATAAGATTCATTAATCATGATTTAATTCAGTGAAAATAACAATTATTATTTCTTGGATGAGAGGACTTAATCATTAATGTCTACAATTTTGCATTTCCTAACATTAGAACTCAATTTTCATTATCCATGTGTTTTATATATTGATATTATTTATGGATTCTCATTGAATTGAATTTTTAGATTGAGTGGAATTTATTTGGATTATCCACATGCAATTAATTAATTCATTGTTTACTCATGATAACATATATTTTATGTGACCCATACAGAGCATCTAAGCCCACACATTATCTGTTTCACATTCTCTAGGAAATAAAAAAGTATAAAATTAACTTTATCAATGACAAAAAATGATTCTTATGATATGAATATTACTTAACAATCTAATATTATAATTATATATGTATCTAGTTTACGAAAAATATTAGAATATTGGTTCTAAAAGATTCAATCTCTTATATATAATGAAAAAGGAAAAAAACTAACCTATGAATTTGGGAAAATAGGGTTGGGGTAATTGTAGTTTGTATGAGATAAATTTTATTAGAAACTATAGAACATTATTTTAAATTATCATAATAATTATAATAGTTATGATAATCCTTTATTGTAAATGATGTCATTTACCAAATAGGAATATTTAATTTATATCTCAATATTTAGGAAAATTATGAGCTAACTCAGGGAGTACCTTTGTTTTGAGATGTAACCAAATAGATTAAAAGAAATAAAAACCCATAATCAATTAAAGTATTACCATGTTCAGTAAGCCATTACAGGTTCAATTAGAAATGATCAAATCATGAAATTATTAGGTGTGTTGACTTTGGTTATAACGTATATCCTTTCCCATATATAACAACCGTTTGTTATAAAAAATGATTAACCTATTTTGTTTCACTTCCTGTGATAGTATCCAACGTCATCTAATGTAAGTACTAATATATTATTATCATAAAAATGGATTACAACCATCCAATAAAAATTCATATATTTTTGTATTAATGAAAGTGAAATGGATATTCTTGAATTTTATTTCTATAAATGAGACATTGATCTACTATGTTCATTGATCCAAAAAAAATAATTTAGGTTATGATATTTTAAATATGTACTTTAGATCATTAAAATTGATATCTTTATTAAAATAAATGACTTTTGAGAAATGAGATGATATATAAATGTGATTCCTCATTATAATATAGAATAATAATGAGAAGGTTTTTAGAGTCCGAGGTAAAAATTAAAATAATATTAAGGAATACTAAGGAAATTTTTTGTAATATTGAAATAAATATTCTCCATTTATTTTATGGTATAAATTCAATCATCCAAATATTATTAGTATCTAAAACATTTTCATCGTATGAATATATTATGTCAATTTCCATTATAGGGAAGAAAAAATTAGCCAATTAATATATTTTAAATTAAATAATGAGAAGAAGAAGATGAATGAGTTCCACAAAAAAATAAATGTGGAAAAGTAAAACAAGGTACCGATGAATATTTATACATGTGATGATTTTTGAATGAAACACACATGTAATTTCTACATAGGAACATGATTTTGTGTAACGTTTAGAGATATTGGTCACAAGGCAATTGAATGAGAGGAAAAGAAATAATCCACTATTATACAATGATTTAGTTATAAGGAAATGTGGTATTATTCAACAAATGATCCCATGATTAAAGGGAACTTTCCACATAAGAAGCTAAGGGGAGAAGACCAATCATATCGAATTACTATGACTATTGTTTAAACACTTCATGTAGTAATAATAGGTATTCTAATCTCAATATTTATTATCTCCCCGATCAACACACTCATTTCATGGACATGAAATAATCTATTTAAACTCTAAGGAAATTATTTTCAATCATTTCTTTATGTAGGAATGCAGTTATCATCTGGTGTTGGTTAAGATGAGAAATTATTCCCTAGTTAAAAACAACGTTGTTATTATTATGTTTGGATATGAAAGAATCCAGATTTATTTTCATTTATTAATATTTAAGTATTTAGGAATTATTTTATCATTAATAAAATAATATATGAAAAGGATTTTGAAATTAAAATTTATTCAATACCTTCAATTCAAAAATATGGTTTTATTTTATCTCATCACTGATTTAGGGTATGTTGGCCATTACCTTCTCATGACCATGTTATCGATCATAGTATATTAGTCCATAGAAATAATTTCTATACTATATATCTATATTCAAAAATCCTAACAATGTTACCCATATATGAAGACCTGATTTTGAGTTATTTTGGGTAACCATTACATTTACAACATTCTATTTTTATAGGATGTTTTATTATCCATCTTTAGGATGTGGGTTTTTAAAAAATGTACATTATCATTTTAAATTTTCTTAAGACAATTAAATTTTGATGGTGAAATTTTTTTAAGGGTGGTCAAATATAAAACACCAATATTTTATTAAAAATTTCTCCTTAAATAAATTATAAGTGTTCGATAGCATTCTTAACACACATTACTGAGTAAATATTCAACCATGATATATTATTACATAGATGTTAAATATGTTGGTATGAATTTGATAATGCACATTATTAAATATATATTATTTTTAATTAATTGAAATGTATTTTATGAATAATAATATATATGAACTCAATTTTTAGTAATGTTATTTTATATTAAAAAATGAATTCTTCAAAAGTGTGTTTCGTAGAATTTTGTGTGCGAATATTATAAATTAATTACACCAATTAAAAAAAATTAAATTTATAAGAAGAATTTTGTTTTTTAATTCATATAACAAAAATTAATATAAAAATAATTCATTGGATTTCTAAAAAATTATTTATTTTTCAATGAGTAGTGAAAGTAGAAAAGTTTAACATATTGTCTATATTTTGATTAAATAAAAAAATTTAAATGTATAATTATATTTTCTATTTGTTATTATATTAATAATTTAACCATCTACTATATAATAATATTATTTATTTCATTAAATTGAACATATTTCTTATGTTTATGTACGTAAATGTTTATGCTTAAAAATCCATGTTTAAAAAACCCGTTTTCCATTATGTTTAATGAATTTATATTAAAATTAATTTCCTCTACATAATGAAATTTTATATTTTAAATTGGATACCCTATGTAGAATTATGAGGTTTAATTTTGTAAAAGAGGTACAGTATTTTTCCTTATGAATAATAAGAGTGGTAAATATTTGTCACCTCTATAAGGGTAAAATAGGTAAAACATTGTCAAAACCATGAGAAAAGGTATCACATTAAACCCAATATTTCTGATATTTAATAAAATGGAATAAAATATACCATATACTTTCAATATAAATATATATTGAATTTTTGTTCCATTTTCCATTTAAAATGAATCTTACATCAATTTATGTATTGAAAATTCCAAAATGTGACACTTTAAACATTAATATATGTAAACTTTTCAATAGTAATAAAAATAGAATATGTTTAGTGAAAATCATTCACAATATAGAAGAATTATTTTTATGAAATTATGTTCTTATACTACTCTAATAAAATATTTATTCATGCAATAGTAAAATAAAAAAATTACTTTAAAAATAGTAAATGTAATACATTTTTGGTGAATAATTTTGTAACACCCCAAGCTTTCACGATACACTTCTCTTTTAATAATACAGTAGTGTGTGTTGTACACAAGTTCGAGATTCTAACACACCGCGACCAATAAAAGGAGCCATTATGAATAGTAATAACCACCTTTTGAAATTATATTAATTTTATAATTCAAAATGTACTTCATTTTTGGATTCGGAATATCAAATTTAGCCTAGGGTAAAATTTTGGAACTTTTCGGATAACTTTTATATTTTGATGAATAGTGAAAATTACTAAATTTTAATTAAAAACAACTTTTTTAGTCAAAATAAGTAATAGTGATAAATTATTATATTGAGTTGTTTTAAAGTATAATTAGAATATAATTTTACCATTTTATCCAATTCTGGTCATTAGAATTAACTTCACTTCGAAATTGGATATAAATAATTGTCAATCTTTTGATTGATATTTTATCTTAAAAACAAGCTATTTGTTTTGACAAAGGGAATTAATTATAAAATTAATTAATGCAACTTATATGTATGGAATTTTTTAAAATAGGCACCATTTTTGAATTCAGAATATCAATTATAGCATAGGGTGAAGTTTTGGCATTTTTCTGAAAAACTTCAATTTTTGATGAATAGTGAAACCACTAAGTGGTAGTTTAAAAACTAATTTTTCGTGTAAATGAATCATTACCACTTCAGTGATTAGATTTTAAAAAATCCGACATACATGGTTGTCATTAAAAAGTAAAATGTGGTATAATGGGATTAAAATAATTTTTTGTTTAATAGTAACTTTTAAGATTAATTAATCACGATTAAAGGTAATTAGTGAAATTTAAGGTAAAAATGATATTATAAAAATATGGAAATATCTTGACACTTGTCCTACCCTTATTGGATGAGTCATGTCCGACCAATAAAATCCATGGGTCAACTTGGGGACCCCATGGAGCCACTTGGGTAAGAAAATGACATTAATAACATTTTATTTAATGTGAAAATAAAATTGTCACAAACATGTGTTGTTTTACAAAAACTATTATTACCTGGGGTTATATAAGTTAGATTTTTTACTATAAATATTAATTGGAAATATAAAAAGATTTCCTACATCATGGTAATTTTCTTATAATTTTTAGAGATGAAATAAAGTAAATTTTTTATGACACAATGATGATGCAGCGATTACCTCATTAATTAACGATTTAAATAAAATGAAAAGATAATGTAAACTATAAGACATAAACTTTCCAAAAACAAATTGGATGAGTATATTGCGAACCCTTATAACCTTATCCTAGAAATATATAATTGTGGGACATCTAAAATCCGAAAATCATTTCATAATAATGTAATACTTCATGACTTTCCAAGAGTGCCCCTCCTCTCCTCTTATAAAAGGCCCCCACCACTACCACCTTATTCACACCTTAAAAGCCTTTTTGATCGGCTAGAATCTGCCCAAATACTCTCTCAACTTCCCTATATTACTCTTAGAATCCTCACTTTGGGCAGAATTCTTCCCAAGGAATCCATTGGCTCAAATCAAAAAAGAGTTACCTGATTTTGAGGTAATGTCTTCTCTTATGGTTTTTTGTTTTATTTTGCTTCTCCAACCCCATAAACACTTTTTATTCATTTATTTTTTAACAAAACCAGTATCTTCAATATACTATGATGTTTTTATGAGAACTATTTGATTTAAACTTACACACACCTTCGACTAATGTTTAATGAACATGTTGTTTCTGTGGTTGGAAAATTTCTACCTCCCGAAACGATGATTCTTCAATCTTATTTTAACACCTCTCATGGTGGCCATTATGATGAAACAATTTTTATATATGATATATATTTTGTTTTTTTTTAATTATGATTCATTATTTTTCATTTATGGAATACCTTTACAATTTCCATTATGGGTAAACGCGATAATTTCATTTTAGAAAGTGCGGACTACCGCCCCCTCAAAGTGATTTGAATCGTTAATGCCATATGTGGGATGTATTAAGGATGGAGTAAATGATATTATACATTATATTATACTGGAATTATATTATACCTTTATATAATTATAATTTCATTCCATTAAATACGAAATAGAAATGAAAGTAGCGTTCATGCGTACGTACGACTTACCGTCTCCATGAATGGTTCATTTCATTTCTTACCTCTAAACGTTATGTGATATTATAAATGCATGTATATACTAGAAATATATATGATATATATGATATCTCAATAATGAATATGATTCTGTATACAATGGATATTTCACCACATGAACAACTTGTAATTATAAGAAGATTATTTTTGACTAAAGTACCAAAGATCGACAAAAAGACCTTTATTAACATAAATAATTACATAATGATCATAACATGGTAATAAGTGATAAAAAGGAATAATGAAAATGAAAATGTTACTAAGAAAGTATAAATTAACTCTAGTTTATTATTCAGGAGGATAAAGAATGGTCGAGTCAAGTCGGACACGAGGTAAGTGAACTTCTTTAACCCAATTTCTATTCTTTGGGTTAATCTTCTACTTTCAAATTATGTCATGATATAATTATGTCCTATCTTGTATTTGTATTTATTTAAGTGTAATTATAGTGAATACACATAATAGATCTATTTTATTTAAAAAAATGATCTTTGTAAGGGACTTCATCTTAGTCTACATTTATTGAGACATTTTTGTTTTATACACAACATTCTTTTATATGATGTATAAACCCCTTTGACATTTACGTTTATTCAAAAGGAATTGTTTTCATACAAATCATTTTACTAAAGGACAAAACGGAATGTTTTTTTATCGTGTGTATGCGGCGACAATGACTTCTCCACCACCGTGACCATTATTTGAGTTTTGGCTTCCTCTACAAGCCATAAATTTTTTTAAATGAAAAATAAATACAAAGTTTTAATTTTATTTTATTTTGGTACTGAAAATGGTTTTGATAATGTTTTTATTATATAAATGTGTTGTATTGATATCTTGTGATTGAAATGTGGAAATGTTGTGTTTCCTTTATGCATGTTTTATGCGATACGATTATGTTATGGTTTATGATATGTTTAAACCTGTTCATATGAGGAATGCATTGGACATAATAAGTGACGGGTGGAGCCCGCTACAGCTCCTCGATGCATCGGTAGGTCTCATGAGACAAACTAGTGTCTTGGCACGAGGCCTTGACAAAATCTTATTTGTAGTCTTGGCATGAGGCCTTGGCTACATGGTTTTGATAGTATGGCATTATGAATTCCATCATTATGAAAGTGGTTATTGATATTGTATGTGATCATTCGACTAGTAGAATATCCATATGAATAAGTAAATGGAATTATTTCCTTTTATTTTTTCCATATTATGTTGAAGTTCAAGATTAAAAGGCTTTTTTTTTAGTTATACATTTCCTTAAATGTTAATTTTTATTTATGAAAGATTCCACAATGTTGTTATCCTTACTGAGCATCTGAGCTCACCCCTTTCAATGTTTTAATTTTTCCAAGATGTGAAGAATTATTTTAGGAATAACCTATAGGGATAGTCTGAAGGGGATATGAGTGTGGAAAATGGAGACTATGTTATTTTAGTTTTTCACTTTATGATTTAATGTAACATTTATGAATGTATCTAGTGTTTCCAAGGCTACTAAACTAATCGGTCATTCGAGACATGATCTTTTTTTTATCATGCCAATGTTACGTAATAATGCACCAACTCTGGGTAACTGGGATTGGGGCGTTACAGTTGGTATCAGAGGCAATTTAGTACTAACCTTGGAAGCTAGATTTAGATAAACTCTGATTAGAGCACATAGACCTAAGATAAAATTTGAGGATTAGTATAGAATAACTTCCTAGAATTTTGGTATTATAGATATTTTGTGAGTTTTATGAAAAATGCATCCCTATCTAGATACGAGAAGGTAGGGGCGGATCTGGCATAGATATACCTAGGGGTAAAACCTGAAAACATCACTTTGAGCTAGACTCAAATGGGAACTGGTGCACGACAACTGGCCTTACTGCACTCTTGGTTACGACACTCCCGGGGGAGTTCATAGGATAATTCTCATTTTCTTTAGAAACCATTATGAAGGGTTTATGAGTATATACATCCCAAAATAAAACTTTTTTTGATTATAGTTCAATTTATGTTAAGTGTTTTACAATTATGAAATTATGTATTTTGATTCATAAACTAATCTAGTTTATGCCATTGATTAGAAATGGAACCTAGTGGAAGGAATGGAAACTGTATCAATGCATGCACTCCATGTATGGATTTCCCTCTGAATCAAGATAATTATAATGGAGCTGGTGATACAGCTGGTGCTGATCAGCTTACTAACATACTGGGACAACTCCCTCAGGTTATGAATAATAACCTTACTCATATGGAGCACCCTGATCCACAACGCGGAGGATCAATGTTATATTGCTTCATGAGGCAACAATCGCCAACATTTAATGGGGGTATAAATCCATTAGTAGCTGAGCAATCGATAAACTCCATAGAGAAAATATTCCATGCCTTGGGGAGTAGCTAAAGGGAGAAGGTTGTCATGGTAGTTTACCGCCTCACTGGAGATGTCGATCAATGGTGGTCACTAATTAAAAACACAAAGGATGATGAATAAGTATCTAGTATAGAATGGGGGGAGTTTAAGGAAATTTTCTTATAAAAATACTTTCCACATGACCATCGAGCAGATATAGAAAGGCAATTTCTGAGTCTAAGGCAGAAGGAGGATGAGAATGTCGCAATGTATGAGGCTAATTTTACAGGGTTTGCGAGGCATGCTGCAGATTATATACGAAACCCAAGAAGTAAGATTGATCGTTATTTTGATGGGTTAAAACCATTTCTCAATCGAGCTTTAGTATCACAATCATTCTCATCGTACAAAGATATTGTCTTGTGTGCTGTCAAGACAGATAAAAATTTCTCTAAGTCTTATGACAATAAAGTAAAGCAAGAGAAGAAGAGAACGTTGGAACAACAAACAGATAAAGTGAAAAAGGGAATGAAGGATTTTCTATTATGCGATAATTGTGGGAAGAATCACCCCAGTACATGCCTAAAAGGAATGGGAGTTTGTTATAAATGTGGAGAAAAAGGTCACCAGGCTCGTGATTACAAGGGAAAGAAAGAGTATATCAATGTTGAATGATATAATTATAGGGAAATGGGACATTATGCAAATGAATGTTCTAACAGCCAAGGAAACTTACCTATGAAAAGGCCAAGGGATCAAGGCCTTGTTTATGTTTTTACTACAGATGAAGTTGAATAATTATTATATTTTTGTTTTTTCACTAATGAAATATATTATTGTTTTAAGAATAATGTGATATATATAAGGATTGTACTGTAGTACTTGTTGTTTTCATTAAGGTTTTAATATGATGAAGGTAATCATATTTTTAGTATGTGACAATAAGAGAAAATTTTCTTTGATTGGGGAATCTGATGTTACAATTGATTTTTGAATTTAGAGACCGTTTAGAGAATGTCTGGACAGAGGTATTTTGGATAACTATAAAGGTTGGAATGGATTAAGTTTAACTTTGGATAGTATTGTTTAAGGTTAAAAAATTTATGAAGATTATTTTTGTAATATTATAATACTATAGTTTTAGGAAAAGGACAACATGCAGGTCCGGGGATAACCTGTCGCATCGGACAAAGCTGTAGGAATCGAACCCACAACCATAGTGCGACATGCCTTTATTACCTAACACTAGCCTATAAGAAGTCCCTAGTTATTACAAAATAGTTTTCTTAATCTAAATGGTATGTGTTAATATTTTGATCTTTGTATCATTAGGATAAATATAATATTTTTTAGTTCTATTACCTTTTGGAGTGAAAGATGGGTTTGTGGTAAACATTTATTACAGAATGAAAGTCTATATGACAAGTAAGTATATTTCCTTATGTTCATAGTAAATATCCTAAATAAATTCCTCAACATTATGATAGGTAACTTAAAACAAAAATGTTGTCGGTTTACTTTTCCAATTGGGGAATCAATAACCATTTAACCAATCACAAGATTGTTATGTTCTTATAGTTAACATTCTCTTAATCATGTTTTCTACAACTCTCAATCAGACCTTGATGGTTTTTTTCTCATCCATATCCATATTTTCATAGAATCTTAGTATGGGATATCTCGGGTGACCTTTGTACTTCTCTTTCTTTCTTTCAAAGTTATATTTTTATTAAAATTATTTCTGATGTGGGTTTTCCACAAAGATAATTTCTATTTTCAACCATTAATTTTGAAAGAAATATTTCAAATTGAGAGGACTCAATTTATTGAAGGAGGGGAGAATGTAACACCCCAAGCTTTCACGATACGCTTCTCTTTTAATAATACAGTAGTGTGTCTTGTACACAAGTTCGAGATTCTAACACACCGCGACCAATCAAAGTAGTCGTTATGAATAGTAATAACATCTTTTTGAAATTATATCAATTTTATAATTAAAATTTGACTTTATTTTTAGATTCAGAATATCGAATTTATCCTTGGGTAAAATTTTGGAACTTTTTGGATAACTTTTATATTTTGATGAATAGTGAAAAATACTAAATTTTTATTAAAAACAGCTTTTTTAATAAAAATAATTAATAGTGATAAATTATTATATTTAGTGGTTTTAAAGTATAATTAGAATATAATTTTACCATTTTATCCAATGGTGGTCATTAGAATTAACTTCACATTGAAATTGGACATAAACAGTTGTCAATCTTTTAACTGATATTGTTTCTTAAAAACACGCTATTTGTTTTGACAATCACAATTAATTATAAAATTAATTAATGAAACTTATATGTTTGGAATTTTTTAAAATAGACACCATTTTTGAATTCAGAATATCAATTATAGCTTAGAGTGAATATTTGGTTATTTTCTTAAATACTTCAATTTATGATAAATAGTGAATCCACTAAGTGGTAGTTAAAAAATAATTTTTCGTTTAAATGAAACATTAACATTTCTGTGATTTGATTTTCAAAAATCCGACATACATGGATTTCATTAGGAAGTAAAATAAGGTACAATAGGATTAAAATAATTTTTTGGTGAATAGTAACTTTTTAGTTTAATTAATCACGATTAAAGGTAATTAGTGAAATTTAAGGTAAAAATGATATTATAAAAATATGGAAATATCTTGACACATGCCTACCCTTATTGGATGAGTCATGGCCGACCAAGAAAATCCATGGGTCAACTTGGGGACCCCATGGAGCTACTTGGGTAAGAAAATGACACTAATAACTTTTTATTTAAAGTAAAAATAAAATTTTCACAAACATGTGTTGTTTTACTAAAAAAATTATTACGTGGGGTTATATAAGTTAAATTTTTTACTATAAATATTAATTGGAAATATAAAAGGATTTCTACATCATGGTAATTTTTTTATAATTTTTAGACATGAAATAAATTAAATTTTTTATGACACAATGATGATGCAGTGATTACCTCATTAATTAGAGGTTTAAATAAAATGAAAAGATAATGTAAAATATAAGACAAAAACTTGTCAAAATCCTATGGGATGAGTATATTTAGAACCCTTATCACCTTATCCTTGAAATATATAATTGTGTGACCACTAAAATCAGAAAAGCATTTCATAATAATGTAATATTTCATAACTTTCCAAGAGTGCCCCTCCTCTCCTCTTATAAAAGGCCCCGACCACTACCACCTTATTCACACCATCAAAGCCTTTTGGCTCGGCCAACCTCTACCCAAATACTCTCTCAACCTCCCTCTCTTACTCCTAGAAGCCTCACTTTGGGCAGAATTCTTCCCATGGAATCCTTTGGCTCAAATCAAAAAAGAGTTACCCGATTTTAAGGTAATGTCTTCTCTTATGTTATTGTGGTTTATTTTGCTTCTCCAACCCCTTAAAATCTTTTTATTCGTTTATTTTGTAAAAAAACCAGTATCCTAAATATACTAAGATGTTTTTATGAGATGTATTTGATTTACACTTACACACACCTTCATCTAATGGTTAAAAAACATACTGTTTATGTGGTTGGTAAATTTCTGCCTCACGAAACGATGATTGTTCAATCTTCTTTTAACACCTCTCATGGTGGCCATTATGATGAAACTATTTTTATATATGATATATATTATGTTTTTGTTTTCCTTATGATTATTCATTTTTCATTTATGGCATACCTTTAAGATATCCATTATGGGTAAACGTGATAATTTCATTTTAGGAAGTGCGGACTACCGCCCCCTCAAAGTGATTTGAATCGTTAATGCCAAATGTGGGATGTATAAAGGATGGATTTAAATGTATTATACATTATATTATACTAAAATTATTTTATACCTTTATATAATTATAATTTCATTCCATTAAATACGAAATAGAAATGAAAGTAGCGTTCATGCGTACGTACGGCTTACCGTCTCCATGAACGGTACATTTCATTTCTTACCTCTAAAGATTATGTAATATTATAAAGCCATGTATATACTGGATATATATGATATATATGATATCTACATAATGAATATGATTCTGGATATAATGGATATTTCACCACATGAACAACTTCTAATTATAAGAAGTTTATTTTTGACTCAAGTACCAAAGATCGACAAAACGACCGTTATTAACGTAAATAATTACATAATGTTCATAACATGGTAATAAGTGATATAAAAGGAATAATGAACATGTAAATGTTCTTAATCATGTAGAAATTAACTCTAGTTTATTATTCATGAGGTTAAATAATGGTCGAGTCAAGTCGGACACGAGATAAGGGATCTTCTAAACCCAATTTCTATTCTTTGGGTTAATCTCATACTTTCAAATTATGTCTTGATATTATTATGTCCTATCTTTTATTTGTAATTTATTTATGTGTACTTATAGTGAATACACATAATAGATCTATTTTATTTAAAAAAATGATCTTTGTATGGGACTTCGTCTCAATCTCCATTCATTGAGGCATATTTTGTTTTATACACAACTTTCTTTTATACGGTGTATAAACCCCTTTGACTTTTACGTTTATTCAAAATGAATTTTTTTTATACGAAGCATTTTAGTAAATGACAAAAGGGAATGTTTTTTTTGATGTGTGTATGCGGCGACAATGACTTTTCCATAGCCGTCCCCATTATTTGAGTTTCGGCTTCCTCCACAAGCCATAACTTTTTTAAATGAAAAATAAATACCATGTTTTAATTTTCATTTATTTTGGTATTGAAAATGGTTTTGATAATGTTGTTATTATATCAATGTGTTGTATTGATATCTTGTGATTGAAATGTGGAAATGTTATGTTTCTTTTATGCATGTTTTATGTGATACAATTATGTTATGATTTATGATATGTTTAAACCTATTCATATGAGGATTGCATTGGACATAATAAGTGACAGGTGGAGCCCGCTATAGCTCCTCGATGCATCGGTAGGTCTCATGAGACAATCTAGTGTCTTGGCACGAGGCCTTGACAAAATATTTTTTGTAGTCTTAGCACGAGGCCTTGGCTACGTGGTTATGATAGTCTGGCATTATGCATTCCATCATTATGAAAGTTGTTGTTGATATTGCATGTGATTATTCTACTAGTAGAATATCCATGTGAATAAGTAAATGGTATTATTTCATTTTATTTTTTCCATATTATGTTTAAGTTTAAGTTTAAAAGGCTTTTGTTTTAGTTATGCATTGCCTTAAATGTTAATGTTTATTTATGAAAGCTTCCGCTATATTGTTATCCTTACTGAGCATCTGAGCTCACCCATTTCAATGTTTTAATTTTTCCAGGATATGAAGAAGTACTTTAGGAATGACCTGCAGGGATAGTATGAAGGGGAGATGAGTGTGTAAAATGGAGACTATGTTATTTTAGTTTTTCACTTTGTGATGTAATGTAACATTTATGAATATATCTAGTGTTTCCAAGGATACTAAACTAATCGATCTTTCGAGACTTGATCTTTTTTTATCATGCCAATGTTACGTAATAAGGCACCGACTCTGGGTAACTGGGATCAGGGCATTACAAATTTTTTAATGATGATATTTAGATAAATATAACATTTTATTGATTTTTTTGAAGGATTATTACAATATTATATAACTATATTTATTACCTTAAATTAAAAGTAAGAAATATTGTCAAATACAACAATAATAAACATCGAAGAAAAATATTTTTTTATTAAATTATTTCAAAATCATAAAAATATTAAGATAGAAATAATATGTTGATAATTTATTAATATCATCATGCCTTGGTAATTTAGTAGCCAAATTTTTTCATATAAATGAAATTATAGCCCTTTGAGTTAAAAAAGTTATTATAATAGTTAACGTAATAATTTGTTGACAAAGGGGAAAAACAAAGTATATTTTTTAAAAATAAAAAAACATGTATAAATTTTATTTGAAAATGTTATTTGGATATTATTCTATTTAAAATAAAATAAAATACTATTTTAAATAAATTTTCATGTGAATGTAATAAGTATATTTTATTTTATTAATAATTCTAATTGTTTCCTTCCCCTTACTTATAAATGTACACCCTTTCCAACTTTTCAATACACCGCATTGATCCATCATGCTTGAAAAAACAATGAAAAATTCTATTAAAAACATTTATATACATTATTTAGGGATTTTGTTTTCTTAAAAGGATATTTTAAATGTCCTTAAAAAGTGATTTAAATGAGACTATAGAAGAAGATGTATTCATCAGATCCGACCTATTTCAATTTATTTCTTCTTATTCATCATCTTAGTATGTGGAATTACTCAGAAAATAATAAATTAATTATCTAAAATATAATTAAATATTATTTTTATTATTTTAATACCACTACTTACCATATTTTCCATCAAATGTGAAGTGAAAGTATCGCTAATGTGTATTTTTGGACTACCACGACCACATATCAATAAATTTCATTTTCCAAAACAATTATTCATGGATTGGTATTATAATGGGATTAATTTTTAAATATGATATTGATAATATAATTATTAATATATAATTATAATATCGTATCTAAATTTTTACCTTCCTATACTTTGTAAAATGATAACATCGCATGTGTATACGTGTGGACTACCACCACCACAATATAATGTGAATCATTTTTCCTGTTCATATTACATGGATGAAAAAAATAGATTGATTTAAAGGATATATATATTATATATATTATATAATAGTTACTAATTAATATTGAATTATTATCTACCATTATTTCATTATATATTTTATAAATTGAAAATAGTATTCATATATACTTACGACCTATCATATCCATGAATAGAGTAATAAATTTGTTATCTCTTTCATTTTTATATGAATATAAATATGAATATTTATATATATTTATATTGTCATGACCCCCTCCCCACAAAGTTCTCCCCTCCTAGGCTGGCAATGTCAGAAGGGAGATAATGACCCCCGAGTCCCGCCTCCAGTAGGCCCCGGGTTGGAGAATAGCACAGAGGGTATAATAAACACACAAATGGGAGGCATTACCATCTAAGAGAACACATGAAAAAGTGAGAGATACTATAGACACCAATAAACTCCAACTAAAAATTGGAATATAATAGAAACCCAAGTTCATATATGAAATGTAATGCAAAAGTACTAAAACTAGAATTGAAAAACTACTAGTACCCAAAAAAGTAAAAACAGCAACAACCACATGCTCAAACAGCTCCTAAAACTCCAAGTTAGTAGAAACCATCTTGATCTCCAACCTACTCTAAGTGACCTGAAAAGCAGTTTATATATACTTAGGGTGAGTATAATAGTATACTCAGTAGGATCCCCCCTGAAGGCTCTCTTGTAAAAGTTAAGAGAGCATGCTAAAGCACAGTGAACAACAAGTGAAACTAACTCATCACCTAAACAGGTATACTATGTTCACAACCACACCATGGCTACTCTCATCACGTAACACATACAAGAATATATCATATAATAAATAATATCAAGGGTAACCCACTACTACATCCCCACTGGTTTGCCGCTTTTCCCCAATGTCGCACATCCTACGCATCTCTCTCTAAAAAGGGTTTCCCACAGACACCTGGGCGAAGCACCACACCATCCTCAAAACCAAAAGTAACGAGGTAGTTTCTGGGAGCCACCACAACTCACATAACATGTATCATACATCAGGTATTATACCTCAAGCCATTACAGCCCATACACCGAGTAAGGACCCTCAAGCCATCACAACCTACACATGTTACACCTATAGTAGTACATAGAAAACTATATCTAGAATATATGTGTGTGAATAACCACAAGCCATTACATCCCACTACACACATATGTGTGGAAAACTAACCAATTTTGATATTATCACAAGTAACTTCCTTGAGAATAGAGAGGGGCCAAAGGGGGTAGTCAGCCATTCATCCTCCCACCGGAATGTTGGGGACCCCCCCCCCATAGGGCTCAAAATCCCCATGGTGTCAGTGGCCCTTAATGACAGGGTGGAGTAGCATATAGAAGCCCAAAAAGTACAGGATATATTATATCTCACAACCACACTATGGGCATTACCTAGTCTTAGACACAACTGCAGCTAACGTCTCTCAAACCCCGGGACACTACTTCTAGACTTGGTATCCTATAAGCACACAACCATTTAAAGAGAATTATTAGATTACATCATTCCCTTTTTATCAGTTCCACTATACGTTAATTAATTCTTTAAATATTAATGAACCATGAACAATTCCACATTAAAATTTCGTTAGCATCACATCCAATGTCAACTGTTCCTTCCAAAATTACAACATCATCATTTTGTTCCAGCTTCTCCATCCCCATTTATTATCACCATTTATTCAAATATTCATTACAGAATTACTTTCCCATATTCCCATGCATTCTAGAAAAGCATTCTATGCTACTAAACACAAGGGGGGTCAACACGGTGAGTAGACTTACTACCCATCAAGTATTTTCTGCATATATCAAGAGAGTAGACCCATTCCCCCTTAAAAATAAAAACACGGAAATCGCATGGCATACCTCGCGTGTCTTCACCTCTTTTGGGATAAGGGTAAGCAAGACCAGCTACCTTGAGTAGTGGGGAAAAGAAAAGCATAAAAACAACCTATCAAAATTTCCAATAATCCAACAATCTCATCAACTCCATTCTGTCATCTCTAGTGTCCTATCTAACACCCACTTGCATAACCCGATGCATCTCACCAGTCTAGGCATCATCTGCTGCCACATCCAAAAGAATCCATGCCCCAAAATATCACAATAGCCATCCAGGATCACATTATAGCACAAACAGTAGGATAAAAAACACCACATTTAATTGGGCTCTTATCCCTTTAACAAACAAGATGGTAACTCAGAACCCTTTAAGGAATTATCAAACAATCATTTCTTTAATCCATCTTGGGTTAACTGATTTATTATTTGTAGGTTCCAAATTCAAGAAACCTAACCAGTATGTCATCATAAATAAATAAACATGATTACTGCACTAATTTGATTAACATCAAATTACAACAAGAAATATATTTGTTTACATACCACTTTATCTTAAGCCAACCAATTATCAATTAATCCCAATTTACGTTCTTTACCAATTTCCATCAAGAACGAACAACCAATCCAAGAAACCATAGATATCACACTATCTAGAAGAATCATGAGGCAATAACATACGATCGATATCAATTTATTTATCTAGTTAAAATTTTTATTATGTCAATGCCATTTTCATCATTTGGGATTAAACATGCAAATAATAATTTTGCACATAAACAAAAAGAGAAGCAACGAATCCCTTACCTCGAAGAGTTCTTGACGATCTTTATCCACGCAACAGGTCACGATCCTCCTCTCGTGCCAACTGTATCCACCCGATGATGCCATGGAATGGCCACACTAACCAAACCCCAAGAACAACCCAATTAAAATTATGGAGGTTACATGATTTAATATGTGAGGGAGAAATAATATAAGAAAATCCCAGATGAATGATGATAAAACAACCTTATATCGAGGATTGATTGACACAGCTTGGTTGCATCAAAACAGAGCGGAACAGATCTGAGGAGTAATGTTTGATTGTGCCACTACTACAGAAAGGACTGAAAGGTTCTAGTGTCTCATAGCCGAGAACAAAGAGGAAGATCAAGGGAGGATGATATCTTGTCCCATTGGAATATTTAATGGGGTGATGGTTTATGATAAGCTAAATTCACCATTAAAAGAGGATCACATTAACCCACATGTTTTGAGCGAGTAAAAACATACTAAGCAATAAGAATAATTAATATAGGATTTATGGTCTTTTAATAATCCGTCTTAATTTGAGGGTTGCAACATCAAAGATGGTTCGCCATTCCAACACCGTATGAGGGAGATATGTTGGATGCACTATCCCATAATAATATTAATATTAATATTGCTGGGTGTTTTATGGACTTGATATATGAACCATAATTTAATATTCCACATTATACATGAATCTATTTTATTATTAACAGGATCATGTTTCCACTGACGAGAAGTCAATCCGATGTCGCATGGGCGAGTTTTACCGGGTCGAAGATTTAATAATAATATTAAAACTATTATTTTCCGAGCACTTCTGGTACCCGATCCAAAAACCTGAAAAAGACATCCAAAATTGGACTCATTATTTCTGTGTCGAAATCAAGGTCGCACTGCCACTGACGGTTCGTAAAACTGAGGTCGCACGAAGAAGTTACGGTTGGAAAAGTGTTTTATCAACAAAAAATAATAATATGATCATTATATTATTATTTTTAATTTATTTATTTCAAATACCCTAAATCATGCATCACTCTTTCAAATATGGTGCCCCTCACTCCATTTCACCTTAATTGATATCCTTTTCATTTTCTTTTATTACTTCCCCATTTAATTCTCACATTCTATTTCCAATCTAACTCTTCCTTTCAAGATTTCTTCTCTCACTCCCCCAAAAGTGGCGCCTCCCCTTGGCCTTTACTCCATGTCCATCACTCACAATTTCTTTTCTCAATTCAAAGATATTATTAATAAAATTAATAAAAATAAAACCCATCATTAATGTCCAAATTTTAACATATTAAATTATTTGACCATGGTTATTTTCATATTAAATTAAAACCATTCCATTTAATTAATCACACACTAAAATACACAATTAAAATTATTTTTTAATAGTAATAAATCCTCTTTCAATTTTATCAACGAGTGGCCATAATTATAATTAATAATTATTATTATTATCGACACCCATTATTATCTTATAATTACTCCCTCTCTCCCATAAATTAAATACTTCTCCCACAAAACTCACAAGACATCTTCCTAACCCCAAATTTTCACAAAGTTATGGACCGAAGAGGTCTGGGCCATTACATCAGATACCTCTCAAAACATTCTCATCCCTGAGAATTAAAAACCAGCCTAAAGTGAAAAAATATATAAATGTGGTCCGAACAACCACCCATCGAGAAACCTCTCAAAAGAGAGTAAGACACAAAAGCAAAAAATAAATTCATAAATAAAACATTAACGTTCTAACCAAAAAGGGAATATCATTACATGAAAAGAGTTAAGCATTAAACAACTCTAGGTACTGAGCACGTATCTGTGACTCACGTTCCCAGGTACTCTCCTCCATGCCACCATGTCACCACAAAACATGAACTAAGGGGATAGAACACCCAGTAAACACCTTCTCCTTGCGGTCTTGGATCTCCAGGGGTCGCTCCTCAAAGGTTTCATCATCATCAACATCGATCTCTCCCCAATCGATAATGTGGGAGTCATCATGAAGATAATGACAGATCTATGATACATGGAATATATCATGTATCCAACTCATCTATGGGGGAAGTGCTACTCGATAAGCCACAGCTCCAACATGAGCTAACACCACAAAAGGCCCAGAAAACCGGGGAGAAATATTACTTTCATGACCAATACTTCGCTGCCCACGACGTGGATTCACCTTTAGAAACACATGATCCCCAACATTAAACTCAAAGGGTCTCCTCCTTTGATCAGCATATGATTTCTGACGATCTTGTGCTATCATCATCCTCTCACGAATCACCTAAACCATCTCTATTGTATTATGCACTAGTTCCAGTCTGAGAATTGCTGACTCTCCGACCCCAGTCCAGCACAACGGAGAATGGAAAGGCTGGACATACAGGGCTTTAAATGGCTCCATACCAATGGTGGAGTGAAAAATATTATTGTATGAAAACTCTACCAAGGGTATGTGCCTCATCCATCAACCTCCAAAATCAAGAACACAAGAGTGTAACCTGTCTTCAAGAGTCTGGATGGTTCGCTCTGTCTAACCATTTATTTGAGGGTGAAAAGCAGTGCTAAGGCATAGTTGATAACCAAAAGCATTTTGGAGACCTCTTCACACCCTGGAGGTAAAATGATGATCTCGATCAGTAATGATCATCCTAGAGAATCCATGAAGTCTCACCACCTCCTCTAGATACTACCTCGACAAAACATCCACTGATCTCGACTCCTTGATCGATATGAAGTGGGATGATTTTGTTAAATGATCTACTACCACCCAAATAGTATCATGTCTTCTAGGATCTCGAGATAAACCTGTAACAGAGTCCATTGTGATGTCCTCCCACTTCCATTGAGAAATATCTAATGGCTGAAAACATCGAGACACAAACTCTACACCGCACGCTTCAGCCCAGGCCACCAAAATTGACTCCTCAAGGATCGGTACATCTTTTTCATGACAATATGTACTGATAAGGTGAACTATGGAACTCTCGGAGAACCATATCATGCATCGTAAATGGAATAAAAAGCCTACCATGATACAACACTCGGTGTTGTTAATCCTCCGACCAACCATTAGGGGCCTCACCACAAACAACTTGGTCTCTCCAAACCTCCACCTCTAGATCTCCTTACTTGGACTCTTCTACCTTCTACACCAGGGATGATTGTACCATCATCTAAAAAAGACAACCTCTACCCCAACATCTCCCAAATCAAGATGAAAAGCTAAAAGTTCTTCCATTAATCTCCATGAATCTCTGGATTCACGCACAGCATCACTACGTGACTTTCGGTTCAGCGCATCAATTACAACATTCCATTTTCTAGCTTTATATGCTATTTCGAAATCGTATTCCTGTAAGAACTCCATCCACCAATGCAGTCATAATTTCATGTCACGATGAGAGAAAAAATACCTCAAACTCTTATGATTAGTGGAAACCACAAAGCACTCAACAATGATGTAATGTCTCCACAACTTCAGAGAAAACACCACAGCTTCCAACTCAATATCATGGGTGGCATAGTTGCGTTCATGGGGACGCAAGTATCGAGACCCATAAGAAACAACTAACCTCTACTGCATGAGAACACAACTTATCCTCATATGTGAAGCATCGTAGAAAACATCAAACTGGAATCCCTTAGCTAGAAGATAGAGAACTAGAGCACTTTCTAGAATCTCTTTTAGATACATGAATGATGCCTGACACTGATCAGTCCATATAAATGCCTGATCCTTCCTAGTAAAAGCGGTCAGAGGAGTCGCAACTCATGAGAAATTGGGTATGAAAATCTTTTAGTAGCCTTCGAGACCAAGGAAACTTCACACCTCTGAAACTGTCATTGGGTTTTTCCAAGACACAACTGCTTCTACCATCGATGGATCCACAACAACTACCTAGTGGGACACAAAATTCTCTAAGAAATGGAATTATTGTGCCCAAAAAACCACACTTTGACAAATTCACACACCGATGAAGTTGGCGAAGAACTCCCAAAATAGCTTGTAGATGCTCTGCATGCTCCTATTCAGATGTGGAGTGCACAAGGATGTCTTCGATGAAGACTACCATGAATTTTTCTAGGAACTCATGGAACACAAAATTCATCAATCCCAAGAATACAAATGGAGAATTTGTCATGACAAATGGTATTACAACAAACTCATAATTCCCATGAATACAACAGAAAGCAATCTTTGGAATATCCTCATCCTTCTCACGCATCTGATGACATGCCTAAGAGTTTCTGCCTCTGGAGAAACGATATGTGAAGGGTTTGGACCTACCCTCGACTGAACGGGAACTCTTCTACCCTAAAAACTGGGAATCCCGGACCACTACCCTGCATCGTGAGGAATCATGCCGATTCTCCTCTCTTGATGATCTAGTCCTAGCCAAAGTCCTCTCGATAACCACTACCCTCGCCAGTACATCAAGATATGTTTTCAACATAAATGGGGTGACATGGCACTGGATCTCTAGATGCAAAGCCTCCTCGAAATGCCTTGCCCTAGCCTCCTCATCTGGTAACAGGTCCAAAGCATATCGTAAAAAGTTCTTAAAATAGATTCCAAACCCACGAACATTAGAGCTCCTCTGTTGAAGGGAAAGAAGCTCCTGGGGACTGGAAGCCTTCACAGTAGAAGAAAGAAACTCAACTCTAAACCTATCTCGGAACTCCTCCCATGAGATCGCTGACTCATCACGATCCCCAAGGAATAAGAACCAGCACTGCCTCGCTGCTCTATGTAGCATATCCATAACCAAGGACACCCAGTGATCATTCATAGAACGAATCGAACTGAAGCTGATATCAACATTCTCTAACCAGTCTTCCATGACTACATATGATACGAATCCCTCATACTTTTTCATACTCTGGCACTGAAACTCTATGAGTGTCTTCCTCTAAGTGTCATCATCGTCAACCTCTACCCTGCGGTGATCTGCTGGAACATCCTGCTAGATATTTTTTGTGCAAACCTGATGAGTACATCGACCAAGATCCATAACTGTAAAATAACAACAATTAGAGTTCCTAATCCTTGAATATGGAAGAGTCAACATTAATTAATATTTTTTTTATTTCATTCAATTTAGGTTAACCTACCCCCATGGTCTACCCATTCAAACATAGGAACAAAGAGGAATGTTGTATGATCCTTTCCATTTTCTTTACCCTGAAACTATTATCACCTTGTTTAGTAGCCATTGTAAACTTAAAGGTTCGTACAACAGATCATAGTGGGCCTTAAACACGTATGTCTCGGTCGGTCTCCAGTGCTTACCTCACTTTCTAAACATGAATGACACAGTTTCCCTACTAACCCATGTAACCTCACTTGTTCCTAAATCCAAACTCCATCATATTCCTCAAGAAGACCTATGATACCACTCTATCTTGACCCCCTCCCCACAATGTGTACCCCTCCTGGGCCAGAAATGTGAGAAGGGAGATAATGACCCCTGATTCCCACATTCAATAGGCCCCGGGTTGGAGACTAGCACCGAGTGTATAATAAACACACAAATGGGAGGCATTTCCCACTAAGAGAACACATGTTGTGGAGAGAGATAAGATAAACACCAATCATCTCTATCTCTAAATTGGAATATAAAAGAAACCCATTTTAATATAACAAATTTCATGAAAAAGTACTACAACTGGAAGGTAAAAACAACTAGTACCCAAAAGAAAGTAAAAACAGCAGCAACCACAAGCCCAAACATCTCCTGCAACTCCAATCTAGTAGAAACCATCTTGATCTCTAACCTGCTCCAAGTGACCTAAAAAACAGTTTATATATTCATAGGGTGAGTATATCAGAAAACTTAGTAGGATCATTCTCTAAGTATCTCGTGGAAAAGTAAGAGAGTGTGCTAAAGCAAAGTGAACAACCAATTAAACTAACTAATCACCTAAACCGGTATACTATGTTCCCAACAACAACATGGCTACTCTCACCAAGTAACACACACATGAATATATCATATAATAAATAATATCAAGGGTACCCCGCTACTACTTTCCCACTAGTTTACCGCTTTTTGACCACGTTGTCATGACACATCAAATTGATTATATTTTTAAGGTTGATTTATAGTCTAGGGTAAACCCTGGGTCATCTCTCAAGGAGCGTTGGTAGGTTTAGAGTGTGTATTTTTAATAAAAATAACTCAGAGAGGGGGTGGTTTTGAAATTAGTTTAAAATAATGACTTACCTGAAATAGCTTAAAATATGAGTGAACAAATGGATTTTGAGAAATATGAGATAAAAGGGTCGATGTGATTTCACTACGCACATATCACGTTCATTGTTCATGAAGATTCATCTTGGCTTTAGAGTAATTCTTTGGTTGGAGTTAATTGGAATCTCGATTAGTTCCTAAGATTTTATTTCAATGCTTTAAGAACCAAACCATGACATAATAATCGTATTGTCAAGGTCCAATACTTATGCATCGTATAAGAGCTTCCAAATCATATTTAAATATCAATAATTTGGGTATGAAAAGGATCCTTGTGATGTCCAATCGGAACAACACAAGTCATGCAATCGAAACCTCGCACCGATCAGTTAGAAATTAAGAGAATATCACTCAAATGTATCAAATAAAGCATTCAAATCTAAAATAAAATAATATACATGGAATTAAATGTTTAAAAACCCATATCACTCAAAACCAATAGCTAATGTATGCATCAGAACTCCCTTGACATGTGTGTAGCTCCCTCACAACGAACACCCAACTTTTAGCTCGACATCGGGAGGAGGAGGAAGCTCGGGTTGAACTTCTTCTTCATTGTTGATCCCCCTATGAGGATAGGGGCCTCCAGAACCTCCATGTTGATTAGGGGACTCCTCTTGGACTCCAAATTGGAAGCACTTCACTCCTTTGCTGAACTTACAAATGAGGAGCCCAAGGATCCCTTTTATAGGAAATGTTGGAGGTGGTTTTGGGCACACAGATTTCATCAATCCACATGCACGATGCGTTTCAGCCTCCATAAAGTCTTATCTCGCTTTGGATAAAATAGAACAGTTGTAGACCTACCTCTTGACTATCTCCACCGAATGTTAGGCACCGTTTGGACAAATACATCTAAAGATATTGATAAAATACAGAACACCGCATTTGACTTGGTCCAAATTCGGTGGCTTGGATAGATCAGTTCGGATGGGCCCCATAAAAACCAAATCAGGATTGGGTTACTGAATATGAAATGTATCCTATTGAATTTTGGATAGGCCCACAAAATTTCAGCCCATTTGGATCACGGATATTGTGTACTATTCAAAACTGTGTACAGATGTCCATGGATCCATGCAATTTTGGCCATTTTTCTTTCACTTAATCAAGGGCCCTCCAAATCACCTCCACCTACATTGAAACAATAAAAACAAGTAGCATTTCCCATTCTAACAGTTATACACACAAAATTATTTAATCAAACATGATGCACAATTTGATAATATTTTTATAATTTTTAATACAAAATTTGTTTAGCACAGTGGTGTAAGGGTGAAAATGAAACAGTGAATCGTGGTATGATCACACCCCCACACCTAAACATTTGCACTCCTGCACAAAGTCACATATCCAAATAAAATGATAAATATATATATATATTTAAATATTTACAATATCCCGAAGATTTATCATTTGAAGAAATTTTATTTAAAGTAAAGTGATCAATGCACGAACTGCACCAAAGAGTTCTTCCTAGTGAAAATAGAAAAAGATGTCTCATAAATCATATCATAACGAAATTCAAAAAGATTCATGACACCCAATTGAGAAAGAAATTTAGAATCAAACCATGACACTAACTCTCCATGTCTGTGTGTGGAAACCATTCCATGCTATTCTTTCCACTTTCTATCTAATAAATATATGTTATTTTAACATTTTTCAGCTTAAATGATTTTGTCACTGAACCTGTCCTACATACATTGAAATCATATTTCAAGACCCACTCATTTAAGCATCCCCAAAAGTCAAACCATAAGCTCCAGACCTAGATATCCCAATATGTTGCACATTTCATCACTACCCTCATTTATTATATATATATATATATATTTTGAAGTTGCAATTGGAACAAATCTGACACTCATATCTCAACCCTTTGTTTGATCTCCTCACGACACTAATAGAAATAGTTATAACAATATCAAAGGTTGAGGAGGAGTGGTTTTTGACCTGCCCAAGACACAACAATTTTTTTTGAGGGTGTACAGCAGTCGGACATTAGGTACACACGCATAGGTCAATCTGGTATAGTAATGAAACAGATCGGATAAGGAACGAACATATAGAAATATCATTTTAAGCTAAAAATATTAACCCAACATATATTTACCTTATATTAAATAAGAAACAATCACACTTTGTGGTTTGGTGAAAATATTTCTGGAGATATTAGTGACACAGTTTTCCCAAAAACTACCCACACAATGGGCATCAATCATCTCAAAGGTTTCACATGGATACGACCATTTATATCATTGACAGAAAACCGGTTCACTAAAAATCACTCCCTGATGTTAAATTCATAAAAATACGCTTTTTAGCCTTCGTTATAGTATTTTTACTTTCCCCACATTATGGTCACCAAATCATGGATCTTCGAAATTGTTGATGGGGAAAAATAAAAATACCATAAAGAAGGCCAAAAAGAGAAAACAAATGGAGAAAACAATGAAAATTCCTATCTATCCCAGGAATCTATCCACCCCCCCCCCCACACACCTAGAGAATACAGTGTAATCACTATAATAAAAGAGACTATGGGAAGGAAGGATAAAACCTGGTGAGTGTTATTCATAGACTGCTTCTTGAACATGGAGTTCCTCCATTGGGGACTCTGGAATTGCTTCATGGAAGTGCTTCAGTCGCTGCCCATTGGCAGTGAAGGTTTGCTTGGTGTCTTCATTTTGAACCTAGACAACACCAAATGGAGAGACATTAGTAACAATGTAAGGTACAAACCAATAGGAACGAAGCTTACCAGGGTGCAACTTCAGCCTTGCATTGTAGAGGCGGACTTTCTGTCCGATGTGGAGTTGACGATGAAGGATGAGACGGTCGTGGGCAGCCTTGGTTCGCTCCTTATAAATCCGGGAGTTCTCATATGAATCTCTTCTCATTTCCTCCAACTCCTGAATCTGTAACTTCCTTTGAATACCTACACCAGAAAGATTAGAATTGCATTTTTTAATGGCTCAGTAGGCCCGGTGCTCTACCTCAATAGGTAGGTGACAACTCTTCCCATAATCTAGCTGATATGGTGACATGCCAATTGGAGTTTTGAATGCAGTACGGTAAGCCCATAATGAATCATCGAGTCTAAGAATCCAGTCATTTTTGTTTGTCTGAACCGTTTTCTCAAGAATCTGTTTTACCTCTCTATTTGATACTTCATCTTGACCATTCGTTTATGGGTGATAAGCAGTAGACACTCGATGCCCAACCCCATACCTGCGCAAAATAGATTGCATTGTGCGGTGGCAGAAATGATGTCCATGATCACTGATGATTAACCTAGGTAATCCAAACCTACAGAATATTTGGGTTCTCAAAAATTCCACAACTGTCTTGGAATCATCTGCCATTGTGGCTCGTGCCTCTACCCACTTTGAAACATAATCCACTGCCAAAAGAATTTAAATGTTCCTAAATGAATTGGGGAATGGTCCCATAAAGTCATTGCCCCAAACATAAAAAATGTCATGGAAGAGCAAGGGTTGTTGGGGCATCTCATTTCTTTTAGAGACATTCCCCATTCTTTGACAACAAGGACAAGATTTACAGAATTCATGGGCATCCCTAAACAATGTGGGCCAAAATAGACCAGAATCTAAGACCTTTCGAGCAGTCCGTTGGGGACCAAAGTGGCCCCCACAAGAAAGTGTGTGGCAGAACCTAATGACAGACTGAAACTCACTATCGAGGACACAACGCCTAATAACTTCACCACTACATGTGTGCCAGAGGTAGGGGTCATCCCAAATGTACCAACGAGACTCATGTTTTAGACGGTTGGCCAGGTTTTTTGTGAAATCAGCAGAAATGCAAGACGCTACCAAATAATTTACCATTTTTTCATACCAAGGAATAACATCTTGCACTCGGTTCAATTTATCATTCGGAAACAATTCATTTATGGGAATACAGGGGGATGAGTCAATATCCGAGGATGGGAGAATCCTTCTAATATGGTCAGCAACCAAATTCTCTGCTCCTTTTTTATCCCTAATTTCTAGATCAAATTCCAGAAGGAGGAGCATCCAGCGAATGAGACATGGTTTGGCTTCCGGTTTCTTAAGGAGATATCGGAGGGCTGCATGGCCTAAGAACACAATGACTTTGGACCCTAGAAGGTATGACCTGAATTTATCCAAGGCAAACACAATGGCAAGAAATTATTCTTCAGTTGTGCTATAGTTTCCTTGGGCAGGGTCCAGAGTACGTGAGGAATAAGCTATTACATGTAGTGCTCGGTCGACCCTTTGTGATAAGACTTCCCCAACCGCATAGTTAGAGGAATCACACATGAGCTGAAATGGTAAATCCCACCGTGGTGGTTGGATTACCAGGGGTTACGTGAGACTCTATTTTATCTTATTCAAAGCTTCCTCACATTTTTTTTTATCAAAATCAAATTCTTTTTCTTTTTGGAGTAATCGAGAGAGGGGGAGTGCAATTTTACTAAAGTCATGAATGAAATGATGATAAAATCCAGCATGACCCAGGAAAGAACGAACATCCCGAACAATTTTAGGGAATTATAGGGAGGAAATGACATCTACTTTTGATTTATCCACTTAGATACCTTCCCCAGAAATGACATGTCCCAAAACTATGCCTTGTCGCACCATGAAATTTCATTTCACATAATTTCATATGAGATTATTTTCAATACAGCGACGTAGGACAGAAGCAAGACTACTCAAACATTCATCGAAAGAGGATCCATAAACAGTAAAATAATCCATAAAAACTTCCATGCAATTCACTAGGTAATCCGAAAAAATACTAATCATACATCGTTGGAATGTACCTAGAGCATTTCACAGACCAAATGGCATCCTTCTATAAGCAAGTGTACCAAAGGGGCAAGTAAAGGTTGTCTTTTCCTGATCCTTGGGGGCAATATGGATCTGAAAGTATCCAGAATACCCATCAAGGAAATAGTAATGGGACTTCCCTACTAGCCTCTCTAGCATCTGATAAATGAATGGAAATGGGAAATGGTCCTTCCTAGTGTGTTGGTTTAGTCGGCGATAGTCTATACAGACACGCCAACTATTCTGCACACGAGTTAGAACCAATTCATTGTTTTCATTTTTAACTACAGTAAGGCCAGTTTTTTAGGAACTACTTGAATGGGACTGACCCATTGGCTGTCAGAGATAGGGTAAATGATTCCAGAATCCAATAGTTTTGTTACTTCCTTTTTAACAACATCAAGTAGGTTTGGGATCAGTCGATGTTTGACTGCCTCACTGGTTTAGACTGATCATTTAATAAAATATGATGTTTACATATTGATGGGATAATGCCAGGAATGTCAGCAAGTGTCCATACCAATGCTTGTTTATACTTCCTCAAAAGATCAAGCAGTCGCAATTCATGCACAGGAAGGAGTGAACTAGCAATGATTACAGGCAACTTGTTTCTATTCTCAAGATATGATTATTTTAAATCTTGAGGCAGTTGTTTCAGTTCCAATTGTAGTGGATTTTGGATTGACAGAAGTGTGTGTGACAGTGATAAGTCACTGATCTCATCTAACTGCTCTATGGTAACATCCTCAGATGAGGAATGAGCTTTTACAAGCTTAGCAGTATCATCGATGGTCATGTGATCCTTTTTGTTCAAGAAATCATCAATTAACAAACATGCATGACATATCTCTAGACCACTACAACAATCAATGCATGATTCATTACCTAACATTTCAATAAATGAAGAAAACTCAGAAAGGGGATCATGGGAAACAAATGAAGTGATTTTAGGGGAAGGTAGTATATCAATTGAATTTACCGAGAGAGAGGAATGTTCTTTTGAGGGGTGCTTCATGGCATCAAGGATGTTGAAATGGACTATTTCACCACCAAATTCCATAGATAATGTACCATTATGGACATTAATTTTGAATTTGGTGGTTTTCAAGAACGGTCTCCATAATATAATTGGGGAATGTCCATTCATCCTATCATCTTCTATTTTTAGCACATAAAAATTAGCAGGAAATATTAAATATTGAACCCTCACAAGAACATCCTCTAACACACCGGAAGGGTGTGCCGTACTCTGATTTGCTAGCTGAACAACTATTCATGTGGGCTTCAATTCACCGACCTGCAAATAAGAGTATATTGAGTGAGGCATCACATTAATAGAAGCACCCAAATCAAGCATATCATTGGAGAAAGAATACTCCCCTATGGTGCACGGAATAGAGAATGTTCTAGGATCGTTGCACTTGGTGGGAAGTGATGGTTATATTAATGCTAAGTCGTTCCTCCCCAGGCTCACCTTCTCATCACCTCTAAGTCTCCTTTCCTGGGTACACATCTCCTTCCGATACATTGCATATCTCAGAAATTGCTTGACAGAATCAATCAAAGGAATGTTAACCTCTACATTCTTGAAAGTTTCCAAGATTTCTTTATCAAGTTCAGTTTCATTTTGTTTCCTTGGTTGGGTGGCTCTTTGGGGATGTGGAAGAGGAATGCTTGGGCTTGGTAAATCATCAATAGACACACACTTTCCTTTGGTAGGACTTCTCTCAAGACAAGGTTCCATCTCATTTGAACCATTTTCAGTGGTTGGGATGGTGGTTTCCTTATGAGAGGATGACTCTAATGGAGGGTTCATTTGGCTTTTACGTTGTGTTCCACTCCTAAGTGTGATGGAACTAACATTTATCTTATCCCTAGGGTTGACAAGTGGTTGAGAGGGTAGTTTACCAGACCCATGCCTTTGGATTTCACTAACAGAGTTAGCTAGTTGGCCTAATTGGGTTTTGAGGTCTTGTATGGCTTCTTGGGTGGTTTGTTGGAACTGGAGATTATTAGCATCCATTTGCTTCATCATATCTTCAAGGCTAGGCTCATGTTTTGGAGGGGGTTGTTGGAAAGGCCTTTGGGGAGGTTGAAAACTTCTAGGTGGTGGTTGATGACTACTTTGCCCTGTTTGGTTCCATTGTTGTTGAGGTTGGTTTGAATACCCCCCTTGCCTATAGGCTTGGTTTTCCTTCCACCCTTGATTGGATGGATAGTATGGTTCTTGCCTAAAGGGTTGGTTAAAGGGGAATCCTGGAAATATTGCCTCACAACTTTCAGAATTTTCACTCAATTGAGGACATTGGTCAGAATAGTGGGTGTCAGAAGAGCAGATTCCACAATGGATGGGAGGAGGAGATTGAAATTTCCCTTGGGAGAGAGCAAGTTGTCATAGAAGGGTACTTACCTCTTCAAACTTCGTGTCCACCTTCTTCTCAAACTCAGTACTTTGCACCTCATGGACACCTCGAATGGGAACACTGGACCGTGTACTGAATTGTTGAATGTTCTGTGCCATGCTCTCAATGAGGGTTCTTGCAGCAATTGGGGTCATATCTACCAATTCTCCACCTGCAATAGCATCAATCATATTTTGATCAATATGAATCAAACCTTAATAAATAGATTGAATTAAAAGTTGATCACTTATTTGGTGGTGTGGGCATCTTGAACAAAACCTTTTAAATCTTTCCCAATATTCATGAAGTGTTTCCCCTTGAGATTGTCTTATACCACATATTTCGTTCCTTATAGTTGCAGATCGAGAGGCTGGGAAGTATTTTTTATGAAAAAGGCGCTTCATGTCTTCCCAGCCTCTTATTGGTAAATTAACATAGTACAACCAATCTTTCGCAGTGTCTTCTAAAGAAAATGTGAATGCTCTAAGCTTTACTTGTTCCTCATCAACATTAGCAGGTTTTAGTTTTGAACAAACAGTATGAAATTCGTTTAAGTGCTTATGAGGGTCTTCTCCAGGAAGTCCATGAAATCTAGGTAATAAATGGATTAAACTAGATTTTAAATCAAAATTAGGTGCCTCACCTTGAATTTGAATGTAAATGGGTTGGATATCAACATCAGGTGAGGTTATTTCTTTTAATGTTCGATTATTTTCAGACATTATATACAAGTTCTGTTCAGTTTTATCTTTGGGTTCAGAAGAAGAAGAAGGATCAAGAAGAATTTTAAGATTTGATGTCTCCTCCTTCCAAGTGTGTTCTTGTATGTCTCGGTTCGTTGATATAGGATCCTCTCTGGTTCGGGTTCGGAAGTTTTTAGGTATCCCGGAGTAGAACACATCATACAAAGAACCTACACAATAAATAAATTATAACACAAAAACAAATTCAATGGTAGAAGATAAAACAAACAAATATTCAAAAAAATTACAAAATATTTTATCAAAAACTCGCACAAAAAAACCAAAGCGCACCCCGGCAACGGCACCAAAATTTGACCGCGTTGTCATGACACGTCATATTGATTATATTTTTAAGGTTGATTTATAGTCTAGGGTAAACCCTAGGTCTTCTCTCATGGAGATTTGGTAGGTTTAGTGTGTGTATTTTTAATACAAATAACTAAGAGAGGGGGTGGTTTTGAAATGAGTTTAAAACAATGACTTACCAGAAATAGCTTAAAAGATGAGTGAACAAGTAGATTTTGAGAAATATAAGATAAAAGGGTCGATGGGATTTCACTACACACATATCAAGATCATTGTTCATGGAGATTCATCTTGGGTTTAGAGTAATTCTTTGGTTGGAGTTAATTGGAATCCTGATTAATTCCTAAGGTTTTATTTCAATGCTTTAAGGACCAAACCTGGACGTAACAATTGTATTTTCAAGGTCCAGTACTTATGAATGGAATAAGATCTTCCAAATAATATTGAAATATCAATAATTTTGGTATGAAAAGGATTCTTGTGATGTCCAATGGGAACAAAACAAGTCACGCACTCAAAACCTCACACCGATCAGTTAGAAATTAAGGGCATATCACTCACATGTATCAAATCAAGCATTCAAATCTGAAATAAAATAAGATACATGGAATTAAATGTTTGAACACCCAAATTACTCCAAACCAGACGCTATTGTATGCATCAGAACTCCCTTGACATGTGTGTAGCTCCCTCACAACGAACACCCTACTTTTAGCTCGATATCAGGAGGAGGAGGAAGCTTGGGTTGAACTCATTCTTCATTGTTGATCCACCTATGAGGATAGGGGCCTCCAGAACCTCCAAGTTGATTAGGGGACTCCTCTAGGACTCCAAATTGGCAGCACTTCACTCCTTCTCCAAACTTACAAATGAGGAGCCCAAGGTGCCCTTTTATAGGAAATGTGGGAGGTGGTTTTGGGCACACAGATTTCATCAATCCAATTGCACGATGTGTTTCGGCCTTCATAAAGTCTTATCTCGATTTGGAGAAAATAGGAAAGTTGTAGCCCTACCTCTTTACTGTCTCCACCGAATGTTTGGCACCATTTGGACAACTAAAGATCATGATATTGATAAAATATATAACCACGCATTTGACTTGGTCCAAATTCGGTGTCTTGTACAGATTAGTTCGGATGGGCCCTATAAAAGCGGAATCTAGATTTGGTTCCTTCATATGAAATATATAATATTGAATTTTGGACAGGACCACAAAATTTCATCCCATTTGGATGGATGGATATTGAGTAATATTAAAAACAATGGACAGATGTCCATGGATCCATGCAATTTTGGCCATTTTTCTTTCACTTAATCAAGGGCCCTCCAAATCACCTCCACCTACATTGAAACAATAAAAACAAGTAACATTTCCCATTCAAACAGTTATAAACACAAAATTATTTAATCAAACATGATGCACAATTTGATAATATTTTTATAATTTTTAACACAAAATATGTTTAGCACAGCGGTGTAAGGGTGAAAATGAAACAATGAATCGTGGTACGATCACTTTTCCCCAACGTCGCACTTCCTAAGAATCTCTCTCAAAAAAGGCTTGCCCGCAGACACCTGGGCGAAGGACCACAAAATGCACCTTGTGCTACACAAATTCTTTCCAACAGACACCTGGGTGAAGCACCACATCATCTTCACAACCAAAAGTAACCAGGTTGTTTCCGGGAGCCACCAAAGCTTGCATAACGTGTATAATATGTCGGGTATTATACCTCAAGCCATTACAACCCATACACCAAATAAGGACCCTCAAACCATCACAGAATACACACGTTACACCTATATTAGTACATAGAAAACTATATCCAAAATATAAGTTCGTGAATAACCACAAGCCATTACATCCCTCTACACACATATATGGGGAAAACTAACAAATTTTCCTATCATCACAAGTAACTAGCTAGAGAAGAGAGCAGGGCCAAATGGGGCAGTCAGCCATTCATCCTCCCACCGGAATGTTGGGGAAAACACGCCCCATGGCTCAGAATCCTTAGGGTGTCAGTTTCCCTTATTGATAGGATAGAGTAGCATATAAAAACACAAAAAGTACAGGATATAGAATATCTCACAACCACACTATAGGCATTACCTAGTCTTACACACAATAGTATCTAACGTCTCTCAGACTCTAGGATGTTACTTCTAAGACTAGTTATCCTATAATCACACAACAATTTAAATAGCTTTATTAGATTAAATCATTCCCTTTTTATCAGTTCCACTATATGTTAATTAATTCATTAAACATTAGTTATCCATGAATAATTCCACATTAACATTTCGTTAGCATCACATCCAAAGTCAATTATTCCTTAAAAAATTACAACCTCATCATTATATTTTAGCATCTCCATCCCCATGGGTTAACACCATTTATTCAAATATTCATTAAAGAATTAATTTCCCATATTCCCATGCATTCTAGAAAAGCATTCTATGCCACTAAACATCAGGGGGCTCAACACAATGAGTAGATGTACTACCTGTCTAGTCTTTTCCGCCTATAGAAAGTGTGTAGACCCATTCCCCCTTGAAAATATAAGCATGGAAAACATCTCGCATAGCTCGTGTGTCTTCGCCTCTTTCGGGAGAATGGTAAGCAAGACCTGCTGCCTTGAGTAGTGGGGAAAATTAAAGTAGATAAACAACGAATCAAAATTACAAAGCATCCAACAATCACATCCACTCCATTCCATCATCCCTAGTGTCCTCCCTAACACCCACATGCATAACCCAATGCATCCCACCACTCTAGGCGACATCTGCTACAACAACCAAAAGCCTTCATACCCCCACATAACAGAAAAATCATCTACGATCACATCACATCACAAATAGTAGGAAAAAAAACACCACATTTAATTGGGCTCTTGGCACTTTGACAATCAAGATGGTAACTTAGAACCCATTAAGGAATTATCATACAATCATTTATTTAATCCATCTTAGGTTAACCGATTTATTATTGGTAGGTTCCAAATTCGGTAAACTTAACCAGTATGTTTTCATAAATAAATTTACATTCTTACTTTATTTATTTGATTAACATAAAATTATAACAAGAACCAGATTCGTTTACATGCCTCTTTATCTTTAGCAAAATAATTATAAATTAATCCCAATTTATGTTAATTACCAATTTCCATCAAGAACGATCAGCTAATCAAAGCAACCATAGATATAATACTATCTATAAAAACAAGAGGGAATAACATAAAATTGATGTCAATTTATTTATCTTGTTAAAATATTTATTCTGTTAATTCCATTGTCATCCAGTGGGATTAAACATGCTAACAATACAGATGCACATAAAATTAAATTGAAGAAATTAATCCCTTAACTCAATGTAATAACCCGGGATTTTATAAGATATATTCTTTTCATTCATATCATCTGTTGAACGATACACCATGATTATCTTGCGCTATACGCAACACCATATTAGCTTGCAGTATACGCAACACAATTCTTGGATCGTGTCATGCACAATTTCATGTTCATTTGATAGATGTTATTCTACGCAACATTGAGTGTATATGTATATATATATATTAAATGTATAAAAAAATATGGTTGGATTTTTTTATATGTAACAACAAAGGAGTCTTGCACTACACGCAACCCTTACTTGGTTTTCATTACACGGATTCGTGACCTTCCTCGATAGTGTGTGTTGTACGCAATACTGGGTTTCCATAAACAACGATATATGGTTATAATATTATCACAAACTAGCCATTATGAATATAAATAACCACATTTTTAATTTTATAACATTATTATTCATCTTATAAATTTTCTAAAACATTTTATGTGAATAAAATAATTTTTTCGGGTAAAATAAGTATTTTTTAAAAAATGCAGTTTTGTCGCCTTTTGATGGCGCACTCACTTAAAATCTAGTTTTTAACATGTTTATAAGTTCAATTTTACAAAATAAACTTATTACTTGGAATAAGGATATAAAATTTTACCTTGGGTAAATCTTTCATGTTATTCTGATAACTTTCATATTTTAATGAATAGTAAAAACACGCTATATTTTAATTAAAAACAACTTCTATCATTGTAATAATTTGTGTGGATAAATTATAATATTGAATGGTCTTAAAGTATAAATAGAATATATTTTTATAATTTAATATAATTAATGTCATTAGCATTGATTTTACCTTGAATTCGTAGGTTAAATCAATTCAATCTTTTGTAATGTTTTAAACAAAAACCCGTTTTCTTTCGACAACGAGATTAATTTTAATTTAATTTCTGCAACTTCTGTTTATTGAATTTGGAAAAATGGATTCCATATTTAGAATCAGTGGGTAAAAATTATATTAATAGACTACTTTTTATTTATGGGCATTATGAATAGTAACTACGGTAATTTTTATTTACCATAGTTAAAGGTAAATCGGGTAATTAAGGGTAAATATAAGATTATAAAATTACCCTAACACCAGCCAAAATCCTATTGGATGACTAAAGGTTTACCCATATCATCTAAAGGTCAGATTATAATCATTTAATGGACTTTGTTCCATGAAAATAACTTAATTATTATTAAAACCAAAGAAAGTGACAACATGTCACTTTCTTAAATCTTATAAGTATAAAACAATTAATTTAGTGATAAAATTTATGAAACTTCGAACATGAATAGTCTCCAGAAATCTAATAACATTATCTACATCATATGAATTTATTTATAATTTTTAGGGATTAAATAATTATCATTAATTGTGACACAATAGTGATGCAGAAATTGTTTATCTAGTGAAAAATCAAGAATATACTTTTTATTAAACTAATAGTGATCATTAAAGGCACCAAACCCTGACCGAAACTTATCAGTAATGTAAATGTAAACCATAAACATACAATGGTATAATATTCGACCATTTTGAGCCTTATAAAAGCAATTATGACACTTGTATTATTTTATTTTAAATGATGCAAAAGTTTCCAACTTCATAATTTAATAAATATAACAATTTAAATATTGTGATTTTATGATGATAAATTCGAGTAAAAGTATTATTGTAAACTATAATAAAGTTATCTTCATCATAGAATTTTATTTTTAATTTTTATGCAACATATAAGTATATTAAATAATCATACAAAAATATTGTAGTAATTACTTTATTAAGAGATAAACCATATAAATGGTTTTAAAAATAATAAAATAAATATTATATGAACTATTTAATGTGATACACTAATTTTTTAGATAAATATGACATGTTATGAATCTATTAATGATCTTAGTTCGAACATATCTTTTGTATATTGTTTATTTAAATTCAAATAAATGAATAGTGTCAAAATTGACACTATTGTTATTTTATAAAAATAACATATTATAAAATTGTATAAAAATCCCAAAAAAATTTAAAAATTATAAATTTAAATTACTATGGTCTAACATGTTATAAAGTATCCAATTATGGCCAATTCACAACAAATAAGTAATTATTTGTTATAATTTAAAATTTAGAATTCTATTACCACAAATAAAATTAAATTTATTAAATAAGGATAAATCAAGTTGATAATGTTAAAAACTAATTCCTAACAAGTCTAAATTTTATTGGACGATGATATTACCACCCTATCTAATCTAATATTCGAATATTAGTCATTTGTGGATGTTTTTAAGTGGGGTTATATTTATTATAAATTAAAATTTTTAAGATTTCAAAAGGTGCCCCTCTCCTCCCTTATAAAAGGGCACCTCCTCCCTTTCTTCCTCACACAACTTTGAGCGTTAATACTCATCCAAACCCTAACAAATGATCTTCTACACTTATCTATAAACATCCTAGAGGTCCTGGTATTCTGAAAAGACCTATTTTAGTTCCCTAAAAGGAGGTATCAAATATGCACTTCAAAGAAGAGGTAACGTCCGTTACCGATTCTTTCAACTTTATTTATTCTTCCACTTATTATTATTTAGTTGTTTCATTATGAAGTAATAACATAAGTATCTCTCATATACAGATATTTTATTATAATTATGAAACAACCCTATTTCACCATCTATTTATCCTACAGAAAACTAAATCACCGCGCGTGCGTACGTACGAAATACCGTCTCCACGCTGTGGTGTAATCTGTTTTTCCAACACCACCTTAATTGGATGGGTATAATGGTGTAATGAATAACTATAAATAGTTATTATAACATCATTATGATTCTGATATATTTTATCATCCTCTCTAATTTAGTTAAATAATTATGGGAATGATATCATCGCTCGTGCGTACGTACGGACTACCGTCTCCAGGACGCGATGAGATTCATTCTCAATGATTAACCATTCATGAATGATTATAAAGTATATATAATAAGTAATCATGAAATAAATAATGATACTGTATTTATGTATATATATATGTATGTCATCCAATTAATTTCATTCAATTCAATAATGAAACGGAAACAACGTTCATGCGTACGTACGGCCTACCATCTCCATGAATGGTGTAATTCAATCCATTTATAGATCTATAATATATATGTATACGATGAATATATATTACATATAAATCATTTTTTGCATTCTGGAATTATTCAAATTATGATATAAGTAATAATATCAAGAACGACAAGTCGAAACACATAAGATAAATAAAATAATTTTACAAAAAATGCTACATTACAGGGAATTTACAAAAGAATGGGTAATATAAAGTCATAAGTGAAACATATATGATATAATAACAATGAATATGATTATTTAATAAGTCAATGACATTATTTAAATCATTATACAGGAGGTTTGGATCCATACGAAGCATATCAGACCTAAGGTAAGGGATAAATATTTCAATCTCATTCTTATCCGAGATTGTTTATTCGTAAGTATTTATTGGGGTTATTGTTTTTATCCATGTACATGTTTTATAAAAAAAATCATCAATTTTTAAACTCCTTTTTACCCATTTTTTACTTTTACTACAGGGTATGTAAGGAATCTTTCTTTTGTTTACGTTACGAGGTACTTTTTTGACTTTTCCGACAAAAGTACGAGAAGTATGTTTTTTTAACTTATATGGCACGAACGGAATTTTACAGTTTTATAAAGCCTTATTTTCATGAAGCTTCCTCCAAAGGATTTCATGACTATTTTCAATAAAATAATTTTCTTTTAAAATTCCATGACAGTTTGTGAAAAGAAAATGATTTTGAAGATGAAAAGATATTTTCCTCAAGAATTCATTTTAAGTATTTTATCAAAACCATTTTTCATTTAATATGACATTATTTCATATGTGTATGTTTCAAGTATAATGTCTCTATTATTTAAATGGTTTCAAATTTCTTATTATGAAATGATATCCATTTCTTTTATATGGATTATGTGATGATGGAATGATGTTTATGAAACACATTTTATTCTTTGGGTTATGATGAATGATTTATGTTTATGTTGTGGCATAAGTAAGAATGATTTCATTATGAGATGGGTGGGACCTATATATCCCTCCAATGCATTGGGTAAAGATTTATATCTCATGAGATAGACATCGCTGGAACGATAAGTTAATCCGGTTCAGTTTTACAGGACTGAAACGAGGAGTGAACTCGATTCAGAAAGGGACTTTGTCCAATAAGATGGTATTGGCATCAATGCCTTGGCTACTTTGGAAATCAAGAAAAGTGATAAATGTTTTCCACAATTACATGATTTATTCCCATGTGATTTTATCATGATTTATGTTCCTTTATGATATATGCCTTACATACTTCCAAGATTTATGACTTTGCTCAAGGTTTTAATGTTTTGATTTCATGTTCAAGTTTTTGCTTTCGAATTTTTATTGATTGTTTTATGTTCTCTATGTGTTCCCTTACTGAGCATTTGAGCTCAACCTTTTCTGTTTTATTTTCCCTGGTAAATGATGAATGGTTTTAGGTAAGGAAACAAAAAGGGGAAGATCGTTATGGGATATGTTGAAGATCATTCAACATGATTAGAAGTTTATATTCCGAGTTTCCAAAGACTCTAAACTATTACCGTCCTTGTGTGTCTGTTTTTGTTATGTATTAAGTATTCCGCAAAATTAACGTATTTTCCATGTACGTCAAGCTTCGGGTCTCTATAGTTGGTATCAGAGGAATGGTTTATTCAACCTTGGGAAACTAGTATGTGAGAACTTTATTGAGATCCCTAGAGATATTTCTATGGTATGTCTAGGGATGTCCCTATGGTTAAGTATAAGTATAGGTTATAGCCCCAAAATTACGAAAATGATCTTAGAATTAAACCTAAGATGTTAGATATTTATGTTACTCCCTATTTATTATGATTTTAGCCTCCCACACTATTCTTTTTGGGTTTTAGAAAATGGCTGGAAACAAGATGATTCACGATAATGGAGGAAATGATGTACAATGGAATGATATTCTTCATGAGCAACCAAATGAAATGGGATTTGGAAGTCCAAACATCATTATTATTCCGAATCAGAAATCTCATAATATGATCAATAAAATCAAATTTGGTAAGTTTCCTGACTCGGCTAATAAGAGAAAGACGGAGTTTCATGATGATCATAGAGAAAAGAAAGTTCAATTTACCCTATGTAAATCATGTGGGAAGAGGCCTAAAGGAGAATGTTTCAAAGGAACTGGAAGATGTTTTGGGTGTGGAAAAGAAGGACACAAAGCTAGTAAGTGCAAAGGAAAAGGTTCAGTTAACACCAGGGATGAGGATAATGGTATTTCTACGACATCAACAATGGTTAAATTTTTTAAATGAGGAATGTATGGGCATTATGCAAACCAATGCCCAATGGGATAGTCTCATGAAGAGAATTAGTATGGTCGTATGGGTATTATTTATGTTGATAATGATGAAGAGACTAAAAATGATATATGAGATGAAAGAAATGACGAAGGTCAATCAGTGGTTTAAGAAGTTAGTGGAATGATTGTATGTTTATAAAGAATAATGTATGGTACTATGGAATAAAGAATCATCAAAGGATTGTTACACTATTGGTTTTCCTAAAGTATTTGAAAGTATATGTTGAATGGTACTGGTAACCATGAAAGGTTATTTAGATATTTTTGGAATGTAGTTGATATGCACATAATGAAGGGATAATAATATAATGAGATGTTTGATTGTATTCATGAGAACATGACTGATATAAGGACTAAGTGATATTATGGTTTGATTACATAGATGTTTGGGATTTTGGTATGAGGAAAGAGTTACCTTTTGACAGTATTCATGTTTTCACTATGGTTCTATGGTAATTTATGTTTCAAGAGAATATATGACTAAGGTATTCATGTGTTTGGAATGCAACCAACAAGATATATCTTATGATATATGTGAGATAAATTCTTGTATTCACATTCTAGGTAGATAACATTTCTAGTAATTGTTTTCTTTATACTCTGAGCTTGGACCGAAGTATTTTAGATAATCCTAAAGATTGGAATAAATTATGTTGGACATAAGTTAGTATTGTTTAAGGATATAACTTTTTAGATATTATTGATGTGATGTTATAGTAATGTAGTTTTAGAAAAAGGACAACCTGCAGGACGGGCGATAGCCCATCGCGTCGGACAAGGCTGTGGAAATCGAACCCACAATCGAAGTGCGATAGGCCTTTATTGCCTACCACTGGGCTATAGGAAGTCCCTGGTTAGTGGAAAGTACTTTTATTTTATTAAGCGGTATGATAAATAAAGTATAAGTCCATTTTTCTAACCATATACGATTATTCTCACCATAATATGGACTTATAACTTTTTCTAACCTTTTGTTTGAAATAGATGGAATGACTCATCATTCTATCACATGATCTGCTAATGCTTCACGAATAACAAATTTAACTTCATTTCTTGAAGAGATGAAGTGGAAATTGTTCAATTCACGAACAATAGTGAGATTGTACCAAAATCAAGTACGTATTTATTCTAATTAAAATTTTTCAACATTAGGGAAATGATATTGAAAACCAAAAATGTTTTCCTAGTTCTCTTATATCCGATGAATCATATGGTACCTTATATCATCACAAATCTATTGCATTTTGATTGTTGGATTTTTCATAGCCATGTTCTCTACCACTCTCCATCAGAACATGATGGTTATATTTCTCTTCAATATCCATATTTTAACCTATGATCTCCTATGTAGAAACCCAATGATTAGTTTATTTGGGTAACTGTTACGTTTCATACTTTAGCTTTTAAATATAAGTTTTGGTATTCCTTTTTTACAATGTGGGTTTCAATTAAAGAAACTTTCAAGTAGAAAACCATTTATAACCTTGATGAATTTTGAGGGAGAAATTCATTTTAAGGGGGGTAGAATGTAATAACCCGAGATTTTATAAGATATATTCTTTTCTTTTATATCTTCCGTTGAATGATACACCAAGATTATCTTGCGATACACGCAACACCGTAATAGCTTGCAGTATATGCAACACAATTCTTCGATCATGTTATACACAACTTCAAGTTCATTTGATAGAAGTTATTCTACGCAGCATTGAGTGTATATATATATATATTCAATTTATAAACTAAATATGGTTGGATTTTGTTATACGCAACAACAAAGGAGTCTTGCAATACACACAACCCTGACTTGGTTTTCATTACACACAATCGCGACCTTCCTCGATAGCGTGTGTTGTACGCAATACTGTGTTTCACTAAACAACGATATATGGGTATAATATTATCACAAACTAGCTGTTATGAATAGAATTAACCACATTTTTATTTTTATAACAGTATTATTCATCTTATAAATTTTCTAAAACATTTTTTGTGAACAAAATAATTTTTTCGGGTAAAATAAGTATTTTTCAAAAAATGCAGTTTTGCCGCCTTTTGATGGCGCACCAAATTAAAATCTAGTTTAGACATGTTTATAAGTTCAATTTTACAAAATAAAATTATTATTTGGAATAAGGATATAAAATTTTACCTTGGATAAAATTGTCATGTTATTCTGATAACTTTCATATTTTAATGAATAGTAAAAACACGCTATATTTTAATTAAAAACAAATTTTTTCATCGTAATAATTTATGTGGTTAAATTATAATATTGAATGGTTTTAAAGTATAAATATAATATATTTTTACCATTTAATATAATTTATGTCATTAGAATTGATTTTACCTTGAATTCGTAGGTTAAATCAATTCAATCTTTTGTAATGTTTTAAACAAAAACCTGTTTTCTTTCGACAACGGGATTAATTTTAATTTAATTTCATCAACTTCTGTGTATTGAATTTGGAAAAATGGATTCAATATTTGGAATCAGTGTGTTCAAATTATATTAATATACTACTTTTTATTTTTGGGCATTATGAATAGCAACTACGGTAAATTTTATTTACCATAGCTAAAGGTAAATAGGGTAAATAAGGGTAAATATAAGATTATAAAATTACCCTAAAACAGGCCAAAATCCTATTGGATGACTAAAAGTCGACCCATATCACCTAAGGGTTGGCTTATAATCATTTACTGGACTTTTTTCCATGAAAATAACTTTATTATTATTAAAACAAAAGAAAGTGACAACATGTCACTTTCTTAAATCTTATAAGTATAATAATTTTAATTTAGTGATAAACTTCATGAAACATTGATCATGAATAGTTTCCAGAAATCTAAATAAATTATCTACATCATATGAATTTATTTATAATTTTTAGGGATTAAATAATTATCATTAATTGTGACAAAATTGTGATGCAGAAATTGTTTATCTAGTGAAAAATCAAGAATATAGTTTTTACTAAACTAATAGTGATCATTAAAGTGTCAAAAACATGACCAAAACTTATTGGTCATGTAACGTTAAACCATAACCATCCAATGGTCTAATATTTGACCATTTGGAGCCTTATAAAAGCGATTATGACACTTATATTATTTTATTTTAAATGATGCTGAAGTTGTCACCTTAATAATTTAATAAATATAACAATTTAAATATTGTTATTTTAAGTTGATAAATTCTAGAAAAGGTATTATTGGGAATGTTAATATATTTATCTTCATCATAGGATTTTAGTTTTAATTTTTACTCAACAAATAAGTATATTAAATAATTATACAAAAATGATGTAGTAATTATTTTATTAAGAGATAAACCAAATAAATGGTATTAAAAATAATAAATTAAATATTATATGAACTATTTAATGTGCTCCAATAATTTTTTAGATACATATGACATGTTTTGAATCTATTAAATATTTTATTTAGAACATATCTTCTGTATATTGTTTATTTAAATTCAAATAAATGAATAGTGTCAAAATTGACACTATTGTTATTTTATAAAAATAACATATTATAAAATTGTTTAAAAATCACAACAATATTTAAAAATTATAAATTTAAATTTATATGGTCTAAAATGTTATAAATTATCCAATTATTGAAAATTCTCAACACATAAGTAATTATTTTTTATAATTTAAAATTTAGAATATTATTACCACAAATAAAATTAAATTGATTAAATAAGGATAAATCAAGTTGATAATTTTTAAAATAAATTCATAACATGCCTAAATTTTATTTTCATATGATATTACAACCCTATATCATATAATATTCTAATATTAGTCATTTTTGGATGTTTTGAAGTGGGGTTAGATTTATTATAAATTAATATTTTAAAGATTTCCAATGGTGCCCCTCTCCCCCCTTATAAAAGGGAACCTCCTCCCTTTCTTCCTCACACCAATTTGAGCCTTAAATATCGGAAAACCCCTGAAAAATTCTATTATCCACTTCCATAGAAACATCCTAGTGGTCCTGGTATTCTTAAAATACCAATTTTAGTGCCCTAAAAGGAGGTCTCAAAGAGGCACTTCAAAGAAGAGGTAATGTTCGTTACTGATTCTTTCAACTTTATTTCTTCTTCCACTTCTTCTTCTTTAGTTGTTTCATTATGAAGTAATAAAATCAGTATCACTCGTATACTGATATATTATTATAATTATGAAACAACCCTATTTCACCATCTATCCATCCTAAGGAAAACAAAATCACCGCGCGTGCATATGTATGTAATACCGTCTCCACGTCGTGGTTTAATCAGTTTTTCCAACACCGCCTTACTTGGATAGGTATAATAGTGTAAAGAATAACTATACATAGTTATTATAACATCATTATGATTCTGATATATTGTATCATCCTCTCCAATTAAATTCAATTATTATGGTAACGATATCATCGCTCGTGCGTACGTATGGACTACCGTCTCCACGACGCGATGAGATTCATGCTCAATGATTAACCATTCATGAATGATTATAGAGTATATATAATAAGTAATCATGAAATATGTAAAATAATATTGATACTAGATTTATGTATATATATATGTATGTCATCCAATTAATTCCATTCAATTCAATAAGGAAACAGAAAAAACGTTCATGCGTACGTATGGCCTACCGTCTCCATGAACGGTGTAATTCATTCCTTTTATCGATCTATAATATATATGTATACAATGAATATATATTACATATATATCATGTTTTACATTCTAGAATTATGTAAATCAGGATATAAGTAATAATATCATGAACGACAAGTCGAAACACATACGATAAATAAAATGATTTTACCCAAAACGCTACATTAACATGGAATTTACAAAATAACGGGTAATATAAAGTCATAAGTGAAGCATATATGATATCCTAAAAATGAATATTATTATTTAATAAGTGAATAACATTATTTAAATCATTACACATGAGGTTCGGATCCATACAAATCATATCAGACCTAAGATAAGGGATAAATATTCCAATCTCATTCTTATCTGAGATTGTTTATTCGTAAGTATTTACTGGGGTTATTGTTATTATCCATGTACATGTTTTATAAAAATGTTTTCATGAATTTTTAAAGTATTTTTTACCCATTTGTTACTTCTACTACATGGTATGTAAGGAATATTTCTTTTTTAAGTTACGAGGTACTTTTTTGACTTTTCCGGAAAAAGTACGAGAAGTATGTTTTTTTAACTTATACGGCACAAATGGATTTTTACAGTTTTATAAAGATTTATTTTCATGAATCTTACTCCAAAGTTTTTAATGAATATTTTCAAAAAATTCCTTTTATTTTAAAATTTCACGACATTTTATGAAAAGAAAATGATTTTGACGAAGAAACGATATTTTCCTCAAGAATTCATTTTAAGTGTTTTATCAAAACCATTTTTCATCTAAGATGACATTATTTCATATGTGTATGTTTCAAGTATAATGTCTCTATTATTTAAATGGTTTCACTTTTATTATTATGAAATTATATCCATTTATTTTATATGGATAATTTGATGATGGAATAATGTTTATGAAACCCATTTTATTCAATGGGTTATGATGAATGATTTGTGTTTATGTTGTGGCACAAGTAAGAATGATTTCATTATGAGATGGGTGGGACCTATATATCCCTCTAATGCATTGGGAAAAGATTTATATCTCATGAGATAGACATTTTTGGAATGGTATGTTAATTCGGTTCAGTTTTATAGGATTGAAACGAGGAGTGGACTCGATTCAGAAAGGGACTTTGTCCAATAAGATTGTATTTGCAGCAATGCCTTGGCTACAATGGAAATCATAACAACTGATAAATGGTTGCCACAATTATATGTTTTATTCACATGATATTTTATCGTGATTGATGTTCCTTTATGTTATATTCCTTACGTACTTCCAAGATTTATGTCTTTGCTAAAGGTTTTAATGTTTAGATTTCATGTTCAAGTTTTTGCTTTCAAATGTTTATTGACAGTTTTATGTTCTCTATGTTTTCCCTTACTGAGCATTTGAGCTCACCCTTTTGTGTTTTATTTTCCCCAAGAAAAAAATAAAGGTTTTAGGTTAGGAAAAAAAGGGGGAAATTGTTATGGGAGATGTTGAAGATCATTCAACATGATTAGATGTTTATATTCTGAGTTTCCAAAGACACTAAACTATTACGGTCCTTGTGTGTCTGTTTTTGTTATGTATTAATTATTCCGAAAATGTAATGTATTTTCCATGTACGTCAAGATTCGGTTCTCTACACTCAAATAGTTCATGATGTTCTTTATCCACACAATGGGTCATGATCCTCCTCTCGCGCCAACTGCATCCACCCGAGGATGCCACGAAACAACTGAACTAGCCCAACCCCAAGAAAACCCCATTAGAATCATAAAGATTACATGATTTAATATAGGAGGGAGAAATATGAGAACATGATCCCAATGTAATGATGATAAAACATACCATATATCAAGGAGTGATCGACACAGCGTGGTTGCATCAAAACATAGAGGAACTGATCCGAGGAGTAAAGTTTGATTGTGCAATTCCTACGGAAAGGATTGAACGGTTCTAGAATCTCATAGCCAAGAAAAAATATTTAGATCAAGGGAAAATGATATCTTGTTCCTTTTGAATATTTAATGGGGCGACAGTTTAAGATTCACTTAATTCCCAATTAAAAGATGATCGCATTAACCCACGCGGTTTGACCAAGTAAAAACATCTCGATCCATAGGAATAATTAATGTAAGATTTATGGTCTTTGAATCATACGTCTTCATTTCAGGGTTGCAACGTCACAGACGGTTCGCCATCCCAACACCGTATGAGGGAGATATGTTGGATGCAAGATCCCGTAATAATAATAATTTTAATATTATTTGGTGTTTCATGGACCCAAGCCATGAACCATAATTTAATATTCCACATTAGAATTGAATTGTTTTTATTAATGACATGATCATATTTTCACTGACGAGAATTAAATCGGACGTCCCACGCGGGAGTTATAGAAGGTCGAAGATTTAATTATAATATCAAATCAGTTATTTTCCGAGTGCTTCGGGTACCTGATCCATAAACCTGAAAAAGGCATCCAATATTAGACATGTAATTTCCATATCAAAGTCAGGGTCGCACTACTACTTACGGTTCGTAAAACTGAGGTCTCATGAAAAAGTTACCATCAAAAAAGTGTTTTATCAACAAAAACAATAATATGATTATTATATTATTATATGTAATTAATTTATTTCAAGTACCCAAATTCACACACCACTCTCTCCAATTTGGTGCTCCTCACATCTTTTCACCTTAATTTATATCCTTTTCTTTTTCTTTTATTACTTCCCCATTTAATTCTCACATTTTCACTCCAATCTAACTCTACCATTAAAGATTTCTTCTCCCACTCCACCAAAAGGGGTGCCTCCCCTTGGCCTTTACTCCTTGTCCATCACGCATCATATCATTTCCCAATTCAAAGTTATAATTAATAAAATTAATAATAATAACACCCATCATTAATGTTCTAATTTAAACAAATTAAATTAGTTTACCATGGTTATTATCATATTAAATTAAAACCATTCCATTAAATTAATCACACACTAAAATCCACTATTACCATTTTTATTTAATAGTAATAAATCCTCTTTCAATTTTATCTATGGGTCTCAATCATTATCATGAATTATTATTATTATTATTGACACCTATTATTATCTTATAATCACTCCGTCTCTCCCATCAATTAAATCCTTCTCCCATGGAACTCACATGACATCTTCCTAACCCCAAATTTTCACAAAGTAACGGACCGAAGAGGTCTAGGCCATTACATATATATAAAAAATATTTATTATATTTATATCATTATTGAAATTATATGGATTATGGGATCAAGATCATTATAAATTCAATGGCAGAACCTTACCCAAATTCTCATGAAATTTGAAAGAATTAACAACCAAAAATGATGAATTTAGTATAAAATTATCAATAAATGGGTGTTAAAATATTATAGGTGAATCTTAGGTGATATTAAAGATATGTACGTGATTCTATTATATAATTATAATAATTTTATATTTATTATATATTAGGATAGTTTCACATATATTTGAATTTGGATCTATGGTAATGGATTTTTGTCTCACTATTATTTTTGTGACACACATTCTATATTTACCACTAATATATATAACATAGTTTATATAATTTCAATGAATGTAATTTATGAATATTCTTACGAAAAAATAGATATAAATATCCATCATAGTTCATTATATTCATGAGTTTGTTTGAATGTTTCCAAAGTTGAATGGGATTTATAGTTCAATATCTTTTTCTAATTAGATTGTTTATGATTAAGATTACATTGACCAATATTTATGATCAATATCATAATAAAATCCAAAATTATTTTCTCATATAGTTATTTCTGGATATTATATATTAAAATTTCATTTTCCTATATTTATGTACTCATGAAACCAAAAGAATATTGTTAATGAAAACTGATTTTATTCCTATCATCAGTTGAAACTAATTTTCCTTACATATCCATGTTTAATATAAAAATTTAATATGTATTAAAATATTATCCATTTTTTAGTCAATTATATTTTACCCATGATTGAAATTAAAAAAAATCATAAGGAACCATATTTTGTTTTTTCTAAATGATGTATGTTTGGTTTTTTATCCAAAATGTCAAAGGAATATTTGATTTAACATAAACGACATGAACATGATTTCCCATAATAATTAAAACTCAATGTTTTGAATATTCATTTACATGTTTTTAGGGTTTTTATTAATTAATATGGATTCCCTAATACTTTGTAAATTGAATACTTTAATTACTAATTTCAAAGTGTAAAGTGTATTTTCATGAAGAAAATTTCCACTTACAATGTAATTGTATTTTGATCTATGCTTTCAGCAATTGATGTTTCCAGATATATGACACATGGACACCAACATTATTCTATCTAAAGATGCTCTATAATTGTGAAATATTTATGTTTTAAATTTTTTATTCAATAAAGATAGTTGTTGACTTATAAAGCATTTTTTAAATTAATTATTTCGAACTTTCATGATATAAAGAAGCCACATGATGTGAACGTGATGGCTGGGGTCTGGTAATTGAAAAACCCTTGATGCATTAGTAAGTATCATGAAAAATATATTTCAGAATGATGAATAGGATGAGGCTATACTATCATCCCATTTTATTTTGGTATTTAGTGTATTCTTAATCGTACATTGACAACATATTTATTGATATGCCTTGATAAAATGATAGATCTTAGTTGTGAGGCCGTAACATTAAGATTCATGATTTCTTGGTTGGGACGCCTTGATAGTAAGACTCATGATTTCATGGTTGATAGTCGTTGACATTTAATGTAATGAATTGATATTTTATTTTTGTAAGAATTAATTATTCATTGTCCTAGTGTTTGATATGTTGATATTAGCTATGGATTCTCCTTGAACTCATGTAATCTACTGAATCAAATGTGTTTGAATTATCCACACTTCCATGTTAATTATTCCATATTTAATAATTATAGTTTCAATTTTATGTAACCCATACTAAGCATATAATGTAACCCTTTATTTTATTTATCCCGCAAGACATGAAGAAGGTTATTACGGATGATATAATGGATGAAATAATGTTTTTTATAATATGTTTTTTATAATTCAAATGTAATATAGTATTTATGTATGTAACTAGATTACCAACACTACTAATGTATTTGGACCTTTCAAACGTGATCAAATATATCTGCGGTCATTATAATAGAGTAACCACCACATTTGGCCTAATATGTTATTGTTATTAACATGAGTCGAATAAACTAGGATGATAATTAGTTTATAGATGGGTCATGTGTGATATCCCTTTACCATTCTTTATGTGTTATATACCCGGAGGCCTATGAAGTTTATCTATAGATATGATTGTATTGTGGGGTGTAGTGTCCCCTTTGAGATGAGTTATTCCCCGTGTGACATACATGACACAGAAGAACCCTATTATGGTTCACTGGACTACAAGTTGAAACCATGGACTTGGGTAGTTTCCTAAACTAATATTTGACCCAAGGTGGTGGCTGAGATATGCGTATAGATGGGTATGTGTATCAACATCAAACCAATACCAAAAATTAGAGATGATGGGCTATGCATAGTTATGATTTTTTTTAATTTGGTCAAACAATGATTCCAATACATATGTGAGTTTTGTAAAACTCCCATCAGGGTAGTGTTTTATTACATTAGATTGTATACAAACTTAGTGTGGCTCTAACATGATATAAAAAATGCCCATTCGGGTGGTACTTATTCATATGTGTAGAGAATTCTCATAGGTCTACTATATTATTCATTTATGGGAAAGAAACCATATTAGAAACTATTTTTTATTCTTATGATATTACACTATGGTTATCTTTTTAATGGACGAGAAAACACCCATAGTAGTGGTATGTCTTACTTTATCACTTATTCATTGGGTGAGACAACTATCAAGGGAGGTCCTCATTAGATGTGGGATTATCCCCTATCTAAGAAAACTCATATAGAGAATATTTTTTACATGTGAGATTATAATTTGATAGAAAAATAATATTTTTGGAAGATCATGATAATTTTATTAAAATTTTAATGACCTTGGTCTATTTTATTGGTTGGAATAATTATCATGACATGATCAAAGACAATTTTTCACTAGATAAAGATGGTATTGTCGATCGAGGTCATTAGACCTTGGATCATAATAGTTATTGTGGTTCACTTAAGATATATGTATTTAGAATTGGTATGTGTTTAAAATAGTAACTGATGTGGTCTCCTCGACGTGCCCATATAAATTTTGGAATTTTACAGAGGTACATATTGATGGTAGTTCTATTTATAGATGTATAATATTTTATTTATTTAATACATGTTAGAAAAAAATATCATTACATTACTGGAATAGTATGGGACTACATCAATGGTATCCTACTGATTTATGGAATCACAACCCACATAGGTAGCCATTATACTGGGGAACCTGATAATACCTCACTTGTTGCAGGATGAGTTATGCTAATCCTTGGGGTTTTGCATGACCAAGATGGAGTTGTTCATAGGGGTTTAGATTTTTTTTATGAGAATATGATTTGACATTTGACTGTATAATACTGAAATTTTATTCCAGTACTGATGTACTCCGTTGATTTTGTTTTTTATATGTGTCCAACCTTATGGGTGATATGTTATGTATAATTATATGTTGGTATTTATTTATTTATTTTCTCATGATTACATTACATTATTTTATATGTACATTCATTATATGGATTTGTTTAATGCTTGGTTATTATACATCTTGTTGTTCACTGTAATATAAGTCGGATAGTCTCCCTACTGTACTATCATAGAAACTTGTAGAAAGTCATTGTCCATGGGTGAATGGGGTGCTTCTCATATGCTATAACAGCAATCATTGGTTTAAGAACCGATTACTGGGTTGTGGTTGTAGCATGCTACAAAGTTCAAATAAAATTCAAATAAAAAACATTACATTATATGATAGAGATAATATAAAACTATTAATTTAAAATTAATCTATATGAATATTATAATGGTCACATTAATTTTAACATGGAACCAAAAGGTGAACATAATGAAATCGATTTTGAAATGATGAAAAAATAGATGATCAGTGTATCAATATAAGAACCCTTAGATCATATTGAATGAATCAACTATATAATTATGTTGCTATTGGATTTTTTGAAATATTAGACATCTGAATATGAAAAACCCATATAAATGATTCATATTATCAATTTTTTTAAATAATAAATCTGTTTAAATCGAAATAATATATATATACATATCACATATCCTATGTAATTGATTTAAAAAATTATGGAAACTGTATTTTTCATAATGAAAAATAATAAATTTTAAATAAAATATAGGGGTTCCATGAATAAACATTAATTCATATAAATTTACAGATACTGAAAAAAGAAAAGAGATAAAAGATGAACAAAGAGTTCTATGAATTACACAAGTGATCACAATTATAATGCTAAAATCATGGACATAATGTAACGACCCGTCCTTATGGCCCATGCCGTGACTACCCCAAGCCCGCATTCCATAGGACAGGAGCTGGCGACTAGCACAAAAGGCGTAAATCCCAATAAGAAGGGAATGCATTGCCTTTACAAAGTAATCAAACACCACAGAGTAAGCAAGATGATGTAAACACTAAGTAAACTAGGTATAACTGTATGTGCTGGAAAGTAAATGGGCCAGAATACAAAACCAAATGAAAGTAAAGTACAATTGAAAAGAAAGTACAAAAACTGAAAATTAAAGCAGCAACGCCGAGTTGTCACTTGAAATCCCACCTGAATGGTGGGTACAGATAGTCTCCTCAGCTCCTCGGGTCCAGCCGTCCGCTCCGTGTACTTCTCGCCCAGTGGTCCACCTCCAGGTACCGACCTGCTCCAGAAGCCTCAACCACGATCAGCATTTTCCATCGTCTGCATCCAACACAACATAGTGCGGGCATAACCCATGCAGGGGTGAGTATACTCTACTCATTAGGGACCCCAATAACCCCTAAGGTCTCCCAAAATCCACAAAGGATAAACCACAATGGAAAGATACAATCACGAAGTAACAACCAACTCTACTTAGGTATATGACCATACATATACCTAAGTCATCAATTCCAGTCCGGCTCCAACATCCGAGCCCAAGTTCGATCTAGTCCACACAGGATAACACAATTTAATCCACACAGGATAACACAACCCAATCCACATAGGATAGAAAAACAATCATATAGAAGATAATGATTGAATGTTAAGACTCATCTCACACAGGTATAATCTTCGTAAGGTGATTGAGATGATCAGCAGTAGCCACTGATTCATCTATGCTGTCAGACCCACATAGAATACAAGACCAGCTAAGTCGTCGGACCCACAAAGGATACAAGACCAGCCACTCTGCCGGACCCATGTAGGATACAAGTACATAGTCAAATACTTCCGGACCCACGTAGGATACAAGAACATAAGTCACATACTGCCAAACCCACATAGGATACATGAACAGTAGTCATCGTCGTCGAACCCATAGAATATTTCAGTACGGTCATCATCACTACCGAACCCACATAAGATCCCAGTACAATCGTCATCGTCGTCGTAGTCGCAGCCAGATCTAGGGTTTCCGTACATTGCATGCTCGATTTTGGGAGGGTTCGCTCCACGAGCCAAGGGGGTTGATACATCAACTGACACGAATTCCGGATTTGATGTATCCCAATGTTCATTCTCATCAATAAGAACTCAATGCGACTGACAGCGCGTCAATCAGACGCCCGGTCTGAGAGTTATTGGCTTTTTCGTCCCAGGGGCCCAGTTCGTTTTTAAGTCAAAATCAACACGACCATACACCAACTGTGTCGAAACCTTGATCGTAGTAATCCCAATAAACCCTCTCACTAAGTGGAATCCAACAAAGTCAACGGCACATCAATCGGATGTCCGGAGCTCAAGTTATAAGTGTTTCCGCTACGATGGCTCGGTTGGTTTTGTGTTCAAAACAACCCTGCCATACCCATAGTTCTCCTAAACGTTGAGTGTAATATACAAAAACGACCGTCTCGATCCAAGGATCGCATCATAACTGACGGTGTGTCGATCGATGGTACTTAGCCCATGTTACGGTCATTTGAACGAATCTGTTCGATTTTAGGGGGGTTTGGGCCCAGTCCGACCCAGCCCAAAACACCCTGTGTCGGCCCAAACCGGGTCGACCCGACCCGGGTCTCAGTTGGGCCCATTAGAGCGAGGCCCGACCCAGCCGGCGCGGCCCGGCCTGGCACGGGGGTCCGGCCCAGCGCGGGCGGCCCGGCCCTGCGCGGGCGCGGTCCGCGTGGCCAGTAGCACGGCTATTTCAGTAGAGCGGAAAATGGGGGGCGCTGCCCCCCTTGTCTTGAGACGCCCCCCCCCCCCCCCACGTGGAGGGGGCCCACCTATCTTCCAACGGGGGTTATGAACCCCGGCCTCCTCCGAACAGCTGGCCCAATTGGCCGGCCGGTGCCGCCGCCACAGGACCCCGCGGTCCCGCCCTTATGAAGCACCGACGGCTGGTGATTCCGGCAGCCCTCCCTTGCACATCTGCGGCTTAGTCCGTGGCCCTTGTTCGTCAAGCATGGCGTGACAGTGCCGCGCCCCTCCGCCATGGCTCAACCTTGGCCACGAGTTCTTCGGCTTCGGCGTGGTGCAATGGCGCCGCGCTTCTTCGTCGTGGCCCACTCCGGCCATGGATCACTCATTCCTGTGTGGTGCGACTGCACCGCGCCGCCTCCGTTCCAAACCATAGAGAAAAATTATCAATCATGGGGAGGAGGTTAGGCCATGTTTTTGCGGTCCGACCTCCTCCTTTTATCTTTATAATAAGCGGCTTAATAAACAACAATGAAGATCGTAAATTAATCATGAATGTAAAACAATTCCCTACCTCAACAACGATGTCAAAGACTGTGTCGGGGTTGACGACGTCGGCATACGTCCAAGGTGGATGGCTTCTCACACCGGCTGCAGAGAGGAGACGAATGGCATGTTGATCACCCCTTGGTGCTCCGGTGTTCTTCATCTTCTTCAACGAGGAAGAATAAGATCTTCGAGTCTTTGGTTATTTTCTCCCCAGACTCCACACAATGAAACAACCAAAAATAAAAAAAGACTTTGTCTTATTTTATTCACACATGTCAACATTTAAAATTCAAAATATCAAATTCAATTAATTAAATAGTTCAATTAATTTAATAGGTTGTGTTGGAATTCATTAATAGAGAAGAGGGAAAGTCATAAAATTTTGGGGGGTTGCCATCATAAAAGAGGGGGTTTAGGGAAATTGAAGGGGAGGGGTTCGTGTGGGCCCCACCTCACATTTAACCTCACATGGGTGGTTAGTTCCACCCAACATCTATCCTCAGGTTTAAAACACTTAAATGAAATAAAATAAAATTGTCTCACAAATTTATTTTACTCGTCAATTAATTCCCATTTTTTATGAACTTCTCTCGAGAAAACGCAACACTAGAAAGGGTATTCTTATGCAATACCCAGTGATGCGGTTTCATCGGTGCCCTTGGAATTCGATTCCGAGCACCAGTTCAAAAGTTAGAAAAACCCACTCATTCGTTCACTAAATGTACCTGAGCTAAACTTTGGAAATTGATTCCGGGCACACAGGGCCTCGGCATCAGGTGTAGTTAGAAACTGCGTACTCGTAAAATCCCAAATAAAAATAAGGAGAAAAAAAATTCCCTGGAAATTTATGGGTCATTACATTACTCCCACATTAGGGCTTTACATCCCTATAAGGATACAACAACAAACTAGGGAAACAAATGAGGGTACTGAGCACGCATCTGAGCCTCCCGCTCCCAAGTGCTCTCCTGGAGGTTCTCGTGCTGCCACCTGATGCACACTAGAGGAATCGACTGCCCACGTAGGACTCACTCTTATCGATCCTCGATCTACACCGGGACCTCCATAAAAGTCACCCCATCGTCAATGTCCAGCTCCCCATGGTTGATGATATGCATCGGGTCGTGCACGTATCTCCTCATCTGAGATATGTGAAAGACGCCGTGCACCCTGTGCAATTGAGGTGGTAGAGCCAGAAGATAATCCACCTCGCCTATCGTGTTGAGAATCTAAAAAAGTATGATGAAGCATGAAGATAGCTTGCCGCCCCGGCCAAATCTCTGTAATCCACGTCGAGGTGAGACCCACAATAAAACATGGTCGCCATCCTGGAACTCTAGTTGTCTCTGCCTCCTGTCAGCATAAGACATCTGTCAGCTCTGAGCTATCCTCATCCACTCTTGGATGACCTGGACCTTCTTTTTCATGGCCTGGACCATCTCTGGTCCCACAAGTGCTGACTCCCCAGGGTCTTCCCAACACATAGGTGACCTACAAGGTTGGCCGTACAATGCCTCATATGGTGCCATCCCGATGGTGGAGTGGTAGCTGTTGTTGTACACAAACTCCACCAAGGGTAGGTGATCCTCCCAGCTACGACCAATGTCGAGGACACATGCACGGAGCATGCCCTCGAGAGTCTGAATGGTCCTATCTGTCTTTCCATCCGTCTGAGGGTGAAAGGCGGTGCTCAGACGTAGCTGCGTCCTGAATGCCTCCTCCGACCCCTTCCAAAGCCGGGAAGTAAAACGAGAATCCTGATCAGAGACGATAGATGATAGAACACCATGAATCCATACAATCTTCTAAACGTAGAGGCGTCCCAAGCTCTCGACAGAGCCCTGCTCTCTAATGGGTAAAAAGGTGGCCGACCTGGTGAGTCAGTCGACAATCAACCAAATGGAGTTGTGACCTCTGGAAGTACGTGGTTGTCTAGTCACAAAATCCATAGATATCCCATCCCACTTCCACTCCTGGACCTCCAAGGACTATACCTAGCCTGCTGGTACCTGGTGATCCACCTTCACATGCTGGAAGGCAAGGCATCGAGAAACGAACTCTACTATAGCCTTCTTCATACCCGGCCACCAGTGTTGTCTTCTGAGATCTCGGTACATCTTCGCAACTCCTGGATGTACTGCTAATGGGGAAGTATGAAACTCTCTCAACACCTCCTCTTATAAAGCATATGGTACCATGGTACGTCCTCTAAAAAGGATGGCGTGCTCTCCACCTAATGAAAATCCATCATGTGCATGACCAATGGAAATATGTGCACACCGCTTCGCCCAGTCAACGTCCCCTTGCTGTGCCCCTCTAACCCGCTTAAGTAGTGAAGGAGTGACCGTGAGTGACTGCAGAAAGGCTGCTCCATCTCTATCCATGAAGGATATCTACAAAGCGGATAACTACTCGGTCGTCTCACCATGTAGTTGAATTCCCATCCTCATGCTGAGAGCATCAGCTACTACGTTCCCCTTTCCAGGAGTATAGACTATCTCAAAGTCATAGTCCTGCAAGAACTCGAGTCATTGCCGCTGTCTCAGGTTCAAATCCTTCTGTTAGAAGATGTACCTGAGACTCTGGTGGTCAGAGTAGACTAAAAAGCGCCCGCCCATCAGATAGTGTTGCCACATCTTTAAAGCAAAGACCACTGTTGCTAACTCCAGGTCATGGGTAGCGTAGTTCTGCTCATGCTGCCTCAACTATTGTGATCCATAGGCGATCATTGCCCTCTCCTGCATCAGTACACATTCGACTCCGGTCCCTAATTCATCACAGTAGAATACGTACCCTACTCCCTCATCCGGTAGCATCAAGATGGGTGCGCTAGTCAATATCTATCTCAGCTCCTGGAAGCTCTGCTGACATCTATCAGACCACACGAAGGGTTTTCACATCTTCGTCAAATATGAAAATGGTGTCGCAACTCTGGAGATGTCTGAAAAAAACCTCTGGTTGTATCCAGTCAGTCCTAGGAAACTCCGCACCTTCGTCATGCTCATGGGTGGCTCCCAATCTAGCACTGCCTCGATCTTCACTGGATCCACCGCAACACCCGCCTCAGAGATGATGTGCCCCAAGAAGTGGACCTCACGTATCCAAAACCGACACTTCGAGAGCTTACAATAAAGCTGGTGCTCTCTTAGTGTGTGCAGTACATCCCGCAAGTGGTAGGCGTGCTCCTCCTCCGTGATCGAGTATATCAATATGTCGTCGATGAAGACTACAACAAATCGATCGAGGTAAGGCTTAAAGATCCTATTTGTGAGACTCATGAACACTGCTGGAGCATTGGTTACACTAAAAGGCATAACCAAGAACTCATAGTGTCCATACCGACATCTGAAGGCTGTCTTCTACACTTCCTCGTCCCTAACTCTGAGCTGATAATAGCCTGACCTGTGGTCTATCTTGGAGAACCACCATGCTCCATTGAGCTGATCGAAAAATTAATCAATCCATGGAAGTGGATAATTGTTCTTCATCGACACCTAGATCAGGCGACGGTAATTGAAACACATTCACAAGTTCCCGTCCTTCTTCTTAGTGAACAAAATCGGGGAATCCCAGGGTGAAACACTAGGTCGAATGAATCCCTTTCCCTGTAAGTCCTCTATCTTTACCTTTAGCTATCGAAGCTCAGTGAGAGCCATCCAATATGCTGGAGTAGATATCGGGGCTCTCCCGAGGTTCATGTAAATATAAAAGTCTACCTCTCTGTGATGAGGTAGTCCTCTAACATCGTTAGGGAAAATGTCCACAAACTAATCCACCACTACAGGAAAACCAGGACTCCACACGTCAACGGCTCCTTGGATGAGGTTAGCCAACTGATTAGTAATCGGCTGTCCTCTCCTCTGCATGAATCCATCCTGCACCACAAAGGCTCCCATCTCACCGATGAAGGTGAACCTACTCCCTTCGGTTCGAACACACCACACCTTGCGCCTAATACAGTCGATCTAAGCATGGACTGTAGATAACCAATCCATGCCCAAGATGACACCGTAAGGCCTCGATGCTGCTACAAGAAGATCCTAGCCAAAGATCTCGCCTCCTAGAGTAAGATCAAACTGCCGGAACCAGTGCATAATTGTTTAGTCTGCTCCCGTAGGAGTCTCTAGCCATAAGGATCGATCCAACGGCTCCGTCAGAATCTTCGAGCTCCGAACAAGGGCAGTGGAAATAAAAGAATGACCCGCTCCTATGTCTATAAGAACTACAGAAAGGTAGGATTAGATAGATATAGTACCTCGAATAATCCCTGGTGCACTATGGTCATAGGCCTCCACTACCTGAAACTGAGCATGCCTCTGTCTGCCGTCTCCTTGTGGTCGGGGTGGATCTCTTGGTGGTGGTGGTGGTAGAGCCTCAAAGTGTCGCCCACCACCTGCTACTCGGCTAGCTCCTCTTCCTTGTCAACATGCTCCCTTCATTCCACCAAAGTCAAACCTCTTTCTCTTCCTGGGTGGTCCCTCAACCGTCTGCTTCTCATTTGCATGGTGGGTCGGGCAGTCACGAGCCATGTGGCCCTGCCCGCCGCATGCATAGCACTTTCTGCTCCTCGTAAGACTGGCTTTGTGCCGTGTCCCCCGAACCTCTGAGCCAGTGTCCTAAGGTCGTCCTCCAGATGGTCTGGTTCGCTTGGACCCCTGTAACATCCGTCGACTGCCAGCTGCAGAAGACTCAGCTACATCCCACCCTGTGGTAGGTCTCGCTGCTGGTGTAGGCTCAACATGAAAGCCCTCTACGAGAAGGACTCACACCACTACTCTTGCCTGCGTCAGAATGCTGAGGGAGATCATCAATACCTTGATCTCAAGCCTCAATCCCTGCTTGAAGGTCAGGGCCCAGAAGAGTGGGTCTCGTACCATGTCCATGGAATAGCGTGAGAGATCGGTAAATCTCGCCAAGTACTGGGCTACCGTCATGCTTCCCTACTGCAGTTGTAGTGGCTCTTTAATGCGCACCGCACGGAGGGTGTCTGGGACGAACTCTGAGCGAAAGAGTCTCTCAAAGTCCGACCAAAGAAGAGATGCCTCGTCTTGCACCTGGAGCATCAGGCTCGACCATCTGCCTGCTTCCGCGTGTAGGAGGCTAACTCCAAGGATCACCATGATGTCACCTGGTGTCCCCACTAACCTGAAAACTCGAACTACAACCTACAGCCAATCCATGGATGCCTGATGGTCCTTCTCCCTGAAGAACCTGGGCAGTCTATGATGATGAAACTAGTGCAGTGCACTAAGGCGACATGCACTCTCAGCGGCTGGGGCTGGTGGAATTAGTGGCTCTGCGGGTAGAGGTACCGCTGGTGCCCCCGCTGTAATAGGGCCCTGCACCAAAGCCTCGTCGCTCGGTGGGCTGTCGTCTCACACAAAGCTCGAAACCCTAGCTGGCTGTCGTCGTGGGGCCATCCTGAAAAGAGATAGGTGTGCCACGGTCAATACAGTATACCTGGTCAGCTGACACAAGTAATCACTAAGAAAACATTGAATCACACACACAATCAATGTTTTCGTGCATTGAGTCAGAAATCAGAAGTCATGGTCCTGGTGTATGGATACGTCTGCTACCACACCAACACTAGACTCCCTAAACTGATAACTATACTCAAATACCCTTAACACTATTTCTTCACGTAGAAAAAGATCAGAGTCCTATGTTCTTCAGTAGAACTGAACTCCTTTTATACCAATTTGTCACGACCCGTCCTCGGGTCCCATGCCATGACTACCCAAAGCCCTCCTTCAATAGGCCCGGGGCTGGCGACTAGCACTAAAGGCATAAATCCCGATAAGAATGGAAGGCATTGCCTTTACAAAGTATACAAACACCACAGAGTAAGCAAGCTTAAGTAAACACTAAGTAAACTGGGTACAACTGTAAGTGCTGGAAAGTAAATGGGCCAGAATACAAGCCCAACTGAAAGTAAAGTACAACTGAAAATAAAGTAAAGAAACTGAAAAGTAAAGTAGAAACGCCGAGCCGTCATTGGAAATTCCACCAGAAGGGTGGGTAAAAATAGTCTCTATAGCTCCTTGGGTCCAGCCGTCTGCTCCGTGTACGTCCCGCCCAGTGGTCCACCTCCAGGTACCGACCTGCTCCACAAGCCTCAACCACGATCAGCACATTCCTTTGTCTACATCCAACAAAATGTAGTGCGGGCATAACCCATGCAGGGGTGAGTATAATCTACTCAGTAGGGACCCCGAGACCCCCGAAGGTCTCCCAGAATCCACGAAGTATAAACCACAAATGAAATATACAATCAAGAAATAATAACCAACTCTACAGAGGTATATGCCCATACATATACCTAAGTCATCAATTCCAGTTCGGCTCCATCATCTGTGCCCAAGTTCTATCTAGTCCACATAGGATAGCACATTCCAATCCTCACAGGATAACACAACCCAATCCACACAGGATAACAAAACAATCATATCGAAGATAATGATTAAAAGTTAAGACTCAACTCACATAGGTATACTCTTCGTAAGATGATTGAGATGATCAGATATGGCCCCTGATTTATCTAAGATGTCGAACCCACATAGGATACAAGACCAGCTACGATTTCAGACCCACAAAGGATACAAGACCAACCACACTGTCGGACCCACGTAGGATACAAGTATAGAGTCAAATACTGCCAGACCCACGTAGGATACAAGAACAGTAGTCACGTATTGCCAAACCCACATAGGATACAAGAACAATAGTCATCACTATCGATCCCATGGAGGATTTCAGTATGGTCGTCATCATTGCCGAACCCACGGAGGATCCCACTACAGTCGTCATCGTCATCACAGTCACATCCAACTCTAGGGTTTCCATACACAGCATGCTCAATTACGGGAGGGTCCACTCCACGAGCCATGGGGGTTGATACATCAACTGAAATGAAGTCCTAATTTTAGGTATCCCAATATTCTGTCTCTTCAATAGGAACTCAACACGACTACCGGTGTATCATTCGGATGCCCAGTCTGAGAGTTATTGGCTTTTTTGTCTCAGGGGCCCAGTTGTTTTTTAAGTCAAAACCAACCCACCATACTCAAAATGCGTCCCAACCACATGTGGAGTAATACCAAAGAACTTCTCACTAAGAGGAATCTAGAAATGTTGACGACATGTAAATCAGACATTCGAAGCTCAAGTTATAAGTGTTTCTGCTCCGAAGGCCCGGTTGGTTTTGTGTTCGAACCAACCCGGTCGTACCCAATGTTCTCTGAAACCTTGAGTGTAATATACCAAAACCACTGTTTTGATCCAAAGATCGCATCTCAACTAATGGTGCGTCGATCAGAGATCTGTAGCCCATGTTACGGGCATTTTAACTAATCTGTCCGATTTTAGTGGGGTTTGGACCCGGTCCGACCCGTCCCAAAACCCCATGGGTAGGCCCGAACCGAGAGACTTGACCCAGGTCTGGGTTTGACCCATTAGGGCGTGGACCGACTCAGCTGGCCAGCCCGGCCCGGCATAGTGCGGGCGGTCCAGCCCGGCGCGGCCAGTTCGACTAGGGGCGGCTGGGTGACCGAGCGCGGGCGCGGCCCGTGTGGTCAGTAGCTCGGCCATTTCAGGTGAGCAGAAAATAGGGGGCGCTACCCCCTTGTCTCGAAACGGAGCCCCCCACATGGAGGGGGCCCACCGGTCTGCCGCCGGGGGTTATGACCCCCGGTCTCCTCCTAACGGCCGACCCAGTTGGCCGGCCGTTGCCGCAGCCATGGGACCCTGCGGTCCCACCCTTCCGAAGCGCTGGCGGCCAGCGATTCTGGCCGCTCTCCCTTGCACAACCGCATCTTAGGCCGCGACCATTGTCTGTCTGGCGCGGCGTGACGGCATCACGCCCCTCCGCCGCGGCCCAAACATGGCCGCGAGTTCTCTGGCTTCGGCGCGGTGTGATGGCACCGCACCCCCTCCATTCGAAACCATTGCGAAAAATTAACAACCATGGGGAGGAGGTTCAGCCGTGTTCGTTCGATCCGACCTCCTCCTATTATCTTGATAACATGAGGCTTAATAAACATCAAAGAATATCGTAAATTAATCATGAATGTAAAACAATTCCCTACCTCAACAATGATGTCAATGACGGTGTCCGGGTTGACGACGTCGTCGTACATCCAAGGTGGATGGCATCTCACACCGGCTGTGGAGAAGAGATGAACGGCACGTCGATCACTCCTTGGTGCTCCGACGTTCTTCGCGTTCTTCAAAGAGGAAGAAGAAGATCTTCGAGTCTTTGGTTAATTTCTCCCCAGACTCTACACAACGAAACAACCAAAAATAAAATAAGGCTTTGTCTTATTTTATTCACACATTCCAATATTTAAAATTCAAAATATCTAACTCAATTAATTAAAGAGTTCAATTAAAAAAATAGGTTGTGTTTTCATTCATTAATAAATAAGAGAGAAAGTCATAAACTTATGGTGGGTTTCCAACATAAAAGAGGAGGTTTAGGGAATTTGAAGGGGTGGGGTTCGTGTGGGCCCCACCTCACCTTTAAACTCACATGGGTGGTTAGTTCCACCCAACTTCTATACTCAGGATTAAACCACATAAAAGAAATAATATAAAATTGTCTCACAATTTTATTTTACTCTTCAATTATTTCCCTTTTTTTAGCAACTTCTCTTAAGAAAACTCAACACTAGAAAGGGTCTTATTAAGCAATAATCAGCGCTTTGGTTTCATTGGTGCCCTCGGAATTCGATTTTGAGCACCAGTTCAAAAGTTAGAAAAACCCGCTCATTCCTGCACTGAACGTACCCGAGATAAACTTTGGAAATTGATTCCAGGAACATCGGGCCTCGAAATCAGGTGCCGTCAGAAACTGGGTACTCGTAAAATCCCAAAAAAAATTAAGAAAAAAATTTCCCTTGAAATTTATGGGTAATTACACATAATAACATTTAATTGTTAACCATAAAAAACATGGTTATATAGATAGATGGATAATATAAAAATTAATTTTAATGGATATTAAACTAAGGAATTATTGAGGGCTATTAGAAAAACTAAAAGTTACAATAAAAAATCAACAATTTAGAGTGAATAACAAAATATGATAACATTAATAGAATAAAAATTCTCAAATTAATTAGGTCATAACATCACATATTATGAAAATATTATTATCATAAAATTGTGCCACCATTAATACAAAAATATTGAATGTAATCATATAATACATGTAAATGATGAATTTTTTTTATAGATATCAATTTTAGTTCTATAATTCTAGTAATAATAATTACAACTATAGGTTTATAAGTATTAGAAGTTTGAATAATGGTGGATCATAAAAGATATAATTAAAAATAATGAATATTATTTGATTTTAGAAAATGTGTTCCCTATTAAAAGGAGGGGGATGACTATATCACATTATATTCTAAAAGGAATGAGGTGAGACACACATATCTATTAACTAAAAAAATATTCACCAAAATTTATTAAAATAATGTGCAGGAAATATTGGATTATATTTTCTTAATTGTGAAAAATAAAATTGTACATGGATACATTATGGTGGTTATTCATTTCACATGGTGGTAAATTCATTTTTGTTGCATAAAGTGAATATTAATAAATATTGATCAATATTTTTGGGAAATAATGGATCCTTAAAGGTAAAAGTAAATAATAAGATACAGAAAATTTACGCTAATGTAAAAAATAAGGATATATAATTTTTATGTTGGATTAGGTATAGTTACATGATCATATGTAAATGTGTTAACAAGTGACTTAATGTAACATAAAACCACATTGGTAATCGAAAGAAAGAAAAATCGAGATACATATATATGGAAATATGGATGTAAATGTCAATCTTCATAATGTGGAAAACAATGATAACATATGATTTTATACAATGGAAGATGAAAATATCCTGTTACATAATTTATTATTCCAAAAAAATTAAAAATATTGGATAACATCTAAAAAGATATAGAAATGATAGATATTACTATTTACAAAATAATTAGTGAAAACCCATACAAAACATGCATGTGAAGGAATACTTCACTAACCTACCTAGATACCCTATTATATTGATATATGAGATGATTCAAGAAAATAAAAAAGGTTTTTATGGATCCCCTTGGGTTTGATTCTAGTACCTATCATCATAAAATATTAAACTAGAAATGAATTTTCAACAAATGCCTAATAATTAACATGAACACATCTGTATTCCCAAGGAAATCTCTTATAAGTGACAATACTTGTAGTCAATCATGTATAAAAAACCGATATAGTACCAGAATAAATAATTAGAAATAACCAGAAAAAACCCATTTATCCATGAATATATCATTCCAATATTTAAGGATTAATAACAACCACGATCTTCAAGTGGCTCTTACCACATATATGAACATGGTTGAAGGAAATCTAAAAATTCCTGATGGAAAGGTAAGGTGTGAGATAAAATCCCAGTTGGGTCTCACTATGTATTCAATAAAATTATTCTTTAATAAATAAACCAAACCATAATTTTAATTTCAAATACCAAAAGAATGGAATTATAATTTCATATTTTAAACGAGACATTCATTTCTTCAATCAATGACTTAATAAACATATTCTATAAAAAAGTTTATATAAATCACTATGAAAGAGTAAATGAGTTTCTAAATAAAGGGAATATATATTAGGATAAGTTAAACAAGTAACATAGTATTTACTAAAAGTTATTATTCTCACAAGCTACATTGTCATCACACATCTCATATCGGTGATCACAGTGATGTACCCATGAATCTGTTAGATAATAAACAAATTTTCCTCACCCATATCCAACTAGGGATAATATCATTAAAATTTGATTTTTTATAGATGTTTAATTCCTCAATATGTTTTTAGGGAACTCTCATTCAAGTGGTTTTTCCCCATATAACACACTAACTACCCAAGCTCACATGTTCTCAATAAATCATTAACAATGTGAAAATTATTATAATTTTTTTTAAAATACATATGTTCCAATTTCAGATTTAATATTTCTATTTTACAATGAAAACAAGAAGATGGATTTCTAATAAATATAATAGTTTTTTTCTATAAAAAATCTATTCAACTTTTCTATCAAATAAATTTAATCCATTTTTTTCAAAATTTATTTTAAATACAAATTTCACAAAATCCATGAATTCCAAAATTACACCCTAATATCATATTCCATTGGATTTAAAATTCTCCAAAAATTTTTATACCATATAAAATAAAACAAAAATTTTCATAAAAATGGGTTTTTAAAACGTTTTTGAATGATATTTTAGCATTTAATAAAATCAAGGGTTATAAAATTTTAAAATCATAGATAGATTAACCTACCTTTTATCTTGTTAACATAAAACACAATAATAATAATGAGATTTTCTAATGAATAATTTATATATTGGTGATAAATGAATCAAAACTAGATTAATTATCCCAACCAAATGAGTTGAAATTTGTCACTAAAATGTTTGTCTAACAAATAAAATTTTGGAAATATAGAGAGATCATAGACAATGAACATGAGAATAACTATTATTAGAGAGGAATCAAATAATGTATTTGAAGAATTGATATATCTATGAATGGGTTTTGGGGATCCAAAATCCATATTTGAGACACTTCACATTTACTTATATTTACATATGATGAGTTCGGGTAAATCAGGTGGTTATACTGTCATTCTATAATTTTTAATTTAGTTTTCAAAATAAAAAATGTACATGCGCACAGTTATCCGGATATGGCCACATGGTTTGTCAAACCATTCTACCTAATTATGCACCCATAGGATGGGGAACATGATTTCTACTATGTGGTTTCATGGTTTTATAAATTATTATACAACCATGAAAACCACCATTTTTTTTGTTTTTCAAGGATTCTACTCAATGGGGGTACAATTTAGGAAAATTTTGAACTAAATGTTCCCAATGAAAAAACATTGAAATTATTCAAAAGTTCCCCTAAAGAACCCATATACAAGACCCAAAAAAATGAACATAAAAAGGAAGGTCGAGGAGTAAATGAAAATAGTTATATAAAATTACAACATCCCCACTACAAATACATTATTTCACAAAAAATATTGTCAAGGTGTCTCAAATTCAAAAACGGTGAGTCCATTGCTCTCTAATCATTTCCTCTCTCTCCCAAGAGTCACAAGTATCATAATCGTGCTTTCATAGTTCTATATCTAAAGGTATAATCCTCCAAACAAATACCTCGGTTTTAGAATCAACTATAATGAATAAATACATTATCATAGATAAATGAAACTCATTGTCAAGATCATACCCGATCAACAAATGTGACAGACCAGCAAGATACTTTTTTAGCTTTTATATATGGAACATGTTATGTATTGAATTAAACTCTGATATAAGTGCTAATTGGTAGTCTATATTCCCCACCAACTCAAAAAATTAAGATGGTACAATGTAAGGATAAATCCTCCCTTGCCCCCCAAGGTATCGATGACACAGACATGGTGAAATGATTAAGAACACAAGGTCACCAACTTCAAAATCAAAAGTTCTTTGATGAAAATCAACATAAAAATTATACCAGCATTGTTCTAATAACATTACCTAATTAATTAACAAAATAATTGTTTTCTTCTTTTAAACTTGGCTCGGCCCAACCAAGGAACTTTCACTGGACTCTGAACACAACAATAGAGTTATAAATGGGAAAACATACAAGGCCTCAAAGGATCCATTCTGATTGAGAAATGATAACTTTTTCATATGAAAAACATACCTTCCACAAATTTTAATCTGAAGTTAAACAAATATCAAGAACAAAATAATGAATAATATCTTCATGAATCTATATATCTCTCCCCTTCTAGATATCTGTCTGTAGATGGTTGTCATACTCAAATGATCCAATGATCTCATCGCCTCTAAAGGGACACTCCAAAATAATCTAGTAAAATAGGGTTCTCTATCAGAGACTATAGAAGATTTATTTGTATTCAAACAAAAAATCTATTTCTCAAAGAGATTTCCAAACCCCTGGACGTTTTTCATGTCATGATTAGGTATAAACTGAGACAATTTGGTCATTCAAACAATCCCCACACAAATCATATTTTTACATCCCTACATACATGGGATACAAAAAAAATATTACATAGATATCTCTTCCCACATTCATGTCATCATAAAAGTGGATGAGGAAAAATTGGAGAACTCTAGGGCTCATCTTTGACCTATTGGGAAGTATAACAATGAGATACAAAATCAATACCTATTTTTCTCATATCTATACACAATAATAATTACCATATGAGATATAAAATAATTGATGTTTATCGGTGAACATCCCACTGAGAATTATGGGAATAATCCCACACACATTTCATTTCCTCTAAAACCAAAACAAAATGACAATGAGAATATACAATACGCTCCATGCAGAACAAACACTAATCAACGGTCTTCTCACTATATTGAGAGTCTCAAATGATATTGAACTCATCATCAATATTTTGTTCCTCAAAAATCACATAATGAAGACTGGAGGGAGACTGTATATTTTACCAGGAAACCTCATCCCCTGTTTCGCTAGCTCTTTTATGCAACTATTAAAAACATCCATCAACTTCCACTCATTAGATGAATCTTTCACATACTGGGTCAGAATTTTCATGGTTAAATAATATAAAATTATATTCTCATTTTCTAGGGTATATGAAATATCAATATAAAAAAGCTTTAGGTACTCCACTTCAATCTTTGAGAAAATAAAAAATTTTAGAGAATATAATACTCAAGATGTTGTGGTAAGTATAAATGGTAAGCCATTTCTGAAATGGTAATGTAGAAAACTATTAATTACCCACATCACAATACGATGTTCATGGTCATGGGTTAGATAATTGTTCTTAAGTGGCTTAATATTTTAGGTTCCATAATAAATGTCATGATCACCTTGCAGAGGAACACATCGAAAATAAGAACCTGAAGCATCATAAAGGACCACATATCCTTTCCCAGATTATAGTCGAGTTAGTATTGGCATAATATTAAAATGGAATTTCATATTAAAAAAAGAAATCTGAATGTTATTATCCCAATAGAACATCACTCACTTTAGAGTAAGAGTATTAATCAAAGAATCCTACTTTGAGAAATACAATACAAATCGACGATAATATTCCACAAAACCTTTATACTAGGAATCTCTAAAACATTATCCAGTTGTTCTCACATCATAACAGCTTTCACCTTCTCATGATCAAATAATATAAAATGTTTTTAAATCATATGTACCAATAACTTCACTCCTTGAATCTATAAATCAAATTTTGAAAACATTTCATAACATTGATAATTTATCAATAGTTACAGAACAACTCTCTATTGACACAAATGATCCTCCTAATACATATTGTAAAAAAGGATGAAATCTATTAAAACCACCATGAAAGTACCAAAATAATCATGGATGATATTTTTCATTAAACTCAAGAAGATTTAATGAGAATTCTATAGACCAAATGTTAGGATATGGTATCCATAATGGTTATACCTTTCTAGGAAGGTGGTTTCATAAATTTCAAAATGATTTATTCTCAATTATTCATTACCAAATTACAGATCAAACTTTAGGAACCCCGTCACATGTTTCAACTAGTCATTCAAATCATCAATCTATTGCATCAAATACTGGTTATTTACCATAACATTGCTATGTTTTGGGTAATAAAAAATCATGTTTTCCATCATCATTTTTGGTAAAGATAATAGGCTCCACCCAAGGTGACACACTTGGTGATATAAATCCTTTTCCTAAAATAACATCCTATTGAGACATCAATTCTCTCATATATACTGATTCCATGTGATAATTGGGAACATATAATTGTAGTGTAGTAGTAATTAAGTCAATAGAAAAACATGCATAACTTACATGTGGGAAATGAGGGAATTCAAAGCGGGAAACTTTAGGGAACCCAATGTCTACTTGAGAGATATCAACACTCATGTAATCTTGCAATAGATGAAAAGAAAAAACAGAAATTAATTTCACTAACTCCTCATAAGAGGGTCCATATCCACTCGAACTAGGGTCCCAATCCACTTAAAAAACACTACACACTCTATGAGGCACAATAAATAAGTCACATTGAGGATATAACTCTTTTTGAGCTTTATTAGTAATGAGACAAAACATCATGAAAATGACATCTAGTGGTTTCATTCCATGTCTAGAAAATCCTACATAATATAAAAATATGACAATTCAGAAGCACATGTTAGACAAAAGAGACCCTTATCTCGTTTTGTTCTAAATGGTGTAGTAATATACAACACATAAGATAGAAGATCCATAAAAATATTTAACTGAATCACAACATGAGTTGATATAATTGAGTGATATGAACCAATATCAAATAAATTGGTCACTAAAATTGATGTCACATTATTGAAATGTTCCATGTCTGTGGACCCATATCATCTTCTTCTAGAGACCATTCTACTATGTAAAGAAGCTTCATTTCATATTCCTATGTCTATAACACCTTATATCATGGAGAATTTTATTTCACCATAATAAATTATTGTGATATTGATAATGTACCACTATGTGGAGTAGAATAGACATGAATGATCTTCTATAATTGACATGAGCATCTACATGAACAACATGTCATGGGTTCGTCAGTGAAAACGCTTTTTGATTTCCCATGATTGCAACACTAGTAGAAAATCATAGGGCCTCTTCCAAAAACATCAGGAGTAATATAAGAACCATGATATTGATATCCACCATTAGACTCATCGAGATTATATTTCCATTTAAGGAACATATATTTCATCCACTGGGAGAGGATGTGACTCCTGTTAACCAGGACATTCCATATAGGTCTTGCTCAACCATTAACTCTTTATCCTATACATCAACATAAGAAGTGATATCAGATAAGAAAAATTTGAAATTATATATGATCTATGTTTCATCATGAAACATTTAGTATTAAAATTCTATACTAAAACATATCTCAAGAGAAAATAGTATAAGATCAACAATGAATATTTCATACTCAGACATGGTCCTGTTAACCTGCTCATGTTTGAAAAAATTAATTAACTTATAAAACACCATACACTATTTATAGAAATATATTTTGAAATGAAAATTTAGTTCATTTTTATGATCATAGATGGTTATTCACTATTATTATTATTACTATCCAATTCTTTCAAGTTCCCTCTAGAATGAATGTTCCACATTACACGTTTTTGGAAGTAGATGACTCCATGTACACAAACAAAATCCCAATCCATCTATAATAGTCTCCATAATTTTGATTGTTATTTGAGCCTTGAAATGCATGTGTATTATTGAGAAGGAACTCCTAAGAATGATTTGGAAACATATCCCTCAGATGTTCTGTAGAAAAATCAGGAATAGAAATAGGTAAATTTTCCATTCTGATATATGGGTTAGAACTCATGATAACCATAACCGAATTATAGCCATTTGAAGATTTTATCATTGTGTTTCCTCAATATTATTCTTCTTTGATCCTATCCACATTTTGACTGAAATTCATGATGCTGTAAAAATATTTAAATAACGTCGAAGACATCCAATATTACTCAGATTAACAATCAAACATGACCAATAGGAAAAATTAATGTCATCATATTGATAAACATGATTTTTAATTTCAACATATCAAAATCAAATTCCATGGAAAGACAAGAAATATTCTTAATTACGTATTTCCCATACCACCCATAATTACTAAATTATCATTAAAATGATAGTTGGATAGATAATCAATCGTAAAAACTGGAAATTCCAGACCAGATCTTACCAAACAACACTAACATAATTGAACTATGGTTATCCGAAACTTATGATACCACTCTTTCATAAACTATCATGTTACCCTAGTACCCTAATACATGAGATAATCATGGAATGTCTAGAAGGGTTTTCTTTATCCCCATGGTAAATAGAGCATACCCTTGCATCATACAATGTGAAATTGGGAAAAATATTACAACAAAACAACAGAGTAATAAAAAAATTCTTTATGCTCAAAGAAAAAATCAAATTGAGAAAATACCAAAATTCCAAAAAATATACACAAAAACCCAGATAGTAAAACCACTATTTACTGGAAATAAAAAATATAAAATAATCCATGTCCCAATAGATAAAACACTCTAAGACAAAAGTAATTACATCAACTAGAACCTCTAATTGTCAATTACACCATACTATCTCCAATAAGCATGAAACCTAAAACTCTTGATGTAAAAGGTAGGGGTGAGATAAAAGCCCAGTATGGTCTCACAAAGTGTTCTATAATAGGATTACATAATAAATAAACCCAATAATTTCTTCAATTTCAAATAAAATGTTACTTCAATAAAATAAGATATTTAAAACAAAACATTATTTTCATTTTAATTAAAGGAAAATTTTCAATCATTGGTTTATTAAAAATATTACAAGAATTAGTTCAAATTAATTACTATGCATGAGTAAATAAGTTTCACAATCATTGGAATATATACTACATTATACATAATAAGAAACATGGTCATATTCCAAATGGTGTGATAGTTCTGAGCAATGGGATTCTAAGTCATCTCATATCGGCGATAAAGATAATGTGCACACACAACCCATATAAAATAGAAAAATTAGAATCATCAATATCCAACTAGGGATAAGATCTCCCAATTTAGGTTTTTTTTATTTGTAAAGCCAAGTTATTTTCTTGGGAATTCCTATCCTAGAGTGTTTTTCCCACATAACCCACTAATTATGCAATCTCACATGTTCTCAATCAGTCAATCAAAAATTAGAAAATTATTTTTTAAAATGTTTAAAATATTATTTCCCCATCTTTAGTTTCAATATGCCAATTAAATTTTAAATCCCAAAACATGGTGTTTTAATCACTTCATAATTTTTTAGAGTTAAAAAAATTATATAATTATATCAAATCAATTTATGCCATTTTTTCTCAAAATCAATTTCACAAATTAGTTTCAGAAATTATATCAAATCCAAATTACACCATAATATCCAATTCTATTACAATTAGAGCTTTTCCCAAAAAAATAACAAATAAAATAAAATTAAAATTTTCATAATATTTTTTTCATGATTTATTTGAAATAAATTTCAACAATCACGAAATTCAACGGATATAAATTTCAAAAATATTATATGGAAGCACATAATTTTGTCATGTTTACAAAGAACATAACACCAATAATGTTATTTTTAGATGAATAACATAGAAAAAAGAAGTCATGGTATAATTACTAGATTCATTCACAGAATATAAGGATTATAGAATCATTAATAACACTATGGTCTAACAAACTATGTGGAGGAAATATAGAGAGAGTATGAGAGAATAAACCATAGATGAAATCTTACCAAAATGGAGTTGGATGATGTTATTTAAGATTGTATCAACATAAAAATGATTTTTAAGGGGACAAAATTGGTCCATTAGATCCCTCTAAATCATAAAAACAAATATATAGATATTTAGGGTCAATATAGTGGTTATACGGGGGTTTGGGAATATTTAATTTATTTTTCAGAAATGAATTTGTCTTTGTGTATTGTTAATTGGGAAGGGATACCGAGTTTTTCAAACCATGAAACCTAATCCTGATCCACTATAATGTGTTGAAAAATCCTTACATAGTGGATAAATGGTTTTCCAAACTATGTGATAAACATTCAAACCCCCATAGTTTGGGTTTTCAGGATTTCAACTAGTTGTGTGTATAGTTATGGAAAACTATGTTTCAATAATCCTAATCCTAAAAACATACAAAAATTCTAATATTTCTATATAATCACCAATAAAAAATACCCTACCAAATACCAATCAAAAGGAGGGACTAAAAGTACCTAAAAATAGTAATAGGATTTTTCAAATGATTTTGTGAAATCCAAATAATAAAGAAGTAAAGAACATACGAATTTATTATTTAGTTTACATGTAATTTTTTGGTCCCATAGAACATATATGAATATTAGTACATAGTTATATTATCTTTTTTATTAATAAACAAATATATCTACTAAGTATAATTTTTATGTAGTCTTTCAAAAAAAGGGTGTAGTTCGTTGAAATATACAACTGTAATGCTCCAAATGAAAACTAATGATGGAATAAAATTTAATGAAAGAATAATAATATAGAGTACTTATCTATTTAAATCGAGAAGTAATTTCAAATAATATAAATTATGTGGGTATTTTCATTATAAATAACCAAATAGGATAGTTATTTTTTCCTGATGAAACATTATAGTGAAAAACGTTGTAAATATACTACTCTATAAGAGTTATGGCTCAAGGAAATATTAGAAATCAGTAGAGTAAGAGGATGTGTAAACTCAAAAAATGTACTTATTGAATTATTTTGAGAATATGATTCCATAAAAGGTGTTACATGGATTAATTCTATCTTTGACACACATTAATTGTATTTTTAGTAAATACTATACTTGAAATAAAGAAGGAACAGATAGAAAATATTCTGATACAATTGATGAAGGTGTATATTTTGGTTATTGGGACAAGTGTAAATCATCCTAATTATTTAAAAATATGGTTATTTAAAACATTAAAAATAAAATATTCATATTCATTGAATTAATATATTGAAAAAATTATTTTCTGAAATTCAATGTAAATTAATAATGAAGATACAACATTAGATTTTTCTCTAATTAATAAATATTTCATAAAAATAATTATTCCACAATACATGTTATTTGGTTTAATTATAAATTTAATACAAAAAAACTAGATAATAACCACCATTAGAATATATAAAATTATTCCAATAAAATTTCTAACAATATATGTTAACACAATAATCATAATCATCGGATGATATTACTACATTAAGAAGAAATAAATTAAATGTTTCATTAAAATTACAAAAAAAATGTAATATATGTAATAATATATAAAAACTAGAGAATAATATTTACTACTTTATAATATAGAATATATATTTTTATATGAGGTTATATGACTTTCAGTAGACTAAGTTAACTCTTTTATCAGTAGTAGTGAAATATAACCACAATATTAGAAATAAGACCTTTAAGTGTAACATACATGTAGCTAATGAAGTACATAAAATAATTTAGAAATAGAATAGTAATTAAAAAAGTATTTTATATATTGACTGGGGAATAATAATATATATATTCACATACCATATAACAGTAGAAAAACATTAAAATTTATGTATGAATTTTTTCTAAAGATTTGAAAAAAAAATAAGTTAATGCAATAATAAAATTTATCATAGGAAGAAAATTATTTTCAACAAATGAATTCACTTTTAAATACTATTTTTTAATGACAAGTTTTATGGGTTGGAAATTCCTAAGAAAATTTAATCATTTCCATTGATGGATGGATTGTTTTTGGATCTGGGGATTATTTTAGTATTCTAATGGATTGGATGATACTAAAAGTTTGTTTAAACAAAGGGTATGTCCTAAGATATTTCTGGTGGTCTAAGAGTGAGAATAGTATGAATAATAAGGGTTCATTATAGGTTTTGATAATTACATGAAGGATTCATGTACTGACACATTGTGTCACACCACGAATTACCAAGGCCCAACCCCCGAGAGGTCTTATCCCAAATTTTCAAGAATTCAAACCATATTCGACATTATGATACACTTCTATGAAGTTTTATGGGTGTTACAATATATTTGGATCAATCAATGATCCCACCCAATTTCATTACACTAAATTTGTTTACTCTGATTTAGATTGAAATAAAGGGGTTAGGCTATTGAGAGCTCCTTTAATATCTCTTCCTCACCGAATAAAAATTTTATTTTTCGCAATTGATTCGTATTTGTATGTATCAGACCTTATGATCCCTTCATGTTATTAATAATCTATGAATAATTATTCATCAATTTATTTTTGGTCTTTTATGATTATATATGTAGATAAAAATTCCATGATATCTTGGTGTAATGTTATGGGAATTATTGCGCTTTTCATCGGCATGAAAAAAGGATTTATTGAGATGATGGAAAAATTTAAGGGATGTGAATTTCATTTATGGTAGTAATTTTTCTATATCCATATATAGTTTATATTACAATATTGTTTTACCTACCATTTTATTTTCGGATTATATTGGGTATTTTTTATGACATAGATTTGGAAATATGGTCGGATGAGACAAAATTATATAGGATGACATTGAAGCTAATGTACATTTCTTGATTGGTTTATTCTTTAGTATATAATTTTATTATATAAAATTAAAAATTTAATTTTTTTTCTGATAGTTCCTATATAAGGGTGATTATTGTAAGGGTGATTCAAACCCTCAATATATTGGTTTTCATGGTTTTGGATTAGTGGATATACTCTTTGAGTCATTCAAGAAGTATTAATTTATCCATTGGTAGTATTTTTCTTATAATCATTGAATGAATTATAATTTATTAATCATTAATTATGTTTAGATTATTGGGGATGATTTAGAAACTTATTTTTATTGATTTATATTGATTGTACTTAGATGGGCATTGACAAAGATGGTGGAATTTTTATAGATAGGAGTGACTCTATATATAGTTAATTGTCAAATGTACTATACAATATGGTATTATACATGGTTTATTATCTTGTGATACGAGGTTCAACGCATTGTGAGAATGAACCTTAATTAGTAAAATTGTTATGAACTATAAAAAATTATAATTAATTTAATTATTTATAAGACAAAATAAAGTAATGTATCTATTCCTAGTGATACCATACAATGGGCCAAAGACCATGATAGAGCCTTAGGCACTAGCTTGATAACAGAAAATCATTATCATGGAATTGATCAAAAATTATTACCTTAGATTACATAGACACCACATGGATGTTTAATTGTTCAATTAGAAACTATTCATTTGTTTAATCGTATGTGCTGTGTGTGTAGCATGTTAGACCACTTCATGATATTGTGGTATGTTCTTATATTCCTTGGGAGTATTAATTGATACTAGTCACATGTGTATATATGTGTATCAGGTGAGACCAATGACTATGTCTGATCACTTGTGTGTGTGTGGCGTGTGAGACCCATGTTTGATGGTGATGACATGTGTGTACTTATCTATGACCACTAATACTATTATTTTATATGTTATGTTGTGTATATATGTGTTATTTCTTTTATTATTGATGTTTTTACTTTTGTGGGTTTCCTTATTGAATCAACTAACTATTGTACAGTAATTGATAAATTATACCATAGAATGGGAGAATTCTAAACATGAGGTGATGATGAAATATTGAGACATATGGTAGGGTCATGATGGTTATGTGGCCAGGATGAGGATAGTTATGTGAAATAATTGTTATGTGGCCTAACCATGACACATTTCTCAAATACGACGTCCTAACATGAGGTATTGTTAGAATATAATGGTTTTGTTTCATGATATTTTATTTAGATTAGGCTTAAGAACCTTGGGGCCCTACCCAAGATTTATTGTAATTGATTCTACCCATGGATACATGGGTGGCCATATGGTCGACCCATGATCACAACTTCTGTTATGACCATTTTTTCGATTTGGAACCGAAGTAGTTATATCCGAGGTTTGTGGTAGATTGATTAGTGAATGATCACTATTTATATGGTTTATTATTCCTTTATTCTACATTGGTGGGTTTTTATGCTTTCAAATTTTATGTTTTTCTTATATACTTATCATACAAATCATTTCACATGCACGTACAATTTATTTTGTCAGTTAGTTATTCTATCATGTTTCTATATCCCTACTAAGATATATTGAAACAGATAATAAGATTCCATAGATCATTGGTCCCCAATAATATGTCACTTTTTGTAGGTATATCTTGGGGTAAGACACTGATTTTATCATTGATATAATGAGATTTCTAGGAATCTAGGGACCTGAAGGTAGTCAGGCTTACAGTAAGAGTTATATATTTTCTTTTACATTCTTTATTTAATATTTTGATATGTGATCAGATCGATGGATGATCTATTTCCATGAATTCATTAATTAATATGTGAGTATGTTGTTTCATCATTTTTAGATATAATGTATAGTTATTAGTTTCTTAATACATTAATTTTGTATGTTTACATGTTTGTTTGTTTATTATTTAGTGTGAACACTGATGGAGGGTACAATATCCTAAGAATATATCTTAAATACTCACTTCTAGTTGGTATTCTATACCATATGGAGAGTTGTGGATGAGTTGGTGTGAAACTTCATCTATGAACAGGTGATTAGGGTCAGGGTGTAATAAAATTATATAAAAAGAGATGGCCTTTTTTGATTATTTGGTTTTTGTTTTGTAAGAAACATATGAATTTGTTAAATAATGTAACAAAACAATATTTGGTGTCTCATTAACAACATTATCAATCTATTTCCTATTTACCATGGTTTTGGATTGATATTATTGGGTTTTTTTGGTAAAATTATTTCACCTCATGTGACTCACTTAGATGTTGAGGTTTTTATTTTGCTTATTGATTCAAATCATGGTAAAATCAAAAGGTTTAATCACATGAATAATTTTTGGAATTTATAATTCACATAACATATATACTACATGTATGTGATAGTACTAATAATGAAGTATTCATCTTAGCTAAATCAATATGCATTTCTTCTTCTAATAGAATGCCATGGTGGACTACGGTATGGTGATCATATGTGTCGATGATGATGATGATGATGAAAATGAAATCCCTCCATGCATAGGCTGCTCATTTGACCTTCTTAGGTCACTATGAGGTGTTAATTTCTTCAATGAGTCTTATGAGTGTTTCTGTTAGATGGGACCGATGAATTTAGGTTCCATTTATAGCCTATGAGGAGTTTCCCACATAGCTCCCAGTGTAATTTTTTTAAATAATAATGTGTTTATAGTCCATTGATGTGAATGATATAAGGTTGAATCCATCATGGAATATATGTGTAGATATTTAAATAATTTTTTCATGAGTTTTTACCCTTATAAATACAATTATATCATAAGATATGTGACTCTTGTTACTAATGAGATTATTATTCATGCTACTTGATGGGGACCTGATTGAAGTTGTTTCATTTGAGATGGATAGATCATGTTTATAATCCCTCAGAGGGAGTTTTCATTGATAAATGTTCCTTGATTATATGATTAACCTTATAAAGATATGGGAATGCATTTTTTGTGTTTCCTTTTTTTACATGGTGAATTGAATTCCCTGAGTTTTAGAACCCATTAAATAGGGATTGTGTCACGAACCGAATATGGTCTCTTTCAATACTGGCCCCAAACCTGGTTCATGACAAGACACAAAGGGTGTTCCCAATTACCTTGGTTAGGAAAAAGTACCCAGATATCATAAAATGATAATTGGGAATGAGTTTTATAATGACCCATACTTTACATACATTGTTAATACTTCTAAATTGAAGCACACTTATTACAACATATGACAAAACCACAAAGGACCGTATAGGTATAGTGTCTTTAGAAACTGGGAAACATAAACAACTGGTTCATAAATCTTCTACAGTGTCTCCCATTTATTTCATCATATCTAGGGTCCCTTTTAGCATATTCTACTTAATATCCATCTTCCTGACCTGGGGAAAAGAAAACATAAAAGGGTGAGCTCAAATGCTCAGCAAGGGCAAATAAAGGAAATAAAAATCATATCATATCTTTTTGAAAATCAAAACCTGCAAAAGAGATCATAATATCATATCATGGAATAAATCATAGAAGTGAAAATGAGATCCCCATAATCATAACATAAAACATGAAACTTTGTGGCATGCACACATAATCATGGAAAATCATTTCTTGTTAGTCATGACTCAATGCCAAGACTATCTTAGTGGACAACGTCCCTTTCTGAACCGAGTTCACTCCTCGTTTCAGTCCTGTATCACTGAATCGAAATAACCTTCCGTTCCAGCCATGTCTATCTCATGAGATATATAATCATTACCCAATGCATTGGAGGGAGATATAGGTCCCACCCATCTTATAATGAATCCTTTCTTATGTGTGCCATATAATCATAAACCATACATCATAACATAACCCATGTAATAAAAATGGGATTCTTAAACAACATGACATCATAAAACAATTCATATAAGATAAAGGAATTCATAAAAATGTTTCCATCACAATATAATCAAATTCATGTAATAATAGGGATAAAAACAGAACCCTTTTATTATCTTAGATGGAAATTAATTTTGATAAAATACTTGAACTCCATTCTTGAGGAAAATATCATTTCTACTTCAAAAACATTTTTCCTTTCATAACATGTCATACGACTTTAAAATAAAAGAAGTTGATTAAAAATAAACTTGGAAACTTGTAAAGGAAGCTTCTTGGAAATAATGTTTTAAAAATCCATTCATGCCGTATAAGTTAAAAAAACATTCTCCGTACTTTTGTCGGAAAAGTCAAAAAGTACCTCGTACGAAAAACGACAAAAGATTCCTTTCATTTCTTTTACTAAAAACTCACCGAAGGGTAAAAATGGGTTTAAACAATTTTAGGTGGATGGAAATAATATTACATATTTATGAAACATGGATGTGGATGATAAAATACACCCCAGTAAATACTTACGAATAAACAATCTCGGATAAAAATGAGATGGTGATATTTCCCTTACCTTAGGTCCGATTTGCTTTGTATGTGTCCGAAGCTCCTGTATAATGGATTAAATAATGTTATTGACTTATTCCAGAATCATACATATTGATATGATATCATATATGGTCATATTATTAGCTTCTTGTTAGTAATATTTCATTGTTACTTGTTACTCGGGTCTTTATAACTTTTTGTTCTTATGCGTGTTTTGTCGAATAAATTCTTATTCTTATCTTTAGGTTATAGATAATACATTTCCATAATGGTATTAGTGTAGTATATACCATATTCATTCATTCAATTCATTTATATAATCATTATGAAATGAAGATCATGTAGAACGAGTCGCATCACATCGTGGAGACGGTATTCCGTACGTACGCACGAGTGATGATATCGTTCCTATGATCGTGGAATTGTATTGGAGTATATATATATTATTTCAGTATCAATATTAATTCATAATAATCATATATAGTTACTCATTACACCATTATACCCATCCTTGTAAGGTGATGGTGGAAAATAGATTACACCACGGCGTGGAGACGGTATTCCGTACGTACACACGCGCGGTGATTTCATTTTTCTGTAGGATGGATAGAAGGTGAATTAGGGTTGTTTCATATTTATAATAACATATCAGTATGTAAGTAATACTGATGTTATTACTTTATCATGAAACAACTAAAGAAGAAGAAGTTTAAGAAGAAAGAAATTGAAAAGATCGGTAATGGATATTACCTCTTCTTTAGAACGCCTCTTTGAATCCTCCACTTAAGGAACTAAGATTGGTCTTTGGAGAAGACCAGGACCTCTAGGATTATTCTAGGGAAGTGGAGAGGAGAACATGGCAGGGGTTGGACGAGCTTGAGTGCTCAAATTGGTGTGAGGAGGAGGGGGAGGAGGTGCCCTTTTATAAGGGAGGAGAGGGGCACCTTAGGAATATCTCAAAATATTATTTTATATTAAAGTCAAAATCGGTTTATAATGGTTCCAAAGGGTCTTATTTCGAAGCTAAAGTGGGGATGGGTCGAAATCCTATCAACCAATAGGATTTAAACAAGTTTAGGGTATTATTTTAACCTTATCAATTAGATTTAACTCTAAGTTAAATAATTTAACTTTTACCATGTCTTTTTGTTTTCTTTCACTATATGGTTAATACACTTACTATAACATGCCAAACGAACCCCAAATTGTTTATTATTAATATATATATCCTTATCTAAGTCATTTGGCCGAACCTTAGATTTTTAGGAATAAAATAACAATTAATAATATAATATTTGATTTAAAAACTATTTTGTGTCAATTTTGACACTATTTGATATATGATTTTTGTGAAAGTCATAACAGAATTATATGTTCGAAAAAAGTTGATTAAATCAACACTAATATATCATAGTAACCTAGAAAATTAGTGGAATTCAGAAAAAGTCTTAAATTACATTTATTTTGGTATTTATATTATCAATTATGTCAATATTTCATTAATAAGATAATTAATGCATCATCTTTGTGTCATAAATAAATTAAATTATTTGAGGTCTAAAATTTACAAATAAAATACCATAATTTAGGAAATCTTTTTATCTTTCTAATGAATATTTATAGTCGATTTTATCTTATGTATAACCCCATATTAAAAATTATTTACTTATTAAACATGGATTTTAACTATTTTAACCCTTCTTTAAATAAATTAATAATAAATGTCCTAATCTAATCCATGTGGGCCTAAATGGTCATATTTTATTCCTAATATTGTTTTTGGTCGAATTACACTTGTCCAATAGAATTAGGACATGTGTTAGGGTAATATTAATATCATATTTACCCTTAGTTACCCTATTTACTATTAACCGCGGTAAAAAAGTAAAAAGTTACTATTCACCAAAAAATTATTTTTATCTCATTGAACCACATTTTACTTACTGATATCAACCGTGTCTGTCGGATTTTTGAAATTCCATTCACAGAAGCGGTAAAATTAAGTTTTATGCAAAATTCAGTTTTTAACCTACCACTTAGTGGTTTCACTATTCATCAAAAATTGAAAGTTTTTAGAAAAATACCAAAATTTCACCCTAGGCTAATTTTGATATTCTGAGTCCAAAAATGAAGTCCATTTTGAAAAAAAAATTTATAAAATTTCAAAAAGTGTTTATTACTATTCATAACGGCTAGTTTTAATAGCATATTGTTGTTTAGTGAAACTCGGTATTGCGTACGACGCAAGCTATCGAGGAAGGTCGCGATTGCGTGTAAAGCAAGCCAAGAAAGTGTTGTGTAAAAAAAAGATTCCTTTGATGATTTATATAACATAAAAGTCTCGGGTGTTACATTCTACCCACCTTAAAAAGAATTTCTCCCTCGAAATTCGTCACTTTGCAACAAACAGATGAGGATACTTCTCCCTCATCATATCCTCAAGCTCCCATGTAGCTTCTTCAAGTTGGTGGTTTCTCCATAAAACTTTCACCAAGCGAGTGGTCTTGTTTCGTAGGACTTTTTCGCTACGATCCAGAATCTCTATCGGCTGTTCATCATAAGAAAGATCTTGCTCCAGCGGTACAACTTCTGAGCTGAGTACATGTGAAGGATATGGTATGTACTTTCTCAGGAGAGATACATGGAACACATCGTGAACTTGAGAGAGATTCGGTGGAAGCGCCAATCGGTAAGCTACCTTCCCAACACGATCCAGTATTTCAAAAGGACCGATATATCTAGGGCTCAACTTCCCCTTCTTTCCAAATCTCATAACCCTCTTCCAGGGAGATATTCGTAAGAACACTTTATCACCCACTTCAAACTCTAGGTCTTTTCTTCGGTTGTCGGCATAACTTTTCTATCGACTCTGAGCTGCTCTTATGTGTTGTTGAATAGATCTGACCTTTTCTGCCATTTCATCAACGAGATCAGGTCCTAATAGCTTTCTTTCCCCAACTTCATCCCAGCAAGTTGGAGTCATGCATTTCTTTCCATAGAGAGCTTCATAAGGAGCCATCTGAATACTGGAGTGAAAGCTATTATTATAAGAAAATTACACCAAAGGTAGGTGTTGATCCCAACCTCCTTTGAAATCCATAGAGCAAGCTCTCAACATATCTTCTTGGGTTTGAATTGTTCTTTCAGACTGACCGTCTGTCTGGGGATGATAAGCAGTGCTGAAACTCAACTCTGTATCCAGAGTATGATAAAGACTTCGCCAGAACTTCGAGGTAAATCTCGGATCCCGATCAGATATAATAGAATGTGGTACTCCATGCAATCTTACCACTTCCTTTTCATATATCCTGGCAAGCTGATCTAGAGAGAAATCCTCTCTAATAGGAATGAAGTGTGCAGACTTTGTAAGACGATCAACTATGACCCAGATAGCATTATTTCCTTTGGATGTTTTAGGAAGTCCTGTGACAAAGTCCATAGTGATGTTTTCCCATTTCCATTCGGGTATGGGTAATGGTTGTAACATCCCCTTAGACTTCTGTCTCTCAGCATTAACTTGTTGACAAACCAAGCATCGAGAGACATATTCAGCAACATCTCTTTTCATGCCATCCCACCAGAAGTACTCTTTCAGGTCCCTATACATCTTTGTGCTTCCAGGATGAATAGAGAATGATGAACTATGAGCCTCATCCAGCAGCTCATTCTTTAATTCGGGGATGGGAGGAACGCAAACCCGATTCCTGAACTTTATTATCCCATCACAATCAAGGTTGAATTCAGGAACATTTCTCACCTTCTTTTGTAACTCGACATCTTCTTTCTGTGCCTCTTTAATCTTCACATGTATAGATGGTTGAACATTCATTTGAGAAAGATACGATTTTTCCCCTTCCATTATAATTACAAGATCTATCCTTTGTAAATCCATAAATATTGGATCTTTTGTGATCCTCATCATGGATAAACTAGCATGGTCTTGTCGACTTAATGCATCTGCCACCTTGTTTTCTTTCCCAGGGTGGTAATGTATTGCGCAGTCATAATCCTTAATCAGCTCCAACCATATTCTTTGATGCATATTCAACTCCTTTTGTGTGAAAATATACTTTAAACATTTATGATCAGTATAAATATCACACCTTTCACCATAAAGGTAATGCCTCCAAATCTTTAATGCAAAGATTACCGCAGCCAACTCCAAATTAGGTGTTGGGAAATTTTGCTCCTGGATTTTCAACTGTCGTGAGGCATAAGCTATCACCATATCATTTTGCATAAGAACACACCCCAATCCCTTCTTGGATGCATCACTGTAGATCACAAACCTTTCTCCACTATAAGGCAGTGTGAGCACAGGTGCACTGGATAACCTTCTTTTCAATTCCTTGAAATTCTCTTCACATTCCTCTGTCCAGACAAACTTAACTCCTTTCCGAGTCAACTTGGTGATTAGATTAGATAATCGTGAAAAATCTTTTACAAAACGTCGATAATATCCAGCCAAACCAAGAAAACTTCGGATCTCAGTTACTGTTGTTGGCCTCGACCATCTTTCGATAACCTCTGTTTTTGCTGGATCCACAGATATCCCCTCTTTTGAGATTATGTGACCCAAAAATGAAACTTTTTGAAGCCAAAATTCACACTTGGTAAATTTGGCATAAAGCTTATCCTTTCTCAGGGTCTTCAATATAATTCTCAAGTGATCTTCATGATCTTCCTTGCTCTTTGAATAGACAAGAATATCGTCTATAAAGACTACCACAAATTGATCAAGATAGTCTCTAAAGACTCTATTCATTAGATCCATGAAGATAGCAGGGGAATTAGTAAGACCAAATGGCATCACTATAAATTCATAGTGTCCATACCTTGTACGGAAAGCCGTCTTTGGTATATCCTCCCTTTTGACCCTTAATTAATGATACCCTGAACGAAGATCAATCTTGGAAAAGTATTGAGCTCCGCGTAGTTGTTCAAATAAGTCATCAATGCGTGGGAGAGGATATTTGTTCTTGATAGTGATCTTGTTAAGTTCTCGATAATCAATGCAGAGTCTCATTGATCCATCTTTCTTCTTAACAAATAGAACAGGTGCTCCCCACGGTGATGCACTAGGGCGTATGAATCCCTTATCAAGATTCTCTTGGAGTTGCTTCTTCAATTCCTGCAACTCAATTGGAGCCATTCTATAAGGTGTCTTTGAAATAGGAAAAGCACCTGGTACGAGTTCTATTGAAAACTCTACTTCACGATTTGGTGGAAGACCCGGTAATTCCTCCGGAAAGACATCATCAAACTCCCGTACAATGGGAATATTCTTAATCGTGAGTTTCTCCCCAACCATTTGAGATAAATAACCTTTATTTAGTGGAATCAAGACCCATAAGATGGAAGGAATTTCCACTGGAAGGTTATGTTCATCCTTGCATTGGTATACGATCGTAGATTGATCTGGAATATGAAATGTGACTTCCCTTCTTTGGCAATTGATATGAGCTCCATGTAGAGAAAGCCAATCCATGCCAAGAATCACATCAAATTCCACTAAAGGAAGGATCACAAGATTTGCAGGAAGCACTTTCCCACAAACTTCGATCGGAGAAGAATTATAAACTTTTGAAGCGACTGTTGTGCCATTAGGTGTTGTCACAGCTAACTCAACATCTAATTGTTGAGGTAATATGGTGATACCCTTAGAAAAGTCTTCAGAAATAAAAGAGTGGGTGGATCCAGAATCAAATAAAACATTTGCTACTTTAGAGTGGATGGTAAGTGTACCTTTCACCACATCGTTATCGTACTCCACATCGCTGATAGAAATTGCATGTGACTTTCCTTTGTCTTTAGCCTTAAGTGTTTGTTGACGTCAACCATCATCATCAACCCTTGGATTTGGGCATTGATTGGCATAATGCCCCATCTCCTTGCACTTGAAACATTGAAGTGTAGTAGGTTCATTCTGTGTATCCCTTCCTTTGTTTGCATCATTAGAAATCTTCTTCCCATTATCACGGCATTCAAATGCCCGATGACCTTCCTTTCCACATTTAAAACATTTACTTGTCCCTTTAAGAAAACTCCCTCCATGTTTCTTTCCACACTTTGAGCATAAGGAAAAGCTCATCTTCTTTTCCGTGTGCTCTTTAGATTTTTCTTTGAATTCCATCTTCCTCTTCTTATCAAACCCATGTGACTGATGGGTTACTCCAATCTCCATCTCGACTTTGAGAGCACATCAAACGATTTCCTCGTAGCTATTGATGTCCCTTATGGCTAACGCCCTTCGAAGACTTGGTTTTAATCCACTATAGAATCGATCGATCTTACTCTCAGGTTGGGTAATAATACCAGAAGCATACCTTCCAAGTCTTGTAAAATTTGCTTCATAGGTACCAACAGATTCATCATCCCTTTGCTTCAGTTCAAGGAACTCTTTCTCCATCTTTGTTCGGAGAATACGAGGGAAGTACTTATTGAAAAATAAGTTCTTGAACTCGTCCCATTCCATAGACTCAATTTCATCCCTTTGCCTCGTATTCTTAATAAGATTCCACCATTGATCAGCATCTCCTTCCAAACGATACACTGCTAGGATGACTTTATCATGTTCAGAACATTGAAGAACCGAAAATATCTTTTCAGTAGTACTAATCCATTGTTCAGAAACTAATGGATCAGTAGACCCGCTGAAAGAAGGTGGACGCTGCCTCATGAAGGATTCAACAGAATGTTACTCCCTCCTTTGCTCGTTTGGAAATCCTGCATGATTCATAGCTTGAGAAAGTTGTGTGAGCATGGCTACAAGATTTTGCATTCCAGCTCCCATATCTTTTGGTTGCTCAGGGGGACAATCATTGCATTGCCCATCGCATTCCGCATTAACACGGTTCCTTCGGGTTCCAGCCATTGACTAAAACCAAGAAGAATAGTGTGAGCAACACTAATTATAATAGGAAACCACATAATTCAAGAATAAAATTTTCATGCTTATGGTCTTATCCTAAGTTATTCAAATCCATTTCTAAAACACTAAGATTGTGTTCTATGCTTAGACTTATCCTTAAGGTTCTTACTAAGGCTTTCACATCCTAGTTTCCAAAGGTTGACTATAACTTTCCTCTGATACCAACTATAACGACCCATACTTTACATACATTGTTAATACTTCGAAATTGAAGCACACTTATTACAACATATGACAAAACCACAAAGGACCGTATAGGTATAGTGTCTTTAGAAACTAGGAAACATAAACAACTGGTTCATAAATCTTCTACAGTGTCTCCCATTTATTTCATCATATCTAGGGTCCCTTTTAGCATATTCTACTTAATATCCATCTTCCTGACCTGGGGAAAAGAAAACATAAAAGGGTGAGCTCAAATGCTCAGCAAGGGAAAATAAAGGAAATAAAAATCATATCATATCATTTTGAAAATCAAAACCTGCAAAAGAGATCATAATATCTTATCATGGAATAAATCATAGAAGTGAAAATGAGATCCCCATAATCATAACATAAAACTTGAAACTTTGTGGCATGCACACATAATCATGAGAAAATAATTTCTTGTTAGTCATGACTCATTGCCAAGACTATCTTAGTGGACAAAGTCCCTTTCTGAACCGAGTTCACTCCTCGTTTCAGTCCTGTATCACTGAACCGAAATAACCTTCCGTTCCAGCCATGTCTATCTCATGAGATATATAATCTTTACCCAATGCATTGGAGAGAGATATAGGTCTCACCCATCTTATAATGAATCCTTTCTTATGTGTGCCACATAATCATAAACCATACATCATAACGTAACCCATGTAATAAAAATGGGATTCTTAAACAACATGACATCATAAAACAATTCATATAAGATAAAGGAATTCATAAAAATGTTTCCATCACAATATAATCAAATCCATGTAATAATAGGGATAAAAACAGAACCCTTTTATTATCTTAGATGGAAAATAATTTTGATAAAATACTTGAACTCCATTCTTGAGGAAAATATCCTTTCTACTTCAAAAACATTTTTCCTTTCATAACATGTCATACGACTTTAAAATAAAAGAAGTTGATTAAAAATAAACTTGAAAACTTGTAAAGGAAGCTTCTTGGAAATAATGTTTTAAAAATCCATTCATGCCGTATAAGTTAAAAAAAATATTCTTCGTACTTTTGTCGGAAAAGTCAAAAAGTACCTCGTACGAAAAACGACAAAAGATTCCTTTCATTTCTTTTACTAAAAACTCACCGAAGGGTAAAAATGGGTTTTATCAATTGTAGGTGGATGGAAATAATATTACATATTTATGAAACATGGATGTGGATGATAAAATACACCCCAGTAAATACTTACGAATAAACAATCTCGGATAAAAATGAGATTGTGATATTTCCCTTACCTTAGGTCCGATTTGCTTTGTACGTGTCCGAAGCTCCTGTATAATGGTTTAAATAATGTTATTGACTTATTCCAGAATCATACATATTGATATGATATCATATATGGTCATATTATTAGCTTCTTGTTAGTAATATTTCATTGTTACTTGTTACTCGGGTCTTTATAACTTTTTGTTCTTATGCGTGTTTTGTCGAATAAATTCTTATTATTATCTTTAGGTTATAGATAATTCATTTCCATAATGGTATTAGTGTATTATATACCATATTCATTCATTCAATTCATTTATATAATCATTATGAAATGAAGATCATGTAGAACGAGTCGCATCACATCATGGAGACGGTATTCCGTACGTACGCACGAGTGATGATATCGTTCCTATGATCGTAGAATTGTATTGGAGTATATATATATTATTTCAGTATCAATATTACTTCATAATAATCATATATAGTTACTCATTACACCATTATACCCATCCTTGTAAGGTGATGGTGGAAAATAGATTACACCACGGCGTGGAGACGGTATTCCGTACGTACGCACGCGCGGTGATTTCATTTTTCCGTAGGATGGATAGAAGGTGAATTAGGGTTGTTTCATATTTATAATGACATATCAGTATGTAAGTAATACTGATGTTATTACTTTATCATGAAACAACTAAAGAAGAAGAAGTTGAAGAAGAAAGAAATTGAAAAGATCGGTAATGGATATTACCTCTTCTTTGGAACGCCTCTTTGAATCCTCCACTTAAGGAACTAAGATTGGTATTTGGAGAAGACCAGGACCTCTAGGATTATTCTAGGGAAGTGGAGAGGAGAAAATGGCAGGGGTTGGCCGAGCTTGAGTGCTCAAATTGGTGTGAGGAGGAGGGGGAGGAGGTGCCCTTTTATAAGGGAGGAGAGGGGCACCTTAGGAATATCTCAAAATATTATTTTATATTAAAGTCAAAATCAGTTTATAATGGTTCCAAAGGGTCTTATTTCGAAGCTAAAGTGGGGATGGGTCGAAATCCTATCAACCAATAGGATTTAGACAAGTTTAGGGTATTATTTTAACCTTATCGATTAGATTTAACTCTAAGACAAATAATTTAACTTTTACCATGTCTTTTTGTTTTCTTTCACTATATGGTTAATACACTTACTATAACATGCCAAACGAACCCCAAATTGTTTATTATTAATATATATATCCTTATCTAAGTCATTTGGCCGAACCTTAGATTTTTAGCAATAAAATAACAATTAATAATATAATATTTGATTTAAAAACTATTTTGTGTCAATTTTGACACTATTTGATATATGATTTTTGTGAAAGTCATAACAGAATTATATGTTCGAGCCAAGTTGATTAAATCAACACTAATATATCATAGTAACCTATAAAATTAGTGTAATTCATAAAAAGACTTAAATTACATTTATTTTGGTATTTATATTATCAATTATGTCAATATTTCATTAATAAGATAATTACTGCATCATCTTTGTGTCATCAATAAATTAAATTATTTGATGTCTAAAAATTACAAATAAAATACCATAATTTAGGAAATCTTTTTAGCTTTCTAATGAATATTTATAGTCGATTTTATCTCATGTATAACCCCATATTAAAAATGATTTACTTATTAAACATTGATTTTAACTATTTTAACCCTTCTTTAAATAAATTAATAATAAATGTCCTAATCTAATCCAAGTGGGCCTAAATGGACATATGTTATTCCTAAGTTTGCATTTGGTCGAATTACACTTGTCCAATAGAATTAGGACATGTGTTAGGGTAATATTAATATCATATTTACCCTTAATTACCCTATTTACTATTAACCGCGGTAATAAAAGTAAAAAGTTACTATTCACCAGAAAATTATTTTTATCTCATTGAACCACATTTTACTTACTGATATCAACCGTGTCTGTCGGATTTTTGAAATTCCATTCACAGAAGCGGTAAAATTAAGTTTTATGCAAAATTCAGTTTTTAACCTACCACTTAGTGGTTTCACTATTCATCAAAAATTGAAAGTTTTTAGAAAAATACCAAAATTTCACCATAGGCTAATTTCGATATTCTGAGTCCAAAAATGAAGTCCATTTTGAAAAATAAAATTTATAAAATTTCAAAAAGTGGTTATTACTATTCATAACGGCTAGTTTTAATAGCATATTGTTGTTTAGTGAAACTCGGTATTGCGTACGACGCAAGCTATCGAGGAAGGTCGCGATTGCGTGTAAAGCAAGCCAAGCAAGTGTTGTGTAAAAAAAAGATTCCTTTGATGATTTATATAACATAAAAGTCTCGGGTGTTACAAGTTTCCTGAGTTTATAAACATAAAACAAAAATTGAAACAAGGAAACAAAATATGTATTTTTCAAACCAAAACATCTTTTACTAAAATTCAGTACTCAATTACACAATTTTAAAAATTGTTTATAGACCATTATAATGTTACAAAAAAATGAAGGAATATCCCAATATCCTTTACATGGGAAGAGGAAATTCCCTCTAGCCATCCCCATAACACGACATCGCGAAGGACCGCTAAACCCAAACCATTGGCACCAAAAATGTACCTGAACCTACGACATAAATAACCAAGTCTACATACACCCAAATGAGTATGTACGGAGTGATCAAAATCCCAGTAGGATACCACCACTAAGTGATTCTGTGTGATAATCATTCAAAAATCAAAATTTTTAATTTTTTTGGAAAACCTGAAATTTTTGTTACAATTTCTAAAGGACACTACATTAAATAATTTTTTTTTCATCTTGGATATTCTAAAGAATCAATAGTTATAAATAATATAAAAAAAATACTTAAATTTTTGGCCAACCATATTGTATTCCAATGGTATGAACAATGGGACTAATGAGCACAAGAAATGTAAAAATAATCCCTAAGCACTAGCTCGTTGTGGGTCCAAGGTTCCTCATATCTCAATGGGAGTAACCATCACAAAATTTATCCTTGTTCATGATCCAGTAGTAGGGAACATACTGATAAACTAGTTCTCCCCAATCACCATCATCATATTTTATATAGTGTAGTAATCATCAATTTTTCTACGTGAAACTGGTGCTAAACACATGGGATCACGAGCATAATAGTACATGTCCACCCTCCATGAAACATGAGATTACTTCTTGTACTCATTCAAGTTCAAAAATATAGGAAATGTGATTTTCACATGAAAATGTCTCCTCCACATCAAAATATCACCAAACAGATCACATGTACAACACACATGTCACAAAAAATGACTTTTTCATTCATGTTCAATTTGAAATAATACTCAAAAGTAAATTGAAAAAAACAATTTTTTCACATCTTTCAAAATTAAAAATATCAATTAAAAATTTTATAAAATCTTTTCCCAGTTGCTAAACAACACATATCATCCCTATAACATGTTATATAATACCATTATCATAAAAAAAATTCACTTTTCACATCACACTCTTAGAAAAAGCACACAAACATGTTTCACACAGACATCACAATTTCATAAATCACCTCGACAAATTAAAAATCATCCTCAATATATTTGACATCACAAATATCTAGATTATATTTAAAATAACACATTTTAAGAATATAAACCCAGAAAAATAGTACAAATACATCCTTGGCACACTTTGTGTATCTCATTAAATTATTTACAATTTTTCAGAAAACCAACCCAAGGGGCAGTTATTTTTTTTGAAAATAACCAATTTAAAACCCCTCTATCAAGACCAAATCACACTAATAAGAATCCAAAATTGAATTGGAAGCCCTAGAATCATTTATCATACCAATATCATGTGTTATAATATCACTTTGAACAATACCAAAAAAGATTCACCTAAAAACACACATTTTTATAAACCGATCTCAAGAAGTATAATAAAGCTTTACAAATCAATCCCATTCAAAAAACCCATTCCAAGGTACACATGACCATAAGGAATTAACAAAAAATAATTTCAGAACCTTTTAGAAACTAATAAATCAATTTTATATTTTATAAAACTTCCACAAAAGACATCATATGTGTTACATTTGAAAAGTACTCAACTTCAGAAAAAAATACAACTATAAAATTAAATGCTTAACCAAAACCATCGAAAACGGTTTTCCCACCACACATAACACACAAGGAACGTGTAAAATCATTAAAAAAAAGAAAAACAACTCATAAATAAATGTTTACACATGGAATCACATACCTACTATGTCGAAGCCCTCAAATCATGGTGTGAAACATCCACTGCACCATCACCACCCCACAAGGAAGATAATTCAGTCCCTAGACCACATGATTTCACCAAAAAGACATAGGGTTAAACTATAGGTTCGAACCCTAGCTTTTGGAAATTTTAGAACTCATGAATGGGTGAAATAAACCCTAATGTATGGGTAGAAATCAATGATATAATGGTTAACTTACAAGATTTAGATGTTTCACCCCATAAAATCTCTCTTCAAAGATAATATCCAAGGGAGGTTGAGTGACCATGGAGGATGAAAATGGATGTAGGGGATGAAATTTGGAGTGAATGGGTGGAATTGGTTTTTTTCATGAAAGGAAATTTTGTAATTTCAAAAAAAAATTGAGATGAACACCCTTGCACGATTTGTCTACACGGTTTGTAACCGTGCAACCAAACCGTGTATCCTATTCTAGGAACACAAAAACCATACATTCTTTTAAAATATTAAGAGGGTTTAAAGGGGGAAACCATGATGAAAAATAGGAAAAGAAAATGTGTAAATAATAATAAAAATGAAACCACATTTTTACCCCATGACTCATCCAAAGCGAGGGTACAAACCCTCTCAACAACATACCATACATGTGGTGTCACTAGGAGTGTCACTAATACAACTATAAAACGTGACAACCTCATACCATCCATTTTACAAAAGAGGCGGAAATGTTCCATAAAATACCCGCATGACAAATTTCGTAGGTCAAGAACACAAGGGAAACCAAAATTATAAACCTGGAACACTCAGAAACCTAGACAAAGCTATAAAACAAAAGATTATTTGAAACAATGAAATGAGTTAAAATTTAAGGTGTGACAATTCAACCCCCATAAATCATTCCATCCCGGGAAATACATAGCTTTTCCAAAGAAATATCAAACCCAACTGAGAAACCAATATGCACTCCCTTTCCATGTTTCACACCCCAAAGGCCAAAACACCTCCAGTTAACAACAAAGGAAGAAAAAATCAGGGAATCCAAAACATACATCACATTCCTAAAATGATTGAGCACATTCATGTTTTATCCCAAATGAAAATTCATCAAAAACTATCCGAACATGATTTCTACAATTTACCAAAATTAACTACAACAATGAAAAAGGTTATACTTATCATGATTTTGCTAGACCATTGGGTACTCTCCAATCTTAACATTTACCCAAGGAAGATGTTTGTAGATAGATAGATCAGAACGAGACTACCTACCTCCAATACAAGACCACATAAAAATGTGAGTTGCTGATATGGGGAGATACAAATGGGATTCCCTCCATAAGATACTACCTAAATTTTCCTAAGACAGAAACTGGATACTAACAGTGGGAGGCCCGAATGGACTCCCTGGTAAGGTGTATAATTCCATTTTAAATTTCTGAAGGAACATACCTGATAATCATAGTGGGTCTCCCCATGATAAAAACCAACCATTCTAACAGAACATCATGTGTCTACATAGAATTATCCCAAAACATAAAGAGTTGGGATGGCTGCATGGTTAGTCCGCACAGTTTGGGACGTCAGGCGCTAACTATGCAGACCATTGTTTCTGTATGGATTCTTAGCACACAGTCACTACCAATCATGGACAAACTGTGTGATCAACCGTAATTACACCAGAGGTTTAAACTATTCCCATATATTAAAAAGAGGGTAGTACTTTGTAACTGGTTTTAAATGACCTTGGAATTTCCCCTGACTACGCCCCAGCTTCTCTCTGAGGCCTATGGCTGGAGATCAAATGATTGAAGCATCATCAACCACATAGTTAGGCATTAAAAACCACCAAACATAACTTTTTCTTCTAGTGCTACTAACATATACACTACAGTACCCGATGGTTTTACCAAGACAAAACAATCTCTATAACTCACATTACCCAAAACTGACATTTCACTGAAATAAGGGCTTCAATGATTCACACCCAACACACATTGTTTTTTGAGGTGAAAATGAACAGAAGTAAACAACACATATAATCACCTTCCTACGAAAGAGAGGATTTTGAATTTTTTTTCCAAGGGCTACATACTCCCAACATAACAAAGACTCTCATAGGATTTCACTACCTTCACCTTTACATTCAAAATAGAACAGGACATCACAAGGCACCACCAAACATGACCATTTCCACCGATATGAACAATGCAAGGAAAGGGACCTCATTCCAATTCCCCAAACATAACAAAATTCTAGTAAGTAGCTATAATAGCCTATGATGGCTAGATTTCCCAAAATGGTGGCATAACATAATACCCTACTTTGAAGAGACTAAGAAGGACCCATATGTCTTTTTAGACACCATTCAGATACTCATCCACACTAACAACCCCAGACCACTTCCTCCTTCAATGAATCCGAGAACATAATAATCTATGGTCTCATTAAACCTCCTATGATACTCTCTCGCTACAAGAGGATCCACAAAATAATGAAAGGAAATGGTATAGTCTCAATATATAATGCTTGAGAAAATGATTTCATGTATTGATCAAATAGAGGGTCTTCCAATAGCGACACAATCTGGGTTTCTCTTCAGTTATAAACACACCCTTAGTGGGGGAGTACCTTATCAAATTAGAGAACCCAAGGACCCATCCAAGATGGTAAATTGGTCAAAAAATACCACAAACTAGATCCAAATATATGAATGGAACCGCCTTAAAGGCATCCCAAAACATTTCTTATATGATAATGCTAACTAGCCCTTCATCCTATATTACCAACCATACATAAACTCAAAACATAGTTTAAACAAGAGGGGTTCTTGGACTCAAAACATCCCACAACATCAACACTTTCAAAACCCCATAATAAACTCCATCCCCAACCAAGTATCAAGTTATAATGTTTTCCATTAAAAATATTTATTCGAAAACAAACAGTTTCGAAGATAGTGTATCCATCAATTTTTCCATGTGGGACTCACACATGCAACTTTCTGTGTCATTGGGAAACATCCTCATATCCATCCCCACACTCATCTAGTCATGCCATAAACCATCCATCATCCAACATAACCCCATTTATGTGCATAATGGTGGAAATAACAAAGGATAAAACAAAAATTCATTCCACATTTCAAAACCAATACAATCATCCAATACATCTTTTTTTCTCAACACTGCTAACCAAAAAATAAAAATGCCAATTTACAGCTTACATAAACATTTTAGAAAGGCTCAAACATTCAAGGAATAACCCAACACAATGTCATTAAAATAAATTTCTAAACATAACATTCCATTAAAATACCTTCAAATTGTTTATAAAACCCAATTGGAAACACTTTTTCAAAACCAACTTTTACATAGTTAATGCGTTCAAAATAGGTGTAAACCTACAATTTTCCATTTCAAAAAAATTCTGGAAATTTAGTTCAACAATTTCACAAATAATACCATTACCACTTTATTTGAAACCCACATCACAAAAACGTTTTGCTTCATAAAACCATGTAATTTTTTTCTTCAAAACCAAATATCTAGGATTTCAAAACTAATGAATAGATGACAATGTGATAAGAAACTAGTTTTGGTGGGTGACATGGGAATATGGTTGGAGGCCATACTTCAATCACTCCACCATCATGGAGAGTGTTTTAGGGAAATATCCTCGGCTCCACATGTCTTCAATGTCCCTGTGAATTCCCTGAGACCATTATTTCAAATATTTTTTCATTTCACCTATTCAAAATCAAATAAAGGAAACCAAACAGACATGGAGAAAGCATGAATTACCCTAGAGAGTTGAATCTTAACATGAGATGTGGTGATCGGGAACACTACCCATAACTATAATTCCATGCCCCGAAAATCCTAAATCCAGACTATCCAGACTGTTCCCCATATAACATGACCACTAAATTTATCCTCAAACTTCTCTAAAACCTTTTTCCCAAACTGAAGCTGGTCGCCATCATAACTAGTGCCAAATCTGGCTTGTGACAAGGCCCTAAAGGTTTTACCAATCCACATGGGCTGGAAAAACTACCTGGGTATTATAAAATGATAATTTGGAAATATTTTCTTGAGTTTATTAACATAAAACCTCAAATTAAACCAAGAAACCAAATATAAATTTTTCAATCCTAAATATATTTTACTAAAATTCTGAACTGAATTACACAATTTTAAACAATGATTAAAGGCCATTAAAAAGTTAAAGATATTACAAATATTTCCCAATAACCTCCACATGGAACGAGGCATGACCCTATTTCCATCTCCATAACCCTTCATCACGAAGGACCGTTAAACCTGCACCATTGTCACAAAAGTAGCACCTAATCCTGGGACAGAAATAACCGAGTCCAATTTAACCAAAAGGTGTATGTTGGGTGTGATCCAAATCCTAGTAGTATACCAAACATATGATATTCCATGAGATAAACAATAAATAAATAAAATCTTGCTCATTTTGTAAATTAAGTAATGTTGGTTACAATTTCTAAAGGATTCAACATTAAATAAAAATCAGTTTTCAAGAGGGATATTTTAAAGAATCAACACAACTAAATAAAATGAAAAATATAATCAAATTTATATAGAACTAGAACTTTTTCTGATTTTATGCACAATGTAACTAATTATAACAAGCAATGGTAAAATAAACCCTAGGAATAAGCTCGTTGTGGGACCCATGTACCTTGTATCTCTATGAGAGTAACCATCACAATATACATTCTCATTCATGATATACTAGTAGGGAACATACCCATAACCTATTTTTCCCAAATCATAATCATCATCATCATAGTTTAGTTAGTTTTTTAAGCATCAATCTTGCAATGTGAAACTGAGGCCAATCCTCACGGGATCACTATCACTCTAGTACACATCAATCCTCCTTAATCCCTGGGTTTCCGTTTTGTACTCAAACAAGATCAACAAGGCAATAAATATTATTTGCACATGAAAATATCACATTCACCCGAAAGTTTCACCAAAAATCCACACATACACCCCAAACGTCCAAAAATTACATTTTTTCATTCATGATTATTTTGAAATCATAATCACACCAAAATAGCCCGCAACACATTTTTCACTTCTTTCAAAATTTGGAAAATCCTTCAAAAAATTTATAAAATATTATCCTAGATACTAAACATCATATATTACCCAAAAATGATGTTACACATTACCTATTTCATATAAAAATTCCACTTTTAACAAGAAACCCACACAGACATCCCACATTACATGTTTCGCACCAACATCCCAATTTCATAAATCACCTAGACAAATTAAAAAACATCAGTAAACTTTTCGACATCACAAATGGCCACATTATCCTTCAAAAAACACATTTTTAGAATATAAACCCACCTAACTAGTATATAAACATCATTTACACACATTGTGTACCTTAATAATTCATTTACAATTTTCATATATCCAACCCATGGGGTAAAACAATGCTATGAACGCAACCCATTTCAAAACCCTCTATCAAGGGAAAATCACACTAATACAAATCCATAATAGAATTGGTAGCTCTAGAAACATTTATAAAACAAATCTAAAGTGTTATAAAATCCCATTGAATAATACCAAAAATGATGCATAGGAAAAACAAACATTTTCCTAAAATGCTCTCAAGATGTATATCGATGTTTTACATATCCCCATTCAAAAAACCCCTTCCACGTCTCACATGAAACTAAGGAATTATAAAACATAATTTTCAGCCCCTTTGAAACACTAATAAATCAATTTATTATTTTAGAAAACAACTTCAAATTATATCACATGTGTTACATTTCCAATGTACACAAATTGAAACAAAAATGAAACTATAAAATTAAATTCTTAGCCAAATCCATCAAAAATGGTTTCAGTACCCCAAATAACATATGAGGAACATCATAAATCAGTAAAAAAGATAATAAATACTCATCATGAAATGGTTACACATGGAATCACCTACCAAATGTGTCGAAACCCTAAAATCATTTTATGAAATATCCATCGTACCATCACCAAACCGTAAGGTAGATAAATAAGACCCTAGAAAACAATATTTCATAAAAAATTCTTATGTATAAACGATAGGTATGAACCCTAGTTTATGGATATTTTAGAACTCCATAAAGGGTGATAGAAACCCAAAGTAGAGGGATGAAATCAATTAGAGTATGGTTTACATACAAGATTTTGATGTTTCCCAAATAAAATCTCCCTTTAATGTTGAGGTCCATGGGAGGGTGATCAACCTTGGAGTATGGGAATAGAGGTAGGGTATGAAATTGGGACGGAATGTGGAGATTTAGTTTATTTCCAGAAGGTAAAACTTGTAATTTCAAAAAAAAATATCAGATAGAAACAAAAGAGGATTTTAAACAAAGAATTCAATTAATTTTTTTTGTAAGAGTTGTTATATGGTGAGAGACATTAATCTTTTTCCTTTTAATATTGAGGTGGAGTTAGTGGACACCTATGAAATCAGGGAATATGTAGAGAATGGTTGTATTGTTAGTTCAGTATGTGATTCATTATAGATGGTGTGGGATTATCCTATGTGGTCAGATCTATGAGAGATAGAGCATGGGTGGACGTTTCATTATTTTAAATTGAAACTCTAATGTTATGTTCTGTATAGTGATACATGGTAAGAAATGTGGTGTTGATTCAAAAAATGTTCAACAATTTTACTTATAGTTCTATATATATTTAATTAATTATATCATTGTAGGTGGTTAGGATTATAGGAAATGGTTTTTTGAAACTGACTAACTGGATTATGATTAATGGGGGCATAGTCAGGATGCATGGGAGAACAAAATAATTTCGATATATAAGCAAATTTAGGATTATAAACGAGTACGGTTATTGGGTTCCTCTTTGATCCCTCTACCAAATTGGTAGAGTGGGAAATTTTGTGTATTTTTTGAAAATATCTTGATTTACAAGATAATATGCACACCAGGAATGTATAGGGTACATGTTAATTGTTCACCATTGATATGACATCCTATAGACCATTAAGTGTTATGAATGTTGTGTTTAAAAATATGATAAGCTACTATAATAGTTATACTATATTTTAGTTTGTGATCGCTCTATATGTGAGGTCTCCAAAGCGATAGTGAAGTGATTAGACGAATGACAGTCGATTATGAGTAGGAGAACATTCTTAGTGTTCACATTCAGTGATGAAAAATCCGTGGTCTTGGATGACTTATATATGAAATTCATGTGATGGTAAAGACACTCATGTAATGGGAATCATCAATTTTTCCAAGATCAAATACCCACCTTGTGGGAAGATTCATTGAATGTTTTATGACTGACCATTGAATAGTCAGGGTATATCAGGAAGAATGATGTGTAATAGACCCGAGAGCATTTTGTTCCAAAAAAATTGTAGGCGTTTGGTTTATATATAAATATTGATACTATATGTGGGTATCAAACTTAGATCATAGTCAATATGATGTGATGGTGGATTTCATTAGTGGTATGTTAATGCATAATTGAGAACATTGTGGTTCATGGGAGTTATTGGGTAATGGACAAGGAATGTCCTTCTGAATTCGATTTTAATTTCGACAGGGATTTAAAATCAATTTGAAAATTCTACCATGTATTAAGGCATAATTATCACTTTATTCATGGAGAATTATATGTTTAGACCATCTAAATTTGTAGGATGTCAGCTGGAAGTGTAACAACTGGTGTATCTTTATAAAACTAAAGATTGTGTGGTGAAACAACATTGATATTGTTATGGTGGGTATGAAAGTAGTGTGGATTGATTTATAGGGTCTTTATATTAATCATAAATTTTTTATGTTTTTTTTGGTCGTTGGATATTGTTTTTTTGGTAATAACTATTAATGTGGTTTTGGAATTGACATTTTACCCGTGTTTTCGGTTAATGTGGTTCACAGGGTGAAAACCCAGTTCAGGACATGGTTTAAATGGTCAGATAATGTTTCACTATTTAATTTAGGTTGTGATACGGGCTTTTAAATTTTGTGAACTAATAATGCATCAGATAAAGATTTTATGAAAAAAATGAAATAAATTTAATTTCATCAATAACCTACATTACACGCCACACTATGTTTCGATGAATAATAAGATACTCTTCGTAACATTATTTAAACACCATTCTTATAACCTAATAGTTAAATTTTATAACAAACATATTCTTGTAGCCCAATTTGTAGTGCATTATTTTATTACATTGGTATGCTTACAAGTCATCAAATCCTAGTAGAATGAACAATTTTGTAGTTTTTGAAATCCAAATTACATACATGATAGACATAAAACTGTTGGAAGAGAAATTAAATAATAAAAAAGTAAAAAACTCAACCTCCTTGAAACACCTTCATAGGATTAAACTTTATAACATAGGAAAATGAAACATAATAAGGGTAATAAGAAATTATCTCTATCGGTTTGTAAAGTGGAAGAAATAATTAATTTAATATAATAGATCAATATGAGATGTTATATAACGGATAATAGATTCTATTCAAATAAATACATAATGCATAATCAACATGGAATGGTATGAAACTAAAAAACATTCCATATAATCAATTAACTAATAATGAAATTCATCCATAGATATCATCACAAGAAAATTTCACTAATAATATCAATGAATATAGAAATATCTATAATGTAAATTCTTAATTATTTGATGTAATTTCCTTAGAACGTGAAAACAAATACCGTCCAGACCTTTCAAAAAAGGGTTTAAAACTATATGAAGAATATTGTTTTATCCACCCAAATTATTCATCTAATAAAAAATTATAGAAGTATCAATTGGATATATAATTTATAATCCACACCCATCAATTCCTTTTCAAATCATTCATCATATGAAATGAATAAAATTCCTAATCATATATCACCATATAATAATGAATATGGAGTTATGAATATTTTTATCGATAATTAAATAACTCTCAATGTATATAAAAATGGTAAATGTTTTGGGTAATAATAATATCCATAACCTATGATTGAGCATATTAATGGTAATATACTTTCAAATATGATTACAATAATGTGGTTGTTTGAAGGGAAATTAAATAATCAAAAAAATTAACTGAGATTGTAAAGTTTAATTTTACCACCGTGTAATTTTCATGATGAACCCTTTGGGTGAGGGAATTCAAAATGAAACATATTATGATTAAATAATTCATGACATAATATATCAATATGGGAAGTAGATGGACCACATAGAATAAATAAGTGCTGAAAATTATGTGTACCTCACAAAATGAAACGTGAGACAAGAAAAACATACATTATGTATTCTTTTTGGAGGAAATCATTTAAAATATTGGGTAATGGTAATAATAATGTCATTAAAATTATTATATAACAATAAATTTATTTATAATATCATATATAATATTCTTATAATTTTTTTTACCATTTGGAACTAACATTCATTAATTTTACAATTTCGAGCGTTAATTACCTATTTTTTGGAGTATGTTTTGACCTATTTTTTCATTGTATGTATAAAATTAATTCATAATATCCATTATTTAAAACATTATTTAATTTTTATATATATTTATTATATAAGTACATATAATAATAAAGAAATTTTGGAGATATCAAATGAAATGCATTTTTCATCAGATAGTGGGTCATAAGTACAAATAGACACTACTTTTAGTTCATTAATGTATTTTAAAATGATGAAAAGTAATATATATATATATGTGTGTGTGTGTGTGTGTTATTGTGTAAAACATTTATTGAATCATTTATATGTCATATATGTCAAATATTTTTATTAAAATCATTATTTACACATTCTATGTATAGCAAGAATGAATCACATCACTTTTGGGAGGCGGTAGTCCAGAAGTCCACAAAATATGTTATCGTATTTACCAAAATGTAAAGCATGAATTTATGTGATATATAAAACTTAAAGAATTATTAATTAAAGTTAAATATCATAAAAATAATATAAAAACAACATGTCCATAATTCACAACCATGAATTGTGTTAAAAGAAAAAAATGGAAAATCATCATTTCGAGAGGTGGTGGTTCATTGTACATTAGCTATTAGATCGTTAACCATTTTTTGGATGTCTCTGTAAGACTATTCCAAAAACCTAATATTAAAAAATTCTTATATATATATATATTATTTAGGTTACTACGTTATCATTTAACAAAAATAATTGAGGTGGTGTGGAATGGAAATTAATGAAAACAGCTGTAAAAATGAATCTAACTTTTCATTGGGAATGACATTTTGGTTTTTAAAAAAGGGATTCTTTTTAATTATTTATGTAAAATTGGAGCTTAATATTTTTTTGGGGGGAATTTTGGGGAGCAATATTATCATATTGTGGTCAATATAATAATATTCTTGAGGTGGGATGAAGTGGGACAGGTGAGTGCCTTTTTATAATAGAGGAGGAGTTGAATTTTTTTAAATATAAAATGGAAATCAATATTGAGAGGTCCCACATTTCTCATTTTCCTCAAATAGTGATCCATTTTCTATATAAGGGAGGACATGGTTGAAATATTGAAAAAAAAATCTTTTGGACATTTTTTATTTGATCGTGGTCCTGAAGTTTACTATTATGTCATTGTCAAGATAACATTCGTCTTAATCGATATAAATAATTTTAATATCTATCCTTGATATTTGTAGTAAAAAAAATATTTGAAAATATTATAAATAAGATATTATTATCATTTAGAATATGGAATAATTTTATCCAAATTCCAATCACATATGCGGGTGTAATTAATTTAAAATCAATATCTTATATGAGATGATGATAGTGGTTTTTAAGAAAGGGGGAGTTTACTTACAATTTTTTTTGTATGTAAGGAAGAGTAAATATTTTATCTAAGGAAGTCATGAATATTATTCTTTGTGATTTCAAAACCTAAAGGGATGTTAGATGTATTCATCATGATTCATAAGTAAAGGGTGATGTGATTTTCTATTAAATTTACAAAAACTAAATTCTTAGTCCTTATATTATTTTTCCTAGAGTTGTTTGCACTTTCAAAAAAGAGAGAGATTTTTGAGACAATAAGGTTTCCTCATGAATTATCTATTCATCTATGTTTTGAAAATCTGAGAAACATTATTTTGAGGAAAATTATCTTTTTCTAAGGATTATTTTATTAAGGAAAATTTACATTCTCTAAAAAAATTGTAATCATTTCCTTTTTTTATTATCTTATTTTATAATTTAACCTAAAAAATCATTTTATTACTTAATCAAAAATTCAGATTCATATCTATATACTCATAATGTTACAGTTATATGGATATAGAGTCTTCTATTTTTAGAATTTGGATTCTATGAAATTCTGACAGCAAAGTCTCTGAAAATCAAACACTAATTTTTTTGAAATTTTGACTCAGAATTCTCTGAAATTCCAACTATGAATTCTTTGAAATTCAGGATTCGAATTCTTTGAAATTCAAACTCTGAATTCAACAAAATTTAGACTTCAAATTCTCTAATATTCAGCCATTTAATTTTTAGAAATTCAAACTATAAATTTTCAGAAATTCATACTCTGAATTCTCTAAAACATATTCTTTGAATTATCTAAAATTCAGACTCTGAATTCATTAAAATTAATAATCTGAATTCTCTAAAATTGATACTCTCAATTATCTATAATTCAATCTCAGAATTCCTCATAATTCAGACTCTATGTTCATCTGAATTTAGACTCCAAATTCCAAAAAAATCAGACTTTGAATTCCTCATAATTCAGAATCTGAATTTCATAGAATATAGACTCTGATTTCCTCCGAATTCAGACTCTGAATTCCTAAAGAATTTAGATTTCAAATTCATTAGAATAAAAAATATGGAATCTTTAGAATTTAGATTCCAAATCCTTTTTAAAACAGAATCTGAATATCCATGTCTTATAATTTTTGCTTGATTATATGATGAGACTTAGAATTATATTTTTCCTAAGACTATTGAAACTCAGATTTAGTTATGTTGCATCATTTTACTTACACATGATATTATTATGAAACAATATCCAATAATCTGGTTCTATCTAACTATTGGTTGGGTGAAATTTGAATAGGTCCCTCCAATATTCATGAAAAAATATGATCGTTTGAGGAGGGTGTAGACCAATTTTGGTTTTCCTATAAATACGAGCTCAATTGAACGAGATCATAACCATTCCATCAATATAGGGATTACATGATATGTAGTGATTTCTAGATAAAGAGACTCTAAGGCTTTGCGCACTCTGAACACCTTGTTTATCTTGCGTCGTGCGACTCTGATTATTGATGAGTACCACCTAGGGCTTCCATGTATATGAAGACAAAGTTGTTGACTACCTTAATCTTTGAAAGTCATCCGGGGATATGAAGAAAGAGGTACCGACTATTTTGAATATCAAGGGCTTGCTGGGATAACAAGATAGATTCCAATATTCTTATCGAGGTCTTACCATAGTGTGGGTTAGATATAATATTTTTAATTCATAAATCAAGGGATCTTTATCCAAGGTTTTCATATACCCTACTCTTTGTGTTAAAATATTTTATTCTTGTTACTTGTTTTGTTTCATGTTTTATTTCTGCTATATTTTGGGAAAAGTAGAAATTATAACTTTTTTATACATTTGTATAGTTTTATTTTTTCTGATATTTAAGATTCTATATGCTTTAATGTAGAATCTTTTTCCAATGTATACATTTTTTATTTTTTATTTCTAATACCATATTTCTATAACTTGAGCAATTTTGTCTCATATAACTTCTTTAGTGTTTTGGAATTTTCCTTGTATAGCTTTATTAAACATAGTTTTTCTTAAGGTTAAAAACTAATGTTTTAAAGACACAATTCACCACCAACTTTATTTTAGCATATAAAAATACTATTTTAATCCATAATTCTAATCACATAAGTTTAATAAATTAATAAAATTTTAATCTCTTAGATGAGATGATAATGGTGTTTTTTAATGTAAAAGTGTTATATTGTTTTCTTTGTTTTTATTCCCAATTTCTAGGTGAAACTGGTACCAATTTCATAAAACTAATTTATTGATATAAAATTGACCAAATATATTTTTAAAACAAATCATAAAAATAATTTAACCTTAAAAATAAATTAGACTAATAACAGTTTTGAAATGAAATTCAGTATTTTCATTATTCATTAAAAAATTGAATCATCATAGAAAAATTACAATAATTCCCCTTTAATAATTTATATGTTAATATTGAATAAATAATGGTTTTTTGTCATATAAAATTTATATAAGTTCAAAAAATTTGATATAAAATATGTTTTTCATTATGCGGTGGTAAAAGTTAATTTATAAAAATATAGATTTTATGTGTAATGGTAGGGTTGTTCTTATATTATGCCTATAAAATCTATTAGATTAAAATGAAAAATATTTTACTAAATATAATATATATATATATAATTTATAAGATTAAATAATAGTAATTAATATAGTTTTTTATGTTAAAAAATTTCAATTATATTAAATTAGTTTATATTTTCATTTCTACTAAATTGTTAACCAATCAAATCATAAGAAATTTTTATACACCAGATATTTTTTTAAGTTAGTTGATAATATTCATAACCACCAATTAATTAGCTAGTTTATATTTTATTATAGCAATAAATTAATTTTTTAATAATATATTATTTTTCGGTAAAAAATTGTCTTGCATATAATGGAAACAAATCAACAAATTCATCCTTGCGTGTAATGCAAGTAAACCCAATGTTATGTGCATTACACGATATATTTTTTTAAAAAAATTATTGAATATTTCTTTTAATTTATTAGAGTTTCTTATCATACATATTATTAAATACAAAATTATTAATTTATAATTTTTCTTGTTTCATTCTCCCCACATTTGTTAAATTATATCCCTCCAATTTAATCATGATGTCGACAATTGATGGATTTATATTTAAAAATACTATTGTTTAAAAAACCCACAGCATAAATAGGTTAAAAAAAACGTATTATTAATAATATGGAAATGGGATTGAGAAGGTCACTACAAAGCTATACATTCCAATAAGAAAATATTAGTGGAAACAATGATGTTGAAGAGAATTGAAACAATCATGTTCTAATGAAGTGTGATATAAAAAATGTTCATGAAAATATTTAGGCCACAAAACCATAAACTAGAGGTTTTAATAAAGTACATTTATATCATAAAAAAGATCATGATAAGATAATATTTATGTTTCAAAACCCTTTATCCTAGTGTTGAGAAATTATTTCATTATCTATGAATATAATTGAATATAGGTTCATATGAACCAAATATTTCCCTTTGATTGTTCATTGATCAATTTCAACATCATCTATTAAAAAAATATGATTCATATAGTTAAGAAATACATTTATCTCTAAATCCTCATTCAATGATAAAATAAATAAATTTTATAAACAGTAAACATTTCAAAATGATTTGGATCCAAAAATATTTAAAGAAGGTCCCAAAATTTCATAAATTAACTTTCTATTAATCATATAAACCACAATTAGCTCTCTATTAATTCTATACCAATCATGTTAAAATGATCATCTTGTATTCTCTGGAAACATGTGGATAAATTGAATTACCATAAAACCATTATTGAAACAAGCATTCCCCCTTATTCATTATGTAAGACACATGTTAGAGAATATATTCCTTAAATCCAAAAGTGTTGGAAACTCCATAAATGAAGGAATAAACCACATTTTCAATACACCATAAATTAGTTCCATGATAGTTGGTACTATCCAAATTGCATTATCTGAATCAAACATCTATTTATTCCAACATTTTTATCTCTGTGATATGAACATATTAATGCCTATCTTTCCCTTAAATGTATGATTTCCAAAAAAAAACTAACATGAAACAGAATCAGTTATCATAGTACCATTCAACATATGATACCAAATATTTAATGAAAAGTACTACAATAATATCCTTAAATATTCCATAATTCACATGACATGAACATTATCAATAAAATAAATTTACAACATATTTTATAGATCCAAACACAAAAGGAAATTAATAATTCCACTTTGGTTGTGTCAATAAAATAGACTTGACCAAGATCCATTGTCTTGTTTTGAGGTATATTACTTTTATTAGTGGGGAAATATTGTTCATTTTAACCCATCTACTTATAATTATAACATTGAATATTAATTTTTTTCCTTCCCTTTGATTTCTTTTGACTGATGACCCATTTATTTTCAATCATAACAAACTTCAAATCCTTCTAAGCAATTCCCATTTTGATTCATCCCATAGTTATTACAAATGGGAAAATCCTTTTCACCCTCTTCCCATTATCCATTATTTTGTCTTCCTTTATATTTTTGTGTTTGTTCTATTTCAATCCACATGTCTTGGAAAATTATGTATCTATCTTGATAGTACATAAAATTATTTTATTGTATGAAGAAAATGATTTAGGGACCATCACCCTTTGACGAAATGGATTAAAACAATAAAAGAAATGATAAATATTTCCTTCTGTTTTTAATATAAAATCTGTCGGATACCTTTATATCACTGTAAATTTATCATTAAACTATGCTATAATTCCTTCATCCTTTATCAATAAACTATGGAACATTCTATGAATCTATTTTTTTCATGAAGGTAATAGTTTTCAAAGAAAATGTCCTTAAAAGATTTACATTCCATGTGTTCAATTTCCTCTTCCTCCATAGTATTCTTGATAAAAAACCATCATTCATCGACATCTCTATTGAGAAAATACACTACAAGTTTAACCATTTTCATTTCACGACAACGAAATTCCACAAATGTCTTATCTATAGACATAATCCCTTTTTAGCCACAATTGGATCATTATCCCAACTATATAATGAAGACCATTATCTGGTAATATGATACAACATTGGATAATCTCATTGTGGAACAATTTTATCCACATCACAAAGGATATGTGTCCTAAAAATAATATGTTTCCATTATATATCCATAAATTTATCAGTTTTAAAACCACCTATATCATATTTTTCAGTAGTCAATATTCTACACTATCCATGTGTTTTGATTACATTATTATTTTTAGGCATCATTTCTATGTAATTTCATATACTATATTAGATAATACTATTATGTAACATAATGAGTAAGCCAAAACTCCTAAAATGAAGAATAGAAATTGAAAACATTACATGTCTCTATTATCATAATCATAAACATGATTTTATTGGGGATGTATTTACATTCAATTCATTCATTAAGGTTTATAATGAAATGTGAACTATCCTATGAATATCCCGTACATGTATCCAACCATTGGTGTAGTAAGGATCATTGCCATTTACCTGTTAACACTCGATTTAGGCATGATGAACCATGATAGAGTTACTACCCCTAAGTATATCTATGCTAAAACCATGTGCACTTATAGTTCCCAAACATAGATATATTTCTAGGAAAAACCTCGTAATCTTCAAATTATTGAAACTCTATGATTTTCTTATATTCTTTTCCTCAAATTAGATCATAGTTTTTTGTTCCCTAATATATTTTTTATAAATCTAGTGTGAAAAGATGCTTCTAAACATCAGTTGATAGGAACTATAACGCCTTGATCCTAGAAGACAAGAGTCTGTGCATTATTTTATTACATTGGAAAAATTGTGAGGAACAAAATCATGAAGGATCAAAAAATTTATAATTATTGGAATTCTAGATTACATATATGATACATAAAATAAATTTGTAAAATAAAATAATATATAACAACACTAAAAATTCAGTATCCTTGAAACTTATTCAATGTATTCCTCTTCATAAATCTTGAAAGGAAATAGAAAAAGAGTATGATAAAATTATCCTTAATGTTATGTAAAGTGGAATCAATAATGAATTTATTATTAAAAATCAATATGTAAATGAAAATTAATTACAATAAATTCCTTTCAAATAACTTGATACGACATAATCAATATGGAGTGGTAAGATACTAAAACACATTCTATAGAATCAATGAACTGAGTCTAAATTGAATCCATATATTTAATCAAATAAAAATATCTTGTATAATACCAATAATTACTGAAATATATATTATGTAAATTAATAATTATTGGACTACTAGTGTGGGGATGATGAAAACCTATACTTGGAAGACCAATCACAAGACAATTTAAAATGATGGGGAGAAACCATTTTAATTTAGACAACTTATTTGTAACATGAGAACCTCTCATTGAATTGAGTGGATATATAAATTTTTGGACCCACACATCATTTCCATTCAAATTTATTCCTCTTATTAAATAAAAAAAATATTCTTTATCAAATATTAGTATTGAAGAAAGAATACATATTTATCAATTTTTCCCTAGGTAATTAAATAAATGACACCATATTTAAAAATGGTAAATGATTTAGGAATTAATAATTTACATCACCCATTAATGAGGATATTTAAGGTAATATTCAATTAAAATGATTATAAAAAAGATATTTTTTCAAAAGAAAATTTACAATCCCAAAAAAGAAAGCGAGATTGCATATATGTCATTTTAAACTTTATAGTTTTAATAGTAATCCTTCGTGGGTTAGGTTATTCAATGTGAAACATAAAATATCATTAATATAAAAAAACAAAGATATAATAAATGAACATGATAAATAGATACACCACAAAAAATAAATAATTGTTTTAGAAGATGTACACATCATGGAATTAAAACTGAAATAAAAATCTCTTAACATGAGTACAAGAATGACCTTTAGTAGCCGCCAAAAGCCGTCACTAAAGGCCTATAGCGGCTGCCAAGCAGCCGCCAAATGGCGGCCGCTTTTGCCCCGTCGCTGTTACTATCAGCCACCACCATTTGGCGGACGTTGTAAGCAAGCCGGGGTGGGATTTAGCGGCCGCTATATGTCTCCTTGAAAAACCGCTAGGGGCCCCCAAATGGCGGCCACTATTAGCAGCGGCCTCCAAAAGGCGGCCGCTAATGGTGTCCATGGAGACACCTATACCTGCCGCCATATGGTGGCCGCTATTAAATTTTAATTTTTTTTTAAAAAAATCAATTATACATTAATATACAAAATAAATCCCGGCTGTCATCTTCCATGCTCCACATACATCATCACATATAACTGCATAACAAAATTTAATAACAAACTTAGTACCGAATAAAACCTAGAAAACAAATATTTAACTTCAAACTTATTGTAACAGATCTAATTTATTTGATTTTAAAAATAATATTCATAAATTTGATTACAGTTTTATAAATTTAAAATCCTTAATTCTATTGTTCTAATTGGATTGTTGTTCTATGATTTCAGGTCAATCCGATGTCGTCCCCTAAGAGTTTGATCGTTAGACACCATTTTTGGCCGTTTATGACACCAGAACGGCGTTCTCAGTCACCGCGGGCACACGGAACTTCCTATTGACGTTCTGTCTACTCGACCACATCAAAATTCACTCACCCTTTGATGTCGTCCGATTTCGGGCCATTCGGACATCGTTCGGCCAGTTTGGACCCCTCCACGCGCGTTTATCAAACGCGTGCAACGCTTAAAGAACGCATAATGAGCCCTACCACGCAGACCACACGTCCGATTGATGTGTCGTCTGTGCGTGCATGTCGCGAATAATAATTGGATTGTTGTCCTGTGATTTCAAGTCAATCTGATGTCGTCCGCTAAGAGTTTGACCGTTAGACGCCAGTTTTGGCCGTTTATGACACCAGAACGGCGTTCCCGGTCACCGCGGGCACATGGAACGTCTGATTGACGTGATGTATTCTCGACCACATCATAATTCACTCACCCTTTGATTTCGTCCGATTTCAGGCCATTCGTACATCGTTCGACCAGTTTGGACCTCCCACGCGCGTTTATCAAGCAAGCGCAACGCTTAAAGAATGCATAATTAGCCTTACCGCATAGACCGCATGTCTGATTGACGTTCCTTCTACGCGTTAACGTCAAGAATAATAATGGTATTGTTTTCCTGTGATTTCAGGTCAATCCGATGTCGTCTGCTAAGAGTTTGACTGTTAGATGCTAGTTTTGGCCGTTTGTGAGACCAGAACGGCGTTCCCGGTCACTGCGGGCACACGGCACGTCTGATTGACGTGCCGTCTGCTCGCCACATTACAATTCACTCACCCTTGATGTCGTCCGATTTGAGTCCATTCGGACATCGTTCGACCAGTTTGGACCCCCACCCCCACGCGCGATTATCAAGCAAGCGCAACACTTAAAGAACGCATAATGAGACCTACCGCGCAGACCGCACGTCCGATTGACGTGCCGTCTGCGCGTGCATGTCTCGAATAATAATTGGATTGTTGTTCTATGATTTCAGGTCAATCCGATGTCGTCTGCTAAGATTTTGACTGTTAGACGCCCGTTTGGGCCGTTTATAACACCAGAACAGCGTTACCGGTCACTGCGGGCACACGACACGTCCGATTGACATGCCGTCTGCTCTAACACATAAAAATTCACTCACCCTTTGATGTCATCCAATTTCAGGCCATTCAGACATCGTTCGGGCCAGTTTGGACCCCACACGCATTTATCAAGCGCGTGCAACGCTTAAATAACGCATAATGAGCCCTACCGTGCTGACCGCACGTCTGATTGACATGCCGTCTACGCGTGCACGTCTCGAATAATAATTTTTATGGTTTTCCTGTTATTTCAGGTCAATTTGATGTCGTCCGCTAAGAGTTTGACCATTAGATGCCAGTTTTGGCCGTTTATGACACCAGAACGTCGTTCCGGTCACCGCGGCACCACGGCATGTCCGATTGATGTGCTGTCAGCTCGACCACATCACAATTCAATCACCCTTTGATGTCATCCAATTTCAGGCCATTCGGACATCATTCGGCCAGTTTGCCCCCCCCCCCCCACGCGCGTTTAACAAGCGCACACAGGCTTAAGAACCGCATAATGAGCCCTACCGCACAGACCGCAAGTTCGATTGATGTTCCGTCTGTGCGTTCACGTCGCGAATAATAATTTTAATGTTGTCCTGTGATTTCAGGTCAATCAGATGTCGTCCGCAATGAGTTGGATCGTTAGACGCCAGTTTTGGCAGTTTATGACACCAGAACGGCGTTCCCGGTCACCGCGGGCACACGGCACGTCCGATTGACATGTCGTCTACTCGACCACATCAAAATTCACTCACCCTTTGATTTTGTCCGATTTCAGGCCATTCGGATATCGTTCTGCTAGTTCCCCCCCCCCCCACGCGAGATTATCAAGCGCGCGCAACGCTTAAAGAACGCATAATGAGCCCTACCGCGCAGACCGCGCGTTCGATTGACATGTCTTCTGCGCGCGCATGTCACGAATAATAATTGGATTGTTTTCCTGTGATTTCAGCTCAATCTGATGTCGTCCGCTAAGAGTTTGACCGTTAGACGCCAATTTTGCCGTTTATGACACCAGAACGGCGTTCCTGGTCACCGCGGGCACATGGCACGTCTGATTGACGTTCCTTCTTCTCGACCACATCAAAATTCAATCACCATTTTATGTCGTCCGATTTCAGGCCATTCAGACATTGTTCGGCTACTTTGGACCCCCCCCCCCCCCACGCGCGTTTATCAAGCAAGCGCAACGCTTAAAACGCATAAAGAGCCCTACCGCGCAGACCGTAAGTCCGATTGACGTACCGTATGCGCGTGCACGTCGAGAATAATAATTGGATTGTTGTCCTGGGATTTCAGGTCATTCTGATGTCGTACTCTAAGAGTTTGACCGTTAGACGCCCCGTTTTGGCCGTTTGTGACACCAGAACGGCGTTCCCGGTCACCGCGGGCACATGACACGTCTGATTGATGTGTCGTTTTCTCGACCACATCAAAATTCACTCACCCTTTGATGTCGTCCGATTTAAGCCATTCAGACATCGTTCGGCCAGTTTGGACCCCCCCCCCCACGCGCGTTTATCAAGCGCGCAGAACGCTTAAATAACGCATAATGAGCCCTACCGCACCGACCGCACGTCCAATTGATGTGCCATCTGCACGTGCATGTCTCAAATAATAATTTTGTTGTTGTACTGTGATTTCAGGTCAATCCAATGGTCGTCCGCTAAGAGTTTGACCGTTAGATGTTAGTTTTGCCCGTTTATGACACTAGAACGGCGTTCCCGGTCACCGCGGGCACACTGCACGTCCGATTGATGAGTTGTCTTGCTCGACCACATCACAATTCCACTCACCCTTTAATTTCATCCGATTCAGGCCATTCGGATATCGTTCGTCTAGTTTGGACCCCGACCCCCGTGCGCATTTATCAAGCGCGCGCATGCTTAAAGAACGCATAATGAGCCCAACTGCGCAGACTGCATGTCCGATTGACATGCTGTCTGCGCGTGAACGTCTCTAATAATAATTTATTTGTTGTCCTATGATTTCAGGTCAATCCGATGTCATCCCCTAAGAGTTTGACCGTTAGACGCCAGTTTTGGCCATTTATGACACCAGAACGGCATCCTAGTCACCGCGGGCACACGGCACGTCCAATTGACGTGCCGTCTGCTTGACCACATCACAATTCACTCACACTTTGATTTCGTCCGATTTCAGGCCATTCGGACCTCGTTCGTCCAGTTTGGACCCCCCCCCCCCCCACACACGCCTTTATCAAGCGCGCACAACGCTTAAAAAATGCATAATGAGCCCTACCGTGCAGTCCGCACGTCCGATTGATGTTCCGTCTGTGCGTGCACATCGATAATAACAATTTTATGGTTTTCCTATGATTTCAAGTCAATCCGATGTCGTTCGCTAAGAGTTTGACTGTTAGACGCCAGTTTTGGCCGTTTGTGACACCAGAACGGCGTTCCCAGTCACCTCGGGCACACAGAATGTCTGATTGAAGTGTCGTCTTCTCGACCACATCACAATTCACTCACCCTTTTATGTCGTCCGATTTCAGGCCATTCAGACATCGTTCGATTAGTTTAAGACCCCCCACGCGCGTTTATCAAGCTTGCGCAACGCATAAAGAACACATAATGAGCCCTACCGCGCAGGCCGCACATCCGATTGACGTTCCGTCTGCGCGTGCACGTCGAAAATAATAATTGGACTGTTGTCCTATGATTTTAGGTCAATCCGATGTCGTCTACTATGAGTTTGACCATTAGACGCCAGTTTTGGCCGTTTTTGACATCAGAACGGTGTTCCGGGCCACCGTGGGCACACGGCATGTCCGATTGACGTGTCGTCTGCTCGACCACATCACAATTCACTCACCCTTTTATGTCGTCCGATTTCGGGCCATTCAGACATCGTTCGGCCAGTTTTGACCCCCCACGCGTGTTTATCAAACGCGCGCAACGCTTAAAGAACGCATAATGAGCCCTACCGCGTAGACCGCATGTCCGATTGACGTGTCGTTGGTGCGTGCACGTCGCAAATAATAATTTTATTGTTGTCTTGTGATTTCAGGTCAATCTGATGTCGTCCGCTAAGAGTTCGACCGTTAAACGCCAGTTTTGGCCGTTTATGACACCAGAACGGCGTTCCGGGTCACCGCGGGCACACAGCACGTCCGATTGATGTTCCGTCTTCTCGACCACATCACAATTCACTCAGAATTTGATTTAGTCCGATTTCAGGCCATTCAGACATCGTTCGGCTAGTTTGGGACCGCCCACGCGCGTTTATCAAGCGCGCGCAACGCTTAAAGAACGCATAATGAGCCCTACCGCGCAGACCGCACGTCCGATTGACGTGCCGTCTATGCGTGAATGTTGAGAATAATAATTATATTGTTCTCATGTGATTTCATGTCAATACGATGTCGTCTGCCAAGAGTTTGACCGTTAGACGCCATTTTTGGCCATTTATGACACCAGAACGGCGTTCCTAGTCACCGGGGGCACACGACACGTCCGATTGACGTGACGTCTGCTCGACCACATCAAAATTCACTCACCCTTTGATGTCGTCCGATTTCAGGCCATTCGGACATCATTCGGCCAGTTTGGACCCCCCCCCACGCGCGTTTATCAAGAGCGCGCAATGCTTAAAAAACGCATGATGAGCCCTATCGCGCAGACGACACGTCCTATTGACGTGCCGTCTCCGTGTTCACATTGAAAATAATAATTATATTGTTGTCCTATTATTTCATGTCAATCCGTTTTCGTCCGCTAAGAGTTTGACTGTTAGATGCCCGTTTTGGCCGTTTATGACACCAGAACGGCGTTCCTGCTCACCGCAGGCACACGGCACGTCCGATTGACGTACCGTCTGCCCAACCACATCACAATTCACTAACCCTTTGATGTCGTCGGATTTCAGGCCATTCAGACATCGTTCGGCCAGTTTGGACCCCCCCATGCGCGTTTATCAAGCGCGCACAACGCTTAAAGAACGCATAATGAGCCCTACCGCGCAGACCGCATGTCTGATTGACATGCTGTCTGCCCGTGCATGTCGAGAATAATAATTGGATTGTTTTCTTGTGATACCAGGTCAATCTAATGTTGTCCGGTAAGAGTTTGACCATTAGACACTCGTTTTGGCCGTTTGTGACACCAGAACGGAAATCCATGTCACCGTGGGCACACGGCACGTCCGATTGACGTGCCGTTTTCTCGACTACATCACAATTCACTCACCCTTTTATGTCGTCCGATTTCGGACCATTCGGACATCGTTCGGCCAGTTTGGACCCCCCCCCCCCACGCGCGTTTATCAAACGCGCGCAATGCTTAAAGAACGCATAATGAGCCCTACCGCGCAGACCGCACGTCCGATTGACGTTCCGTCTACGCGTGCATGTCACGAATAATAATTCGATTGTTGTCCTGTGATTTTAGGTCAATCTGATGTCGTCCGCTAAGATTTTCACCATTAGACGCCAGTTTTGGCCGTTTGTGACACCAGAACGGCGTTCCCAGTCACCGCGGGCACACGGCATGTTCGATTGATGTTCCGTCTCATTGGACACATCACAATTCACGCACCCTTTTATGTCGTCCGATTTCAGGCCATTCGGACATTGTTCGGCCAGTTTGGACCCCCCCCCCCCCCCCACGGGCATTTATCAAGCGCGCGCAACACTTAAAGAACGCATAATGAGCCCTACCGCACAGATCGCACGTCTGATTGACGTGCCATCTCTGCTTGCACGTCGCGAATAATAATTGGATTGTTGTCCTGGGATTTCATGTCAATCTGATGTCATCCGCTATGATTTTGACCGTTAGACGCCCGTTTGGGCCGTTTATGACACCAGAACAGCGTTCCCAGTCACCGCATGCACACGACAGGTCCGATTGATGTGTCGTCTGCTCGACCACATCAAAATTCACTCACCCTTTTATTTCGTTCGATTTGAGGACATTCGGACATCTTTCGGCCTGTTTGGACCCCCCATGCGCGTTTATCAAGCACGCGCAACGCTTAAAGAAAGCATAATGAGCCCTACCGCATAGACACCACGTACGATTGACGTTCCGTCTAAGCGTTCACGTCGCGAATAATAATTGGATTGTTGTCCTGTAATTTCAGGTCAATCCGATGTCGTCCTCTATGAGTTTGACCGTTTGACGCCCGTTTTGGCCGTTTTTGACACCAGAACGGCGTTCCCGGTCACTGCGTGCACCCGACATGTCTGATTGACGTGACGTTTGCTCGAACACATCACAATTCACTCACCCTTTTATGTCTTCTGATTTCAGGCCATTAGGACATCGTTCGGCTAGTTTGGACCCCCCACGCGCGTTTATCAATCGCGCGCAACGCTTAAAAAATGCATAATGAGCCCTACCGTGCAGAACGCACGTCCTATTGATGTTCCGTCTGTGCGCTCACATCGCGAATAATAATTGGATTGTTGTCGTATGATTTCAGGTCAATCCGATGTTGTCCTCTATGAGTTTGACCGTTAGACGCCCGTTTTGGCCGTTTATGACACCAGAACGGTATTCCCGGTCACCGCGGGCACACAGAACGTCAGATTGATGTACCGTCTGCTCGACCACATCACAATTCACCCACCCTTTTATGTCGTCCGATTTCAGGCCATTCGGACATCGTTCCGCTAGTTTGGAACCCCCCACGAGCGTTTATCAAGCGCGCACAACGCTTAAAGAACACAAAATGAGCCCTACCGCGTAGACTGTACGTCCGATTGACGTTCCGTCTAAGAGTTCACCTCGCGAATAATAATTGTATTTTTGTCCTGTGATTTCAGGTCAATCTGATGTCGTCCACTATGAGTTTGACCGTTAGACGCCCGTTTTGGCCATTTATGACACCAGAACGGCGTTCCCGGTCACCATGGGCACACGGCACGTCCGATTGACGTGCCGTCTACTCAACCACATCACAATTCACTCACCCATTTACGTCGTCCGATTTCAGGCCATTCGGACATCTTTCGGCCAGTTTGGACCCCCCCCACACGCGTTTATCAAGCGCGCGCAACGCTTAAAAAACGCATAATGAGCCCTACCACGCAGACAGCACGTCCGATTGACGTTTCGTCTGTGAGTGCACGTCGCAAATAATAATTGGATTGTTCTCTTGTGATTTCAGGTCAATCCGATGTCGTACGCTATGATTTTGACCGTTAGAAGTCCGTTTTGGCCGTTCATGACACCAGAACGGTGTTCCCGGTCACCGCGGGCACACGGTGCGTCCGATTGACATGCCATCTGCATGACCGCATCAAAATTCACTCACACTAAAAATATACAAATATTGAAAGAGTTCTTGGGCTTCTCCCAAGAACCTACTGTCTGGAGTTTCTCTCCATCCACTGACACAACTTCCTCTGAAATTATTTGACCCAATAACTATACCTATATAATCAATACAAAACTGACATATATATAGCTTGACGTATAGTCAATATGTGTAATCTGTATGATGTCAAGATGTTGGGTATGATCATAATCAGTCTTGGAGTGCATGAAGATGTCATCCACAAATATTAAAACAAACTAATCTTCATAGAAAGGAAAATTATATTCATCAAGGATAGAAAAATTCTAAAGAATTCATCAAGACAAATGAAATTACCTCATTCATGGGGTTCATTCTCATCTGGATCACCAATATCACTGTGATGTCCACCAGATGTTTTCGGAGCCTACAATATATATCAATATTATGTATCTTAAACATATCAATAAAATTCAATCTGAGTATGGTATGTCTTATTGTTTACATGTGGCGCCACTTGTTGCGTCGTTATTTCATCGATACGTGATGACATCTATGACAACCTCTCCTCATACTCTGTACGTAACTGCTGAATCTATGAATCAAAATTGCGTTGCATATCCTGCATGGAAGCATCTATCTCAGCCTATGTGTGCATCCCTGACTCTCTTCATGCACTCATCACATCTGCTCTAACAACTGCACGTCGTGGGACACCACCGCCATAAGTCAAAGAATAACCATGACAGTCACGCCCCACGACACAGTGAAATATTTCATCTCTACGCACAGTACTACGACGTTGCTCCTCTGGATACTCTGATAACTGAGCATCAAACTAAGCCTATAGCATATAATGATTCAATGAACAAATATGCATAATTTAAATAAAATAAAAAATACATTTATTAATTAGTAAATAATTTTCGTACTATATCACTGGAAACATCCGGATCAACCGCCCTACGAGTCCTCATCCATATGGACATCCGATCGATTGGCTCACTATGTTGGTGTAATTATAATAAAGGGTTTCAACATGTTATACTACAATATTTTTATAATATGAATGAAATAGTGAATTCTGAACTTACATCATGTCTGAGCTGTGACACATGTCGATTGCCAAGACTGGAAGGCGTCGCCTGCATTGCCCGATTATGTGAATGACGAGCAGACTCAGTCTACATTCAACGTATTTACTTAATATACATTTTCCAAATTATTCATTTATAGATTAAAAGTAATAAATCTTACCATCGCTGCCTCAATCGACCCAAACGCAACCAAATCCTGCCAATGCGCAGGAAGAATGCCAAGAGGGACTCCCTGTAGAATGTCTGGCACTCCCGCAAATGGTGTCCAGTGATCTCTCTTCACCCTTGACTTGTAATCCTTCCATAATTTTCTGCATTTCAACATATAAACAACCCAAAACTCATCTGGAAAGGATGTCAAATTATCCTGTTAAATATATTGTCAGTAGATGGGACAATAATAATAACAATATCATGAAAAATTAAACATTGAATTTACCAAAACCTCCCTCCATAATCTGTCCATTGTATCCTGAGGGAAAGAACTACAGTCACGAGTCGTCAAAGGGAATCTGTGTGAGTCTCGTATCATATGCCCAAACTGACGACTCAATGCAGTAGCACCATCTCCAACTGGATGAAATGTGTCGTCAAATAACACATCCAATCGGGCTCCAAAGTTCCAAGATCGAACCCCTCTACCAGGACCCCTGCGTCTTCTAGAAGAAGCAGTAGATCCTGATAAACACAAATTCATAATTCAATTACAATATAAATTAATGATTATAAATAGTTAGGGAAATATAAATAGAAAATTACAATCAATTAATTTAGAAAAATGAAAACATACATACAAACAACATCAGGTGGACCACTGTGACCACCCTGTGACATAACTACTTTAAAATAAATTATAGTTAAATCAAGCAATTTTTATACATATATAGCTGATAAATATTTTTACAAATAATAACTAAGAATATAATTACAATTTCCACTAATCATGAAAGTCTATCATATCTCTTTCAACTGTCTCTCTGGTCCATTGTATATCTTCATCTCGTACAACTACTGTTGTTTGGTCAAGTGTTTGATCAGGAAATGCGACAACTTCAGGTTCCTCTTGGTCAATCAGAAAAACCCCTCTTCTAGACATTTTCACCACAACTTTCCAATCAGATTCAATGCCAAAAAGTAAACTTGTTCTGCCTATGATGTCAGTATGATGGGCTCATTGCTAACCCAGTCATCTTTATATAGCATATTGTTAAAGTTTACTAATGTAATTTGGAAGTTATCAACTTTCGTTCCAGGAACTGGATCAACCCAATCACACCTTAACAATATGTGTTTTAAGCCATGATTATAAATAACCTCAATAATATATCTCAACAATCCATAATAATAACCCGCACCAACTAAAGAACAACCAATGCCACTACTTTGTGTGGCTTGGTTCATGTCAACATTGCTAATATGATATCAGAATCCGTTAGCATCCAAATACTTATAGCGACGAGTTGTAATAAATTAACCATCAGCTAGTTGGTTGAGTTCTTCGCTCACATGCTGGGTTAAATCACATAACATTTGAATCTTCAAATTTCACATATATAGTTTAATGGATAAAGGATTGTGAAAATACAACTTAGTTGCACTATAAAAATATTAAATCAATTATAAGTACATGATTCTTGAACCACTCATGAAATGTGTTGAAATGATGTTTTTGGATTTGATACTCAGTTGAACGGGGCCTTTCACATTTCAACTCAGCGATATGCATCCTAAATCACAATACAATATAATGTAAGCAATAAAATAAATATATAAACAAAATACACATCAACTATGAAACTTACTTTATCAATGGCATAACTGATGGAGTGTTGAACAACACATATAGATGAGCTTGAACCCACTCGTCGTTCCGCATATCAAATGTTATTCCTTCTCTAATTGTACCCTTGTCAGTCTGGGACGATTTATCTCTATTTGTTTCAACCTCATCAATATATGAAGCACAGAATTTAGTACACTCATCCAATAAATATCCCCTGGCAATTGATTCATCTAGAAAAGCTTTGTGCGCACATAGAGTTTCAATGTATTTAAGTATCGCTATATTGGATACATCCACCTGAATTTCACGGCACCGCCATCAATGACTTCACCAGTCAAATGCACAGTCAAGTGAACCATGACATCAAAAAAAGACGGCAGAAAGAGTTTTTCTAGGTGACATAGTGCAAGTACAATCTTATCATGTAGCTTTTTCAAATCACTCATGCGATGATTCCTAGAACAGAGATGTCTGAAAAAATTAGAAACGACAATCAACGGCTCAACATCCTGGGAAGGTAAGAAATCACGTATTGCTATAGGAATTAACTGTTGAAGCAGAATATGATTATCGTGACTTTTCAAACCCTGTAATGTCAAGCTCATCATATTCATGTGCTTCGAAATATTAGATCAATAACCATCTGGAACCTTAACAGTCTTTAAAATTGATAGAAATGTTTATTTCTCTTTTTTACTCATTGTGTACTGTGTAGCAGGCATGCATGCCCGATTACCTTCACCCATCTGTAAATGTAAAGGTTTTCTCAATCCCATTTCTTGCAAATCACGTCGAGCATTAGCACTGTCCTTTGATTTCCCCTTGACGCCTAATGTGGTGCACAAAATATTATCACATACATTTTTTTCAATGTGCATCACATATAAATTATGCCTTAAAATATTATATTTCCAATAAGGAAATTCAAAAAAAATACTTCGTTTCATCCAATTATGACTTTGCTGTCTATTTGAAGAAGGAATAGAAGGCAATGGAGGAACAAATAAATCTTGAAAATCATACATTGTACGGATGTTTTCTTCATCAAGTTGTGCACAAATTTCAACCCTAGACAGTATTTGTGGTGATGGGTCAAACTCTCTATTCCCATCAAACAATACACGGTCTTTTTGGAACCTGTGCAATGGAGGAAGAAAGCGTCTGTGACCAAGATATGCCCACTTTCTATAGTGCTTAAGCCATATAGATTTCTTACTCTTATTACAACAAGGGAAAGAAAATTCTCTTTTTGTACTCTAACCTGATAAGTTAGCATACGCTGGGAAATAATTAATTGTCCATAACAAAGCGACCCGAAGTCTAAACATTTCATTTTCTGCCGAGTCAAAAGTCATTACACCATCGACCCAAAATTCATGCAGCTCATCAATCAAAGGTTGCATATAAACATCGATTTTATCACCAGGTCCTCTCGGTCCATCAATTAGAATAGACAGTAACAAAAAAGGTTTCTTAATACATACCCATGGAGGAATGTTGTATGGAACCAACACCACTAGCCTTGTACTATGTGTCGCACCAACCATGGACCTAAATGGGTTAAAAACATCTGCTGCCAAACCCAGTCGAATATTACGATCATCTCGAGAAACGTCTGGTTGTATCTGATCAAACTCTTTCCATGCCAATGAATCTACTGGGTGAGTTAATTTATCAACCTCTTTCTTTCTCACTGGTTGCCAAGTCATCCATTTAGCAATTTTAGTGGACAAGAAGAATCTCTTCAGTCTCAGTTTTAGTGGGAAATAACGCATCTGTTTAGAGGAAACTTGTTTCCCTTGATTCAAGACTCTCCTAGGAAGAATCTGACTACCTTGATTAATCTCATTGGTCTTCCACCTGGATGTATAGAAAACAGTACAATTATTTAATTGCGCATTCTCTATTCTGAACAACATACAATTATTGTGACATGCATCAATTGTATCATATGTAAAACCAAGATCATCGATTAACTTGCGAGCTTGATAGAATGACTCCGGGATCTTCGCTCCAACAGGGAGTACCTTCTTTAATAATACCAACAACATGTCGAATGAGGTGTCTGACCATTGGTTCAAGGCCTTCGGGTGTAACAATTCTATGATGAATGACAGTTTACTAAATTTAGTGCATCCAAGATATAATTCAATACACGCATCGTCAAGAATTTCAAATAATTTCAATGCTTCTCCATCTGTAGAAGAACGAGGATTACTCAATCCAACGTCGTCATTTACGACATTATTTTCTTCAGATTGAAACTGACACATCATATCATTCAACATTATGTTCATCAGATCAACTGTTCCCGAATCAACATTCATATGAATATTTTCTGAGGGATGACATAAAACAGAATCTTCTCCATGACGCGTCCATGTCTTACAGTTTTTCAAAAACCCATTCAAAAAAAAATTTCTCTAACCCTATTTTGTTTGAAGATATATCTATTTTCACATTTTCTGCATGGACAACTAATCATATCACTTGGAAATTTGTTGGTGAAATCCATAAATCTCTTAATCCCCTCATAATATTCAGCTGAAAATCTATCTTGCATATCAATCCAACTCCTATCCATATTTGTTTTTAATAGAAATCAAAATTGAAATATCTTATTTAAATTCAAAAAAAAACACATATCATTAGAATTTAAAAACCATATTTGGATAAAAAAAATTACCTGCGGAGGACTCGACCACGGGTAACGAGGTCTGAATCGATTGCAGATCCATGAGGGCGCAGTGAATTGACGATAGAGGTTCAACGGCCAGAATTGAACGGAGCGGAACCGTTGGACCGCGTGGAGGGTTCTACATGGCGGGGCACAATGGACCGGAAGGGTCCAACGGAGGCAGGAGGACTTGCCGGAGGGATGCAATGGGGCCGTGAGGGGACGATGGAGGCGGGGCTATCCAAAGGTGCAGCTCATGCAGAGGTGAGGGTTTCTGGGTCGTGGGGGTGTCAGGGTCACGGGGGAGAAGCCCAGAGGCAAGGATGTGGGGGTCGTCGGGGTGCAGCGCGGGCAGGGGGTGTCAGGGTCACGGGGGCAGACCGTGGAGGCAAGACAGTGGGGGTTTCCAGTGGCGCAGCATGGAGGTAAGGGGGTGGGGATCACCCGGAGGTCGCCGGGAGGTCGGGGGCGCACGGAGGTCAGCGGGAGGTCGGGGTCACCTGGAGGTCGGGGTTGCCGGGAGGTCAGGGTCACCGGGAGGTTGCCGGGAGGTCGAGGGTGGGGGTCGCCGAGAGGTCGGGGTCGCTGAGAGGATGTCGGGAGGTCACCGACAGCATGGAGGCAAGGGGGTGGGGTCACGGGGGCGCACCAGGGGTTGCCAAGGTCACCGGGAGGTCGGGGGTCAGGGGTCGGGGTCGACGGGGGTCGGGGTCACCGGTGGGGTCGGGGTCGCCGGGGGTCGAGGAGGGTTGCCGGGGGTCGGGGTCGGGGTCGTGGGGTCGGGGAAGTGGGGGTCGTGGGGTTGTGGAGCGGAGGGAGGGGAGGGGGGGGGGGAAATAAGGGGTTTTTATAGGAAAAATTGCAGCGGCTGCCATTTGGCGGCCGCTGTTGATGGTATCAGCGGCCGCTATAGATGTCCCGCCTCCAAAACCAGATTTTCTAGAAGTGTAACTTGCATATCCTTTTTGGTAAAAATCCATAAAAATATGTTTAAATAGTTTTAGAAATTTAAAAAAAAAATTTAAACAACCATATATATATATACTTTTTTTATTATAATATATTATATTCTTATAAAATATTATTAATAGTTTGTTAACAATCATTCATATTTTCACTATTTCGGATATTAATTACCAAATTTTTCAAGAATGTTTTGACTTATTAGTTATTGTTCTTATTGTATAGATAATGAATTAATAATATCCATTATTTAAAATGAAACTTATTTATAATATATTATTAGTATATATTTATTTACAATAATCCTTAGAATTTGGTGTTTTTAAATGAAATTCAACATTTATAGAGATGGTAGGCAATACACACACAATAGAACTAATTTTAGTTCATCAATGTATTGAAAATATGAAAATTAAATGATATATATGTATGAATATTACAATTAAATTATCACATCTATGTCATATATGTCGCATAATTTTATTAAATCTATCCATTATACATTCTATGTGTAGCGTGAGCGAAGGAAATTTCATTGAAAGGATTGTAATCCACAGTTCCACCAACGATGTTATCGTATTAACAGAAAATGGATGGAATGAAGTTATTATATATATATAAATTACATATGTAGGAATAAAACATAAATATCATAAATATATTATAATAATAGTGTCTCTATTATAATTCGATGCCCTGGTATTTGGTAATGGAAAAACAAGAAATCATCATTTTAATAAGCGATAGATCACAATACCCAAATGATATGTTCCATACACATATAATGAAAATGCATGTATGTGATGGTCCATCCATTAATATTATATTTTATTTGTATATTGATGATATTTATATTTTCATATAATAATGGAATATAGAATATTTGAGAGGGTTGGGAATTTAAATAAAACAAAAGAACTTGAGGAAAGATGTTAACTCTTCATTGGGTAACTTATTTTAAGATTCACCAAAGGGAGTTATTTGATGTATTTATAACCAAATAGAGGATAATATATAGATGGTATTTAAATTTTAGAGATATTTTTTCTACATTGGGATGGACTAATGTGGCATGATAGGTGTGAGGAAGTGGGATAGGTATGTGAATTTTTATAGGGGAGGAGAAGTAGAATTATTAAAAACATAAAAATGTAAAGATTATTGATAAGTATACCATATATAATGTTCCTCTAGTAGTGGTCTAATATTGATACATGGTAGGACATGGTCTATATATGTCTATAAAATGAATTTTGGTCTAATTTATTGGTCATTTTGGGCCTTATGTTTATTGTTTACTTCATTGTTATGGCAATTTCACTCATAATCACTAGATTTAATTTTGGTCGCATTGAATATTATCTTTAGTTAAAATATATGTTTACCTTTTTTATATCATAAATTATTGTTAGTAATACTGTGTAATCAATTTTTTAAAATTCCAATCACATAAGTGTCAGAAATTAATTTAATATTAATCTGACAGTTGGGATGATAATACGACTTTTTAAAGAAAAATATTCAATAGTTTTCTATGTTTTTATTCACAATTTCAATGTGAAATTGATTGAAAATATCAATATAAGAGTAAATTATAAAACAATTTGTAATTTAACTTCAAAATACATCATAAATATAATCCATCCTTATACATAATTTAGATGAAAAAGAAATTTTAAATTAAAATTTAGTGTTTTAAACTATTAATCCAAAAATGAAACATTAAATAAAAATACGAAGAATAATCCCAAATATATATTTTTTTTTATTTTATTTAAAAAATTAATAATCTTTTCACATATATAATTTATAAAAATTTAAAAAAATTGATTTAATATAGGATTTCCATTAAAATTCTCTAAAAGTGCCTTTATAAAAATAATGATTATTCATTGAAATATGTGGGTTGTTCTTATCTTATGCCAATAAAATATATTGGATTGATATAAAAAAAATTATGTGATATATAATATTAATATTTTTTTGATATCATTCATTAATACTAATAAATATAATTTATATTGATAAAATCATTTCCTTTATATTCTATCGGTATAAATTTTAATTTTTAATTAATTACTAACAATTCAAAAAATCATAAAATTTTATACACCATATATTTTCTCAATTTAGATAATAATATTATTATATTCTAATTTAATGGCTTGATTATATCATATTTTAATCAGTTATAAATTTTTTATCAGTTTCTTTAGTTTTGTAATACAATGTCCTTCATATAACACACACTACCGAACAAAGTCAATTCTATGTGTAATATAATATAACAAGTTTCTAATTAATTTAAAGATATTGAATTTATTTTAAAAAATAAATAAGTCATATATTATCAAGAAATTTTATTCCCTTGTACACTTTGTGTTGTGTGCCATACATGTAATTAAGTAAAATGTCATTCCATTATATTTTTGTGATGTTAAAATTTTTGATGCATTATTAGTAATAACCACATTTTGGATATTAAATATAAATGTTTTATATATATAATATATATTAATAAATTTTCACTTAAAAATTAGATAATACATTTCTTTGATATAAAATTCAAATTTCTCAAAAAATAATATTTATTTAATTTAAAAAATAATAATAAAATTATTATTTCCAATTTTACAAATTCTATTTTAATAATTTTACTTTTTATAATCAATAGGTCTATGTTATGATTGGGTGAATTTTTTGGATTTTTTGGAATTCTTAATATTTTTAATAACTAATCTAAATTAATATTTTTAATGAAAACTACCAATTCATTTAAGACATTTACAAATTAATAATTTTCTTATACAAGGGGTTAAAAATAAAATTAGTTAAAATATGTTATGGTTAATTATATTTAGTTCATTTTAAAAAAATATCAATTTTTATTTTTTACATAATAACTTTTTATACCTATTGTAACTTATTAATTGGTAAACAATTTTTCCCCTTCATTGATGGTTTAATTTTAAATTAAATTCTTCCACATATATTAATTTAATTTGGAAAAACTAATTCCACAATTTCATTCTTAATAATTAATATTATATAATAATTTGAACTTAATTTTTTTCTTAATTGATGGAATAAATAGTAATAATTAATAATAATTGTTAAGGTTAAAACTTGTTTAACGTGGGGTTAAACCAAAAGAAAAGTGTAATATTTCCAAATGACATATATAAATCCTAATTGTTGGCTGAAATTAAACTTTATCCAATATAAAATTAGAATAAATTGACATTAAAGGTAGTTTTGTTGGTAATGACTTTCTCATAGAGGAATATTTTTGGAAAATTCATGGAAGATTGAAATTGGCTTCCCTTCCCCAATTATAAAATGAAATCTCCTCTCGTATACCCACCACACACAAATATGATTTCATTATCCAATAACTAACCAAATAACATATATTTATATATCCATAAGAAAATATATATTCCTTACATTATTTATGGAACACTCTTATTAAGTCTTTAAGTGTAGAGCTAAAAGAGGTTCTCTAAATAAGAGGTATAATTCTAAGGCACTATTTTTTATTTATTACTTATCCACATCATTAAATGATTATTTAACTATGTTAATATAATAACATAATTTTAACCCATATAATTAAATTTTATTATGTTATTTTTATAACATATATCCATCTCCTCATCCATCAAATGGTAAACAAAATCATCAATCGTGTGTACGGTGGACTAACGCCTCAAGAGCTGATGTAAATAATTTTTCAAAACCACCTCTTACAGACCAACTTAATTGTCTATTTAATGTTTATATATGATAATTATAAAGTATTTATACTATATTAATTAAAATTTAATATCTACCTTCTTACCTTCCAGTCCTTTAAAAAATTATAATATCTTTTTTGGTATGTGTGGACTATGGTTTCCATGAAGTCATCATATTTCTCTTCATATTTTTATTTTAATTAATTTTATTAAGTACATATTTAATTAATATATATTATATATTTTAAAAAAAATATTCTAATATTTATATTTGTTATTATCTTTTCTTTCATTCTGATTATCAAGAAAATGGATATAACCATTATGCGTACATTAGGCCTATTATCTCCATGAATGTTGTAATTAATTTTCTATATCTAAATTTTATGGATTAAAATGTATATATATTGAATATAACTGATATTTATGTCATGGTTATTTTTTTGAGATGAAGGAGTCAATATGGATGTAAAAGGACCAGAAATACCAAACCAAAACATACATAAAAATGAAGTAGTCATTACATGAAACATTATTTTATCCAATAATTATTAAAAAAAATTAATAAAAGGTCATAGGTAATTCATATATGTTATGATATATATGATTATATGTCTAATATATATGTATAATAATCCAATATTTATTATATTGTATGTTTGTATCTCTATAATGAAATTCTAAACTTGGAATAAGGGAATTTTTGCCTCAATTTTATTTATTCCAGACACATGTCATATTCACCACTTATTTCATTTTTGTTTCATATATACATCCCATGAATGTATTTTATGATGAATATTATGAAAACCATGGGATAAACATTTTCATCTATGTTTCCTTCCTTATGATAAAATATCATTATTAATAGCTATTATTTATGATTAATCTTCCGATAATTAAATCATATGAACTATCTCACAAGAAACACATGTATTTTCTTCTACTAAGTTATTTATTTATAATACATGCTTCAAATTAATTTTTCCCACTATACATACTCATGATACTAAATTTTCTTATATGAAAAACTCCTTTTTTTCTCTCTTAAATGGTGAATTATTTTTCTTCCATGTCATTTATGATACAAAATGTTCTAATGAAAGATTATATAATTATATAATTATTGTATTAATTCTATTTTACCCAGTTTTTATTTTCCAAAATTGGTTTAAATGTTTTTTTACATTTACTAAATAATTATCTTTTAAATAATTATCCAAAATTTCAATGTAATGTTAAGTTTAACATGTACAACATGAAAGGTATTTTCCAAAATCATGAAAACACAAAGATTTAAAGATTCATTTAAATAAATCCATGTTTATTTTCAAATGAATTTTTATCTTTTAACAATAAGGAAATTTTTTTTTTCAATGTATGTTTTTTAATATTTGGAATTGTTATTTTCCTCAAGGAATATTAAATGAAATATTTTAAATATAGTTTCCATCTAATATGACATAATTTTATGTTACTCAACCTTAAATTAAGATACGATCTAATGATACCATCCTTATTCATCTTTTGGAAGGTTCATAATTATGATGAAAATACTCTTATGAATTTCATTCATGTTGCAAGGTTTATGCTACGATCAATTGAAGAACTCATTATAAATTTTTTTTACCTTCTTTAGGTTAGGCTAAGATGAATTGATGAAATGATTATTAAATCCATTTATTTAGAATATTATATGATGAATTGTTTATGAAACCCATTTCATTTTCATGGGTTATAATATAAAAAATTTCTTATGATCTTGGGGCACAAAAACGTATGGATTATGTGATGTGTAGGGTCTATATCTCCCTCTATTTAATTGTGTAATGATTAATGTTCAATGAATTCAAAGTCTGCAGAAAATTTTATCCCAATATAACAAGAGGGTACATTTGAGGATTCCCCAAGAACGGGAAGGAGGGTTCTGGGGATATTATCCCAAGACCAAAATATCGGGATCATTGGAGATTATTATGTGCATAATACTATTACAAAAATTTTTATATCAATCCTAAGAGGTTATAAATATATTTTCAATTACCCTCGATATAATATTTTTTATGATTATGTGTATTCAAAAAAAAATCTTAATATAATGATATGCTCTAGTTGATTATGTAATCTGATTTAATTTTATTAATGTATTAGAAACATCTATGATTTATCCCATGAATCAATTTTTTCATAAATGATATTTAGTGTTTGGTTTTAAAATTTTATTCTCTTACTCTGATACACTGAAGATCATGTAATGATTCTATGATAATTAATATCTCCATTATTTAAAATTATTTCAAATATAAACACTCCATTTTTTATTTAACCTTCCCCCATGTTATAGAGACTGGTATTATGTATGATATGTCATAGAAGGGTACTAGTTTTGATGAAATTACTAGAAGATGTATTTAATACTTATGAATTAGTTTTTTATGTGTTCTTGTGTAAAATAACATCTAGCCTATATCATTAAAAAACATAATTTCATTTTATGTCATGAATATTCATATATTAATATGTCCCATGATTATAAGAAATGTCCGGTTCACTGTAGTTTTTATCAGTGAAATGTTTAGTTAACATTAGAAACTATGATGAGAAAAATTTAATGATGACAATAATGATACATCTTAGTATCGGAAAATATCATTTATTTTTGGATAAGGATAGAGTGATTGGTTTCAAAGAAACTACAGCTATGCATGGATACTAAAATTTAGCGTGGATGTAGAAAAAATATACCTAGGAGAAATAACTTATAATAAGGTATTTTAAGATTTTCCTCGATCATTACCTAGTACATTACCATGGTCCCTTCTACACAAATGATTGGAAAAATCAAAGGGATGTGTTTTGTATGTTCACAAACTCTTTGAGAAACATAAAAAATGATTTGAATAATTATTATGAATTACCTTGTTTATGTCTAATGTTTTATATAAAAATACAAGGTGTCATGACTTAGACATCCTATATATTATTTTTAATAAATATTTTGTTTTTAAATATGATTATTATTGATAAGACTATGATTTTTTTTAGTTTATGGATGGATCAAAAAACAATCATTATACAATTGAAGTTTATAAAATATTGAAGTTTATATGGATCAATGATGGAATATTATCACAAATATAAAGTAACATGAAAAATTTTCTCTCATGAGTGGGGTGAGTTCAATAGTTCATTTTTTAATAATTACATTCCTAATATTATTCATATTAATATGGATAATGAATTACATGACCTAAAATAGAATATGATGAATCAATTGGTACATACAATGAAAAGTTAACAACACATGTGGGAGATTCTTCTTGTAATATCATCCACCTCAAAAGTAGGGTTGATCAATTATTATGTTCCTTAAAACCTACACTTATAATAGAGTAATACATATAATACTTTTGTAGATATGAAAATATTATTTATTTCACTATCAAATATGAAAAAGATATAGGACATACCAATCCATCACAATTTTTTGACCAGAAAATAAATATGGAATAAATGGGAAATTGAAAAAACCATAGAGAACAGAAAATTAGTATTCCTTTATTCTTGAAGTGTGGATGGAAACTTAGAGAAAAGTGTCTTTAAGGGACAACTAAATGAATCTAGTGTGTATAGGATGGTCTTCAAGTGGATTCATACTGATGTGATGAGAATATGTTGGAAAATAATGAAAATAGATTGAAAACTCTGTATAATGAACCGTTCACACAATAGTTTATCAAATGTAAGAGTTAGGGTTATTATGATAAGTCATACCAAAATCCAATGATTAATGATGATGATAAAAAAAGTAAACTCTTACGTTGAGATAAAAAGTGAAATCTCATGTGATCACTATTTTTGAGGAGGGGTGTGATGATGTAATTGTGAGAAGTACCCTTAATATCTACTCTAGAACTAAAAATATCATATTTAGTTTAGTATTTATCCACTCTATTATATATTTTTATTTTTCTAAGTGTTTAAAAATTACACAAAAATTATTTGATGTTAAATTTGTAGTGAAAATCACTAATGTGATGATGATCACATCTCTTGTATATTCATCTTCTCTAGTTGATGTTTTTTTTTTCAATTTTCTTTATTCGAGTCATATTGTTCTCCCTCAGGTTGAATTTGATGTTATATTAGGCATAGACAAGACTTCTATATATAAATCCCACATCAATTTCCAATCAAGGGATGTCACATTTTATATTTGAAACCAACCTATGATCTTTTATATGTGTGATGATAAATAGAAATTAAAATACAAATTTCAATAATTTTAAAGCACTTCATTACCATTCATTTGGGTGTTTATCTATGATGATTGGGGGATAAATCTATAACATGAATATTTCTTAGGAGTTTTATGGTGAATTTTTTGAAGACTTTTCTAATATTCCTCTAAATAGTGATGTTGATTTTTTAATAGAAATCATACAAAGATCTACACAAATTTCATACTATATCATTGGAATGGCATTGATTAGGTTGTAGGAATTGTTGAATCAATCCCATAATAATAATAAAAATGGACTAATTTTCCCATATATATCACTATGGGGTGTACTGGATTTTTTTACGAAGAAATGAAGATCTATGTGACTCTATATTGATGGCTAATAATTGAAATGATCACAATCAAGAACATGTATCCTCTAAACTGAATTGATGACTTGTTTGATCAATTATGTTGATATCCACACTTTTCCATGATTGTATTTATTTCTAGTTATAGTAAATTGGGGTTTAGAAAGGAATATATAACCAAGTGAACATTATGCATGAGGTATAGACACCTTGAATTTATAGTTATTTCATTTGGCTAGACTAATCCCCCCACTATATTCAGGGATTTAATGAGTAGTGTGGTCAGATATTACAATAATCAGTTTTTGGTAATCTATATAGATCATATTAGTAGATATTAAATGTGAATGAAAGATCATAATTAACTCATGTAAATTGATTTAAAATCACTAATGATTGATAATCTATATGAAAAATTAACAAAGTGTGAATTTTATTTTCATTTTTATGTTTTATAGTCACAATAGTTGAAATATGAGTAGTTTTATGAATGTTATAAGTCATTGAACATTGACCCAAAGAAAACCATTATGAATAATATCTAATGTTTTCTTATATTGGTTGGTTATTATTATCCTTTGGTGGATCATTTATCATTACTGTCTAATATTTTCAATAATTTAACTCAAAAGAGAACCATTTTATTTTGGACAAATAAATGTGAGGAAAATTTCATGGAACTAATTGGAAGGTTAGTTGGTGAATATATTCATACATTACCATATAGTATATAAGGGTTTAATATAAATTGTTATTCATCAAATATGGGACTGTGATCTCTTCTCTTGTAAAAAATATATGTTTATAGCATATGACTCATGAAAAGTAAATCTTCATGAAAAAAATTGCCCAGCACATGATTTGGAGTACCGTTGGTAATTTTTATATTAATGATTTTGAGGAATAATATTTATGGGTAATGTTGTGATTTTTTTACTGATAATAAATGTTTAACATATATATTTAGATAAAAAGAGTTGAACGTGTACTAGAGAAGAAGATTGGGGGTTATTAATGGCATTGAATAACCAATACATTATCACCCTTGGAAAGTAGACAAGGAGACCAATTAATTGAGTCATGATTATAAAGATTCATTATATATTATGAAGAAAAACAAATATACCACATTTATGGATTCTAAGATGATTGATATGGACATTTTTAAGGGGTAATATTATCTTTCCAAAAATTGTGATAAACAATGTGTCTAATTGATGATTAAAGAGGCACATAAGGATTATTGAATGCTATAAAAAATGTTTATAAATATTCCTATCTTTAAACATTATTATGATTGAATTATATGTTTATATAACAATTTAAATGTTCCATCCATACTTGGTTTGAGGGAGTTATTAGAGGAATCTTGTTGTTACTCAATTTACATTCATCATAAAACTAAATAATATTTTTATATATTTGATTGAATATTTATGTTGTGATGGAAATTTGATAGATATTGTAGAGTTTTTATGTAAATTCATGGTACATCACCATGATATGGTTGATATAAAAAATTATTAGGTATATTACATCAATTACCCAAAACTAAAGGGAAGTGGGAAAATATAATCAGGTTTTTTGTCTTCGATCTCCACATAATTTATAATCAACACAATGGTATATGAATTCTTGTCGATTGACATATAGTGTTATCACATTTGATCACTATATGAAAATATTTATATCTAGAACATCATTCTATGATATACATTAAGGATGTGATATGTATTCACAGAGTTCCACATTCTACAGTTTCAAATTGGGATTTGAGGACTACCGCAATGATCCAGAAACATCTTTTTCAATAGCCGGAAACATAGATCAGTTTCAATAGTACATATCATCATAATATATATTATCAGTCTGAGAGACAAATTCAAACACTATAGTATATTTTGAGATCTTATTCTAATTATTTCCAAGTTGGTTGGTATCAACACCTTCCTCCAGTATAGTTTTTCATATAATAATATATTTCAATCATTCAATTACATGGACCCATATGAATGTATATGTGGAAATATTTGATGAACTCCAATTTTATGGTATGAAAATTGAGAACTAATGAAATTGGGACCTGATCCTGATAAATAAATGGGGGATAATGTTAGATCCATTCAACAACACATCAAGGTATCTCTTTGTGAACAAAAATTTATATTGAGAATCATTAAAAAGATTATGTGTCTGATGTTATTGAAAAGGGTATCTTATTAATTTATCCATTGAATTAGTTTATTAGATTCTAGAAGAAAAAAATATATGATCTCTAGGTATATTAGTACTTTCAATATGATTGATCTACTATGGAAGGGTTCTTATCTCTTGGTGGTTCCACAGATCTTCTATCATGTACAAATAAATACCATATATCTCTATTGAGGATTTATATTACTGATCATTAACATGTACTAAAATTAGAGGCCACGACATTGGATCTTGATATTTCCAATGAAGAAAAACCTATGTGGATTTTGGATCATTATGATAATGTTCTCTAAAACACAACCACTCAAATGGTTGATATTGTTTTAGCAAAACCACTAACATGAAGCAGCTATGTGGGAACCAAAGAAAATTATGAAGTAGAGGTAACCAAATTTTATTTTAATAATGTGACTAAATTTTAAGAGTGAAATTCATTTTTATTGGGGTTTAATTTGTTACTCCAATATTTTATGAATATAGTTTTGAAATAAATTTAATTTCATGGATATCTTGTGTTGCTTGAAACTCCATGTTTTTACAAACAATGAGATATTATTAATATAAATATTTAAAATTGACTATTATAAACTAGCTAGTAAGTTGATAGATCTGTATTCAAATAAAAAATAAAAACTTTAAATATAATTTTTTTATATAAATAAAATATTCTTAAATAAATTATACAATTTTTATTAAATTCATTATATTCATTGAAAATAATTTTTTCCCAAAAACAGTGTGAGTATTTCTTTTTGTGAGAAAATAATTAAAATAATTTTGAAAATTATAAAAATTTATTCTAAAAAATAAATTCATTTTTTGAATCAATATTTCAATATTTGATTATTTCAATTTTTAAATTATTATAAAAAATTTAATTTCTAATAAATAGTGAATATAATATTTTTATTGAAAACGTCCTTTTCATATAAATAATTTCCACAGTTAATTTTTTTGAAACTATTTTAATGTAAATTTCTATTTTTTCTAAAAAATAAAATAAATTAGGAAATAAAAATCTATTTAATATAGATTTTTTATGAAAATTTTTTATTCTTACTGAACTATTTTACTATGAAAACCATTTTCTCTTTGCATTTATGAGTTTCATTTAGAAATAAATTCTACCATGTATGGGAAATGAATTTCAAAAATGGATTCCATATTTTTATTAATAATAATAAATATTATATAATATTATAAAATTAAATAATTTTCTTAATGAATAGAAAATACATTATAAAACAATTAGTAGGGTTATGGATGAATCTATTTTATAGGGGGTATAAACAAAAAATATAACATTACAATTTCCAATTTTTTTAAATCAATTTTTATATAATTATTTCAGACATATAATATCTCATATTATAATCCATGTTTCATGATGAAATTATCATGGGAGTCACTATCATTTTGGATTATTTTTTGAAATTTCGAAGTGTTTTCCATTTGTGTTCCTCTCCCCAAATATAATAGTACATCTCATATAATCTATTCTCCACATTAAAATATCATTTTTAATGTACAAGTCATAAATATATCGTTTTAATAATTCATTCAAAATTTCTTATAGGGCTTAGTTTCATTATAAAAACATCCTATGAAGGATTTAGGTGTAGACCTAATGTGGTTCTCAGGAAAAGAGTTATAGATCTAAAACATGATTTTTGTTCTATTTATTCATACAGCTCCGTAAAATATTCTTAAGCTATGATGAAATTATAAAATTATTATCTTCTATAATAATATATGATATTTTATTAGTGTCATTATCTATATATATTTCTTCATTAATCAACTAAGAAACAAAACTATAGATCCTATCTGTGATGGACAACTGCCTCATGAAGAAATCTAATTAGATTTCCATAACATCCCCTCACTTATATGGATAATTATGGATTTATTTTTTATAAATTATAATAATTTATTTTTTATACTCTTATAATGATATTATCACATATACCGTATTACCTTTCCATATGTTTGAAAGTTATAATTTTTTTGTGCATATGTGTGGACTACCCAGCTTCACAAAGTAATGTTATTCATTTTTCATTTACCTTTTTACATGGATTGTAAAAAAATATATTTAAGGAATTTATTAATGATATCTATTACATATAAATTATTCTATATTGATGATATAATATTAAACATTCTTTTGTTCTACTCATTAAGGAAATGGAAACAATGTTAATGCGTATGTGTGTCTTACCTTCTCCATCAATGGTGTAATTCATTTTCTATATATACTTTTTTATCAATTAATAAATATATATAATGAAAAAATATAATATTTTTTCAATTATTAACATTCATTATATTATGAGAACATAAAAATTTAAAAATACAGTATAAAACCAAAACATACATGAAAAACTATTCAATTATTAATAGAAATGATATTTTGTAATGGAATTGTAAATAAATTAGTAATGAATGGTCATAAGTACATCATAAATGGTAGTATATATATTATTATGTTTCTATAATAAATTTATAATAAACATGTTTTCATTATATAGGATTTTTGAACTTGTATGAAGAAATTTGAAACCTTAGGTTTGCAGATTTCCATCTCAATTTTATTTCTACGAGCCACATTCCATATTCAACAATTATTTCTTTTATGTTTTATATATACGTTCCATGAAATTATATTATGATTATTCTTATGAAAATTTTATAAATTACATATCCTTATGAAATTATTTATTTCATTGGTATTATGATTCAATCATTACCGAAGTTGTAATGGTTTTATGTTATAATCCAATTTTATAGGGATTGTTTGTGATTATGTTTTTGATATTGAAATATTATAATATATATCATAATAAAAAAATATATTTTCATATCTTTTTTTATATACATTTATTTTTCCTTATCATTTTCATCTCTTTATGATCAAAATTCACTGAATGAATAATTTAAATAAAAACCAACCATATTTACATCATTAATATGAAATTAGTTTTCTTCAATGTCAATGATTTCAAAAAATGTTATTAAGAAGTATTTTTAAATTATCCAATTTTTATTGGATTTTTTTTTAAATATTTATTATTAAAATAGTTTAAAAGTAATCTTCTTTCCACTTTTTTAAACATGGGCCATTTTACATTTTACCCAAAATGTGAAAATAATCTTCATTTTAATGGAAAAAAATGAATGTTCTTTTCCTCCATCATGGCCACATAATTATTTGAATCATGATTAAAAAATTCAATTTTTTTTTCATATACTAGTTTTATTTTTATATTTTTCAAATTGTTTGCTTTCTAATATATGATTCCTAAGAGAAACATTATTTTCTAGTGAATGTTTCCATACAATCTATAAAAATCATTTTCCTCCTACGATGACATCCTTTGATGTTATATAAGTTTTACTGAGGTCATAAACCAATCATCCATCCTTATTATTTCTCTTGATATTTTATGATAATTATGAATAGATATTTAGAAAACATGATCCTTTTCTATTGTTTATTCTTTGCTTACTTGATTAATAGATTACGAAACACATTTTTACCATGGGTTATGATATTATGAATTGATGAGATGATCAGGAAACACGTTTCGCTTTCATGGAATAGGATATAATGAAATGATTATCAAACCTATTTTATTTTCATGGATTATGAAATGATGATTGTCTTATAATCTTATTTCATACTATGATAAGGATTTTGTGATGAGTGGGTCCTATAGTTTCCAATTATGAATTGGTTAATGATTAATGTTATATGATATTAAATCTGACACATATGTTTATCCATAAAAAAAGAGAACACATGATAGGTAAAACCAATATCAAAAAATTATGGAAGTGGGAGGTATTCAAGTCCAATAAAAAGGTTTACCCCTTCAAAAAAATTTATGAATGTCTAGGAGGGTATAATTGAAATTATATTTTCTATGATTATGTGTATTCTAAAAATCAATGTATTATGTCAATTTTATTCTAAAATGACTTATTATCATTGATTCCTTATGATACATGTCTTATGTACAACCATGGTTTATGTCCTGAATCAGGTTTCTGATCTCTGATATTCTTTATTTGAATTTAAATTATCATTCTCATATTATCGTACTCATATGATTATGTTATGAATATTTTATCATTGATATATTTATTATTTTCCATTAATTGTCATCTAAGATCACCCTTTCTTATTTATCATTTCCCCTAGATATGATAAAATGGTTTTATGTATGATATGTCTAATGTGGGTTGTTGTTGTGAAGGAATGAGTGGGAGATGTCAAAGATCACTTATGGATAAGTTTATTATGTGTCAACGATTCCAATGGAACTAGACCTATAATATTATATCATGGAAACTTATGATATATATTTAATATTAAGATATTAAGATGTAATATTTATGTATGAAAAATGTGAGGTGCTATAGAGGCCTTTTGACGAGATTCATTGAGAATATTTAGATGTTGGTGTTGTGGTTCATGGAATGAGAATGATCATTCATGTGTTGATCATTAGTGTAATTGATCTATTGGAAGAATACATTTCTATTGTGTATATATTTTTGTATATGGATAATTATTTGGGGAAAATAAATCTAGATAACATTCAACATGAAATCTTTCCTAAGAAATAACATGGTACACATGGAACCATTTGAGATATTTCTTATGGGATTTATTCATTATGATCATGTAATAATTAAATGTTGTTTTTTGAAGTCAACTCATATAATTGAACATACTCGGGTTTTGGAATTAACCATAGAAAGTAGACTCTTAGGGGTGCATTATATATTTCATGACATGACATCAGTAGATCCATGGAATTTCTTAAGTGATATTTGTAGAGAGAATCACCACAACACTCATGCGGGTTTCATGAATATTTCTCATTTTGTTGTGTTTATTTTAGAAATTTCTCTTAATGTGAATGATGGGTGTTTAGGTTTTTGAACAGTTTTTGGGAAGTCGGTTGGAATTCAAGGAATAAGTGTGGAGATATACTTTTGGATAATGATCGAGGTTGACTAAGAGTTTTATTTTATATGCTAAAAAATTCTCTCTTGATATATAAGAGACATGATGGTGTTTTTTAATCACCCTTATCATAATAATTAAGAAATTACATGGGAAATGGATCCTATTTCATTGATGGATGGTTAATTTTGAGAATCAGATCCTTGTAGGTGATTTGTGGGTTTAGATGCCTCTAAGGGATGATTTTAATAATCTAAAAAGACATGGATATGATTTCCAGTCATATAGTGAGACCAATTTGAACCTATAATGTTTCTTGTAATAGTTGGTAACTAAATAAAGTATTCCTCTCATGAAACATTAGGACACAACATGAATTATCGGTATTAGGACCCAGAGAAGTTCTATCCTAAATTTTCAAGATTAAAACACATTTTTCATTAATCAAACTACTAATGGGTATTAAATCCTGAATTTTAAATATATTTCTTCGTTCTAGAACACCTATTTCATTCAACTCTATTTCCATAAATGATTTTGGATGAAAATTATGGGATTTTTCTTCATGCAGATCCTCCAATATCATTTTCTTTCTAATTGAAGAATTGATCAATATGAAGGATTCTACCTGGTTTTTATTATATCTTATGATCCATTGAAATTTCCAATGATCAATCATTTATTATTCATAATTTGATCCAAGGAATTATTATAATTACAAAATTCAATTAAAATTTTATTGGATGTGGTGAAATGTTTTGAGAGTGATAGGGCATTTAATCAGCATAGAGATAGGTTTTCCATGATATTGAATTCATGTAATTTATAGGCCTTTTTGAAGGTATGTTAATTATTTTTTGCTATGTTTTTAGTGAAATTTATTTGAACCATCAATCATATCATGGAATTAAATTTGATCATTTTCATTCATTAGAAATTAGTGGGTGCTGGGAGTGTACAAATCTCCATTGAGAGATGTTACAGTTATGTTATGTCACCCAATTGATTTATCCTTGAGTTTATAATATAATTACATTAAATTATCCATTGATTTTTTTTTGTTTAAATGGATTTTTACTTGGATGCTATTATAAGGGTATTGTAGAAATTCTGTGGTCGGTTGGTCCTGGTTTCGTGTATCTCGTGATACCGAGTGATTCATCCGGAAAGTAAATCATTCAAAATTGGTTGTGAGTTTGATTTTAATTATTTAATTAAAAAATAATTCTCTATTATTAATTATTTTTTGATTATCAATCATGAGTTAGGACCACATTAGAAATTTTTGATGTTAAATAGACATGTAAATTAATAGATAAATATGGGATCAGTTTCATATATTAGAGTTGAATCTGTATGAGATAGGTTGTATTTTGTACTCTACCCTATGGTATGATGCATGGTTTATTACCCTGTAATATTTTTTACAACATGGAATAATTACCCTAATTTATAAATATGTTTTGAACTATTGAATTTTTTATTTGTTTAATTATACATATGTATTAACTAATTAATGAAAATTTACCTATTGTAACTAGAAAATATGTTTTGTTATATGAAAATACATTTTATAGTGCCTTGTTTCCAACAACCTGTGGAGAATTATATGATCCCAGAACTATTCATTGGAATATGTGGATCATTATTGGTTTTGTTTTTCTTCCTATGATGCCTATTATTCAGTTTCATTTCATGTGGTGTGTGTGTAACCTATGAAATTTGATCTTGATATAATGGTATATTATAGTATTCTTAGATAGGTAGGATTGATATTGATTTCATATATTTGTGTGTGTCTTGTGGAAATCATTTTGGATATTGATTATATGTGTGTTCATGTGAAACAGATAAAACCCATGTTTGATAGTGATCCCATGTGTGTGAATGTGTATCCCAAGACAACCATGATTGACGTTGATCACATGTGTGTGTATGAATATATGTATAATCATACTCATTTATGATGTGTTTTATTGTGCTTATTTGTTTTATTCCCTACTCTTTATGGATGAAAATAATTTATATTATATTCTGGTAGCTAATGACTAATGGACCATCATGGATTTGTTATACCTTATAGGGGGATCATGTGTGTCATGTAGTGATGATGTAGATTGACTGTAGTACAGAGTAGGGGCATGGTGAACCTATGTCGTGACCATTTATAGTGATTAGAGATGAAGGAAATTTAACCTAAATCAATCCAAATTAGTGGGATATGATGACCTCATGTCCATACCTAATGTATTGTTACTATATAACAACTTTGTGACTAAGTCCATGATAGATATTGTTCTCGATTTCATTGTGTCCTAAATAAAGACTCCTTGTCCTTATGCCTATAAAGGTATATTTATGATGTATTTGTGGTGGAACCATGATCAAAACATATGTTTTGACCATTTTTTTTAGTATGGATCCAAGGAAGGTATGACTTGGGCTCATGTAAGATTGGTCATCATGATAAATCTCAGTATATAGTTGATTTATTCTTTCATGTTCATTGGGGTTTATTGTTTTGTTATTGAATAAATTATGTTATATTTATATAATTATATTACTGATCATATCCCTTTCACAAAAAAATTAATTTTACCAGTGTGGTACTTTACTATATTGGTGGTTCCTTATTGATTTACAATCACACCTTACATGAGAGGTCATGGTAATTGGTAATCTGAGTTACCCACTTTTTTGTAGGTATACTGTGGGTTGAGGCTAATACTTTATGATGGAGTGGGATAGCTCACAATGAGTCTGGGGACTTAGGGGAGGTGAGGATTGGAGTTGGATGTATTTCCCCTATTGTACTTTTTTATTCTCTATTGTGTATTTTTTATCAACCTAGTTGGTGATCAGTGTCCCTGTATTGAGGAATGACTATTCTAGTCAAATTTTATATGGGTTATGACTTTATAGGTATTGTTATTGGTTTATGTATACTCTAATTGAATAAAGTTAAATGTTTGTTTGTTTATTTGTTTTTTCCACTATGATTAAGAGTAACGTATCACCATTATTTCACTTAATCCATTTCTATTAGTTGGTTGCATGTATCTAATGGGGAGATGTGCTTGTGTTCATGTCACATGTTTACTCGTAGCCTATAATTTGTGTCAGGGAGTTACATGTTTTAATTTTCCCAATGTTTTTTTTCCAAAATATTCTATTATAGATTTTTATGTGAATAATAAAATACTGTATAATATATATGAATAAATGACCTAAATATTATAATTATAAAAATTTATTTTAAATTTTTAAAAAATAAATTTTATAATGTTGTTTCTAATATATAAGATGAAATTGAATGTTTTAAAAATAAATCTTCATGGAAAATAACATTTCCAATGCAAAAAGAACATAATTATGGGACACAATTCATTACTGTAACAACCCAAACATTTATTAATGAAAATTCCACTTGATCTAATTTAATGTATTATTATTCCAAATAGTTAAATAAAACAAATGAACTTCCATGGATTTATAATTTTGGTGTTCAATATACCATTTTAAATTGTTATCTTTGATAATATATCCATTGAACAGTGATCACATGATTAGTATAAATATAGGGCTTTAACAAATCCAATTTACTCAGAAAATTGATGAGATGATGTCATACTGTATAATTACTCCATAAAAGCCCATTTTTTAGAGTTCAAAATGGAGTTAGTGTGACATGGCTTCACTCTAGACCAATCCCAACCTATGTTTCAACATGTTAAACTTGAACAGAATCTCCTACAGGAGATGTGGAAGTTAATATAGATTACCACCCAAGTGATGTTATCTGAGACACCCCAAGAGTCTTTTACCATTACACACATTACCCTTAGGTCTTATATAGATTTTATAAAGGGTTATGTAACAATACCCAGGAACTATGATTATGTGCTTTAGTTTTTTTTAGAATAAAGAATATACATTCATTTTATTATTATTACTTTTTAAATGGTTTCTAAAACACAAATAGTATTTGTAGTTAGTATTCAATTAAAGAAATATATTTTCATGAATTAATTGACTTTTTAATAAAATTTTATATTAATAAAATTTTATTACTATATTTATTTTCATTATGTAAAAATGATCATATAATATTTAAGAAAGAAAATTTAATTCTTATTATGGTTTTAAAGTTGTGTCTTTCAAAAATGTCTAATTTTTAATAAATGTCTGTTTTTATATTAATAGTGAAAATTTTCATATTAAAAAAATTATATAATTAAAACAAATAATATTTTCGGATTATGGATGTTGAAATTATCTAATCAAAATTTTTTTATATAATTTTTTGAGACAGTCGAATTTTTGGGTAAAAATTAAATAACGTTACAATATAATGTGTTTTGTGACATCTTTGTAACACCCCAATATTTTATGAAAAATATTATTTTAATTTCATTGATTCCTTTTGTTGTACGCGACACAAAAATTAGCTTGTACAATACACAACACCGTATTAGCTTGCAGTATACGCAACACTATTCTTGGCTCATGTTACACACAAATTGAAGTTCGTTTTGTAGAAATTATTCTACGCAACATTAAGTATAGATTTTGTTTAATGTATAAATGAAATAAGTTTTGATTATGTTATACGCAACACCAAACAAAGCATTCACAACACGCACCCCTGACATGGCTTGTATTACATGCAATCAAGAACTTCCTCGATAGCGTGTGTAGTACGCTATACCAAGTTTCACTAAACGCGATATTCTTATAATATTATAATAAACTAGCCGTTATGAATAGTAATACCCACTTTTTAAAATTTTATAAATTTTTTCTTTGAAAATGGACTTCATTTTTGGATTCGGAATATCGAAATTATCCTAGGGTAATTTTTTGATATTTTTCTGAAAACTTTTAATTTTTGATGAATAGTGAAAACACTAGGTTACTATTTAAAAACCGACTTTTTATTTAAATAATTATTTATTTTATTTAAATTTATTTTATGTAAAAATTGATACACAATACCTATATAAGTTCAATGTAATTCATTGGAGTCATTTTATAATAATTTTCGATATATAAAAATTTTATTGAACTTTTAACCGTCTTTTACCTACCTCACAGGTGTTTTTTTGCAAAAATACATAAAACTTAATTTTACCACATCTGTGAGTGGAATTTTTAAAATCTGAGATACATAGTTAATATCAAATAGTAAAATGTGGTTCAATAATATAAAATAAGTTTTTGGTGAATAGTAAGGTTTTACTTTTATTTACCACGGTTAAGTGAAAATAGGGTAATTAAGGGTAAAATGGTATTATTATTACCCTAACATATGTACTAATTCTATTGGATAATTTTAATTAGACCAAAAACAACTTTAGTACTTAAATACAGCCATTTAGGTCAACTTGGATTAGATTAGGACAGTTAATATTATTTTATTTAAAAAAGAGTTAAAATAGTTAAAATTAATGTTTAATAAATAAAAAAATTTTAATATAGGGTTATAAATAAGATAAATTCGACTATAAAAATTAATTAGAAAGAAAAAAATATTTCCTAAATAATCGTATTTTATTTATAATTTTTAGAGTTTAAATATATTAATTTATTTATGACACAATGATAATGCAGTAATCAACTTATTTAGGAAATATTAACATAATTGATATTATAAATACCCAAATAAATGTAATTTTAGACTTTTTATGAATTAAACTAATTTTATAGGTCAATATGATAAGTTATTATTGATTTCTATATCTTTTTTCGAACAAATCAAGCAGTTATAAGTTTCATAAAAATCAAGTACCAAATAGTGTCAAAATTGACATAAAATAGTTTATAAAAAATATATTATATTATTAGGTGATATTTTATTCAAAAAAATCTACGGTTCGGCCAAATGACTTTTATAAGGATATATATATTATTAATGAACCACTTGTGGTTCGTTTGTCTTGTTATAGTATGTTTATTAACCATGTAGTGTAAGAAAACAAAAAGACACGGTAAAAGTTAAATTATTTAACATAGAGTTAAATCTAAATGATAAGGATAAAATAGTATCCTAAACATGTCTAAAACCTATTTTTTTAGAGTATTTCTACCCATCCCCACCTTATCTTCGAAATAAATCAATTTTGAGCTTTTAAAAACCGAATATGACTTTATTATAAAATAATATTTTATGTTCTCCTAAGGTGCCCCTCTCCTCCCTTATAAAAAGGGCACACCTTCCCTCTTCTCTTCACACCATTTTGAGCCTTGAAGTTCAGACAACCCCTAAAAATTACTCTTCTAATTCCTCTCTCGTTATACCATATAGGTTCTTTTATTCTCAAAAGACCAACCCTAGTGCCCTAAGAAGAAGTTTAAAGGAGGTTCATCGAGGAAGAGGTAATCTCTTCTACCGATACTTCCAAGTTTTATTTCTTCTTCAACTTCTTTTTCTTTAGTTGTGTTATTATGAAGTAATTACATCATATTTACTAATATACTGATTTGTTATTATAAATATGAAGCAACCCCATTTCACCTTCTATCCATCCTATGGAAAACGAAATCGTGGCGCGTGCTTACGTACGGAATACCGTCTCCACGCCATGGTGTAATCAGTTTTTTCCACCACCACCTTACTTGGATGGGTATAATGGTGTAAAAAATAACTATATATGGTTATTATAACATAATACTGATTTTTAGATATTATATCATCAACTCCTATTCCATTCATATAATTATGGGAATGATATCATCGCTCGTGCATACGTACGGATTTCCTTCTCCACGAGGCGGTGAGATTCATTCTCCATGTTAACCATTTAAGAATAATTATAAAGTATATATAATAAATAATAATAATAATATATATGACATAATAATTGTACTGGATTTATGTATATATATGTTTATGTCATCTACTTAATTACATTCAATTAAATAAGGAAATGAAAAACAATGTTCATGCGTACGTACGGCCTACCGTCTCCATGAATGGTGTATTTGTTTCCATTTATCAATGTATTAAATATATGTATATTATGAATATATATTATATATAAATCATGTTTTATATTCTGTAATTAATTATTTATTATCTAAGTAATCATATTAATAATTACAAGTCAAAACACAAATGATAAATGAAACAATTTTACCCAAAACGCTGCTTTAACATGGAATTTACAAAAGAACGGGTAATATAAAGTCATAAGTGAACCATATAGGATATTATAAAAATAAATATGATTCATTGATAAGTCAATGACATTATTTAAATCATTATATAGGATTTTTTGATACGTACGAATCATATCAGACTTAAGGTAAGGGAAAATCTCGCAATCTCATTTTTTATCCGAGATTGTTTATACTTCAAAATTTAATTGGGAATATTTATCATCCACATCCATGTTTCCTCAATATGTAATATTATTTCTATCCTCCTATAATTTTCTAAATCCAATTTTACCCATTGGTGAGTTTTTAGTAAAAGATATGAAAATAATCTTTTATCGTTTTTAGTACGAGGTACTTTTTGACTTTTCCAGCCAAAGAGAATAATGTTTTTTTAAATTATACGGCATGGATGGATTTTTATAATAGAACATTATTTCAATGAATATTCCTTTGAAAGTATTCAAGTTTATTTTTAATCAACTTCTTTAAGTTTACAATTGTATGACATGTTGTGAAAGGAAAAATGTTTTTCAAGTAGAAAGGATATTTTCTTCAAGAATGGAATTCAAGTGTTTTATCAAAATTATTTTCCATCTAAGATAATATAGGGTTCTATTTATATCTCTATTTTTACATTGATTTGATTATGTTATGATGTAATTAATTTTATGATGTCCTTTTTTCATATATGGATTATGTTATGATGGCATGATGTTTAAGAATCCCATTTTTATTACATGAATTATACAATGATATATGATTTATGATTTTGTGGCCCACATAAGAATGGTATCATTATGAGAGGGGTGGGACCTATATATCCCTCTAATGCATTGGGTATATATTTTTTATCTCATGAGATATAAATGGATGGGATAGTTCATTAATCTGGTTCAGTGTTATAGGACTGGAACGAGGAGTGAACTCGATTCAGAAAGGGACTTTGTCTACTAAGATGGTGTTGGCAGCAATGCCTTGGATACTATGGAAATCATATCATGTGCTTAATGGTTTTCACAATTACATGTTTTATTCCCATTATATTTTATCATGATTTATGTTCCATTATCATATATACCTTACGTACTTCCAAGATTTATGTCTCTGCTCATGATTTTGATGATTAAATTTTATCTTAATGTTTTTACTTTAAAATTTTTATGGATTGTTTTATGTTCTCTATGTTTGCCCTTACTGAGCATTTGAGCTCACCCATTTTATGTTTTCTTTTCCCCAGGATATAAAAAATGTTTTATGTAAGAAAAAAAGATGATATTTATAGGAGATGTTGAAGATCTTTCACCAATATTAGAAGATTATGTTCCATGTTTCCAAAGGCACTAAACTATTATGGTCCTTTGGTGTCTTTTTTTGTTATGTATTAAGTATTCCACAAAAGTAATGTAATTTCCATGTACGTAAAGCTTTGGGTCTCTACAATCATCATGACCCAATATTGATGTTTTAAAATACAATAAAATTTATATTAGGCTAATATATGTTTTAAGCTTAATATAATGTTCATTACTTTTTTATTAATTTTATAATGTCTTAGTGAACTCACTATGACTTATTAAAATTTTCATCTTATTAAAATTATTTCATTGAGAGTGTGACTCACCTACACATAAGAAAGTATACTATTTTAATAATATAGACCATTGGCCTTATTAAATAGTTTTTTCCACTCCCCATTTGAAAAAACCGAGGGCAATAACCCTGGGATGGTTTGTGTTTTCTATTAGTATAATGTGTAGTGTCCAAAAACCTAAATAATCAATAATTCACTCTCCTTCCCTATATAACCCCACCCAATATCCCATTTCATATCACTCAATCCATTTAGAGGTCCAAAAACCTTTTTCTTATTCTACCTAGAATCCTCCAATGGAATACCAAGCTCCCAATTATCCTCTATCAAGCCTCTACCAAGCCATTGGGGTCACACTTCTATATAATAGATCCTCACATTCATTCCTTTATTATTTTTTCCCAAGATTCCATATATTGTTATTTCCTTTGAAATTAAATTAAAAATTTTGTGGTATGAATTATCACCTCATGTATACTTCCCTCATTATGTTTGAATGATGAGAGACCCATTTCTCTCTCATTACTGCCTACCATGTACACCTGTAACCATTCCGGTATTCCGAAATGGATATCTCTATCCTCATTTACTTTCTAGAAATTCTGTTATATTATGCATTTTTATTCCATTTAATATGTTTTGATATTATGTTACATGAGCACATTACATTCTATTTTATGTATAAATAATGATAGAATCTTTTTTTCTCATCAACCCATATTACGATTTCTATTTGACGTGCTTGTGTTTCCCAAGATATACAAAAATTTCACATGCCCAAATCATCATGTAAACGAATAGAATACCCATTTCTCTATCAAGGGTATTCACCATTATTAATATGTAGTTGTTGATTATGGATTAAAATTTATTTATTAAACATCACTCATCCAAGGAATAAATTGTGATGTTTAATTAATCCATTATCTATGATCCATGTTGAACAATTATGCATGAAATGAAATGATTAATAAGGGTGTGCCTTAATAGCGATCCAATGAATTTGGTAAATAATAGTATTATGATATGCTATGTGAAATGAGGGTTTACTCATGATATTTCGTGTTAAATGAATGTGTAATAATGATCCATATGAAATGATCCATGGATCATGATAATATATTGTTACATGGTGTTTCCACATCTCCACGTTATGATATTCATGTTGTATCACGCCATTATGTTCACCATTATCTAATTATCCATTGATAATGATATTGCCTAACATGTATTGTATTCATCGGTTATGCCTAGTATACTCACTTAATAGGATTTATATCTCACCTCTTTCTTATGTACTTCCTCATGTTATCCCATACAATGATATGATTGAAGGAATTTGATGGTCATGTAAAAGATGTTTTCAAAAAGGATTTTGTATTTTATGGCTTATGTTTTCATGTAATGTTCCTAACTACACATGAAACTATACTACTCAGTCCCCATAGTTTTCTTCTGTTCATGTTTATGTAATAAATCATGTTTAAGGGTCTAACAAAGATAACGTTTTTTATTACTGGTATCATATGCTAGGATTAGTTATTTTTGGGATTATGAATAGAGATCTTTAGTGAAATCCATAGGGATAAGGATAAGTATAATAAAAAAGTCCAAATTTATTGTGATTATAGAGAAAGTGGTTTATCATGAAAATACATCTCAATATATATACGAACATGTTGAGGTGGCTCTAGGACATATGTATCTAGTGGTAAAACATAAAAATACCGCTTTGAGCTGGACATGAACTAGAAATAGTGCCTGATAAAGGGCCTTTCTATAATATTGGTTGCAACACTCCTAGGGGATATTCTTCCATAAATTCATGATATTAGTATAAAATATAATTTGAAGAATAAAAAAAATGCCCCTATGAATATATCTTGCGGCGTAGATCATGGAAAATATAGAATGAAGCCTATAAATTTAAATGATTAGAAAATAAATGTAATTTATATGTTTTACCTTGTTGTATTCAAATTTCACTTGATTTGTTTCCCCTAAAATTCCTTTTATTCTATCTAATGTATAGAAATAGGATTAGTCAGTCTAAAAACATATCAGAAGATAAATTTGATGACTTTTCTAATCAAATGCACAATCCAATGGGAGTGGGAATCACAAACTTTTTCATTATTCTCTCAAACATAACTAATGTTTTGAATAGAAACATTAGTCAAGAATAATTTTTAACACCTCACCAATAATTTAAAGGCTACGATTTAAAGAATCATGAGACAAAGGCATCATACTTATAATGAATCATCAGATCCCTCAATAACTGAAAAATGGATCTACTCCATTGAAAACATCTTCTCTATCCTTCAATGTTTTGAACAAAAGAAGTTTGTTTTGGATTCTTATCGTATGGTGGTAGAAGTGGATAAATGGTTTAAACTAATCAAAAATAAGATTCCCTAAGAAAAGATCCAGGCATTTGAATATAAGTATTTCTTCAAAATGATTTTTGATAAATATTTTCCTCACACCCTTAGAAAAATGATGGAAATTGAATTCTTTTCCTTCAAGCAACAAGATGATGAATCTATCAGAGTGTACACGAAAAAATTAAAAAATCATGAATGATACTCCTCTTTCATTTTTGATATCCCTGAATGTGAGTTTGACCTCTTCTTTGGTGGGATGAAACCTATCCTTCAGAAAGACCTATAGATATGTTACTTTGATTGTTTTGAGGAAATTGTCAGATGTACCCCCAAATCCAAAATGGATTTTGACGAATATCAGGGGTATCCTGGAGATAATAATAGGAATGAAAACATTATTATTGATAGTATGTTGGTTAATCCAACAGTTCTATGAAATTCCAGCAACACAATTGAAAAATATGCAGAAATAAGAACCCCAGAATTTTATTGAAGCGGATGACGAGATACTTTAGTTGTGGATGAGAAGGGCACCTGACAATTAACTATCAGTAATAATTTTTTTTACTACAATAGAGGATAAGAACACTTTTTTTGAACCTCAATGAACTATTCATTTCTTTAACTACAAATATCTATTGCACTTCACAAACTACTACCCTAATATAAGGGTTTTTTGGGGCAACCAACAACCTCCAATGCAGCAAGGGAGAACTTTTTTCCATCACTTCCACTAAAGAGAACCCCATAAACGAAGTGGTGACTATTAATCTAGATATTTATTCAATAATAGAGAGCACATTTTCTGATTCTAGTTCTATGAATTATTTTACATCCCTAATGTTTATTATAATAATCCCAACACCACAAAAAAACATGGAATAATGGATGTCGGTGAGAATAAAAAATGGGGCAATCATTACTTCCAATGAATATAACTACTCCACTATCACAATATGTTGATTGAAATTCCTGGAGATCATAGTGATACTCCCTGTTGTATAATTTGATTGAATTTTTATCATGGATTTCCTTTCCCTATATAGATCCATCATTAATTTCCAAGAGAGGTAAATCACTCTCCGTTTGGGGAATCAACCCTGGATTTTTTATAATTGCAAAGGGGAGGATGAATCTTCTTTTTCACCATCATCTCAAGAGAGGAAGTTGTTTCCTTATGAGAACATGTATCATTCTCAAATGATTGAGTCTAAGGATGCAACTAACCTTGGATACATTCCGGTTGTGAGGGAATTCACTGAAGTGTTTCTCTAGGAATTGTAGAGTCTTCCTCCTAGAAGGGATGTTGAATTATCCATTTATCTTATACATGGGGATTTTTCAAATATCCAATACTATATATATAATGGTGGTTGTGGAGATAGACAAACTAAAGAAATAACTATAGGAGAATCTGGATAAAGGCTTTATACACCCACGTGCTTCACCATCAGGTGCATCAGTCCTATTAGTTAAAAGGAAGGATGTTTCAATTCACATTTTCATTGATAATCTTGATCTCAACTTAATCCTGATAAAGAAAAAGTATCCTCTACAGGGAATTGATGAATTTTTTGATCAACTATGTGAGTAACAATACTTCTCCAAGGAGGATATGTAGTTGGGATATTACCATTTAAGGGTGAAAAGGAGGATATCTTTAAGAGTGTTTTTTGAACTAGGTACGAGAACTATGAATTCATATTAATTCCTATTGGACTCACTAATTCTCAAAAAATCATCATGGACTTTGTTAATAGAGTTTTCAGGGATTAGTATGATACATTTTTTGTATTTGTTATAGACCATATTCTAAAATAATTCATAAGGAGGGAGGGGGTAAGAGGACCATCTTATCCTTGTACTATAGACCTATAGAAAAGATACGATCTATGAAAAGTATATCAAGTGTGAGTACTAGTTGAAGGATGTCTCATTCTTGGGTCATATCATAACAATAAATGAGATATCTATAGACCCTATAAAACAAATGCAATTGAGGGATGGAAGATGCCCTCATTTGTGAAAGGTATACATAGATTCTTTGGATTATCTAGATATTATTACCAATTTTTATGAAATTTGTAATGATTTTCAAACTCTCTTACCATGAAAACAGGAAATGCAGTCATGTTTTCTTGGAGTGATGAATGCATAGAGAGCCAAAAGGAGTTGAAAAATAGGCATATCACTGCACCTTTACTCACATTACCCAAAAGTGGATATCTTATTGTGGTATTTATTGATTCATAGAATAAGGGCATGTGCTGAATGTTGTTGTAAAATAAAAAAGTCATTTCTTGTGCTTCAAGTAAATTGAATGTTTATGAGGAGAACTATCCAATAAATGATTTGGAGTTAGTAGCAGTAATCACCATTTTGAAAATTTGTTGGAATTGCCTATTTTGGGAGAAGTGTGAAATATATATGGATCACAAAATCTTCAAGTATATATTCACATTAAATGATTTGATCAGGAACCATTGAAGATGGTTAGATCTGATCAAAGTCTATGACTTCTCAATCCCTTACTACCCTGAGAAAGAGAATCAGGTGGTGGATGCTCTAAGCAGAAATGACCCAATGATGTGTTCAATGATGAGATTTAAAAAGGACCCAATATTCTTATATTTGATGAAGATGGACTTAGTAATAATAAATAATGGAAAATAATCAATCCATTCAAAAATTATTTCTCAACCAACTCTTTTGGAAAGGATAAATGATGATAAAAGGATGATGCTGGAATTCAGAAGAAAGTGGAATCTATCCTAAATGGGAAATATTCTGAGATCAATATTAATGAAAAAATAATTGTGATATTTAAGAAAAGATAATTTGTTATATAAAATCATAAGTTAAATAATTATCTTTTGGATGATGCACATAGTTCGAATTTCTCCTTTGACCCATGAAAAAAAAATATGTATCGAGATCTATGAGAGAATAATTGGCAGGATAACATGAATAAGGATATCAATGAATATACATCAAACTACCTATTGGTCACCATGACTAATACAAATATATAAATTGAAATACATCACCATTGAAATTTTCATCTGACTTTTGAAAACATCTTAAGTAAACAATGCTATCAATGTTTTTGTGTATCACATTCCAAAGACTGCATATTTCAATGTAATTTGAGAGGATTTTCATTAGATAAACTATCAGAGATATACATCAGATAAGTGGTAAGGATGCATGGATTTCCACTATCAATTGTATCTGATAGCAATCCATGATTCACCTCTATGTTTTGGAATAGTCTCCAACATGATCTTAATATATAGATGAGATTTATTACAAAATATAATCCTCAAACAGATGGCCAATCCGAGTGGACTATCGAAACACTTGAGGAAATGTTAAGGGAAGGCTTAATGGACATCAATGTAGGATGAGATAAAAATTTAATTTTGGTTGAGTTAACTTACAATAATAGTTTCCACTCAATCATACGAATGGATAATTATGATGCCCTTTATGGGAAAAGGTGAAGAACACTAACACATTGGGAGGTTGTTTGGGAGAAAAACATCCTCAGTCCTAAAATGGTCTATGAAATGGGAGAGAAGATTAAGACCATCCAAAATCACATTAAAGATGCTCAGAGTCTAAAAAGGAGAAATGGTGACAATCGTCGTTGATTCCTAGTGTTATATGTAAGATACATGGTATTCCTCAACATATCACCATGGAAGATATTTAGGATAGTTGGGATGGAGGTAAAGGTTAGTCAGAGGTATATCGAACCTTTTGAGATCTTTGATCACATTGGAGTAGTGGCTTATCGACTAGCACTCCCACTGAACCTATCTCATGTACATGATGTATTTCATGTATAACTCTTTCGAAAGTACATACCTAACAAATCACATGTACTCAATCAAGTGGTGTTACAATTGTATATTGAACTCTCCTTTAAAGAGGAGTCATCAATGATCTTAGATAATAGTTAAAAATTTCTACAAAATAAGACAATTACCTTTATGAAATTGTTTTGGAGAGACCAAATGTTTGAAAATTAAGTGTGGAAATCAGTGGAACTGATGAATCAGAGTTACCCTCATCTATTTTCGTGTTGGAAAAGAAAATTTCACAGGAAAAATTTCTAAAGGGGGGAAGATTGTAAGGATCCAATATTTTATTAATCAAAATTTTTAATGTTATAATTAAATTTATTATTATGTAAAGTGGTTATAAAAAACATATAAAATTCAATGGATTTATGATTTTGAATTTTCAAATACCATTATGAGTTCTTACCATTGATAATATAGCGGTTGAAGAATTATCATATGATTTGTATAAATATATGGATTTAACAAATCCATTTCACTCAGACCAAGGAAGTGATTGCCTCATCTTGTTGAATTTATCAACACTAATCCCATTTTTCAGAGCTTTGAATGGGGGTAGCGTCACTGGACATTACTCTGGACCAAGCCCAAGTTAAGCTTCAACACGTTATGCTTGAACAGAATCTCTTATAGGATAAGAGGAACTTTATAGAGATTACCACCCGAGCAATGTTATTCGATCCAACCAAAGAGTTTGTCACCATCTCACACCATGAACTTAGTGATTATTAGGGTGTTATAAGTGGTAATGTAACAAGACCCTAAGAATATTATTATGTTCTTTAGTGTTTTATAGAATGATGATTATACATTAATTTTATTATTGTAACTTTGTATATGGTTTTTAAAGAAAAAATAGTATTTTTAGTTTATAATTCAATGAAAAAATCTATTTTGATGAATTAATGGATTTAAAATTAAATAATAATTAAATAAATTTTTATTATTATTTATTTTTTTATTAAATAAAATTATCATATAATTTTTATTGATACATTTTAAATTTTTATTAATGATTGAAAGCTATTTTTTTAATCCAATCAATATTTTTAAATGATACTTTTTATTTTAATAGTGAAAATACACATATGTTTAAAATTATTTAGTTAGAATAATTATTTTTTTTAGATTCCAGTTGTTGAAATTTTCTAATATTAAATTTTCCATAATTTTCAGAGGTAGTCAATTTTTTGGGTAAAAATTAAATATTTCTTAAATATGTCATGTGTTTTATGACATCAAAATGACCCAATAGTGATGTAATAATATAATATAATATATTTATTGAGAAAATATATTTTTTATCTTTAAAATAAATGGATTCTATATTTTTTGATTAATTTTACAATTCTTTAATGGACACTCAATGACTTAATATTTTTTTTTACTTTTTATAACAATTTCCATGAGAGTGTGACTCATATCCATAGAAGAAATCCTAATATTTTAATGAGTTCAGCCATGGAAATTATAAAATAATGTTTTCCACTCCCCTTTGGTAAAACCCATTGGCAAAAACCATGGTATATTTTGTGTTTCAGATTAGTTTAATTTGTATTGTCCAAAACCTATATAATAATGAATTCCCTCTCCTTTCCTATATAATCCCACACAATATATCATTCCTCTTCATTCATACCATTTGTATCACTACAAAAATATGATCTCCCTTATTTATAATCTTCCCAAGGAGCCCCAACCTACCAAGAATCCTCTGTCAAGCCTCTTCCACAACTTTGTGATCACACTTCCAAGAAATGGATCCTCACTTTCTTACCTTCTTTATTTATGTCCTTGTTTCTGTATATTGTTATTCACTATTAATTTCAGTTTAAAATGTAGGGTTATGATTTTTCACCTCTCATATACTTACTTCCATATGTTTTAATGATGATAGACCCCTTTCTCTTTCATTAATGCCTCCCACATACACCTGTTACCATACCCAAATTACGTATAGGATTTGTCTCTCCTCATTTACTTTCAAGCCATTATTTTGTATTATCCAAATAAATTATATTACATATGTTGGGATATTGTTTTCCATTACCTCTTTACATTCCATTTCATTTATAAATTGTTAGAGACGTCATTCTCTCTCATATACCCATTTTATGATTTCAATTTGACGTCGTTGTGCTACAGATGTTACACTAAAATTTCACATACCAAGACCATCATGTATGTGAATACCATACCAATTTATCTATCAAGGGTATTCACTTTTATGTATATGTACTTTTTTATTATGTACAGAAATTAATGTATTCCATATCTCTTATTGATGGAATATATTATGATGTTTAATTAATCTATGTAGTATCATCCAGGTGGCACACTTATGTATGTAATGAAATGATTATGAAGGGTACATCCTAATAGTTCTTAAATGAATTGGGTAAAGAATAGAATCATGATACCCCATGTGAAATGAGGGTTTACTCATGATAATTCAAGTGAAATGACAGTTTACTCATGCTAATTGATATACAATGAGGGTTTACAGATTCTATCTCAATTGCAATGGGGGTTTAATAATGCACCATGTGCTTTGAGACTTAGCTCATGTTAATGTCATGTAAAATGTCATTTCCACATGTCCACAATTTGATAATCACGCTATATCAGGCCTTTATTTTTAGGTTTTTATTATGAACCATTGATATGCCTATTGTCTAACATGTATTGTATTATTCTTGTTATGCCTTGTCCACTCCTTTACTAGGCTTTATAGCTCACCCTTTTCTTATGTTTGTCCTCAGGTTGTCGCATTCAATGCTTAGGACGAAGGAATATGGTGGTCATGTAAATAATGTTTTCAATAAAGATGTCATATTTTATGTATAAGATCCAAGGTAATGTTCCTAATTACGGAAGAAACAATACAATTAAATCATCATAGTTGTCTAAAGTGCATGTTTTTTAATAAATTAGGTTTATGTGTGTAATAAAGATAACGGTTGTTATATTTAACAAATATATATATATATATATATATATATATATCAAACACCATGCCAAAAATGTAAAATCTCATTATTCAAACCTTGGTAAATCTATTGTACTTTAATTTTAAAAAAACCAATATTTACAAAGCATAATTTACTATATTTAAAAAACAATCCTCCTACATTTTATATATATACCCAACAGTTGTAGGATTCCTACTCTCTCCCAAACCATTTATCACAATTATATTTTCTATTTCTAACTCCAATGGAATTATTTATTTTTTTAACAATAAATGCAGTTCATTATCAAGATGAATTTTAAAAAATTTCATTGTAGGAGTTCATATTCTCCACTATTAATTCTTGTTTTTCTAATGCTTTCATTCGATATATTTACATGTGAAATTATTTTTTATATATTATTATATATCATTTATTATAATATTAATGAGATATTAATATTACATCTATTTATACAAACTTCGTATGTCATTATATTAGTAAAATAATTCCAATTATATAACCATCATTATAAAAATACTTATATAATCTATGTATTTATGGTATTATGGACGAATTATTTGATAAATGGATTATTTTCATAAGTTAGGATGATTAAGACATACATTATGTCATATTTATGATATCCAATGTGGGTTATACATGATTGTGTAAAATGTTCACTTGTCACATTAAATCATAGCTTAATTGAGGTTCATATTGAATGAAATTTTTTATAATTAATGTATATGAAATAAATTAAAGAAAAACAAAAAAATTTCATATAGGGTTTTAAATTATTGGTTGGGTGTTATATATTTTTAATCTACTAAATTTAATTTCATAATCATAGTAATGTCAATTTATATTGATGTACCAAACCTTATTACTCTATTATCATTCTTTTGGCACAATTAATTTCCATTTCATTGTTTATGTCACATAGTTTCTAATTTTTAGAATTCATATTCACTAATATAACCATATTATTCAATTGGTAAGGGAAATGTTTTTATATTCGTTTTTTTATTAATTTATGGATAAGCATTGATTACATATCCTTGTGTATATATGAGTCTTCTTAAAGAGAATTATATATTATATTGATTTGATACTCTATTCAAATAATGGATCTATTAGACATATTATGTTATTAGTGGGGAATGAAATTATATATCCCCTTGATTCATGGATCGTTCTCATGATATAAACTTTATTCGGTATTTTTTGTAAAATTTGACATTTATATATGATTTCAGGGAATGGGAATTTGATTATACGGTTATAGTTGTCTTATATTATGTATTCCATTGCTATGGGAGCATTTATTGGTATCCATTATAATAATAATTTCCATAATTATTTCATTCATATATATATATTATACTCGTGTTATAATTTTTTTAGAATAATATGAGTATTTATTGTTATTGTATTATGAAAATAAAATATTTCATAATATCATTTATTTTAAACAACCCCTTAATAGGAATCTAACATCAACCTTTATATTTATTACCCATTTATGAAATCAATCATGGTTAATAGAACATATAAACAATCCTTACTTCAAAAAACATTCAAAAACTATTTTCTAAACACATGAAAATAACGACATAATATAATGTATGAAATCACAAAAACATGAACAATAATTTAAAAGATACATGATAAGGAGAACAAAAAAATAAGTACATATGTTCCAAACAGTTAAACAAGTATAAAGGGACACAATACAAAATGATAAATTATCTAAAATGATCCTTAGTAGAATCCTAGTATCAGGGGATCTATTTAAAGGTATCTAGTGTGACTAGACTTAGTATAAGATCACTAGTCGCTCTATGTATATATATCATGTTATGGAGTCTATCTCAGTCATCTATATGACCACTCTTCTAATACCTCACTAGGTCCCTTGGAAAATATTCTCTCCACAGGAATCCATTTTCCACATGAATAATACTCCCCAAAATGGCTCTATCATTACCATGGACAATGTTCCCTCTATGGGATACACCATCTAAAATTTTTATTTATGAAATCTCTTATGAGGTAAGGTGAGTAGCCCAAAAATACGACATGACATACCCAATTCATACTTCATAAGAAATTACCAATCTATTCCAAAAATAACATTAAAACATTTTAATTAATCGCCCTATATAAGCTCTATGAGATAGATGTTACCTTTGTATCTTGATCATCTTTGATATGATCCAAAAATTGGTAGGCCGACTTGTCCCAAGTTTGAATGTATCATTCCACATTTATTTTCCCATCGTTGAATCAATGATCAAAAATCGGGTCTTGATTGTCAATCCAATCAGCTTGCTCTTCGTTAAGATCAAGTTTAATTGATCTCTTGTACATTAAATATGCTTCTAACTTTGAAATGTTAATTTAAATATTTCCATCAACAATGTTTTCGTTCAAAGTCTAGAAGAAGCTTCAGGTCAGCATTCTCCTTCCATGCCTCCTTCAGGACACCATCAGTTGCCACCGGATCAACCAGCCGGTTATGATCCTCAACCCTATCATCTCTATACTCCAGGCCTTATCACAAGCATCCTACCACCCATAACCATCTTGGATAGGCTAAGAATTATCCCTAAATTTAATACCAATTCCAACTGAATGGGTAGTCATCGGTTTTGGAAGGGACAAATAATCTTTCTGAGTCTTGGTTTTTCTCCCAATATTCACCCAATAGTCTCTGACATCGATAAGCTTTAGTTTTGCTTCTGACATTCTATTATATGATAAGGACTTGAGTTTCTCATCCTCTTCATTCTCTATGGGAGATTGTGTTGACTCAACTAACATTGCATCATTTTTTGAAGATGGTTCAACATGGGATGGATCCTTTTTCGTGTCCTTCCTATGACTCACTGTTGTCCATCCCCCATGATCCTATACCCCTTACAAACCATTTGTTAGGATAGAAAACCTGTTTTGAAGCAGGATCAGTTGGATATGCGCATGAGTTGTAGTTGGAATCAATGTCGGGTTATTAGACCCCAGAGAGCCATATTTCAGTCCTGGAGGGACTGAACTGGGGATCTGGAAACCAAAAGATGTCACTACACTCGGTGTCTTGGACCATGAATATCTGAGCCCCTGGATGGATGATCCATGAACACCTGAAATCCTTGAGGACCCCTTCAAACATTCAAGAGATGAAATGATGTTAGAGCCTTTAACCTCAGCTGAACCTGTTCAGTTATGCAAGGGTAGAGATGCCACATCCACATAAGATTTCACAGTTTCAATACCTGCTCCCTCTACTACATGAACTAGGGCTATGGAAACTAATCCTTATTTGACTATAGCACCTCTGCAAGCCTATTGGAGATGACCCCGATGACCACATGATGAGTAGAAATCAATCCAAAAAGAAAAATAGACCCTCTATTTGATTCGGTATTCATTTTCAATTTCAATCCACAAATATTCAACTCGTGGTTTGGAAACAACAATTTCCACACAGATGAATGGAGAAATAGGGTGGTAGAGGGATCGCGATGGGTTGTCAAAACATAAGAACCCGGCGACCAGGTTTCCAAGCATCGAGAGTATTGAGGGGTTTTCAAATGGAATCGGAAGGCTGGGGAAACATACCTAGATTGGAGTTGTTGAAGGATCATGCCTCAAATAGAGGATCAAAGACCATCAAAAGAGGAAGAATCATACATTATTGCAGGAACATTTTTTCCAGTCAAGGTAGTTATGAGGTCGTCCTCATGCACATGTAAACATTTTGATTACCATAATACACCTCTAACACATTGTTTAAAAATCATTAAATACAAAATGACCAATGAAAATTGTAACCCCATTATTAATATGAAACATAAAAGGCTAAATGTTACCACTGATGTCCATAATGTGTACCTACATTTGTGGGATACTTCATAATTAGAACTCCATAGTAATGTGTGATTAGAATAGAGTAGTTTCAGGATGGTTGATATTTTGGAATGTCTCTCATGGTTGGTGTGTATGGTATAGTGAAAAAACACATTAAAGGAACAATTGGTGGATTTTGGGGATATTCATTAGTATTATAAGTGACCTAGATGGGTAATTTTTTGTGGTGTGATGGTAAGGAAATTGAGGTATTGTATGAGAAACATAATTTCAAATTACAAGGTTCATGAATTAGGGAAGTTCATGTCACAAAAAATAGTATCTATTCAAATACCCATTTGGATGTGTAATGTAACTTCGTGGGTATTATGGTTGTGTCAACATAGAGGGAGTTGTTCATTAAAGGGGGAGATTGTGACACACATGGAAAAGTGAGATTTAAATTTCAAAATATTAATATACATTTCAACGAAGTGAACCATTATATTTGGAAGACTTATGATTAAAAGAACATAGTTATGAGTTATTTTCTAGTGTAGTTCTTGGATGTGTGACCCATTGAGAAGTTTCCATGGGTGTATGTGAGTAAAGAAAAAACACACTTAAAAGAACATGTATTCAAGCCCAATGTGGTCAGATGTCTTAGTTCATGGCCAAGGGAATGCCTGTTTATGATATGAAAATATAATATGAAATCAAGAATTTCATTTTGAAATAAAGAAAAAAACATAAAAATATGTGTGGAAATTTTTACAAACAAATTATAATGGTATCTAATTACATGCCAATTGTTAAATATAACTGAAATAAAAATTATTCCAAAAAGGGACATGTATATATGCATAAATTCAATAAAGAACCAATTATAAACGTATAATTATTAAATATAATGTAATATTAAGTGAAAAAATAAACACATACGTTGGTTCAAATGTGAACAAGTTGAAAATGGGTTCATAAAAACTTAAAGAACCAAACATAGTGATGAAATGACCATTAAAACTCTTATATGATAAATTCATACTAAATTTAACCGTCACAAGCTCAAAAATTGATGATTATTAATAATAGAGTTCATGGATAATACCAATATTTAGGAGGAATAATGAAATGAATGATATAAATGTGTTTATGGGATCTTAATAAGAAGAAAAAAAATCTATCCAATTTTAAGGGCTATAAATATTAAAGGGAGAAACAGAGATACACACTTATAGTTGTGCCTAGTACTATCGAGTAATGGGAGTAGAATAATATTGTTTGAGGGACAAAATAATTTAGAGTAAAACATATAAATAATTATTTTAATTAATTTGGGATGCCTAGACGGTTTGGAAACACTATTTTCCAAAGAATACACTAATAGAGGGTGATCCAGTAATAAGGAAAACCCCACTCAAATGGGTGTTCCTTAGAACTACACACATATAAAATAAAATAAATGTGACAACCCTATCAAAATAGACTATAATTCTACATCCACCTCACATTTTCTTCACATTGTTTATCAAACCATGCTCAAGTCATGTTCACTTACCCTTACACTCTAAAAGTTATTCATTGTTCCCCTTATAATCCACATGGTTTAAACATATGTGTGCACTTACTATGTTAAATAATCCTTAAAAAATAAAAATGAAATCCACTTATGGGAAGAAAAGGAATCCAAATGTTTCATCACATTATTTGCCCTAAAATATTCACCCCAAACCATGAAATGGAAAAAAATTCAATAGAATCATTTTTTAATAAATTTTTTTGGGAATCATAAATTTCTGATCAATAATATAAATTAGTAGAATATAAATCCTATAGTGACATGGTGGGTGTCACAATGATCCTAACCATTACTAATTCTTCATTCATATAGTCTCAGGTCATGATTGTGGTTGTTGAAAGTAAATTATGAAACAAATCCCTATGATTCATGGGAATTCCACAAATGCAGAGTCAAATAAAAAAAACAAATCACAACATTAAGGAGCATCATGAAACCAAAAAATGTTTGACTCAAATAAGGTGGAAACCTATCATATCTTTCCCCACTATTTATAATTAATCTCTATTGGTGGAACCACTCGGACCCACATATATATAATTTAAGTGGATGTGAGTATACAACCAAATTCCAAAAATATCCAATGGAATTACAAATAACCTTAGGTCATTTCAATCTTCATAAAATTATCTCAAAATAATAAAGGGAAGAAGCTAAACAATGAAGATTCCCAAAAAACCCCAATACCGAGTCACCAAAAAATTAGAATCTCAAAATCACAGTGTATAACATTAGAGAACATGCCTGATCATTAATGTATTATCAGGACATAATTTACTTCATATGATTCCACTAAAATACAAACCATTTAATACCACTCTATTGTGATTCTAATCGCAAACTAATATTGCTAGTACCCATAGTATATGTAATGATATGACTTCTCCCTTATTTAAACATGTATATTACCAATGGCTTCCATGTCCAACCAAAAAGGAAAAACAAGTACACGATCTACACTATGTAAATGAAAGAAAAACACTATCAATCAAGAAGGCATGAATAACCCTTAAAAGAACCAATTCCCAGAAGCAAAAACTAAAATGAAACCTGGCGAATAATGATAACAATTATAATGGAAAATTTATAATATATAATGTGTAAAACATATATATAAATTGTATATTTAGAATGAAGGGTATTGAATCAACATATATGGGAATATTGAATGTTCGACTAGAAATTTCAAAAAAATTAAAAATATATATGTGATTTTAGGATGATTATTGTGTGAATTTATTACTAAAAAAATGATATTTTCCTAAATTTGAAGAAGAAAATTGGATGATGATGTTATGTTGTTCTAAGTATCCTGAATTGATTATATTTTTCTTTTTTATTCATACCCAAGATGAACACAATTATATAATTCCCTTGAAGAAATGGTGTTAATTCAGTAAGGTATCGCTCAATTTTCAGCACATATTAGTGAATACTTCTTAAGAATAAAATTTTCATCATCACACATAAATTTATTTATTTCATCATATATAAGGGAAACTCATTAACAAAAATGTATCACTGTTGTGACAACCTTCCTTATCATGCTCATGTGACCATGAACATGAAACATGATAGGATTTTCTTTAGTTTATATAAATTTATAAATATACATTATGCGGGTATCTCCTTCAACCCAAATCGGCAGACTCAACATGGAATACATGATTAACATAAGAATTGGATAACACACATTACTCAATAATGAAAGAAGTTGTGTATCTATAGCAGGAATGATGAAACATTATTGGGGAATCATATTGAGCATGATTAGTGAATTTCTATTTTATTATATAACCATAGAATTGGGATTATTGAAACCCCATAATATTCAAACTCCATGTAAGGTAAAAACAAATATCCAAAATTTAGATCATCACCTAAATAATTTTTACTTGTTTTCAACAGGTTATGTAAGGAATTCAGCCTCATCCAAAATTTACTTTAATATATTAAATATTTTTCAAAAATTATAAGTTTATTATCTTATTTTGGAATTCAACTAGGAAGTATGATTTAAATATTTTTATTATAATTTATGCCCAATTTTCACTGGTATGAGTTATTGAGATCATCATAATAGACTCAAGAGTGTAATTAAAATTTGAATTTAGATCATGGATTTAATTCAAATAAATTTCAATTATTTTAGGATCATAAATGTATGAATTTAAGAAAAATCTAGAGAAATAATTTTAACAATAAAATATATACCTTGATTTACTAAACTTTTGGATTTAATTATTATAGAAGTTCACCCACTAAAAATATTTATATCCTTTTACCATTATCTCTTACTTAGTGGTTTTGATGGAATATATTCGAATTAAGATTGAGACTTTATCTGTGAGTAAACGACCACTTAAAAAGGAATAAAATAGTTTTCATGGATAATTTTTTAATTAACTATCAATTTTCAACAATTTTACATTTTTATCCCATAATATTTCATTATAATATTATTAATCAAAATAGTATTTTCGTTTTTCTAAAATTATCCCACATAAATCATGATATAATAATTTTTGGTGTTTAATACATTCAATATATCATTATTCACATAATATATTTTTTATCAAGTATAAAACATTCATAATCATTGTGGATAATTTCTACATGATGCATGGGGTCATATATTCTATATATATATAATACCCTCAATGTACAACAAAATTTAAATTTTCCTTATAATAATTAAAATGGTATTTATATAATTGGATGAATTATAATTTCTTTATTAAATACTATGTATGCTATAATAATTCAATTAAATAATGTAAACTTATTGAAAAACAAACAATACGATCGAAAGATTATAATGTCTATCACTCAACTAAAATAATCCTAACAATAAATAGAAAATGAAACCTACTAATGAAAATACTCATACTTTAAATAGGTGCAATAAATGTATTGGGTGAAAACCTTTCATTAAATGGTCAGAAATCATATGATTTTTGATAATATTTTCAATTCACACCTTATATTTTTTTAACATCATCGTTAACTGAAATGTACATTAATTCCTTGTGTTTAGAACCTTTGGAACATCGACAATTAACGGAATAGAATACTACTACAGTATTGTGAAAATAAATTTTCAAGGTCGTGGTGGTAATGTCGACAATTCCATGTACTTGAATAATGTTCTTCAACCACATTCTCAATATTATAGCCTCAAAGATTCATACAAAATTATCTTACATGGTCAAAAAAAACTATAACCAATTGTTTTTCACTTTTCCAAGACAACGATCTTCTATCTTGAAAAACACAAAAACAAAAGTGGGAATTCTTATATTAACACAACCATCAATGTATGAATGAGAGCATCCAATCACCTCACGATCACTAGATCTATAATATGTAATCATTTGATCCATTGTTCCTTCCAAATATCACAAATATTTCATTGAAACTCATCATTGATCCTGTCAAAAATTACATTGTTATTTTCATAAAATGCTAACTTCAATGATAATATCTAGTAATTTACATTCTTTTTCAATAAATATAGCTTCAAACAACACAAGAATATGGAATTCCTTCAATTTTTTTATTTCAAAAACATCTTTTGTACTTTATTGACATTAAATTTATCTCCATTCCGAATTGGGACTTGCAATGATAATCATTTTGTCATCCCCAAAATCTCTAATTTTCTCATGTATAACTTTTGAAATAAGAATAATAAACCATGAGTTCTATTTTGGAATATTTATCATCATATAACATACATGTATTATCCCATTTCTATAATTTAAGAATTATTACAGAGGATTTCCTTGTCCCACATTACAGACCAAGGTCATTTTCCAAATGAAATATGTCATCGATATAGAGAATCTAGCAGATAAATTCAGTCCCATAGATATTCTGATATATACACAGATAATTAAACCAAATTCATATATATAATATTCACATAAAAAGACTCATAATAATAAAATATATATCCACTATTAAGGATTAAAATTTATGTCCCAACCACTTCCTCTAAAACCATTACTCTATTCCCTAGGAAAATAATTATTTTAGTTGGGCATGTGATTAGTGTTGAATGGAATCCACACATCTTATTAGAGGCTTGATTCATACATCTAGAATCAATTCACAATGTGTTATATAGATCTTTATCTATGTTTGATTCATAACATGTAAATGAATTCTGATTACAACCTTTCAAAACAAGCCTTTGGTTATTGTAAATCCTTTTGGAAATTTCCATCATTCCCACATTAATGGTATTTCTATTTATTTTTGTTCATCTTGTTATTTATAGAAGAATCATTAACCATCAATGTACCATTTCATTTTCCATTACTCCATACACTATACTTCATTCTCCATTAATGAAACAAATAACTGGTGGAGTGGATTTATTGACTCTTTTACCGAGTTTCCTCTTAGATTATGATACTGTGTATTTCATTCCCATTATATAAATATATATATATAATTTTTTGTGATGTATTTCATTTCAAAAGTATCATAATAAGATTGTAATTTGTTTTGGAATAATTGTTCTTGGAAGCTTTCATCCACTTCCATTCTGACTGATATAAATATTTTTGCAATATTTGTCATTTCAATTATATGATAAAGCATAGTTTAGGAAGCAGTTGTCTTCCTAGTGGTCAATGTAATAATTATTTTCCCAATATGATATATATAATAGTTTTGAGATCGGTCACCCAAAAATTTCATAAATTTATTATCACTTCCATTTTTAGGTAGACAATACTTGATGTTAATTGCTATTCTCATCCGCATAATAATCAAACATAACATGTTCAATCATTCCATTGCATTATAATATACTCTATCATTATTTATAAAGTCATACATTAAAGTATTTGTTTTCTATACATTGAGTGGGGATATAAACTTCAATACATGATGGTGAAATTGGATATGTTCACTCTAATTAGTGAAATTTTACCCATTGAGATTGAAATTGTAAATTCAACTCAGTGCAATCATGATGTAAAACATAATCTAATAAATACATTCATAAAATAAATGTGTTCAATAATAATAATAATACAATCTTTATGAAAATTATTTACCATAAAATAAGTATTAGTGTTCTCCTTTTAGAGATACACTAAAACACAAACAAAATTGATAGAAATTAAATGATGTTTATTTTGAAATAATTTATGCAAGAAATATATTTATTCATTATGTTTTGATATATAATTAAATGTAAGAATAAAAATGAATAAAAAACTTATATTTTTAAATTATATGAATATGTAAATTTCTTTTGGGAAATTAATAAATTTGTCTCAATAATGAATTTAAATTATAAAAAAATATGATAATATTTTCAAATTTATGATAAATAAGTATATATCATATTAAAATAATTTTTACACAATTTTATCTTTATGATTTGACCACATTGGATGTTAGAAAATCACCTATAGTAATGTTCCAAATATAAAACTCTAAATAACATAGATTTGAATAAGTTTTAATAAACATAAATCTAACAAAATTAAACATTATTTCATTAGTTTTTTATTAAATTATAAATACTAACTATTATGTTAAATTATTTAGAATAATATTTTTTGGCATAAAATTGAAAATAATAATAATTATTCCAAATAATTATAAACTATTTTAATTTAAAAATTAACATAATCCATATTCACATAATAATAAAAATATTAATTGAAACAAAAATTATTATTAATGATCATAGGAATCATTTTAAATCCAAAATTTACATTTAATAATTTTTTTGGTGTTTGAAAATTCTTGACAATCAGAGACATGTCCACTTATTTTTATTGAAAAATGGTGGGGGGGGGGAATAACATTACAGTTTGACAATTATTCTAAACATGGGACACTCGATGTAATACAATATAAAATGGAGAGAATCATTTTATAAGGAGAGATTCGAGATAATAAAAAATGAATTATAATAGATATTAAATTTTAAAAACATGAGGATAGAGGTTGCATTTTGAGTTTCCTAAAATTTTCACAATGACTTTTAGATTTCAAAACAAAATTGCACAATCTATTGATCCATTTAAAAACAATTTCACTATGTCCGCATCCATTTAAAAAAACTCATGACATTTATAATGATATCCATTTTTTATTATTAGAGAATGTTGAGGGTAAACAAATAACACAACATAACTTCTTAACCCACTTTCTAAATCAAGGATTCTAAAGATAATAACAATAAATGGAGTGAATATGCGTATAAAGAGAGATTAAATTTAATAAATAAATAATAATATTTATTTAAAATATTCACAAAAAATTATGTCAGAGGATTAATTTTGGAATTCCAAAAAATGCACAGTGCATTTCAGATTTCAGAAAAAATAATAGCATCTTAATACCATTAAAAACAATTACATTGTCATGCACATTTTGAAAAAAATTAAATAAAGTTTACCAAGTACGAATGATAATATATTACATGAAATGGTATATTAGAATACCAAAAAATCAATTTAGTGAAATTGAACACAATATTTAATAATGAACCTAATCAATATTTCTCATTATAAATTTAAGGATCGTATAATATATTTAAATAAAAAAAGGTTTAATAACCTCTCTTTGATAACACTTTTAAATTAATATTATTTTATTTTGGATCATTAAAATATTTATATATAACATATCTAAAAAAATAATGTTCAAACTAAAATACATACATTTATTCGTTGAAAATATGGATTTATGTATCCTTGATTTTCGCCAACTGATAATAATTTATAACTTTTTCTTATTATATATTCAAATTCGGTTTTGACTAATGAAACTGAAATTATTATTGAGACTTGATTGGAATTGAAATGGCCCTTTATATGTGGATAAAAATGATTTCAGGGTTGGTTATTTAATTCCCTATTAATTTCCATCAATTGTAAAATTTTACCCTTCATTATTCAATTATAATTATATTAAACAAAATATGACATGATTTATACCAACATATCATGTATTTGAAGTGAGACCATGCTGGGCAGTGGAAATTAGTTGAGACAATTCTTGAACACAAAATCAACATTTCTACCCAACCCAATATCAGTTTATATTCTCATTATGGGATCATCTTCTTAGCATATCACATAAATCAGAAACAATTTTTTAATTTCTTCATCAAATATGAGACGAATCATATACATCATAATATCTTAATTAATTAGTGTGACATCAACTTATTCTTAGATCCCCATCAATGAACATGAGTGATTTTTCAATTTAAAAAACTGTGATTTGAAATGGTGAATCCAGTGCTTCTAAACTCTGGTTGTGGATTATCACGCATCTTCTTTATGATTTGTTTTCACATCCGATAGTTGAAATAAGTGGAGCTTAAGAGAATAACATCATGTTCAACAATTTTTGATGACTCTATGAATTGAAATCCTGGTTTTGATCTCTAATTCAATAGATAATTGTGTGGGATAAATTATCTTAAATATAAATTATCTTATATTCACTAATGTTATTATATTACAAGGGAATCCAAAAAGATATCCCATTTTGAACAAATAAATATTCTTACAACCCCTCAGAATATTACAAGAAACCGAGGATTTACATTCCAATATATGATTTTCAATCCATTATAATAGATAAAAATTAAGAAAATATGAATCTGTATAAAAACATTTCTTAGGTTTTTAACATCAATAATGATGATTTAAAATTTATCCAACCATGATAACTTGTAAATTTAAATAATTTTTTTTCTAATAATTATAATTATATCTTTGATTAACTTTATAAATTTCATTAATTTTTTGATGAATATTTAACCATGTTAAAAAGATAATCATTCCATAAAATTATTTTCAAATTAATATCAATGAACTAAAAATAAATTATGTACAAAATCATAATTTTCACACTCAAAATTACAAGAATTATATTAAAAAAATGATATTAAAAATAAACACTTCCAAAAATTAAACATTAACTAGTACCAACCATTATCATAATTAAAACAATTACTCATAAAGGAGTTAATTTTACCAGTGCAATAAAATAACCGACCATTGCACCTATTATCAGTGCATAAAAATCACAAAAAATTAAACCCATTATAAGTTCTATTTCTAATGCTGATAAAGATAACCCTTTTATTAGCACTATTTAGCATTTATAAAAGGTACCATTTATAAGTTCTTTTGTTACAGATGATAAATATATTTCATTTAGAAATGTGATAACAACTGTTTTTAATAATGAGTGATGGTATATTTCATAAAAAAATTACTCATCATAAAAAATTCTATTTTAAAGTATTTATATATTTATATTGCTACAAATTAGATATATTTTTTAAAATATGATTTTGATAAGGCTAAATACACATTTTCACTTAATATGTATGATAATTAGGGAAAATTTCTTAAAATTCTAAATAAAATTATAAATTGTTAATTAAAAAATTACAAAATAGTAATATTAATTTAATAACAATTGGATTACATAAAAATTATGTGAATTAGTAAATTATCAAATATAAGTTGAACAAATGAATTAAACTTCAATTGGCCATAATTTTTATCTTGGTGTGCATTTGGTATCATCCACATATCAAATTGAATTATGGGAATCAATATACACTAAGATGACCCATGGGAACCATCAGTCGGGATTTTTTAGGCCATAATGACCCAAAAGGCCTCTAAAACTGTATTTTTAGTCAAGGAATCCATGTTTTTAATCATTCGATGGATTTCAAGTTTATTTAAAGGACGATTATTGTATTTTTTAAGGGAAATAAATTTATTCAATTGTCCTACATTCTTATAAATATTATGGGTTTTCAATTTTATTATTTTTAAAAATTTAGTTTAACTTATAATTAAATATATACACATCTATACATATTTATATATATTCACAAAGAGAAATTTAATTTTATAAATAAATATGTTAAAATATTTATATATAAAATATATTTCTCTATAAATAAACGACATCTAAATAATAATAATAGTATCTATTTTATTTTATATTAATATGTTTTAATATTTATGTACATATAGAATTATTGTATATAAAATGTTTATAAATATATAAAAATATATTAGTTTGTGTGTGTGTTGAAAAAGAAATTATTTAACTATATATACTAATATATGTATACAAATAACAAAATATAATATTTGTAGAAAAATATAATTATTTATTATTATATTTATACATACACACAAATGTATAAATATTCATGTGTGAGTATGTATATATTTAGAATCACAAACACAAACAAACATATTATATATATGTATTAAAAAAATAATTATAAATTTATATAAATACAGATATATATGTATATATATGTGTTAATAAAAATATATCTAAATATATATAGATAAATAGATAGAGTGTGAAACAGTGAATAAAATAATTTAGAGGAGTCGTAACGATGTAAATCCATGAGGGGAAGGTCTTAGGTTAAAAACATAGGAGGGGCGCACACACGGATGAGTGAAGAAGGATGTCCTATTGGTGTTAAAAGTGAGGGGTGCTTTGAGAACTAATAAGGGTGGGGGTAGGGCTAGCACATGGGTGGTGGAAGTGGGACCTGATCACTAAGAAAATATTGGGGGTGTCCACCATCTGAATTTCAAATTGGATAAAAAAATATTTTTATAATAATAAATTTTAATATTTATCATTTTTTAGTAATATAATGGTAAATTTATCCATGTTTTTTTACCACTGATAAAAGGGACCCCCTTTAATGTATAATTTATTATCAATGCTTGTAGAGTGATCTTGATGGATTTTTCTACAGCTATTGTAATTCTATTTTACAGTGGTGTAAATGTATATCATAATATTCCCATATAGTCACACAATTACTTAATATATCATCTTATTGTTGAGGAAAACATATTTCAATTTTTGTCCACATAATATTCCCCCCCTACATCATATTTTTTTATCATAAAAAAATTAATATGTCAAATTCAAAAGAATAAAATTAATCCCAAACACGAACTAATGAGGTTCCACTCACATTGAATTTCATAAAAATTTTCCACCATAAAATATAATGAATAAAAAATGATTTCCCTATGGAAAAATATTTCTTATTATGGAGTTAGTTTTTATGAATTTGAAACATTTCCGGTAGTAAAACAAACTTCATTTTTCATTCAATTTAAATTCCAAACATCCCATTGCCTCTTGTAGAAATTACCTACAAAATTTAATAGCACATAATAATTATGTTCTATCATGGATGAAAATAATATAATAATTTGAAAGAATATAATTAATAACCCATCCCATAATAATTGAATAAATAATAGTGAAAAAAATAAATAAAGAGTTCATCATCGATTAGGTTTTTTAATTCGTAGTCGAGTTTGATGCATATCATATAAGATTTATTCAAATAAAAAACCTAAATGATAATGATTATTCTATAAAATAATCCAAAAATGATCAAAAAATCCAAGAGGAGAAGAATAATATTTATATAGTCATTGCAATGAGAAAAAAAATATTTAATACTTTAGAGTGATAAAAAAATTACTCATATTTATGAAAATTACTATACATTGAATATTCATAAACTGAAGCAAAAAAATGGGTAGATTTTGAACAACATTTATTTTTTTATGGTTTAAGCATTGAAACTCATTAAAATTTATTTAGTACCTCTCCCAAAAACATAAATCTTATCATTTTCTCTAATGGTGGACAAAAATTTGGACTACACAATTTAAAATAGTTTAATGCTCAAATAAATTTTCAATTTTGTTATTTAATGATTCAAATATAGGTTAACAGAAAGTAAAAAATCATTTTACCATATATAATAATAGTCAAAACATGACCAAGAATATTAATGGTTGAAACAAAAAATGTTTAGATGAAGGAATGAATTTTTAAATGGAATAAAAATTCAAATTTAAAATCTATTTCAAAACAAGCACAATAAATAATGTGCACATGCACTATTTCATCACACTAAATTGTTAATGGCAGCATTGAAAAACAGTCATAAAAATATTATAACATGAATAATAGTGATTTATAAATTAATTTTTAGGAATTAAAAACACATTTTACTAATAACATTATAAATAGTTTAAGAATAATTACAGGTAAAATAATTAAAACAATTATACACCCGGTACATAGAATATTTTCTCATTCTATTGTATTCAAAATAATTCCTTTTTTTTTATTCTTCACAATTTATCTGGACACCATTATTCAATACCAATAGTCATAAAAAAAATAAATTAATGAATCTTGAATTTATGATCCACAAGTAATTTATAAAGAGGTAAATTCATTGGGGCATTATGAAAACTATTCAATATGTATATCGCCTTGTAGAAGTATATTATAATCAAATGTCTATTTGTGAAAATATCATCATTAGTCATATTAAATGGAAGGTTGGATATATATAAATCTAAAATGAAATAGATTTAGTGAATTTTATTTATAAAATAAAAAAACAAAATAAAAAAAATAAAAAACCATGGGTTTCCACCCATGCAATGATAAATTTTATTCCCCCATCCATAGTAGTTTTCAATAAATATTAATCTATAATCAATTTGGGGAAATTTTTTGTTAATGAATTATTAATTATTTTGTTACAAAAAAAATTCCTTGTGATCTTTGGAAAAATTACCAACAACAACATCAAGAAAATACATTGTATCATGCATTAAAAACAATGAACAGAAGTTATTGGATAAAACTGTTTCTAAGCCCATTTTCTGAAATAATAGACAAAAAATAAGGACAATAACACATGAGATTATCAAAGATGATCAAACTGTTCGCATGCCCTCCCCCCACAGTTAGGTCATCCACATTCTAAAACATTGTTACAACACCAATTATAAAATTCTTATAAGTACTAAACTTTGTATACCAAACTTATTATGATAAATTTATATTAGAAGGCTCCCACCCAACCGTTACAAATTCAGAACTAAAAATAAATTTTTTTGAGCACATATAAAAACAAACTAATGTGATTTTATAACAAATATGTGTGAAATAATCATGAAAGATATCATGTACCACATTTTAGAAACATTGATGATTTGTTTTTTGAAATTGACTACAAAAATGTTTTTATGTGGGATTTAAAATATAATTTGCACGTGTTTTAGAGACATATAAAATCATAAACTCAGATGAAAAAACTCAAATTCAATGTAAAATAAAAAAGGATGAAGTATCTGATGATCAAAATTATAGAGACTCAATAGTTAAAAAGAAAATAATGTAGTACATAAAATTTATTTTCCAAAAAATAAAATACAGGGATTTTGAGGTCTATTTTATTTGAAATATTAGATTCATAAATAATTCATCTTAATCATTAAAAAAATAATTATTTAAAAGGAAAATTTTTATCATAACTCTTACAGATATTCTAAAATTTAATAGTATACAATGGGAATATATATATATAAGGAGAAGTGGTGATATTGAAATCCCAGAAAAAATAAAAAAAATATAGTGATAAATCATAACAATATATTCAAGTGGGTCAATATGATATAATAATGAGTATGATTAGAAGTAATATAAAACTAAATAAGGAAATAAAAGAACAATATAAAGGGATAATAATCTTATGTAGACACCTTAAATCATGAAATAATATTCATATGTTTGGTCCAATCTTTGTAAAAAAATAACATAGTCTAACATCTATCATAGCCATTATGTACCCATGATGACTTCGACCATAACTTAATATTACTATGTTAAACTCATATGCATAAAACATTCTTTCCCACGAAACACTAACATTACCAAACCAATTATAGGGCTAAACTGAACCTAACTATAATATTATTATATGTCAATGCATATGTGTTCCATAATATAAAATTACTCATATATAAATTATAATCATGATCAACCCCAAATAAAGGGTTTGGGATTCATAATTCTAATTTATAGAATAATTAAAGGCTAAATCATATGTATTCCTCTGATAATAATTAATTAAATAATTAAGAACATTCATAATTTCATATATTTTAACATGGATCTCTAATTTATAAAATACATTAGTGGGATGTAGAATATGAATGAATAAAAACATACCACTTGGGTGATGATTGATGAAATAAGTAATGGATATTTCTAAAGAAAGAAATTGTATATTATATTTCAAGAATCTAAAATAGAACCAAAAGGGTTATATATAAAATAATGATATATTTAAAAGTATCTACATGGTTTCAAATGTATAATGGGGTGTTTATTTATATGAGATATAAAATAATAAATTTCATGAAACTAACATTTACATAAAAGTGAGAATTTTGAAGGGAACGAAAATCTTGTATAACTGACAAAATGAAAATGATATTTTAGTTCATATATATGAATGTGATATATTTAAAAACAATTATATGAAATTAATATAACAGAAAATGGGTAAAATAGAGACTGTGTAACCTAAATGTCATGAAGGTGGTATTAAAGATCCATATGTTTGTTTTAAAACTCATTTGTTCAAATCTATCATCCTAAAATAATTAAACATAATTTGAAAAATATGAAATGGTAAATATGATATTAACATGGGACAAAACTTAATAAAATTTCCAAATTAAAAATGATAATATTAGTGGGATAGGAATTTATGGATGAGGATGGGAAACCACCATTTAAATAAATGTTAATTATTCCTAACATAATTTCATTGTCAAAACGGATTAGAATTTAATTGTAAATAATTCATGAATCCAAGTAGATCTAAAATTAATGAAATAGTATATATAATTTATAATTAAATATTAATTTCACTGATAGTCATTAAATTTTCTCCAATTTTTACCTATATCATTGCACTTTTTTGACTATTCAATAGGTATGCATCAATTTTAAACTAGAAAATTTAATTACTATGTTTAATTTGTCATATTGAATTTTCATAATATATCGTGGTTTTTTGTTGAATTTTAATATTTATTGTAAAAAATTAGAATATATATATTATTTTTTAAGGAGAATATAATTTAAAATATCATTTCATTACATTATCACCTTAATAAAATTTATCCACTGATTTAAAATTAATAATCACTAAAGTAGTTAGCTAGGGGTATATATGGGATACATCCTGATTTAACTATTAAAATAAGAAATAATATTATCTATTTCATTATTACAATTACATGCACTGTATTGTGTTTCTTATTAACCATTTGAGTCAAATATTTCTATGGTTTTATGTTAAAACTAATTATTTACATTTTGTTGTGTTTATAGTCAAACATGCAATGAAAGATAACCATAATTGGATGCAAGGTATTAATTTGATCACTTATTCTTCATTATATAAAAGACACACACATAACATTCATCCCACATGGTTCATTAACATGTTTATTCTAGTAGTATATTAAGGTCAAGTGGTGAGTTAGATGAAGAATTATCATCCTCCTCCTACAGCACTAGGAGATCGACATTATAACCCTTTTTGATCCTTTTTTTGTGTTGTCACCTCCACTGAACCATCTAATAATCTTTTATGATTATCCATCACATATATAACCAGATAGATAGATATCCATATCTCTACTCACATGATTATTGCTCCAGTATCTATATTACCCATTCTATAAATCCTTATCTGCTAAAGGATAGTGGGTAATAGATTCCCCACATTGTCCAATTCGAGTGGATCTTCAATCACCCAAATGAGAATGGTAATGACCAAAAATATATGACACACATGTTTCATTGGATTTCCTTCTATGGGTAATTAGACATAATCATTTAACATCTCTCAGCCTCATGGCCACAAAGATGCCTCTACCTATTTCACCAAACAACTGTATCTTGTTGCACTTGAGGGGGCACAAAAGGGATTTTCTCTATATCCTCCACTGGTATGGTGCTTTAAAACTCCATTGATACATTATGGTATACTCATGGTAGTGGTAAATGGATAGATTATTATGATGTAAATATGTTTTTTCTTCAATTATAGTAGTGAAATTAAGATCTTTATACCCCTTTAATTGGTCGTTATCCCTTTTCACAGCAATTTTACCACTAATTAGATTGATTTGGGAAATGTAACCATGATATGATAACAAGGATTATATGTTGAAATAGTAAATACATTACATGAATCATTAAATATTCATCTAAAATACCCGTAATTGGACTTCTATTATAATAAACATAAATTTTGAAATCTAATAATCATAAAACAAGTTGTTTTATTTTATAAAAAAATAGGGTGGTACACATAAAAAATAAATTAAATAAATTAAACTATCTACAATAATTATCACATGATTACAATTATTAAGTGATTGATATCATTATCTTCATCCACCAAATCTATAGGCATTGAATTTGATACAAATTGTTTAAGGCACCCGGAACACCCTGAGAGTGGATGGTTGAATCATGGTATAAACATATTCTTTTAAACTATTCGATCTTGTTCCCAAATTGTTAGGAATATGTTAAACCTGTCTGATGTAGAGTAGCAGAAAATAAAAAATCACTTGCAAAGCAATGTTACATCAATTTTACTTGGTTCAACTCTAAGGGATTCATCCTAGGAGCATACATCGATGGAGTGTCCATCATACCAAAACCACTAATCCCCAGAAGTTTTGGAATACAAGATTTTATCACAATCACTATGTTCAAGGTGCACTACCGTTATAAGGTTCAGGGACATCCCATTGCATCCCTTGGATAACTTCCATTGACTCCCCCTTGAACATTGATTTGGACGAATCATCACTCAGTTTATCGACATGAAGGTTTCTTCAATGATTTAGTATCAAATCATGCATCCTGCACTATAAATGGATGATATATTAATGTTAATTTTTCTCCCATAGATGATGTACAACTTCACCAGTACTAATACGTACAGTAAAATTCCTTCATTAACCAAATTGATGCTTTTGTAAACATACTTATGAAAACCATGAACCACATGATCTCTCCTCGTACTGAGTACAAGGTTTGGTATATGAGGAATCTTTATTCTCATAACATTATTATGTCCTTAAACCGTCCTTCGTCCGTGGACTACCTCCGCCTTTGCAACAGCATACCGCAGCCGTATACGGATTCAACATGCCTCTTCTTCGAAACCCATCAAGTCCACAAATTGTTCTTTGTTCACACACTTCCTTTTCTTTCACGTATTGGAGCCCCCCTCTATTTACCAATTTCAAAACCCTCACTCTTGAATAATGGAGATTCCTCCTCTAAATACCAAGTCCACTTCTTCAGCGTATGAAAAAAACATTGTGGGTTATGAATTCCCACAAAAACCATCAGCACAAACCACTTCATCCTTTGTGAACACCCCTTCACAAACTACCTTTGGCCTTTTCCAAAATCTTGGAGCTAAAATTTATTCCCTAAAAATTTTCAATGTTAAAAGTAAATGATGGGGTTAGCGATTCTTATATATTCAAAGATACCTACTTATTCCGCTAAATCATGATTTACTTAATCATAAATCAATCCTCCACCACAAACTGAATCGTCAGCCATCGAAAACTGTAGGCCACCCACAAACCATTTTACTACGTGCATCGCATACCACCTTTTCTCTTACATGGTCGATATCCATAGCCAAAATCAGACCATCCACGTACCACACTACCACTTAGCTGAGAACCATTTTTGCTTCTGCAAACCTCACCCACGCAACCTTTAATACTACATTCGCCCACAATCATATGACATCAGTCTTTACAGACTCCATAGTTATCCATGTTCTAATTGAAAAAAAAAACAAACAAAGATCCATTATTATCAACAATAAACAATGGTTACAATAATATCCCCCTTTGGGTTTATTGTAAATCTTAGATAAATTTAGTGAAGCGCCAACCACGATCAAAACATGAATCATAATGAAACAACACAGTCATCACTCTAAGTCTTTGTGGGCAGTTCTTGATGTAGAAAACAAGATAGAAGAAATGAATGGGGTTTTCATCCTTTTCAATTATCTATATTCACTGTTAAATTTTTTGTTTTTTCCATTGAATTTATCCATTATCACCTATAGGAAATAAACCTGAAGACCTGTATTTCTACATTATAGAACTCATGACACACTCCACCTGGATCATATCTCCAGCATAAACCTGCAACACATTCTCAAAAATATTAGCATAGTTAAAATAAATAGGGATAGGGGAAACTTATAACCTCTTTATGCACTGGGAGGTGGCCGAACAATGGGTTTCAATAGATGTTTCTCAAACATAGTTACAGATAATGGATTTGTCATAATGTTAGCCACATGCCCATCAGTTCTCATATGTTCTATTTTGATAATGCCTTGTCCAACTTTTTCCATGATAATTTGATATCTGAACTCAAAACATTTCTTATGAGAATGCGGAACATGATTATTTGTAAGATCAATTTCGCTCTTATTGTCACTATAAATAACCATTGGTTGTTTCACCTAATCACCTATGCTAGTCAGTTGTTACTTCATCCTAAGTAACTGAGTGTGTTCCTTCGTAGAAGATATATATTCGGCTTCAGAATTACTAATAGATGTACTTTCCTATTTACTACTTAACAATCCCACACATTTCATCCCAATATAGAATGCTCCCCCACTGGTAGACTTTCTGTCCACTACTTCTCCATCACAGTCAGCATCAGAAACTACTAATAGTTACTATCTCTTCCTATAGAAAATTATATCCCATGTTTATGTGTACCTTGAATATATCTCACTGAATCTTTTCTCTGCTACGATATGTTCTTCCTTCAGATTACTCTAAAAGCGGTCCACAAGGAATGTTTCAAATACAATACTTGGTTGTGTCGTCGCCAGGTACAATAGGCTTTTAATGATTCTTCTGTATATGGTGGAATCAATTGAAGTCCTTTACTCATGCTTTCAAAGATTTAATTAAACTTCAATTAAAGAATTCATTGGTATTGAATAATGCATATTAAATTTCTTCAAAATCTTTCTTGCATACTTTTCTTATGAAATGAATGTGTATTCCATTTTCTGAAGAACCTGCTACCCTAAATTGTATGATAGTTAACCAATCATGCACATTTCAAATTCCGATTTCATGTTATTGGAAAATTCATCCATTGATCCATGTCTTCTTATAGCAAACAAAATATTATCCACAGATACCAATACCATGAACTAATCCTTTTGGTAGGTCTTCACATTGATATTGTGATCTGCTCTGCCTCTTTTAATCTCATTTTTTATCAGATAATATTCCAGCCAATAGTTCCATGCCCGTGGTGCCTATTTCAAGCCATATAGATATTTCATTAATTTTAAAATAATCAGTTCATCATTTCCAAGAAAGAACCCCATAGGTTGTTCAATGTAGACTTCTTCATCCAATACGTTATTTAATAATGTTGTCTTGAAATCCATTTGATACACTTTATAACCTATTTTGATTTCCATGTCATGAAATAGTCTGATTTACTCTAGTCTCACAACTAGACGAAATGTATCTTTAAAATCACAACCTTTGACTTGTGAATAACCCATACTGACCAGACAAACCTTATTTCTGATCACATTCAATGATCACAAATTTGTTCTTGAAAATACACTTTTTACCAATAACATTGTGACATTTAGGTCCTCTGACAAGATCCCAAGTATAATTTTTTTCAATATTATCTAACTCTTCATTAATTTATCTAACCCATGACTCATCCTTTTCAACCACTTCAAATGAGGATGGTTCCCTAATTGATATAAATTCATAGTGAGAATTAATCCTCATTCTCCTCATCTAGGTAGGTGCATTCTGATCTCTGATAATGTTAGACAGATCAATTTCATCTCTTCGATTTCTCCTTTGGGGTTCAACCACATTATATCCAGATATATCATCAACTTATGATTCCTCTTCTAATTCATCATCATGATGTGACCCTTGAGGGTTTTTAACATCATCCTCTACCTTTGTATAATCATTTGTTCCATGTTCACATTCTTCCGCATCTTTTATCATGTCATCATAAGATTTCCTGGATGCATTATTTTTTTTCAATGATCATACCATAATTTCTTACAACAATTACTTCCATGCTCTTATTGAAACACTTGTAGGCCTTGTGGTTCATGGGTTATCCATAAAATATTCCTTCATCTGCATTGTCAGCATAAATACCGTGATTTACTTATTTGTTTTGGATGAACATTTTGCATCAAAAAACACAAAAATATTTCAAGTAGGGCTTCATTCCATGCCACAATTCATATGGTGTATTTGTATCACCCATACATTTCCCTATATAATTTTGAATATACACTGCATCTTGAACACCCTTTTCCAGTAATGTCGAGGAATATGACTCTCGATCATCACAGTCTGGGCCATGTCGTTTAAATGTCGATTCAGATGACCCAAAACTCTAGTTTGTTGGGGAGTTCTCACATTAACTACCTCGTGTTTTATACCATGATTCTCTATGTAATTTTCAAACTCGATGGATATGTATTCCCCTCCATTGTAAGATCATAGCAGTTTGACAGTTCTTCCAGTATCATTCCTGGTGATTTGACAATTTTTTTTCATACAGTCAAACAATTGTTGTTTCCTATTCATAACCATTACACATGGAATCATACTATAATCATCAATGAAAATAACCAATTAAATTTCTCCATGTGTTCCAGTAACATTAATTAGGCCACATACATCTGTATGGATGTGGTTAAGGATATTTTATGCTCTTTTATTCTTTGGTTTGAAGGAACTAAAGATAAATTTCCATCACATGAACACATCACATGTCTTTTCTTGTCCACGATTTTGATTAGTGTATCCATGGATCTATTTAGATCATATATATTTTCGATGTATTATTGATTGATGTGACGAAATATTTGATTCCATAAGTTGTTTTCTTCTTCAACTGTTTAGTATCTAGTGTTTTCTTTACTGTGAAAATGATATAGGTTTCCATATGTCATACAACATTTCATGAGATAAATCTCAGACATTCCTCTTATAGTAAAACCATTCTGAATGACAGTCACAATAAGACCCGAGTCACAATGTTGACTCACACTAAGAAGATTAGGACACAGAATCTCAACATAAAAAAATTCATTTTTATTCATCTCTCCATTAGAAAGATCATCACTTCCCCATACTTTTATCTTCAAAGAACCATCATTATGGAAGCTCAGAGTTCAACTGACCTTTTTCTTGACATTCATTAATAGGTCTTCATTAACATTCAAGTGGGATGAACATCTACTGTCAAAAAATTCATGTGATTTTGTTCTTTGTATCCATGAGGGATAATTCTGCCAAATTAGACATTTCAATTTTCCTATTCTCCTTCCATGATATATTGGATTGATTGTAGTATGTATATGGCTTATCAATTCCCCCTTTAGTGTACATGGGTTCTTAATATTCAAATTCTTATTCCGGAGGAGAAAACATGAATGAAACAGGTCCAACCTCTAGTTGATGTGTATTGATTCATCTATGAGATTTTAAATAATTTCTACTTTCACACCTTTTCTCTTCACAATTTATATAGCTCCTTGCCTCTTCACCGTATGACATGGTATGGCCTAGATAGCCCCGAAACTGACATTTCATGAAAGGAAATGTCTTCTCACTTCTATTTATCATCATTTATTCTTTCTCAGGAAAATAGGTTGACTGCCGACCATTTATGTAAACTCGAAGATAAAATTCATTTCTACTTTCAGTTCAATTTACGGGTTTCTTATTCAGAACTTCTAGTGGATTTTCAATAGGATCACATTCATATTCCCTTTATTATAGTTCACTTTATTTACATCATTTAACATTTCAGCATCACAACCAATTCCACTATTTCCAATGAATGTGGATCTCTGATCACTCAATATCTTTTCAACTCCATCAGAACAATGTTTTGACCTCTCTAAAATCTAAGCATTTGAAAACCTTCAAAATTGTAAATTCTTACTTCCTTGTTTTTAAATTGACTCACATTGGATTTTACATCCAAGAGTTGCAAATTAATCTTCAAGTCCTTCAATGGTAGTGGATTTCTCATCCTATCTAGAGGAAACCTCATTGATGTAATTTTATAATACATCAATTATGAGATTTAGTTTCACTACGTCATCAATGATTTCAATGATTTATGATTGAACATTCCCCAGTTTTTCCAGTCATTCAATTTCCACTTCCAGGTGATCATTATATTCTGATAATTCTTCCACCATTTATTTTCAGTTATTATATCTCTTACATTAAATTCCAATCTTACCAAAATAATTTTTATGTTTCAACATGGGATCAAAATTAGTATTCAACTAATTATATCTACCTTTATATGGAAATAGTTTTTGAATATTCCACGGTAGCCATCATGGAGACATGGATTCCAATCATAAGCTCTGATTCATCTTCCTCATAGAATTCATTATCATCATCCTCTTCCTCGTAGAAAAAATTATTATTTTTTAATTTTTTTTTCAAATTTGATGTTTCCATTTTTGAAGAATATTTTCCATGGCTTATAAGTGTTTTGATCTTCAATCCCTTCACTCCCTTTATCATAAAATTTTCTGAAGCACTATGATGCAATATTCCCAACTCATCCACTTCGAAAACAAGTCGTGGGTATCTTGACTTCAAATTTCCTTATTCCATTCATAATTTTGATGGAAATGTGATAGCGAGTTTTGTTTTGCTCATCATCTAAATCACTAGTATCTCCTAAAAATTTTATTTTTTCTATGGCTTTGAATTCCATTTGCTTGCTCACAAGAGTTTTTCTTCTTGATGTTTTATTATCATCTCATAAGCTAATAGATTTCTCAGAAGACCCCCCATGTGAGTTTGAAGAGATATCTTTCTTCAAGGGCTGCAAAATTTTCATGGTATAGGGGATGAAGCCTTCTCATGATTTTCTTCACTATGTTAATGTCTTTGATCTCATCACCCATTCCTCGGATTTCACCTACAACTTTAGTAATTTGTTTGAAAAAGGAGTTTGCATTCTCATCAGTGTGCATCTTTAGATCATCAAGCCTTTTGTGTAGTACTTGATGTTCTCCATCCTTCACATTGATATCTATATCATAAATATTCACCAGATTATCCAACATTGACTTGGATGATTTGAAACTCATTACCTTTAGATAAATTGCATCAGAATGAGATGCAATGAGATCATTTTGTTCTTTTTCTTAACTATCATAAAACATGGTGTTTGTATCTACCATTGAAAGTCATGTAGGATCAATGACTTGTATTCCCTATGATATAGCATATAATACATCCATTAAAAGTGGTCTTATGTGAGATATCATCTTTTTCATATTTGAAAATTACGTCCATCAAAGAGGGGAACTCCCCTAACATTGACTGGATTATCCATGACAACTAAAGATTGATTCAACACCAACAAACTTTACCCTATGTGACCACATGAAGGACCCCAAAACACCCTGAGAGGGGAGGGATGAATCAAGGTGTCAAATTTTTCATTTAAACTAATTGATCATGTTCCCATGTTGTTAGGATCTTGTTAAATCTATCTGACAAGGGGGAGCAGAAAATAAACAATCACATTCAAAGAAATGACACAACAATATTAATTGGTTCACAACTAAGAGATACATTAAAGGAGAATATGCCGATAGTATTTCGATCGTACCAAAATAACTAATTTTCATAAGTTCTGGAATATAATTTTTTAGCAGAGTCACTCTAGGCAAGGTGCACTACCTTTATAAGGTTCATCAATATCACTTTGCGTCTCTCAAATCACTTCCGTTAACTCCACCTTACTCATAGAATATGAAATATCTTCACTCAGTTTATCAACTTGAAGGTCGCTTCGATGGTTTAGAATCATATAATGAATCCTCAATAATAAATGGATGCTTTTTTGAAGTTAATTTTTCTACAATAGTTGAATTCCACCATCCTGAGTACAGCTATGTACCAGAAAATTCCAATGCAAACTGATTTGGATCTTTTGCAGTATTCCTTTTGAAAATAAAAAAACATGATCATCCCACATAATAAGTACCACTATTGGTAAGTAGGACGCCTTATGTACTTACCACTGCTACGGTCGCAAACCACCCTTCGCCGCAAACTTCCTCCGCCTTCGCGATCACGTATTGGTGTATCGTACTGATTCCACAAGCCTCCTATACAAATCCCCTATTGTCTTCGAACTAATCTATGTTTGCGGACTGCCTTTTCTTTCATGTACCAGATCCCCACCCCACTACATACCACATTTGAAACCCTCACTCTCGCATATCAGAGATTCCTCGTCCATGTACAGAGTCAACTCATACTGCATACCAAACATCATTTGCCGGGTATGAATTATCGTCAACACCTTTAGAACAAACCACTTCATCCTTCGTGAACCACCCTTCAAAAACTAACTTCGGCCTTTCCCAAAATCTCGGAACTAAAATGAATTAACTAATAATGATCAATATCCACAGTTATCAGCATGTTTTGTGATTATTATATAGATAATGATACCCGTTTAATCTTCTAAAACTAGATTTACTTAATATTAAATGGAGCCTCCACCATATACCAAATGTTCAGCCACAGTGAACTGCATGCCACCCACAAAGCATTTTTCGTTCTCATAATGCATATTACCATTGCGCCTATGTGGTAGATTTCCACCGCTGTCATCAGACCATCCGTGTACTGCATTGCCACTCAACCACGAAACATTTTTGGTTCTGCGAACCTCACCCATGTACTGCCTCGACCGCTCTGCATACCATTCTCAAAACATGGTATGTCTCCCATGACTTATGTTATGTGGTTCTCACCCTTTGTTGATTCTCTTCTACATTCATCATACAAAAACAAACCAAACTCCATTATAATCAACGAGCATCCTTGGCTCCAACAATTTTCCCCTTAATTTAAGTGGTTGATCGTGCCTATAATTATTATAATATAATGAGTTATGACACTAATTGGTTAATTGATAATTATTGTTCTCTGAAAGAATTGTACCATTGGTGATTATTTTAGATTTATACCTACCACACTGATTATCATAATATGGCTCTTCATATTACTATTGATGATATATTTTCATTGGCCCAATCATTTTTATATAAATCATTTTATTTCCCACTTGACATAATTTTAATTATACTTATTCCCATAATTTTAAAAATATGTTCATTAATATAAATTATTTTATTTTCATCATTTCATGAAAATTCTTGAGCTTACAACCTACTCATATGAGGTGTACCTATACTTTCAAGTATAGTTTCATTTTTAATCATGTTTTATGTTAGTTGGTTCTGAATAATTCTTTCATTTCATTGTACATATCCCACTCCAATATGATGATTATTGAGACAATTCGTCCATTATCATTCACAACAATCGTTAACATCGTTCCTTTTGATTCGAACCATCAGAGAAAATGTGTTAACATGAGTAATGAACATTTTACATTATAGGGGGGTTATGATAATCAATTATATAAAATTAATTCATTAATATAACCTTTATCCCTTAATTATCTCTACATTAGAAAATAATTCCTTTAGTTCAACATATTTTAATATTAATATTACAATGGTTTATTTAGGTTGGGAAATAATTTAGTTCTTATCTTATTCCTTCAAACTAACTAGGAATTATGTTCGTCATAGTGGTTCATAAAGAGAATATTTTTAACTAATGAATATCCCCAAAATGTTTTCAAATTGTTGTTCTATTAAACCTTTTTGTATTGAATTAGTTCATGGTCGATATCGTACAAATAATTCCCGCCATGGGATTTTTACGTCTGGTTTTTACTATGATAGAGACTTCATCAACATGCCAATAAACAGATAGCAATCTAATTACATGAAAAAATTCACAATCTCAATTTAAATATAAATTTAAGATGTTATACTATACTTAGGATTATACCTCGGAAATTTCCCTAGTATTTACACAATGGTTCTTTACTCCTAATATGAAAAAATCACTAGATATTGTATTTAATACCAACTATAGTAACCACATCCTTAAGAACATATTAATTTATGATTTATAACATAATTTATCAACAATTAAATCAATCGATCTAGAGGTCTTGTGAGATTCATAGATTAGATAAATAAATATATCATCCTAAATGTAAAAAAAAAATTATTTTAAGCTCCTCATAGAGACCCAAACACCCCAAAATCATCAAAAATGAAGTATGATACCATATGGAAAATCTATAAGAAAAATTGGTGAGATAGAAATCAAATTATTGGAATAAACTTGTAAATAATATATAACATGTGATTCAAGGGGCATAAAATGGTATTTTAAAGATAATTATCTTAGTCATGAAAACATGGCATAAGGAAATGAAATCATATTATGATGAAATCAAACACATTTGTAAACATTATAAATTAAGACATTATAATCATATGTCATTGAAAATCTTTGAGATTCAATATTAAATATCCTAACCACTATCATAATCATCATATTCATTGAACAATATCAATCATTACATAGTGTTCCCAGTAATACCACCCATTCACCATATATATAATCTCATAAGAGAATACTTTTACCTAATTGATTGGAGGACTATAATAGATCAACCATAAAAATAATAATATGTAAATTCTTATGTGTTCCATGAGTAAAAATAATCCATATAAAAATATAAATCACAGTAAAACCCATAAGAAGGTAGTATGTTTCATAATATTGATTTATGGCATAACCAATTTCCAAAAAAGAAGGATTCCCAAGGTAAGAAGGAAGTAAATCATTTTTATTAGAAATAATTTCTTAGGACATGAATATATAGTTTCGTTAGTGAAATATTCTATCAAGGATCTATGATAAGTAAGAATAAAAATATACCACATCTATGAAGATATATGAATCAATTGAATAATATTTTTAAATAAGGTAAGAACATATTATGTTTTATTAATAAACAACTAAACCAATATTTTTCTACATAAAATAATATTAGTTTTTATAATCTATACATTTTTTAAAAACATTTTATGTGGGAGAGTCTTAACATGAGTAATGATATAATAATGTTTTCTCCAATCAAATAAACATAATTTTGGGAATTTTGAATAAAATACAATTCTATAATCCCAAAAATGTGAATTATATTAATCCAGTTATATATTTATGTCATATACATAAATCCAAAATATAAATTGTGAATAATGTTTCATTAAATGGGGAAAAATAATGATAATGTGTAAATATGGAATGAGAAAGGGGGGAAGAGAAAATTCTTTTTTATGTTTTAGGACGCCATTGATGAAATAAAAAATAAAAAAATAAGGTGATAATACAATGTTTTGAAAATAAATAATGTAAAATATTATTTAAAAATGAGATGAAAATTTTTAAGGTATCCAATTAAAAAGGGGACCATTTTAGGGAAGTGTAATTATCTACAAGAATGAGAAATCATCATTTAAATGGATGATTGTTATTCATGAGATATTTTAATTTTCAAAAGGATTAGATCTAAATAGTAATGAATATTTTAGTACGTAATTATCAAAAATTATAGAAATAGGTTAATCCATATTAAATGATTGGTGCAACTCAAAGAGATGCATTATAAATCATTCAATCAGATTGTGTTATAGAAGACCATTTTATTTTTGGTATAACATAAATTATACTCCTAAATAAGGATGATCGTGAATTGAAGTACATTTTCTGTGTTTCAAAATAATTTATGATATTATAATTAATCATGTTTGTAAATACACAATAAAAATAAGGATTAGTTTATAATATCAATGCATGCCTGAACAAAGTGTGATTGAGATAGAACTATTACAGATAATGACAAATTATAATAAGAACACATGAAATTCAAAGATATTATTGTTGAACATAAAATACCATTAATAATGATATCATGATGTATTAAATTTAAATTTAAAATTATACACACCATTTAAAAATATTAGGTTAAAATTATAAAATATGTTGGAATGAGACAAATTTTCTGTAAAAACCCTTATATTGTGACCATATGTGTAATGAACATTCATTTAACATCATTCATAATTAAATAAATATCATTAGGTGAATAAAAAAAAGTAATATTCCTATAAATTCAATTTCATAAGGTATATCTATTTTGATTTATATATAATTTTTATATTTTTTTCTTAAATAATCGGTACTCTGAGTTTATTGGTCAATGTCTTTAAAACAATTTATGTTTAGTGATCTTGGTCAATGTTATAGTAAAATAACTTCCTGGTCATAATAACTTCATAGTTTTATATCATTTATAATTATATTGGGGAAATACTTATATATTATCAAATTTTATCTAAAAATTGACCCAAATTAAGAAATGTATCTTGATAAGACATTTAAGGATATTCAGGTTATTATGAAAATTTCTTTTTAATTGCACATATAAAACACCTAATATTATTCATTAGGAATCCTAAAATGGTAATAAATGTAATATTTTTTTTATTAAAGTAACTTGTTTAACATACCATATAAGGTGGTGATGTAAAATTAAATAGGTCGTTCATGGAAGTGGTAATCCACATACAAATGACAAAAATTTCATTTTTAATAATGATTTTAGAGGAAAATATAAAATAGGTATTATAATAGTATAATAATGTATTATCGTAGTAAAAATAATGTTGGTATAATACCATCATGGATATAGGGTATTTTAGTGGTGTAGATAAATAAAATAACTAGGGAGGTTTGGTAAAGTGTATTACCTCTCCATTGGATGTTCTCCCTTTGGATACTCCATATGGAACCCATAGATAGTAATTTTGGTCAGAGAACGAATTAAAAAGCATGGGTATGGTGTTTATGATATGATTGGGTAGATATTTGGTTTGTCCATGGAAATTAAATGGGTAGAGACATGTGGAGGAGGTGTTATCCTCTTAGAAGTGAAAGAAATGGTGATTTTGAAAAAGCTGGTTATTACACAATAATATCACTCAATTATTCAAAGGAAAATGATAAAAAATCATCAATAATTTTTTTTTGGAATGAGATAAGGTCTATAATATATCCCTTATCACATATATGTCATATTTATCATATGATCAAAACTTTTTTACAATTTTAATCAACATTTACCCTAATTTATTATTGTTCTGTTAAGTCTACTTTCACTATTGGTAATTAATTATAATGGGAAATCAAAATGAGTAAATTTTTCTAAAAATTTAAATATTTTCATTTCAATTATTGGAAGAAATTTATAAATTAAAATTCTCTTTATTAATAGAAATTTATTTTGATATTCTTCAATATGATGTATAAAAATAATTTCTAGAGAAATAATATATTTTAAGCATACAAATTATATTTAGGATAATTTTATCAATGATATTTATTTAATTAATACTAAAGAGGTTTATTATTATTCAAATTATATTTAATTATCATTAAAAAAATTATAAAACATGATTCCACTGAGAGAAAAATATATTAAAAGAAACAAATTGAAAATGGTTTCCTTTAAAACATGAGCTAAATTTGTTAAAATGTCATAAATTAGTTTTATATAAAAATGTAGTTGACATAATTTTTTAAATTTATAAAATATTTTTCATATTGTTAAAATTTATTAAAAAATGTTAATGATATAATTTAATAATTGGTAATAGTTATTATATTTTAGTAAAATCAGTATTTATCATTATTCTTGTAAATATTATTTATTTAAAAAAATCAAAATAATGATCATATAATAATATTTTTATTATGAATAATAATATGAATTTTATTTATTTGAATGAAATTTAATAAAATTGTGAATTTATTTTTAAATTAAATAAATAGTTAAAATTTATATTTTTTGGAGAAATTAATATTAAGTCTTATATCCCCTATAAATAAAATATTATAATGATGTTTAAAAATTATTAATGATATATATATAATTATATTACTAAATTATAATAAACATAGTCCCTTGAAATGAAAAACAATTTCCTGTAAAATGAATTTTTTTAGCATTGAGATAAAATGAGTTTTTGAAAAGTAGTAAAATTCATGTGATATTTATATATATTATTACATATTGGTATTCAAATAATTTATATTTTCATAATCCCTTATAATAATTATGTGTGACCCAAGAATCATATATTATCTGATTATTATTTATGGTGGTAGTTCATCTAGCATGGATCATTCTGTAATCTTTGGATGTATAAACTTTTCCAGGAATATGGATTCTGTTAGACAATAATCATTCTATTTCGACATGGTATTGGTTTATGGAAAACCTTTTAGAAGATATATATGTTACATGCATAGAAAAATAATATTTATTGGGATTAATACTAATTCTATATTTTATTTTTTCATACATCTGTTGGGCATTTTTCAAAATGGTTGTCTCAATTTTATACTATCCAATTTATTGGGTTTGTTAGAATAGTAATAATCAATATTCAAAATATATATAGGGTTTTAATTTTATTTTGGGATAATATTTAAAACATGTTGTTATACGAAGGATTTATTTTTTCAAGATATAATCCAAAATTAGAGGTTAATACTTGAGTCAATATGTAACGTCTTGGATTTGGATGCCACTCAACTGGTTCCCCATACCCATTTGGCCACATGGCCTCAAGTGCATTTCTCCAAATGGAAGAGGCTACCGACTAGCAGTGAGGACCCAGGGTTTGATAGTGGGAAAACTATTCCTTAATTGTTATAGTGTAACACAAAATAATAATAATAATAAAATAGTGGAATAAGTAAACAACAAACATCTAAAATAAATAGAGTAAGACTAATATGATTAATAACAAAGCATCATTTCATAAAAAAGAAGATAACCACAATTAGGTTCTAATAAAATATCCAAAATAGGTATATTACATTAATTTGTAATATATGTTCCAAAATCAATAGAATCGAAGGAATATAAGAATCATCACATGCCTCTGGTTGGTCCCATGACCTACAACTCCTAATAAGAATATCAATTATGTGTAGAGGGGTGATTTCCCTTATCGACACCTGCAAAAATATAACCTATTTTGTCCAAAAGGAATGACCCTAACAGGTAATGAGAAATAAATTTTAAGAGTTGGTTTCCTATAACCAACATTTTGTAATTTTATTATAAGGATATTTAATGTATATAAATATTAACCTCCTTATTATATATTGTTATTTGTTCTACATGACTATGATGTAATAATGTCCTAGAGTATTTTTTGCATCGATAAGGTCATGGAATTTCCCATATATGATGATAACAATGAAATGATATAACAATATTCTTAAATATTGTTCTACGGATAGATAAAATGATATGATTGGATGCATAATATTTAGACAATTATGTGTGAGTACTCATAAGAAGATGAGACTTTATCCCATGATGTTCTCACTTGGTAATCTCTAAGATTGTAAATTATTATAATAGAATGAAAAGTATGACCTCTGCGTGTTTTGGTCTCATCAGATATTTAAATCTTTGAGCATATGTAATTATCATTATACTTTAATATTATAATTAATACGTGTCATGAGTCACACACTTTGATTGACGAACGAAAACTGACACACAGATTGTTGGCAGGAAATTTGGTACGTTGGGGGCGTCTCAAGCAGTATGTTATTAATGGATAAGTTGAGGAATGATTTTCCACTTCAATTTAAGGAAGTGGATATCTCGATCCTTTGAATCAAATAGAACTCTTTCATGAAATTTGATGTCCATGGTGTAACGACGAGTTTATTTCAAGAAGTCAAAGAATAACGAATCAAGCATAAATGTTTATGAAACTATAATGAAACCTACATGATGAGATATTAGGAAAAATGTATTATATTACACAATGAGCATTCATTTTTGGATTTTGTTGTTGTGACTTTATGTACATTCTCCTGGGTACCTTGACCTGTTTCTAAATAGTACTCATGGACTTTAGGCAATCCCTTCTAATGACAATGAGAAAAAACCTCGAGGGTCACACACTATATGTTTTTGGTGGTCTTTGTTAAATTATATTTGAATTTAATTAATAAATATTATTCTCACAACAATGAGATAATTTTATTCACGTTTAAATGATTTTATAAAGTATATAAATATTTATTCACCAGATTCTTGGTTAAATATATATATTTATTTTATTGAAAAGTTGATAAAAATTTATTTACTACATTAAAATAAAATATTTATTTAAGAGAGAAAGTTGTTTATTTATTTAGTTAGGTTTTTAATAAATGGATGTAGATTTTCGGAGAACCAAGTTCAGTCTTGTAGTGACCTAATTATTTTCAAGATGATAGATAACTATTTAACTAGTTGGCACAAATTAGAATAACGCTGCTATTACTTTGTGACCCAGAATTTTATTTATAATTCTGTTTTGCGCAAGGTGTTTCACCATAAATAGTGACACGATATTATTATTAATAACATCGGTTTTATCTAAGGTTATCAATGTATTTAATTTCTATTACACAATTAAATATTTTTACTGAAGCCCCATGTTAATTAATAGACACATATATATATTATTCCATGTACCAAACCGCACACCCAGTGAAATGAGAATTATTGAGCTAAAAAATTTCTCGCTCTAATCCTCTTCCCACCACTCCTAATAATGATATACGCTCTTCATGGCCAATAAACAAGTTATCAAGAACTGCCGACACTACACACACTTTTTCCTTGCGAGCACCCAGAGAACAAGTGGTGTCGATCAGACGCCATCAGAGTATGTGTGTATCACCGATAGATGGATTCTAGTTTGGATCCTTTCAAGTGAAACAAGATAATATGTAAGGGTCAATCCTGAGGACCAACATCATCAACAAAGAAAATACCGAAGATCCAGTTATTATTTTCTTTATGAAATTAATTAAATTAATTATAAAAATAGTTTTCAAGATTCTCTCTAAAGTTTTATGGCCTTTTACTTATTTACATAAATCATTGATTCTATTCAGTCGAAAATGGTGTTCATCGTCGCATTGATCTCAAAATAATCATTGATCATGGTAAAAATCAAAGTTGACTGTCTGACCAAGCATGCATACACTACGCATGGAACCTTAATGTTTCATAAAAGGGGTTAAATAATAGTTTATAATTATATAAATATTTCATTGATGATTTATGTATTTAATAATTTTGTTCTTTTAATTCAATTTAACAGTTCTAGAAATTTTAATACCAAGATCTTTTCCTCCTATTTCAATTACCTTTCACATTATAGAAACGATCATTTACATTATTTTTGATTAAAATAAATTAGTGGTTCTCTTCTGGATGTGAAAAAATTTCTTGCTCGTACAATAACAAAACAGACAACATGTATTCGACAGTACACACTATGTAGAGAAGGTTCAATGAACCAGGTCTTGTCCTCAAAACCAAGTCGGGTAATAGGATTTGGTATAAATTTTAATGACTCTGGGTGTTTACAAGGAACATGTGCCACACTGTTTTCATATTACACACTATGTAGTCTACTAGACACACTGTGTACTACGAATATTTTTGATGTACACTCACACAATTTTTCCCCGAGCATTTACTGCAAATAGACAGTGAAAATGGTACATGTCTAGTTGTTGGAACAACATGTCATGTACTCATCCAAATTATGCAGATTTATTATAATTTGTTATTATAATATACGAGCCCTTCAGAGGTGTACCATCAGGTGGTTATAATGTTTACACACAACATGTGATAAGTGTTTTATATATAAGTGTTTAATATAAGATCTGTGTAATGTTCCTTTCTAATCATTGGGTAGACACGAATATGAATTTACCAGGATTCATCCAAGGTACAAGTTATTTAAAAATATAATTTTAAATGAATATATTTTTTAAAATTTATGCTGGATGATAATGTCAAGAAAATCCAGAAAAGGGTTTAAGATAAAAGGACAGATTGATTAAATATTATAATTAATTACTTCGAGGGAGATTTAACTTAAATAAGAAAGTTTAAATAATTTGATTCTAGTTTTATTTATATGTATTTATCATTGCATGTATAAATGATCAAGAGCTACACCATGACCTTTGTATGAAGATGGTTTATATTAATTAATTTATTTAAAATAATTTTTTTGGCATGTTAGCTCTCTCCTCATTAATATATAGGTCCAATGTGCACAATGTTTCTTTTATATAAAACCCCTTTTTACCCATCACCTACACATGATTTAAAAAAGTCATAATTAATGGATGGAACTCCCAAGCTAGTGGAGGTGGTTCAAGCTGGAGCCAAGATGAAACCAATCAAGTCAGATACCAACGTGGATAGGTGGAAAGGTGTAAACATTAACCAAAAAGGATTAAGATGTTTATCCCCTAGGTGAGGGTTACTTTATCAATTTCTAGATACATTAACTATTATAAACCTTCATTATATTGACCTTTAGTTTGATTTATTTCTTTCCATTGTATGGTTTGTCATTATTGATGTGTTTTCAATATCACATAAGTAATGAATTAAACAATCTAGAAAGATGGAACTAAAATAAATCTGAAATATTCATAAGTATTATCAAGACATGGTTAATCACATAAGTATGTTCCACTAAATATTAACATGAATGTGATAATGATAATGTGATATTAACACGTAAGTGATGAAACAACCTCAAATAAAATATTATGTTAGACCAAGCCATTCGTTACTTGTTTAAGAGAAAAACTCAATAAAACTATGTGTTTGACCAACCCTTGTTGGGACACATACATTTATATAGGAAGCCCCTATATAAATTGTTAGGTTGATTAAACCATTTTACATAAAGTGGAGAATCCCTTTTGATACTTTGTGTAATATTGGATGCAAAAGTTGTGGAAATCCAAAAGTCATGATTTCATGATTGGTGAGTCCACTCAATAGATCTAGGAGCTACATGACTAGAGTATGCAAAGACATGCCTACCTAAATATCATCTAATATATTTAAAATCCATTTTTTTGGTTTTTACATGGGGAATATTGATCGTTGAAACTAAAAATTCATGGAAACTCGACATTACAAGTTAAATGGTGACCGCCATTGGGACTTGATACAATAGTTGGAGACTTAATAAAACTATTTATTTCTCATAAAATGTAATCAAGAATGTACTAATGATATGGACTTTTAATTCATGAATAAAAATGAAAATCTTGTCAACCACATTATCCATGTCATCAATTCTGGATAAAGAGAACATACTCACAAGGAGTAACCTCTCGGATTGGATTATACACATTCAGGTAATCCTATGCCATGAATGAAAGTCTTAAGTGTTGGAGTCAGCATTACATGATATCCTTGCCAAAGAGGTGAGTGATGCAGATTTCTTGGCCTATTTGAAACATATGAATGATGCGACTGAAATTCAATTTTTGATGCTATAATTAATGTCTAGTGAGATCATGAATTCTCCTGAAAACATTGAAGTTTATATAATACTCAAGTACCTCTGTGGACTTTACAAGGAGAGAACGAGATAGGAAATTCTTGAGATCACTTTGGCACTCATTTAGAGTAAGCATGGAGAAGGTTCCACAGCTGAGGCTCATATAGTTAAGAACAATGGATAAATTGAGTGCCTAGTGGTTCTAGGGTTTAAACTCCTTGAATAATCGAGAACCGATCACAATCATGCACCACTCCCTCAGATCCTATCCGTATTTTTTTCAACTTCAATATTAACAACATTGATAAATATCTATCTCGTCTTCTAATCCACATTCTCTATGTGGAAAAATATATGAAGCGTGAAAAGCCTTTTGAACTTATAGTGAATAAGTGAAAACGGAAGGAGAAGATCTTTAATCTGAAAGCTTCTTCATGGCCTTCCCAGAAAAGGAAGATCAAATGAGAGGAAAAAAAACAAGGGACTGTTTGTTATAGATGTGGCAAGAAGGGCCACTGGAAAAAGAAGTGGACAGAGCCTAAAAAGCATGGGGAAGCTTCATGTTCATTTCATATCAAATGAAATCTATCTATTTATAAAATTTTGGAATTATATATATCTTTTGGTGCTCACAAAAGTATCCAAATACATGAACAATGTAGATTCTGGAAGATTGACTGAGGGGTGGTAGATCTACGAGCATCCAACAGAGCTAGACATGTTGTTGTATCTATGGGGGACTATTACATCACGTTTCCAACTGGGATTATCTTGTTGTCAATGGGTAGTTATTATGCATTGTCTGTTACTAAAAACATTATTTCAGAATCTAGATTAGTTATAGATAGACTATTTTAATGTTTTGAAATGAATTTTTCTTTTTTTATAAAGACAGAGTTTGTTTTGGTAGGGAAAATTTATACAATGGTATTTAAATTTTTAAATACACAAAACTAGTAATGGAAAACAATTCCAAACAAACATCATATGAATCATACAACACCAAACATTGGCATCCCTGACTAGTTAATGTAAATGAGAAACGCTGGACAACGATACATCACGATGGATATATAGATTCTTTCCAACTAAAACTACTTGGTGTATGTCATGATTATTTAAAAGGCATGATGACCAAAGCCCCAATTAGATGGAAAGGTGAAGGGATAAAGAACTTCATGAATTGGCTCATACTGGTGTGTGTTGACCATTTCCAATCGAAGCAAGTGGAGGGTACTCATACTTCATAATTTTACTAATGATTTTAATAGATTTTGATATATCTACATATTGAGGTAAAAGCCATATTCTGTTGATAAGTTTGACGAATACAAGAATGATGTTGAGAACCATATTGGTAAGATTATTATTAAACACCACTCAGACTAAGGTAGAGAATATCATAATCAAGACTTCAATGATTACTTACCATAGATTAGGATCATTTCCCAACTGTCTCCTCTATACATGCCCTAGTGGAATAGTGTGAGCATATGGAGGAACCACACCATGTTTGATATGGTGAGATCTATTATGTGTCATGTGAGCCTTCCACTATCTTTTTGGTGATATGCATTACAAACAGTGGCCCATATATTAAACTGGGTACCAGATAAATTGATAAATAGTATTCCATATGAGCTATAATGTGGAAAACCCCATTGTATATAATTTTCATTTGTGGGGTAGCGATGCTTGGGGGAAGGTCCCTCCAGGTAACAAAATCACTCATTGAGGCACAAAGGGTACCTTTATATGATACCTCAAAGAATCATGGGGATATTACCTATACAACCCCTATGAAAAATGGTTATAGTGGAATTACATGACATAGTCATTGAGGGGGGAGCACATCTGCAAAAGACATAGTAGGAGCGATATATACATTGATGAAGTCGAGGATCATGGTACACTAGAGTTGGTATTGTAAAAGATTACATAAATCCCCATGGAAGAAGAATCAATTCTAGAGAATGAAGTAATACGTATGAGGAAAAGAGATGATAGAAAATAGGAACGATACCATTTTTTAGTTATCGAGGATGCATACTCATTATTAGTTGATAATAAATATCCTCAAATATACAGGGATTTAGTAAGTGGAACAAATGTTTCTATGTAGATATAAGAAATGATTTCTTAAATTGATTCTATGTACCAAAAATAGGACTAGATTTTGGTGGATCCTCCAGTTGATGTAAACCCTATTGGTTGAAAATGGGTATTTATGAAGAAACTGGAGATGGAAGGACAAGTCAGTACCTATAAAGAATGAATGGATTAAAAAGGGTTTAAACTACATCAAATAATTGACTATGATGAAAACTTTTCAACTGTTTGAATGCGGAAATCCATTAGAATTATACTTTACATTGCATCTTACCAGGCCTATGAGATTTGGAAAAAGGATTTCAAAACAAACATATTTAAGGAGAACCTTCATGAATATGTCTACATGAAACAACCTGAATGGTTTCTTACTAAAAATGATGACAATAAGGTATAAAAGTTGCATAAAACCATTTATGAATTAAAGAAAGAATCCTAGTCATGGAACATTCATTTTGATGTATCCATGACATAAATTTATTTTATCATGAATGAATGTGATGATTGTGCCTACAAACGATTTAGGGGCAGTGAAATTGTTTTCCTAATATTATATATTGATAAAATATTACTTATTTTAAATGGGATACCAGTATTTTAGTCTGTTAAGGAATATTTGAATCAATTCATCTCTATGAAGGTCATGGGTGAGGAATCATATATTCATGAGATCAAGATCCATCATGATGGATCCATGACATTTTTGGTCTTATGTCATAGTTCATACAATGATAACATACTGATGATATTCAGTGTGGAACAATCCATTAGGGGATTTTAGCCATCATCACATGGCATTCCTCAATCCAAGAAAATTTGTCATAAAACATTAGGAATGAATGATATTGGAAAGGACTCTATTCATATTCGTGATTGGTTCAGTCATGTATGTCATACATTGTTATAGGTTGTATGTCGCCTACACATTGTGTGTGGAAGGAAAATATCAAGATGACCCAATTGGCCATCATTGGATAGAATTAAAGACTATCCTAAAGTATTTTATGTGTATTAAGGATATGTTCCTAGTTTACAGAGGAGATGAGGAACTAGTCATCACAGGATATGCGAATTCAAGTTTTTAGACATAAAAATATGTCATGAAGTTGCAAGCGGGATACATATTCACATTGAATGGAGGTTTAGTAAGCTGTAAGTACTCAAAGTAGAGTTTGGTCAAAGATTCTAAAGTAGAGTCTCAGTATATCGTATCTTTTGAGACAGTTAAAGAAGCATTTTGGATGTGAAGCTTAATCCTGGAGTAGGATGTGAAACCTGGTAGTAAAGATATCATCACATTGTATAGTGATAATACTGTAGCGGTGGATCTCTCAAAAGAAACAAGGATACATAGGTAGTTGAAGAACATACTTTAGAATTATCATATCTTTAGGGTTTATTATGACAGATGTGAGGATTTGGTGAGCATTATTTCCACAGAAGAAAATGTGGAGGACCCCATGACTAATTCCTTGACTTAGTGGAAATATTATCACCATGTGAGGACTAGTGAACTGAATATCGTAGGCAGTTGTCTCTAGTCTATGTTAGAGTTTGTAAGAGTAGGAGTCCTAAAACAAACTGGTAGTACATTGATTATATGATTATTTAATGTAAATTAATATTAATAATCTTATTATATATTGTTCATTATTCTGGATGACTATGATGTAACAGTGTGCTAGAGTATTTGTTTCATTGATAAGGTAATGGAAGTTCCGAACTATGATGAGAACCATGAAATTCTATGACAACATTATTAAATATATTTCTACTATTGGATGACATACTATGATGGGAAAAAACAATAAAACTATCAGGTGTGAGTACTCATAATCATATGACACTTCCTCTCATGAAGTTCAATCTAGTTAATATCTATGAAAAAAGATAATGAGATCAGACCCGCATGTAGAAATTCCCTAGGTTTTGGTGTCATTGTATGTTTATATATGCGAGAATGTGATATTATCCTTAGACATTAATAATATCATTAATACATTTCGTGACTCACACACATTGATTTAGTAACCAAAATTGTCCCATGAACAATTGGTAGGAAGTAGGGTACATTGGGAGTGTCACAAGTGGTGTGTTATTAATGGATAGGTCGAGGAATGATTTTTCCCTTCAATTTAAGGAATTTGATATCTCACCCCTTTTACTAAATAGATCCATGGTTCAAAATTCTATGGCCATGGTGTATAGTTGAGTTTTTTTAGTTTGTTAAAGAACGACGTATCATGCATAAAATTTAATGAAGATATCATTAAACCTTATGGATGAGATATTGTGCCAAATGGATTATATTGCACAGTGAGCATTAATATGTGGATTTCATTTTTAATAATTTATATTCATTCATTTGGGTTCCTTGACTCATTTATCTACAGTACTCTTGGAATTTAGGGAAACCCACCTAATTTGAATGAGAAACAAATACTAGGGGGTCACACAATAATGTTTCTGGTTGTCTCAGTTAAATTATATTTGAATTTTATTAATAAATACTATTCTCAAGATAGTGGAATAATTTTGTACCAGTTCAAATGATTTCATAAATAAAATAATTAATTATTCACTGGATTGTGGGATATATATATATATATATTTAAAAAAGTAATAATGATTTATTTACTAGATTGAATATAAGAAATTTAATTAATAGAATAAATTGTTTTTTTATTTATTCAGGTTCTCAATAAATTGAAGTAGAGTTCGAGAGGACTACGACCAGTCCAGTGGTGAAATAATTATTTGAATATTTAAAAATAATTATTTAACTAGTTTTCGCAAATAAAAATAATTCTTCAATAATTTTGTGACATGGAATTTTATATATAATTCTATTTTGCGCTAGTTGGCACACCATAAATAATTACGAGATATTATTATTAATAGAAATAGTTTTATCTATCTTTATGAATGTAATTGATTGCTCTTACATAATTAAATAATTTAACTAAAACCACATCTCAATAAGTGGAATCATATATCTATTGTGCCATATATCAAACCGGACACCAGGAAAATTGAGAATTTATGAGCAAATGATTTTATATCTCGAATCCTCTTCCTTCCCCTCTCAAGAACGAGATACATTCTTCAAGGCTAAAGAACAAGAGATCCAGAACGACTGATATAGGAAAATCGTTTCGTCACGCTAGAACTTGGATGACAAGCATTGTCGATCGGAGGCCATTAAAACACGTGTGGATCACCGCTAATGGTATTCTAGTTTGTATCATTGAATTCACAAAAAAATAATCTAGAAGGGTCATTACAGATGATCAACATCATCAACGATGAAAATACCAAAGATACAGTTATTATATTCATTATGAAATTAATTAAATTAATTGTAAACATGACATTCTAGATCCGCTTTATTGGTTTCAGGACTTTTCCTTATTTATCCTAATCTTTGATTATATTCTATGGAGACTAGATTTCACCAGCTTATTGATCCCAAAATAATCATGGATCACGGTAAAAATCAATGTTGGGTGAAAGGCCGACCAGGCATCAGCTGCATCTGAAACCTTCTTAAATCCCAGTAGGATACCTCCCATGATCTATATGTATGTATCATTGAGTATATGAAATAGGTTGTTCACAAAAATGAAAACAAAAAAACATTTATGTACCCAAAATTAATTAATCCTATAATTCATATTTTCAATTTTCATTTATAATATTCAGTTCAACAATTCAACTACATTAAATTATATATGTCTCGATATCCGACCTAACCCTGTCAATACCCTATATAAGAATGCACTACTAATACCTCAAAATAATATCTAAACCAAAAAAAGTTAATAATGATTCTATGATTTCACATCGGCGTGTCAGACACGTCATCAGTGATTACATTAAGATATTAAATTGACCATTTTTTCCCATAGGAATTGAAAAACCCTTCTCGTAGGCATAACCAAATCCACACCCATAGGCTCACAAAATCCCAGACCATAGGCATATAATTCCTCACCTACATACATATCAAATCCTTTACCACAAGCATCCAAATGCGTTCCTATGAAAGTGAAGGTGACCTTTGGATTTATGGCATGGGGTCTTTAGGTTCTCCCTATGTGTTTGTCATCGATGAGAGTAAACTGCAATGTTGATGAGGATTTCTGGAGGTTCCTTGTTGGGGATATGGTGTTCTATGAAGTTTTGTTGTGGTTGTTTTTGTCGGTGATGATGGAATCTGATGGTTAGGGGATGTTTGAGGTGGCTGTAGAGTGCCATTGATTGGATCCATAGAAATGTGTTCTCTAGAGTAGGAGTGTGCTGAAGGATTGAGAAAATGATAGCGATGATGGGTTAGTGTCGACGACAGATAGTTTCTGGTGGTGATGGCGATCGAGGTGTGTTTGGACGACGTCTTCAGTGTCTGGTTTGCATCCCGAGATGGACGGCAACCGAGGCATGATGATGTCTTCAGTGTCTGGTGGTGATGGTTTTCTGTGGACCGACATTGGTTGGCACATGATAGCATCTTTATGGATTTTGAAATTTTATTTTTGTTTGATGTCGTGTTTGTTTCTGGATTTTGAATTTTACGGGATGTGATTGTCTTCAATATCTGGAATAAATCTCTTGAATTTTTAATCAGGTTCTAAATTTTTAAAGGTTCACACCTAGCAATTAAAAGTGTTATAAAAAAATAATAATTATGGATTTGGAGTGAATATTATAAACATATCATGTGTTTTTAGTTTATTTTTGTCCATAAAAAAGTAATCCAATACATTTAAATATTTATGTTAATCACATAGTAATATTTTAGGGTATTTATGCCAATTTATAGATATCATAGGAGGTGTAATTCCTTTGAAACCTTCTAAATGATTTTCCTCACCCATATGATTAATTAAATGGAATGATATCCATTTCTATTTTATAATATATGTTATTGTTTTAAAATTATGCATTGTTACTGTTTTAATGCATAGATTATATTTTTTATTTTTTTATCGATTCTACACTTCTAATATGTGTTATTTGATCTTAATAAACCACTAGTGATATAGAAAAAATTATATTCTTAGTATGATTGATGAAATCATGTTTTAGATGATAAAAAATAGATTACTTTTTTTTCCAATGCATATTGTAATATTGATTTTGATTTATGGAATATAATACAATATTGACAATTTTCAGGTATGAAGGGATAACATTCTATGATATGAGATATAATATAATATGATTCAGTGTAGAAGAATCATTTCAACATATCATACTGTATCATTTTAGTTTATCATATGTTATGATATATAATTTTTTATACATCAAAAATATGGTTATAAATGATATAAGAAATTAATGTTTACTTGAACTATAAAAGATTCCTAAAATATATATTCATATTAACTTTTTATATATGTTATATAATATAATATGATTTATAGTACCATGTTGTTATAAAACCGTGTTTGTTTTGTATATTATTATACATGATTGGAACTATGATGTGACATACAATTGAGGATTTATCATAAAATATTAAAAGGGGAATATTTGATTTTTCAAATATGTAATAATTAAAAATATTCAATAATTTATAATATTTCCCTAATTAAAGAGAAATTTTTTTTGAAAATATATTAATTTTTTTATAATATAATAAATTTTACTGTGTTTATAATTAATTATTATATTATTTGAAGAATTTACTAAATAATCATTGTTAAAATTAAATTTTAATTTTATATATTCATAATTTATATGGAAAGTTGTAAATTTTTTAATTAAATTGATTATAAATAAATTATAATGTGATTTATAATGTTTTTATAAATAAAATAAAATAAAAAATTATTTATTTTTATTTACAAATTCTTTATAATTTTTTAAAATTATTTATTTTTATTTACGAACTATCGCTGATCGAGGTTTTACCCCATGGGACGCAATGTCATCTCAACTGACAACGACTCCTCCCCGACTGGGGCATCCCCGGATGACCTCTTCGTGGGGAGGGGGATTCTTGAGTGTGGAGGGTTCGAAAAGGCCACTCTCGGGAATTCCCTTTTTTGAACTTGAATATGATGGACATTATAATATAAAAAATTATATTAATTTTATACTAATCTATTTTTTATTGTTCATATTTTCTATATAATTAAAAAGTTTTTATAGTTTTTTTCTTTTTAACTGTTCATAAAAATCAAGAATCCTAAATTTGGGGCACAATATTTGTATTTACTATTATTTTTTGATTTATCCATATACATACATTTTTTTATAACAAATTTATTTTTGATTTAGTTTGATTTATTTTATATTGGTTCATTATATTAATATTCATGCAATGAAGGATTTATAGGTTATGAATGAAAATTGATTTTGTTTTATTATAACATATCATTAGTTTGTTTATGGGTTACGAATATTAATATATAAATTCATTTTAGTATATACATATTATGTTTTATAATATTGATAGAATTATAATGTCTCATGAGTATTGAACCATACGTAGTCGGACCTGGGTTCAGACAGCTTATATAATCATTTCTACTCTACCAATTGGTATATAGGGGATTATGAATCATTCGTACGTTATTCAAAATATTTTGCAAACTTTCTAGTCAATTGATAAAGTCAATTAATTTACATATATCGAGATTCTCTTGAGAATCAAAAGATTATTCACCTATGGTTTCAATAAAATTTTATTAATATATTATAACAGAAGTATTTATAGTCTCAAATTATATTATTAATATGATTGAGTGTATTAGTTATTTAGAGAGAATAGAGGTTCCCTTTAATTCGTAAATTGACTATAAATTAAATTATAGAAAAATTATAGGATAATATTGGATAAAAGAAATAGTTGATTAAAATCATACATGATTGAAACACATTTTTTAGTATAATATAAAAGGATATAAGACATCTAATATTTGGTACCAATTCATATTACAATGTGGCGAACCCTTAAAATGGAAGATGAAAATTCATATGGGAAATTTTAAAAATGTGTCTTCTAGTATGTAGTAAAAATAATTGAAACATTATAAAATAACAATAATACTAATATTTATTAAATCCTAGTCAATATAGGAGGTATTTTCTTGAAATACATCAAGGTATTCATGAATATTCAATAAGAATACGTGTAATTTTATAATAATAAAAAATACATGAGTTGATTTTGAAGGGTATATGATAAAAACCAAAAAATATTAAACTATAATGAATAGTTATACAAACAAAAAATTGATGATGGTTTAACTATTGGATATTAATATATACATTAATTTTCCAAAGAAGAAGGTAATTACATCATTGTTTTGTGAATCGTAAACTATTTTAAAATAACGATCAGATTATAATATTTTTTTCATCTTATTTTGTACTATTTTAGGAAGAGGAACACTTTTAGACAATATTTGAAATAATGAAATGGGATAGTTATTTTTGTATACATGGACATGATTTGATCTAGTTATATATCCTAGTATGAAATGAAGATAAGGCTATTGTGGATTTTATAAATGATAAGTGAATTTATCCCAAATATTCTTTATTATCTGAGGGAATGATATTCCTCTACCCAATGGTGGAATACTATTTATAATAATTTTTCCTATATTAGAATAATTCTCCAAAAACATAAAATTTCAATCGATAGATTCTTAATATTCCAAATGAATTTTTGGTATGTTGGTAAAGGATTTTAATTTAGATAACAAAATTTTATTAGCTTGATGATATCAAAAAAAGATTAAGCATAAGGGTTCCAAATTTATATTAATGAACAATGAAAAATAAATATGTAGAAAAAAATGTTATAAAATATTATAACATTATATTTCATGATGTGAATAATGTAAAATACATGATTATGTTGTTTGAAATTGAACATATTATTCTTACTTTCATCATTATTCTCGGATTATTTATTCATAGATTTCACTCATTGGATTATTTTAGTGGGTTGTTTTATTATATGGTAACATTAATATGTTACAATAATTGGATAAAATTAATATAACAAAACCCAAAAAGTATAGTGAGAATTAGTTACCTTTGGTGGTATATCATATGATTATACTAGTCCTTAAATATATTTTACATAGTATTCATAACAGTGTTTTAGAATATAACATGTATCATATTGTACTATCCTAGGTTGCAGGGAAGCTAGTAAGTTGGACATGTGTTTTTTACAAGTGGATGACAAAAACAAGGCAATCGATGTCTCTGGGAGAACTCAACCTAGATTTAACTCTGATCACAATCCTATTCTTGTGGATGTTCATTTCTGTACCCAGAGGGCTACCCCTCTCCCCTTTAAATTCAAAAATGCTTGGATAACTATCCTAGGTTGCAGGGAAGTTGTTTTGGAGGCATGGAAAGTGGAATGTTTGGGTAGCCATTCTCACTCATTATGTAGTAAGTTGAAAGTTATAAAGGAAAGACTGAAGAAATGGAGTAAGGAGACATTTTCCTCCATTGACACTAATATTCAGGAAGCTGAAATGGCTCTCTCAAACTGTCAACAAGAGACTTCCTCGTGGGATTTTCCAACCCATAATGAAATAAAAGATACTATAAATCTGGAAAGGATTATTGATCTGAAGGAGAAGTTAGAACGAAATTAGTTTCATATCAGGTGGTTGAAAGATGGAGATAAAAATTCATAACTGGTTCACTATATGAACAGGGAAATAAAAGCTTAGAGATCTCTCCAAGCGCTCACCATTAAAGGAAATATCTTTTCTTCTGAAATGGAGATTGTTAGTGTGGTAGTAAATTACTTTTAACAAATATACTCTGACTCTGATGAAGAGATCTCGGATAAGACCATCCAATTCTTTGACCCTTTCATTTAAAATTAGCAAAATAGAATGCTGGTTGGAATATCCAATGAAAAAGAGATTCATGATGCCATATTCTCCTTATACATTGATAGTGTGGAAGGCCCAAATGGTTTTACGAATAAATTCTTTATGTTCTATTGGGACATTATTCAGGTTGAGATGACTAATGCTGTGAATGACTTCTTCAGATCTGCCTATATGCCGTTTGGAATGAACTCAAGTTTAATTTCAATTATACCCAAAAAAGAAAATGCTCTTGACATCAATGATTTTAGACCAGTTTCTATAGGGAATACCTTACCAAAAATCATTAGTAATATTATAACCCATCATTTGGGTAGTGTTTCCAGTGGTATTATATCAAGCAATCAGTTTAGATTCATTCCTGGGAGTAACATTCAAAACTGTTTATGTACCGCCTCAGAGTGAGTTAATGTGATGAAAATAATGGTAATGGATGAAAATATGGATTTGAAAATTGATATCTCAAAAGCCTTTGACAATATTACATGGAGATTATTTTTCCATATCCTTCGAATGCATGGGTTTTCACAAAAGTTTATTGACCCTGTCAACTCCATTCTAGCCAGTTCCCGACTCTCCATTATTTTTAATGGATCTCTGAGGGGTTTCATTCAATGTTCAAGAGGTGTTAGACAGGTTGATCTTCTTTCTATACTACATTTTGACTTTTCATAAGATTATTTGAGCTGGTGTCTCACTGACCTTTCAAACTGTTGGTGGTTTCAGAGGATGAAAGTTCAACGCGATTTGTTTTCTCCCTCACATCTATTTTATGCTGATGATATCCTCCCCTTCAGAGTAGTGGAAAAACGCACCATTTTCTAAATTAAATGACTTTTCTCTCACTATGAAGAGTTTTCTGGTCAGGTAATTAACTGAAGCAAATCCTCTGTCCTATTTGGTAAAGGTATCTCTGCTTCAAATCAAATTAGAGTGGCTCGACAGCTTGGGGTCAAGAAAGGGGTGCTCACATTTATTTATCATGGTGTTCCTCTCTTTTAGGTCATGATAAAGAGACGATTTATGGAGAATATTGATCTGAAAATTATTACTCAACTGTCCAATTAGAAAGGGAAAAACTTGTCTCAAGTAGGGATAATATGTTTAGTCAATTCTATGATAAGATCGTTGTTTTTATATTCTTTTAATGTTTATTGTTGGCCCAGGTCATTGATTAACTAGATTGCTGGTATCATCATAAAGTTCATCTAGACTGGTTCTATCCATGAGAGGATGTTGATCACTATATCCTGGAAAGTCTACATTAATCCTATAAGATGGGATGAATAGGTGTTAAGGATATTCGTCTCTTCAATGACACATTGATAAATAAGTTCACTTGGAACTTAATTGGTTTTCCAAATATTTCTATTTATTTCTTCAAAGATGATTTACTGATATTCTCCATAAAGGGCATTCAACTTATCTTTTCTCATCCATTTAGCCTGCACTCAAGAAATCTTATTCTGACTTGATATTATCCTTTAAATGTATAGTGTCAAAAAATTCTTCTCTTAATTTCTAGACCACTCACTAGAAATCAAGGCCAATTTGTGATTATATCTGCATCCCTACTCCATTATGGGATTTGACTATTGCTGACTATCAAAGTAATTCCTCTGTTATTTTTATTCTTCCTAGTCAGGTTGTTTGTGAAATTTATAGATACTCCTTTCATGACTCTGATGTTCTCATCCAGATGTCAAATTTGAATGGGAATTTCACTAATTGTGACTGGTATAGAAGCTTATGTGGTCATTCTTCGCAGCCCCCACCTTGGGATATTGCTTTCCATAAGCCCTTCATTCCTCCAACTACAAAATTTCTCATATGGAGGGTATAGAGAAAATAGCTTCTTCTTCAATCTTCTTTGTAGAAGTTTCGAATTAACTTGACCTCTTTTTTTTCTACATGAGGCTGAATCTGATGAGCAAATTTTTCTTACATGAAAGTTTGTTGCTAAAATCTAGAACTATTTTTAGGAAAAATTCCATTGAAGCCTCTCACTGAATTTAATTAATGACCTGTTTTGCTCACTGTGCAATGGAGAATGCAGTGAGCATGTTCATTCGTTGCTATATGCAGTGGTGGCCAGTCTATTTTCTTATATCTGGAAGTACAGAAATGAACCCATTTTCAATAAACGTATCCCCTACTTTCATGATGTTGTCTTGGAGATTCATTAGGAAGTGTGGACTGCTTCATGTATTCAAACCGGGGCAATGAAAAATGATGTCTCTGAGTTAACCCTGCTCAGGTATATTGTTATCAATGGCAGGGCAAGGAAGCCTTTAATGATGAAGCATGTTAGATGGATCCATCCTATTTCACATTGTCTGAAGGTTAACGTTGATGGTGCAGCATCTGGAGCACCCGGTCTGGCTGGTTGTAGAGGTTTCTTCCGTACCCATAGGGGATTTGTTAAAGGATGCTTTTTTCACTACATTGGTAATGCTTTTTCTCTGGAGGCGGAGTTATGGGAAATAATTAAAGCTATCATGTATGCTGTTTTCTTTGGATGACATAACATTTGGATTGAATCTGACTCATCCATTACTGTTCAAATTCTTCGAGATCGGTCCCGAATTGTTCCATGGAGGATGCTTTCAGCGTGGGTGGAATGCCTTTGGTTAGTAGACACCATCTCTGTTGAAGTGATTCATGTTTATCATGAGGCGAATCAAGTCGCATATGCTCTTTCTAAATAGGCGATTGTGGAGGTAGGTTCAAGTTGGTCATTTGTTTCTCTTGATTTTTTTGATAGCATTGTTCAGGCTGATTTATGTCGTGATGTTTATACATATATTTGTAAAAAGTCCTCTTTAATTTCCTTGTACCTTTGACCTTTTATTTTTAATAAATTTCAAAGGAGTAGGCTCGACTATCTCCGGATTTTCTTGGTATATTTCTACAAGTTTTTTATGATAATATGGGAATTAATTTACTTAAATGTATAATATGTTATCATAATACACAAAATGAGTTATATATGTTGGATTATCACAAAATTATACCACAAGGAGTGTTATAAAGTTTATCATTTCTTTGAAAATCGTGCTTATATCATATTGAAAACTTATATATGAGGATTCAAAAAATACCAAGCCAAAGAACATCCATACATTTTTAACCAAATTACATTAGTCTCATGGTTCTATTAATAATATTGTAGTTGTGTGTATTGTGAAAATTTTCATTGGTTTGGTTTTATTAATATTTTATTTTCACACTCATTTTATGCCAATACCATATTAGATATAGATAAACATATACTATAAAACCCTACGATTTTTGTATAATAAAATTATATTTGACCGTGTAAGGGACATAAAACATTGAGTTTATCATGAATTACATGGAATAATATGTTTAGGTTGCTCTACATATAATACGCACTGTAGATTTCCTTACATTCAACCCCATATAGTTTATGTTTGATAGTTTTTTCAACACACAACACCAAACATAAAAAACTCATGATATGCATTACCATTATAACCAAGCTATAAAATTTGCGATTATGAGTATTAATGAAATCTTTTTGTTATATTGAAATATATATATATATATATATTTCTTACTAAGCATAAATAATTTAAAATTTTCAATTAAAAATTAATAAATTATTTAAAAAGTATATTCGCAATCAAATATATGTTTTTCTCAAAATTGATATTTTTATTTTATTTTATGAAATTATATTAAAATATTAATTTGGAAAAAATATACTATTTATTAGTATAATGAACATCATTTTATTGAATTTTAATATCAAATTTTATTTTAGGGAAAATATTTTTTTTTTTTAAATATTGATTTCTCAGTGATATTGAGAAAATAACGACATTTTTTTCAAAATATTTATACCCACTAAAATATTTAATTTAATGTTCTCAATATATTTTAAATATATTTTAAATTAACCTATATTATTTTTAATCAACATAATTACTGTTGAATAATGTATAATTTTTTTACGTATAACTTCCTTTTGTTTTGAAACCCATTTTTTATAAAATATGATTTAAAATGAATTATGTTTCCAGTTTACTTATTTTAAAAAATAACCTATTGGGGATTTATAAAATAAAATTTATTGAATATTTATAAATAAATATGAACTTTTTTCATTTATTTGTTTTTTTGTCATAGAGTTACTATAGTATCATATTTTTCCAAATAAATACTATTCTAAAAAACCTAATGTCTCACCGCATATATGGGATTCAAATTAATTTCAAATTTTACATTTATGTGTTTTGAATTTTATACAATAGTTTGAATATTTTTAGTAATAGTAATTTATAATTTATAATAGGTAGAAATAATTTTTTTGACCACAATGATTAGTTAAAACTGTTATCATTGTGATTAAGGTAAAAATGAGTTCATAGGGGGATTAAAAATTAATCCTCAGAAAATACATGACATAAGAACATTTATAAAAACCACTAAAATGAAATATTCCTTCATAACTTTTAGACTAGTGAATGGATCATTATTAGGTCCTTGGGAGATGAAAAAAATGTGGTTGAAATTCTCTTCTTCAATGTAATTACAAGTGTTCCACTCACCCAACATATAAATAGCCACCCCTCTCATCTTTTATTTATACCTCAAAAAGCAATTGGTTCAGAAAATAAATTATCAAATAATATTTTAAATTTATATCCTCTTATTCTATAATACATATCATGTGAGTGACATAATCATAGGAAGGCCTTTTGTGGAAACCTGAGGAGGATATGCAAGTAAGAGGTGGCGTTCAACAAATAGTTTTTTTGTTTTATTTATTTCTCCACCCACATAAATTATTCATATAAAATGAAGATATAATATAATAATTATATTAATTATAAATATTTTTTATAACAATATTATGACCTACAACCAAACAAAATTCAATTATATGTCTTACGAAATCATCATCTATATTTATGGTGGACTAACGTCTCATGAAACGACATCATTAATTTTTCCAATACCACCTATTATGGAAAGTTATGATGATGGATTTAAATATAATATATTATATTTTAAAAAATATTTATACTTATGTATTCATTATATAATATATACTCATTTTCATTCTATTCTAGAAGGGATACAGTAACGGTGATGTGTTTACTACAGACTACCGCCTCACGAAGCGATGTGATTCATATATCACTAATGTTTTACATGGTTGGTAATCATGGTAAATATATATATATATATATCGTATAAATGAAATATTAATTATATTCATGACATAAATCTATTTTCAAAAATAAAATATATCATTCTTGATAACATCGTTTGTGAATGTGTGGACTTCCACCTCCAAAAGAAATGTGATTCCTTTCTTCATCAGCACAAGAAAATAATGAAATATATAAGTATATATAATTAAATAATAAATAATAAATTATTTTATTATTAATTTATAAATATAAATGTTACTTAAAATTTTCTATAATGATTATCAGAAAATGGAAACATCACACACATGTACGTACAACCTACCTTCTCCATGACTATAATGTTAGTTCATTTTTCACAAACATATATCATTTTTTTAACATATAATTGATTTATAAATAAGAAAAATATATCATCATAGTTTTTATGGAGATAATTAACTAATTATTCTATGATAATAGTCAACCTAACAAAGTCATTTTTTAAATATAAGATAAATATGTTCATAACATCATACATAAATTTATATAATTAATTAATAATATATACATTTGAAATAATGGAAAAAAATAAATAGTAATGATTTAAAATTCTATCATGAATCTAACCAATAAACATAAATTCATTATTCAGAAATATAATGACACATGTGACAATACAAACACAATGTATGTGGTTTTTTCTTGTCTCACTTATATTGTTTTTAGATATAAGACATATTCACAACATTTATATTATTATTTGGTGTATATATATCACATGAATTAAATATATTATTAATATTAATAAATTTTTAATGATATTCATATCCATTTTAGGATATCAAAGTCCGGGGTTTTAAGGTGACAAATATACCAAAATAGTAAGGGATTTTAGTCCCAATTTTCCTTCTTTGAAACTTCTGTTATGTTAGAATCCTACCTTCTTTTATGAGGTGTATATACTACCACATTGACATGTTATATCATTAATATCCTTATATTAATTATAATATATGTATTGTTCAAATATATTCATTCTGAATCATTACTATTCAAATTTACCAAATTGGTAAGAGTTCTATGTTACTATCTCATCGTTTATCGGGATTTTCAATAATCCTCAAATGTTAAAATATTATGATATAACAATAAAATATTATCATGAGATTTATTATCATATGGTTATATGATTAGAAAAAATAATACCTTAAATTTTACATCTATATTTAATTAATATTTGAAAATATTTTCTTTATGAAAATCGCCTTTCCAGAGAAAAAATTATTTGTTCCAAAACAATATTTCTAAAAATTCTTTTTAAATATTTTAATTTTTTTTAAATACGGAGGTATATTTTCCTTCATAAATTTTATAAATTAAATTTTTGAAAAAACTTCATTCATTATATATCAGGTCAATTTTCATGAAATGTATTTTCAAAATATTTTATGTTTTAAAAAGTGATTCATAAATTGAAAATTGAATTATATACAAATTTTATTAATGGTTTTTAATGTTTTATCTATATATAATTTTCAAAAACCCTTTATTGTTACTTGTGATACTATGGGGATATTTTTCAATGATATTATCCTCATTCTTTATTTGGATGGAATAATATTTATTCAAATAAGTTTTCTCGGATACTCGGTTATCTTCCATGGATTAATAATGTTTTAATGTGGTTTTTATCAAACCCATTTATAATAAATATTTTAATCTTGTTTTAAAGAGATTTTAAGGAAACAATTAATTTTCCATGGGCTAATAATGTATAAAAGTAATTTATATTGAAAAAAAATCTTTTATATGGGTTAATAAAGTTATGAAATGAATAATGATTGTTCTTTGGGGTTTATGATAAAATGGATGAAATGGATGATATATATTATTTAATAATTTTTTGGTGCATAGATAATAAATAATATGGGGAGGCCTAGATAACACATATTGGGCATGTTATAGCTTATATCATGTGGCGGCCCAAAGAGCATTGGGTGAGCTCATTACATCTTATACAATGGGGTGGCCCATATTATGTTAGGTAAAACAGTTACAACTTATACAATGGGGAATTCCATATATTGTTTTGTGACCCCATTATAGGTTATATGACAGGGTTATCAAGATAGTTTCGGCATATCTCTATACATATTATCTGATGGGGTGGCCTAGTTGGTGCTAAGTGATCCTTTTATATCTTAAATGATGTTTGTACCAAGATAATGCCTCAAGTGTTAGGCAATGATTATATTTGAATTTTTTCGTAGGGTTATTTAAAATTTAATGTGTTTTTAATTGTTATTATATATATGATGCCTGATATTACTGAATATGGTTTTAATTGATTGTTTTGAATTTATAATGAATCTTTTGGTCAATAATGATATCATATGGATCCTGATTATTGACTATGTTGACTCTTGAATCTTCCATGTTTACATATTTGATGATTCATGTATTAATAGGTATTCATTCTTTTTTGATTCTATCATGCACTCTGATCATGTCATCATACCCATATTCACTATGTGAACTCATTAATGGAATTAATCTATTAATTTTTATGTTTTCATTTATTTTGTATTTGATCTAACCGATATTTTGTTTCATTTTACATAGGTTTTAATAACTTGGTTTTACAAATTCTATATAGATTGGATTTTAAATGAATAATTATGATGACTTAATGTGAAATAACAAATATTTTTTAAAGGGATAGAAATTATGTTTTGATGATATTGATTTTTTAAATAGACGTTTTTCTTAACAATGTAAAATCCTAAAAATAATTTTTTTTCCGAATATTTAAATTATCCAATTTGTTTTATTCGTACAGTAATGTATGGATATATATATTGGGTCACAACTATCTACATAATACGAGTAAATGTAAATTTTGTGATTTCCACTCAAGATAAGGTAGTGCGGGTTATAAACTATTATAGATTTATGGAAAGGATTAGAAATATTAGGAGATTAGGATGGATTCATTTGAGGTTATCTTAAGAGTTATTCATATCATCTTAATTTTACATGAATAATATTTATCATATATTTTGATTTATACACAACCCATTTGAGTGTCTTAAGTAGTTATAATTTTGAGGTTAATGGAGAATTTTATTAGTTTGATTTATTTTTAATACCTAGGATCAATATGAAGTGTTATTTAGGGAGGAAATATTTTTCATGCGTAAAAATGAGAGAGCCCATATTCTAGGTGAAAACCTGTCGTATCTAGCAAGGTGGTGGTTCATGAACCCGTTATTAAAGGCCGGTAAGGGTTTCATTCCTAAAAATGGATTACATGATGTTTTGGTTAGTCTGAATATTTAACAGGTAATGATTATGTTTATTTAATAAACATGTGGAATTTTATTTTGGGAATAATGGTGGAAATATCCTGGAAGAATATACGATAAAAACCTTCTAATATTTGTGTTCCAAAAATAATATGGAAATATTTAATGAATTTTAAGTACAATTATTAATGGAATGATTTAGATTTATATTGGTTATTAAAATTTAATTTTGAATAATTGTGTAATGTGTGTAGGTTTATTTAATTTGAGAATTATCATACCATTTGAGGACCTTTTTTGGTCAATGTTTATAGACCATTAAAGTATTCAATTATACCTTTTATTGTTATATGGTCTTTGATATTTTATTTTTGTGCTTGTTTTATCCATAATGCAGATATTTAGATAAAAAGATGAGATTTTGAGGGTGATTTAATAATGTATGAAATTATACTCATTATGTAAACATGTTTCCATATTCTCTTAGTCTATATGGTAAGGTAATTCCTCAACCATAAGAATATTATCACAAAACAAAGTGTTATCCAAGTACCTTTATTTAGGATTAATTGATATACTTATTGATCATTTTAGATTTATGGCACTGAGGTCCTTAAATTTCCATTGATCGTAGAATTTATAGTTATCAATGAACTCAATCACACTGAATAATTATTTTTGATTTTACCCTATACCCAGATATGTTAACATTTTTAGAAATCTAGTTATGTTTTCTTCAATATAAAATTTGTACATATAATTAACTATTTATTAAGATATTGTTTTTATAGAATTTTATATGATTTAGTTTTTTACGAAAAGTATTTAATAATTTTCATGCTTTTATTACCAAGATAATTCTAAAACTATATGGACAAATTTTATTTAATGGGGGAGGTTGAAAAACCCCCTTTTTTAAAATAATTAAAATATATTCGATAGTGTAAAGGAAACACAATTTCACGTATATCTTTATTTACAAAAAACACTATGTTTTTCATTCCCTTCATTAAACTCTCATTTCCTCTTATATTACATGAAACCTAGATATTTTAATTTGCTATAGCATATTAAGAACACAACATATAACTTAAATGACCCATGATATATATTACAGTTACAACAACGAAGTTAAATTTGTAAGTATAAATAATATTAACAAAATTATATAGATATATATTCTTGTATATATTTATATACTTCATAGTTAACATAAATTTAATATAAATTTTTAGTAAATAATTAATCAATTTTTAGTCTTGTTATTTTTTTCTGTAATAATATATTTCCTTCAAAAATGAAACATTTATTTCATTTCATAAACAAATATTTTAATAAAATTATTATTTTTAATACATTTATTTCATAAAACTATTTTCATTTTCATAATTGTAATTTAAATAATTTACATTAGGATGGATTTTTGGACTTTGTGGAAAATGAAGATTTTTCAATAAACAATGAAAATCACAGATTTTGTTAAAAAGTAATTTCTTTCAAAATAAGAAATTATTTAAAAGTACTATTATGTTTATTAAATTTTATTAAATTAACTTCATATAAATTTAATCTAATTAATTACTTTTAATAAAAATTAATTTGGATTTTTAGTATATATTTTATATTGGGCTCCAAAAATGAGGTTGTATAAATTTTTTAAAAGGCATAATGTTATCTATTTTAATTAATTAAGATAAAGAATTGGATGTGTTTTAAATTTAATTTATTGAAGAAATATATTTAATTGTTAGTTATTTTTCATATAATGATTATTATAATCCATAGAGTGAATTTAATATCATCTTTTTCTAAAAAAATAATCTTCTTAAAACCCTAATATTCTACCTTGTAAGAACGATTAATATTAAAATACCATTTCATTATGTATGTTAGTTGAATTTGTAAAAATTGGTTATTTCATTTGAATAATAAATATTTACAATTTATAAAATGGAAAAATTAATTTTTGACCATAATGAGTTATAAAACAACTAAAATTAATCAAGGTGATAAAGGAAATATCCATTATAAAAATGATTAAACCTTAAATAATAGGTGAACCATGAAAATGAAATTTTTCTAAAACCAATTTTATATAAATATATAGACATTATACCTTCAATTATCTATAATTAACCACTATTGCAACCTTATTACATGAAATAAAATTTGGTGGAATGCACAGACTAGAAAAAATATCAAGTGTACCACTCACCCTAATTATAAAATACTGCCCACTATCCTCCTATACTTAAGAAATCAAAAAAAAAGTAAAGGACATGAAAAAATATATCTCCATTTAATTCCTTGGATCCAATATTAAATATTTTTTTTAAGAAATCTTTCATAGGAAGAATTTCTGTGGAAATATAAGAGGATACCCAAAGAAGCGGTAATGTTAATCAATGACCATTTTTGTTTTATTTATTTCTAAACCACATTGATTTTTTATTATACCATACTGATATAATTACATTAGTAACATCTATATACATAGATTATATTATGTTGTGGTTAATACCTACAACTAGACACTTCCATCATATGGGTTACAAAATCATCATTCATGTGTACGGTATACTACCACCTCATGAAACAATTATATTTTGTTTCCATTAACACCTCTCACGGTGGGGTATCATGGTGGATATAAAATTTATATATCATATTTATAACAAAATTACACCTCTTTAATTTTTATATCATATATTTCCTTTTTTGTTCCATTCTATAAGGGATGTGATAACATTTCTCATGTGTACGACGGACCACCACCACACGAAGAAATGTAACTTTCTTCACTAACATGTTACATAGAATGAAATAAGGGTAATGATAAATAATAAATATGATAAAAATACATATTTATTATATTAATGTCATATTTATAATTCTACAAGTATAATATATAATTTTTGATAATGTCATTTGTGGACGTGTGGAGTACTGCCTCCTCGAAGAGATGAGATTCCTATTATCATCACCATATCACTTGAATGAAATATATAAGAATACATAATTTAAAAATATTATATTTATGATATTATTATACTTCTAGAAATATAATTTTAAATTATCTTCTCTATATAATTATTATTGTTAACTGGAAACGTTACTTATGCATATGTACGACCTATAGTCTCCATGATCATAAAATTAGATTATATTTCAAAATCATATTTCATTCATAGTATTAAATTTCTTTATATCTATAAATATTATAAATATTCCATTATTTTTATTATGTATATATAAATATTTAGCTATTGTTTAATAGTAAACTTACCAAATTCATTTTTTGACACATAAGCCGATTATGGTCAAAATATTTGACATAAACATAATTGATTAATTTATTATATATAACATGTTAATAAGTGAATTTATAGAAATAATAAACATAAATGTTTTTAATAGGAAATTTGATAATTATAATAAATTTATTATTGAGGAATATAATTAAACACATGACTCAACAGACTCATAGTAAGGGTTATTTTTCTCATATGACTTCTATTTTTGTGAGATATATCCAATATTAATCATTTTTTTGTGTGGTAAATATATATTCCATGAATGTTATGTATGATAATTATATCTTTATATAATTGGATTTATATATCCAATTTTTTATATATATGTTATGAGTTTTACATTTTCAATGTATCTAAATTTGTAATGTTTCTTTATCCAAATTTGTCTTCTTCGAGACTTGTGTAGGCTATATTATATAAATTAATTAATTTATATGGTGTGTATACAACTTTATTGACATCCTATATAAAGAATGCCCTAATTTTTAGGATGTTTTTGTTTTTTTCACTATTAATATTCCTTATGGGTTACAATTCAAATTTTCCAATATTTTTAGAGGTTTATGGTACAATTTGCTGTTAATTAAGATTGTTTGTGATTAAAACTCCATTGTTTAAATATTACGATATAACATTTAAAAAATTCCCCTGAATTTTATACTCTTATATTAAAGACATTTGAATAAATATTTTTAGTCATTTTACTCACTTTATATACTAATGTGATCAAAATAATTTTTTTATAAAAAAATCATGTATTCGGTGGGAAAGAAATTTCTTTAAAAAAGGTGGGTTTCTATAAAAAAATTTAATAATGATTTAAAATGGGTTTTTAAATTAAATATGAATATTTAACTTATGGAATTTTTTAAATCAATTATTAAAATATTTCTTTATAAATATTAATTATTATTTTTTAAGAAATGTATTTTAAAAAAATAATTTTAAAAATATACTTTTCAAATTAAATTATTTCCTCAAAATATATTTAATGATATTGTAATGGTATTTTCATTCATCTATTTTAAATGACCATGTTGTTTGTGATTCTTTAATGAAGTTATTATTTGATTATATTATCCTCGTTCTTTCTCTAGATAGAGTATTATTGTTTCAAATATATTGTAATGAAACCCTTTTGACATCCTAGGGTTAATCATGTTTCAAAGAGATATTTATGGAACGAATTCCTTTTCCATGGGTTAATTATTATTTATATATATTTTTATGGACCCTATATGTTTTTCATGGGATAATCATGTTTTAAAGCAATTAATTTAGAACTCATTTCTCATAAATGGATTAATCATGATATAAAAGGAATAATGATTTTTTTCATGGTTATTATAATGAAATTAATTCTATATTTACATAAATCATGTTTTGTTTCTCAGATATTATATATGATTGGGTGGCCAGACAATATCAATTTAACCAAATATAGCTAATATGATGTGTAGTCCCTAATTGTGACTTGTGATCCCATTATAGCTAATATAATGGGGATGGCCAAATAACATTTGTTTATCCAATTATAAAGTATATTATGGGGTGTCTTAGACAATGATTGTTGTTCCTACTATGTATTATATGATGTGGTGTCCGAAATTAAATCAGCATATCACATTATAGGTTAAATTATGGGTGCACCCAAATAGTTCTACATTGCATTAGGTAATAAAAATACAGGATGTCGCATGTATGGTTATTCTAAATAATTTTTTTTATTTTTTTATGAATATGATTCTCCATGTTTTTGAAATGGGATTTAAATCATTGTTATGGTATTATAATAATTTTTCTGATCAATATTGATACAACATGGCTTATGATTATTGATGAGGATGACTATTTCATCATCCAGGTATTCATATTTGATGATGTATATATTGATGGGTATGAGTTATTTTATGATTAGTTCAGGTACTCTGATTATACTATCATACACTTATGTACTTATTATTTTCATGGATCACATTCAACTTCCCATGCTTATATTTAAGAAAAATGAGTATTTGAGGTCATCATTATTATATTTTTTTCTCATGGTCATAAAGATTAATGTTAATCGAATGATATATGTAATTAATTTTATATGGAAGATTATGATTACATAATTTGAAATATGAAAAACTGGGTTATGTGTGAGAAATGTTTTCATCATTACATAGGTATTGTTTATATAATATTTAGATCTAAATATTATAAAAATACAAACATAAATGAACCTTTATAATTTATTTGATCCAATTTTTTCTTTTTATTTTGTATGGTTTGGAATCAAAATGTGTCACATTTATCAGTAATTATGTCAGAAATTTAATGTTTATGATTTCAACACCAAATAAGGGAGTGTTGTTTTTAGAATATAAAATAGAATCAGTGTGTTTATGAATTTTATTTTATAAGAATGTATGAGATTTCATTCGCTTTTGGGTGACATAAATTTTATGAAATCATCCTTCAAAATGAATAAAAAGTATTATGTTAATCCTTCCACTGTTTCTTTTCATTTTAGAATCAAGCTTGTATGAGGGGTCATATGGGATACATACTTTGTGTCTCGTGGTCACCAAATATTTTAGTTAAATGTAATATATTAGTATTCATATTATTATATGATGTAGTTTATGGGCACAAATATAATGATACATGTGTTTAATATAGAACATAAAATATCAAGTTATATATTGGTTTCCAATGATGCATTGATAATGTTTAATATTAGATTTAATTTTAGTTCATAGAATATATAACTGTTTTCATTCATATACTATTTCTTTGGGTAAAAATTAATTGTTTATTAACATATGATTATATTTTATGAAACATAAAAATATTTTAGATATTTATTTTATCAAAAAATCTGTTTTTGATTATGCTTTCAAATGTAATTTTATAAGAAATTATTTAAAGTAAAATTTACAAAAGTCTAAAAGGATTTTGTAAAAAATGTAGATTTATGGAGATATATCCTAAATCCTAATTTATATATGATATGTATATATACATTTTTTTGGTATAGTGTTTGATATTTTTGTTTGATAATTCTTTACATGTAAAAAACCAGATCATACTTGTTGTTTTAGAGGAATGGGATATGAGGAAATTTCATATTAAAGGCTTATCAAACTTGGTTTTGATGGAATATTATGTTCTGTAACATAAAAAACCATTACACATCTATCCACTAAAAATAATATAGTTGTTTGGATACTTATTATCTTTATAGAATTGACTAGAAATGTAAATGTGAAACAAATTTGCTAAACGTCATAAGGTAGAACCACCTATGTACCACATAAAAGCAAATGTGAATTATCTTGTGTAGTTTTTTGAGTTCCCATGTGATAAAAACACACACCATAGTGTATCTAGCCATAAATTTTTTTCAATTGTCACTATAATAGATAGTATATTTTATAATGATTTATTAAAAGACAAAAGTTCAATGACTGTTGTTTCATGGTAGTGGGATAAGTGGTTGGGTGGGACATTTTACCCATGATGCATCATCTTAATCTGAGAAGAAAAATCATTGGTCAGAGTGTCCATCAATACTATTTAAGGGATAAAAATATTATCATGATGCTAGACTTGACATATTTTAAAAGGGATTCTTTCATAACCTACATGAGGGATATATAATCAAATAATGTAAAGATGAATTCAGTGTTTGTAAGTATATACATTAATTTAATGGATATTCTATGGGGTTGTATTCCAATAGAATCAATTTTCTATACAATTAATTGAAAACATTATCCAGTGGTATATAATTTTTCAAATGGTTAGAAAAATAATGTGGGCATGTAACTTTGAAGCCTGGAATTTTATATTGAAATCCTTGAAATATTATGTCAGCGATGGAAATAAATAAAAAATTATTTTGATATGATGATAGAACATGGTCCATGACTGATGAATTATAACTGATCCTAGAATTATTCATTAATTACATTAAATAAATCTACCCAATAATAATTATAGGGAAAAGTCAGTCTAAAAATCATTTGTTGAGGACCATTTTGAAATCATTAGCATTATAGAAACTGAATTTCTTCACCTATGATGAATGTTTAAATTATTGGTTCAATTTAACAGATGAATCCAATTTTATATGTATTACCATATAGGGGACATCAATTCATTAGTGTAATTATTTGATTAGGATATAATGTCATCTTAATTAGGGTTAGTGTTGACATTATTTCTCACATCTAAACCACAGTCTAGGAATGGGGAACCATCCATTGATGCAGAATATGAAGGTCACATCACCCCATTATGGGTATTATATTGTAGTATATGTATTATAGAGATATTATTTTACTATATTTTATTGAATATATGACATGATACAATGTCAGATGGATGTGGAACACAACCACACATGTTCGAATATTTTTTCTTGAATGGTTTACCTCTTTATTTATTATATAACTTTTTATATTTAATTTTTATCACCAATTTTAAACTACCTTGGATTTTGAGGTGAGATATTAGTAACTATAGTAAATAATATAAAAAAATGTTGATAGATTGAAATTTTACATCATTATTGGTTAATTATTCTAACAAAATAATTAGTTTATTAATGGATACTTTTTCTAGGGAGATAAAACAAATACATAAATAAACCTAGTTATCCTTTAGGTTCTCCATAATCATGAATTCCATTCCTTTAAAATAAACATTGAAATAATTATTTAGTAGATGAGATGTATCATGTATAGATAATTCTTCATCATTGGGTAGATTTTTACATAATTTTTTATTCTCAGGAGTTTGTTGTGTCGCTAGAAAGAATCCAATGACTACTCATTGAATACATTTTATCGAATAAATAGGTTGAAAAATTTCTAAAACATGAATAACCGTCATAGAATTCATGTGATTGTAATTTGGATGATGAAGATGTACATGTGTATAAAAACATGAGATACTAGATTTAAAACACGATACTGGAGATAAATCAAAAACATTTTCATTGGAAATATCAATGAAGAAAAAATTCAAATATAAATTAGAATATATTATAATTCTATATAAAAATGTTGTTTCAAAATTATATAAATTTATTTATTTAAAATGTTGAGCCTAATTATGTGTTTGCATTATTTTTAATGAGTTATTAAGTGTTTACTAAGTGAAAATAAGGGGATGATTCTTGGATTATTTTTATAGATTGAGGAAATGAAATTGGACAATGTTCCGGAAAAATTAATCTTTTGTGTCTTACAATTGATGTACTATTATTAATTTATAAAAAAGGAATGATAAAATCATTGATTTAAGAATTAAAATTTATATAATCATGAAGATTATTTATAGAAAATATTTAAATAATTATTACATGAAATATTAAATTATCACATAATGAGGTTATTTATGATAAGTTAAAAAAATTATAATAAATTATTTATATGAATTATATAATTTATATTGAATGTATTTATATGTTTAACTATTTAATAATTCTTTTTATAATTTTATATTAATAAAAATTGTTTCACAAGAAAGCCAATGGGAATGTGCATCCAAACATGTGCGAATTGTGCTCTACTATGTGGGTGCAAACCCATTAGACCATATTATGGTATTATGTATAATATTGGAACTATATAGAATAAAACATAGGTATAACATGCACACATCCAACAAAATATTAGTTGGAGTCATTGTTGCATGCATCACGATGACATGATTGGTGTGTGAGGGGTATCAAGGAGTTGAAAATAGTTCTAGGTCCAAGTGGTCAATAGAGTGTAGGAAAATACTAAAAAACTATACCATGAGGTATTATCCTATCTGAGATTGATGAAACAACAACAATTTTTCCATTTTTAAAAGAATATATAAAATTAACTCAATTTATTCAATCATATAAGACCTAAAACCAATTTAACTTCCACATAATCACCTGTAATAAATAATTTGTGAGAGTTTCTTGGGTCTAGTATATTCCACGAGAATGATTTTTCTTAGTTATTGACATTTCAACAACATCAATTAGTTTTTTATTTATGGGGAGGAGAGAATAAATCTTCAATGTGATAGAAACATTCTATGAACAAGGAAAATGTTTTCAGTTTGTATAATGCATGGACCTTCCATAAAAGAGCACCATCTATGAATGGCATAAACCTTCTATGTAAATGTGGATATTCATTGAGTTTTTTGTTATGTATAAGAACTTCTGTTTTCAAGAGGTTTTTATGGATCATTCATAAGGATTTATTTCCATTCAAATATTTTATGATAATAGATCTTTTGTGGGATGATTTTGATCAATTAAACATCATGTACCTAATATCATGTGATCTTACATATCAAAAATCCTTGGATATTTTTTCATTATGATCTAAATAAATGCATCAATATGATTCCATGTGATATGTACTCCCACATTTTATTTATTGAACATCAATGTTTTAGTTTTATTCAATTACGAATTATAATGAATGTGTTTGTGAGATTGAAATAATGAGATATAAAGGAAGTTTCACTTGTGTGTATATATATAATTTTAAATTATGATATGAATAACACTGAAAGATAATATTGGCCATATTTTTTTCCATATATTTTCATCAAATGATACCTATATGCATTCTAAACACCAATAATATCCATTCTTGTTTTAGGGAATAATTATTTTATAATTACTGAAGCTTAACATATATAATCATTACATTATTTTTTTGGATAATATTTCATAAATTACACAATCCAACACAAAAATAATGTATTATTTTTGTTACATTGGATAATTTGAATAAAAAACAATTACCACATAATACATCTTTATAATCTTTTATCTATTTCCTAATATATAGATAACCCTTTTTGAAAAACTATACTTCATAAATTTCTTCATATCTTAGGGAAAATAAATGTAATAATGGGTGATCTCATAATATAAATAATGGTTAAAAAGAGAGATATGTAAGAATAATATGAACATAACTGTACAATTACCTGGGAATAACATTAGGAGATCATACCCTTCATATCAAAGATTATATACATGATTTAGAGAATAAATATTGAAAGGTCATAGGATACGATTCATGTACAAATCATGAAGATAGTCTATGAAATAATAACATAGGAATAAGACATTGATTTTTTTGAATACATGTAATCGTGTAATATCATTTTTATAACTCTAGGCTCATTTCCAAAACGAACTAGGGCACTTCATGGGTGATTAAAATATTACGAGGGACACACCATCATCCCCAATCATAGTCTTTTCCTTATGGTAGCTCAGGTTTTCCCATATCCACCTAGTGGAATGGGTTTCTATTTATTTACATAGGGGATCGATCCCATTGGAAAATTTTAAATTGTTATCTCAATATATATAAATCATTACCCAATGTATTGAAGGGATATATAAGTCCCACATATCAAATAATGAAAAACACACATATTTTTTCCATAATTATTTTAATCATTTATAAGCATAAATTAAACATAGGAATAATAAGCATAGTATACATGATTCATAACCCGTCTAAATCATAATTAAAATAAAATAATTTTATCATAAATTAAAAATGATTTAGAACAATCATTTGAAAAAATTCTTGAGGAAAATATCCTTTTCACTTTCAAAAAAAATAAACCACAAAACATTTAGAAGAAAATTATTTTAAAATTATATTTAAGTATTATAAATAAATAAATCCAAACTATTTTTAACATCATTGAAATAAATTTTCTTGAAAATTATCAGAATATCATTTAGAACACTTTTAATGTTTTTTTAGAAAACATTGTTTCGAAGCAATGATTATTACCAACCAAAGAGAAAAAGAAATTAAATGAAGCATAAAATATCATTAAAATTGGGTATTATTGATACAACATTTCAAATGTAGTTATATAAACCTCATAAAATAATATTGGTGTATAAAATAACATATTTATCAATGAATATAAATTTAGATAAAAAACATTACCCATTTTTTATTTTTTAACAGTAAAACCAGTCAAAGAGAGACCATAAAACGGATATGTAAATAACCAAAAATACAAGGATAATGATCATAGAATAAAATAAAGTGTATTATAAACTCCACACAAAATAATGGAATGGTTAATATGGGTTTTGTCTTTCAGAAATTGACCTATGACTAGAAATACGCTTTCCATATTTCTTAATTATCTTCATACTAATTGAAACCTCCTATTTAATAAATATATGTTTATTATAATTCTATTATACAGATTTATTCATTTTTATAATACCATATATTAATAAATTATGTCTCTATATTACATTACTGTATAAAATTCCATATTAATGTTTTATTTCAAATTATAATCGCTTTTTCATTCGCAATTGTTTGGATATGGAAAAGTTTTTGTACTTTAACTTATAGACTGATTGAATTATCTCTAGAATGATAACCCTGATATAAATATCATATATATTAATTATAAATTACTTATAATAATCTATAAATTTTATAAATATAGAATTGGGTTCATCGTTCAAGGAGATAGTAGGGTGTTTGTATGCATGAATGTTGTTAGTATTTTCCTGTTGCATTGAAAGAAATAATGTAAATGACATATATAGATATATATATATATATATATATGATAAATTTGACTTATTATTTCACATATATCATATAAATTTACTAAATCCTTCCAAAAAAAATTCCACTGTAATGTTTGAATGAATCACATGGCTTTAAGAAGGAGGTGGTCAACACTTCCCAAAACAAAGTTATCGTAATTAAAATAAATAAAAACCATGTGTGTATGTGTTATATAATAATTACATAACTATAATAACATCATACATATCATATATATTATATAATAATATAACTTATATCATTATTACCATCCTTAATGGTTGAAAATGGTAGAACAAACGATATTGGTTCATGAGGTGGTAGTTCACCTTAAACAGGAATGATAATTACAAATCAAATTTTATAAAGTGTGTATCAGTGTATGTAGTACCTATACGATATAAAATATTATGATATTTTATATGATTATATTATTATATAAATAAGAAATAAAAATTATTAAATTTTTTTAATGAAGAAATATAAAAAAATGTTCGTTGATAAGAACTACCTCTTCTTCGGGTACCAAATTTATATTTTCACCGAAGGAATATCTCAGTTTTATTTATTAAAAAATATATGGATTCTAGGAATAGTTTAGTAATGTTATAAGGATACATAATAAAGGGTTTTTATATCAAAATGTATTTTGATGTTTCATGAAAAGATAAGAAGAGGTTCCAGTTTATGAGATTGGAGAGGGGAACTCTTGGTATTTATCAAAAGATTGATTTATAATAAATATAATCTCAATTAAAAAACATTAGAATTATAATAATGAATATATATGACATTATAATTAAATAATATTATCATCTAATAGATTTTATTTAATTATTGGTTATATTTTAAAACTTATATTTTTTATTATCCCATAGTTCCCCAATTTTAATTTATACTATGGTAAAAACTATTCAATATGAAAATGTGTTATGTTTTTCCTATAATGTGTCGATTGGACCATAAATTTACAATTAATGATATTTTATACCACATTTTACCCCATTTGTGTTATTTATTAATTTTTTATTTATAAATAATATAATAAAATATTACTTTCATAAAAAAGCAATTAGAGTCAATTTTGAAACTATTCATTACTTTGACAATAATAAATTCTATATAGCCAGATAAACTCAAATAAAATAATTTAATAAACACATAATATTTCATATACAATTATACAATTATTTGATAAATATAAATAATTCAATTTATATTTTTTAATATTTTTAATATCATTTAATTTAATTTTTATTTAATTAAATAATTACTGCATTATCATTCTATAACTATTTAAATTAATTATTACTTCACAATTTTTTTTAAAAATACAACATTATTTTTATAGAACATTTATATTTCTTAATAATATTTATATTTGAATACATGTTTTATTTAAAGACATATTAATAAAATTATAATTATTAAATGTAAAATTCTCACACTTTTCCAATCTCTTTGATTTTAATAAAATCTATTTCATTTTATTTGAAAAATTACCATTAAGTAATTCAATTTATAACCTTATATAAAGACCTATACATTACATACATATATATTTAATCAAAATTGAAGAATATTCATTAGAAATGATAACAAAACCCCATCAAAAACATATCGGTTTAGTGTATTTACAAACTGGGAATCTTAGACAACAAGTACATAAGACATCTAAAGTGTATCCCACTTATTTATTGATAACAACAAAAAATATTTGATAAATATTACTTAATAACCTTCTTCACTACTTGGGGAAAATAAACATAATAATGGGTGAGATTGGATTCTAATTAATGGTAAACTAGAGAGATATCAGTCATATCATAGTCATAAGATATAAAAACATTACATTTGAAAATCATATCATGAATATGAATGATCATGATATCATATTATGGGATAATTAATAAATTTTCATAACGATTCAATGAACATGTTCAAAATAGTCATAACATGAGACATGGACGATTTTTCATATACATAAGAATGGAAATATTTTCATATTAGTCATAGATCATTTCCAAGAGCATCATAGTGGAAAAAGTCCACTACTGAATCGTGTTCACTCCATGTTCCAGCCCTTTATTACTAAACAAGGTTTATATGAAGTTCAATCTCCATTATACTAAACCCATATCATTTTCCATCCCATACATATCAATCACATGAGATATAATTCTTTACCCAATGAATTAGAGGTAGATATAGGTCCCACACATCTCATAATAAATTCATTCTTAAATGTGAAACAAAAAAACATAAATCATTCATCATAGCATAACCCAAGGAATAAAATGGGTTTCATAAATATCATTCCATCGTAAATAGGGACTGAGTCATGGGGAGGTCCATTTCAGGGGCACACTTGGGTGTCGATACATATATAACACGCGGAGGCAGATCAAGCATAGAACACTGGAGTGGGTTAATAATCTACACCCTATGGATCAAAATATTGAGGATATCAAACAGGATATTAGACAACATGAAGTCATATTAGAGGATACCTAGAATGATGAGATCATTTCTTCACTATCTGGAGAAAAATATCAGTGTATTGTATATGATCCTTTTGGATGAACCAAAGTCCAGAGGTAATTCATGGATAAAATGGCTTTGATAGGGGGATAAAAATTCTACCTATTTCCATGAATTCATTAGGGAGAATAGGAATATCACTAATCCTAATATCTTACATGATAATGGGTCCTGCATACACAACATGGAGGTTTTTTGGGATGTGTCACACACAAACTTCAAGGATCTCTTGGCTGGACCGATTGAGAGGATGTTGAATGGATACCCTAGTGGTATTGCTAGCCTCGGGGATGTGATCCCTCACCTAGTTTCCCCACAAGATAATGACTCACTGGATGTATAGCCAGATGTAGAGAAAATTAAAGAGGTAATGATGCGCCTCATCCATTATAGTGCGTCGGGGCCTGATAATTATCAAGGACCATTTTACATAATATCTTGGGAGCTGGTTAAAAGAGAAATTGTGGCTGCAGTTTAGGACTTTTTCCATGGGAGAATATTCTTAAGGTGGGTTGTACTATAAATCTAGTGCTTATACCAAATAACAAGGACCTCACCTCCCTGTACGACTATAGGACAGTGATCATCTGCAATTTTTCTTACAAAAGTCTGGCCTGCATTATCAATTTGAGACTCTGCAAGCACATTCCTTACAGTATTTTGATGGAACAACATGGTTTGTGATGGGTCATTACATCCATGTTTCCATTTCCTTGTCACATGAAATTTTCAGAGATATAAATAGGAAAATGCATGTATTCAACATGGCTGGCATGATGGATATGATTAAAAATTATGACTGGATTGAGTCTGGATTTATTAACAGAGTTCTCGCAAGAATGGGATACTCCTCTTGGTATGTTGATATACTATTCATATGATTCATTTCCTCATAGATGGTGGTCACATTCATGGGGAGAAACAACAAGTCTTTCAAGGCAATTCAAAACCTCTAACAAGGAGACCCACTCTCTCCATGAATTTTCGTTGTCATACTGAAATCTCTTAATCATCTCAAGAAAATACAAATATCCAGTTGGGATATCCTCACCTTCTTCATAAAATTAATCCTCCACCCTATATCCCACTTGATGTTTGCTGTGGATATGATTATCTTCAATAATGCTCGAAAATGACTAGTTCATAGGATTAAAAAGATTTAGGATATGTATTTCTACTAGAGCAACTAGATTATCAACAAATCCAAAATAATCTTTTATATCTCTAACAAATGGACTTTTAGAAGGGCCTCACACTTGTGCAGTATGCTTGACATGCAACACAACATCTTCCCAATGGAGTTCTTGGGCACACTGATGTCTTCAGTAAGGATGAGAATCTACGACTTCCATCTGGATGAGAATAGTATTTCGAGTAGATTCGTCAAATTGAAGAATCAATACCTCTACATCAGGGGCCGGATAAATTTAGTGATCATCATCTTTCCTGCCATCCTTGTGCTGTGCTGGCATCAGCCTTTGTGCTAAATGGAGTAATCAAAAAATCCATTTACAAGGTCATGGACAACTTTATTTGGGATGCTCTCTCTAAAGACAAAAGGAATTGGATATCATGGGACAAGATGGCTATAACCATCATCGTGGGTGGGATCAATGTTAGAATATAAAGTGACATGATCCATGATATGCATGCTAAACTCAAGTGGGAAGTCATTGAAGAATGTACAGTATGTGGGAAGGTTATGTCTCAGTCATCGAGGGGCATTATGGAAACGGTGGGTACTAATTGCTCCCCTCTTTGGACTAGGACATGGCTGCTAATTTCAAGCCTTCAGATACACTCATGATTTTTTGTCGGAGAGGGAAATATCCATTTCTGGAACTACAAATGATCAAGAGCTATTCATGGCTTCCCAGGGTGTCTATCCCCAGACAAGTCCTTCTATGAGGCAAATCAGTACCAGATGTTCATTAAAAATATACTGAACGTGAATCATATTGGTACTTACAAGTTCATATCCTTAAATTTAGATCCAGATAAATGTTTCCTCACTCCATCTACCTCAGGGAATTTCATGACGAAGGACTTACACATGACCTTCACTTATCAAAATCACCATGATACCGGGAATGGGATATTGTGGTCTGGAGAAATTCCAACAATATTTTGCTTTCTATGTTAGAGAATGATGAAACTAGATATTCATAGTGATGAAAACATCAAAAAACTAGGTATTCCTCTTCCATCGTGCTTCCAATGTTGTGGTAATAATAAAGAAGAAAGAATCAACCAAATCTTCTTTAATGGTTACTAGGCTCACGATATGTGAATGTACTTCAGAGTTTTTGTTTCTTTTTTCTCCCATGACCCTCAGTATGGAACATTCATGAATTGATGGATACACTTAACAAATGATAAGTATTAGGAATGGAAGTCTTCTCCATCTACCTAAATGTTTGTTATTGTGCCAATGGCTTTCTCATAACTAGGCACTCTATGAGGAGTCATCTCCAATAAATATGTCTATCACATTTTGAGTAAGATTCTTTCTGATGGACCTAGTTAATCATTCCATCTACTGGAAGGATGCCCTTTTACATAGGATTCTTCATGTTATTTCTCCTATGGCCCAACCCCTCAACCTGCAGAGCAAGTGGGTTTGGTAGAAACCCAATGACAATGGCTTAAAACTCAATACAGAGGGCTCTTACAGTGTGGGGGAGATGTGATGGGGAGGAGTGGTTTGTGACTCTCAAGGCTATGTTATACATTCTTTTACATCCCACTATGGCCATTTAAATTCAATGAAAGAGGATGAAAAGGTTGTTCTTATAGGATATAACCGTCATAAGAAGTAGATGATTGAATTATCTCATGTTGAAATAGACTACATGATCAAACAAGACACAATTCAAGGGAAAGGATCCACTCTATGGGTGTTCTCTTACCTAACTAGGAATTGCATAACCCTCATCAACTGAATTTCCTGTGTATCCTAAACATGGAGGTAGGGGAAGAAGGTCATAGTCAATGTTGCTTATTTGGCCATCCAAGGTTCCAATGTAACCTATCTTCAAACAATCTCTATCATTAAACTCGACGTGGTGAATCTTATTTGAGGTGATTCCCTTGGTCTCCACTACTTTATACCCTCATAGGCTTCATTATGTTTTTCATGTGTCCCTTGTACCCATTACCTCTTTGAGGAAAAATCTAATGTTTTGATGAAAAATATAACCCATTAAATACATATGTATAAACAGTATCATATAATAATGTGATTGGGAAATTAACCCCTACCTTAGGTATGGTATCCTTTGTATTTATGAAAAAATACCATATAATGATTTATATAATGTCTTTGACTTATTCCGGAATCATAGTCATTTTTATTATACCATATATGATCATATTTCCATCTATCAATTAATAAAATTTCATTATAACTCTTTATTATTGTATTAACTGTTTCATTTTCTTATGCATGTTTTTTCTAATAAGATATTATTCTCCCTATTATGCCATAGTTATATCATTAAAACATTATATTAACATAATATATATATATATATCATACTTATACATTCTATAAATTTATATAATCATACTTTAATTAATATAATGTTGAATGAATCACATCGTATATTGGAGATAGAAATCCATTTGCACGCACAAGAGACCATATCATTCCCATAATTGTGAAATTTAGTTGAAGTAGATGATATGTGTTTTGTTCAATAATTTATATCATGTTTCAATAATAATATATAGTTATTTTTTATATCGGTATACCCATCTATTTATGGTGGTGGTGTAAACCATATTACACCATGACATGGAGATGATAAGCTGCATGTACGCACATATAGTGATTTCGTTTCTCATAGTATGGATAGAAGGTATAATTTGGTTTTTCCTTAATCCTAATAAAATCCCAATATTCATTTGATATTATTGTTATTGCATTTGAATTGAAATAAATCATGCATATTAAGTTGAAAATTAAATAAGTTGGAAAGAATTAGTAGATGAGATTACTTCTTCTTCTACGTATTACCTATAAGTATCAACATAATGTGGATGAGTTAGACATTGGAGAATACAAGAACCTATAGAATTATAATTGGGAAGCTTATAATGGAAAATGTTAGGGGATATCTGATGATGAAGGCTCAATGAGTTGTGATGAAATGCAGAGAATGATCGTTTTTTTAATTGAGGCGAGGGGATCATTTTTAATCTCCATATATATTATTTTATAATAAAATAAAACCACACCCAAAAACCTAAAAAATATCCTAGTTTAGAATATGAGAAGATATAAATCATTATTCAAATCAGACGATAAAATTTAAACTTGTTTTTATCAATTTATATCTTTTGATTTAAATTAAAAATAGTTATTGTAGTTATTTTTCACTAAGGTAACAAATATTTCAATATTAAAAGAGTGAAATATTTATTTCATTCATATCAATTATACCATATTAATATAATTAGGAACACATTATCTTCTAGAATAATTATTATATATTTTTTTCACTATTTTATAATTTAAAAAATCATTATTTTGATAAAAAGGGAATACTTAATTTTTTGACAAGATTCAATTCAGTGATATTTAATAGAATAATGATAACAAGTTAACTTCAAACAAAATATTTTAATACGTTAGTATGAGGTAAAAAAATTATTAAATTACTTTTATATAATAATTATCCCATTTTATATTTATTTTAATTTTTTTAATAATAAATATTTTGTTGTATTTAATAATATAACATTTACTACATCAGTTTTCTATAACTATTTAATATAATAATTTTTTAATATATATTAAAAATAATATATTACGATGATTATAAATCCAAAAAATTTCATAAGAATACATGTTTTCAAATATATCTTTTGGAAAATACTATATTAACTAATATTATATTAATTTAAACATAAATGTGGAAAATTTAGCATTAATATAAATAAAATATTATAAGTGTCATAATCATTTCAATATGGATACAAATTGTTAGTAACATGACCATTGGATTATTATGGTTCATATAAACGTGATAAATAATCATTTTAGGTTTTAATTAATTTTTAATGGGTATTGGCATTATAATCAAAAGTATTTTATTGATTTGTCATCAATTAATCAATTTTTGCATCATCATTACATAAGACATTATGTTAATTATTTATTTCCTAAAAATTAAAAATAAATTACTAGGGAAAATAAAAAAATTTAAATTTCCAATGAGAATTATAGTAGAATTTTTTTTATAAAACATATATTCGAAAACATATCAATATGATTAATTTTTACGATAATAATAGAATAACATCATAAAATTTTGGTAAGGTGGATATTATGTTGTAATTCCAAGAAATACTTCCATTTTTTGATTCTATAAGAGGATGAAGTTCTTACACAGATGTGACTAGGGGTAACAACTACAAAACTGTGGCTCGGGCCTGACTCTGGGTAACCTAGTGTATGAAAATGGCCCTTTTTATGCACTGGGTTAGACACTCTTGGAGGATATTCTTTGGATAATTCACATTTTTCTTATTAACAATTTTGTAAGTTTAAATGTAAACTGGTCCTCATTGAAACCATGGCTATGAATATGAGATTAGTTATATACAAAATTATTCAATTTATTAGAATTATTTCAGTAGTATTTGGATTATATATTATGTTTCATAATATTATTATCTAATGAAGTGTATTAAATTGTTATAAATAGAACCTACTGGATGGAATGGGAATCACATCAATACACATAATTTAATGATTAATAATATCCATTTCATCGATGGTTTTAAGACATTATATCGAAGTGAGCTACTATCTCAATTATTATAATAATGTGATGAGATTGAATCATTTCCAAACATTAAGGATAAAGAGTTTTCTAATCATTATGGCTTCAGAAGGAATCAAGAGATGAAGAGGAAAATTGAAAAAAAAAGATAATGGGAAGAAGGGAACGAAGTATTTTCCAAAATTTTGTAATTAAAAAAAGAGATAACCATGTATATACTTAAAATTAATTGTATTTCTCTACATATATATAAATAAATAGCCCAAATATTTTTAATGAATGGGTAAGAATCATTTTTCAATGTAAAATGCTTCTATTATATGGATATTGAACTTCCTACAAATCAATGTCGCATGAGTAAAATGAATATACACCATAATAATAAATAGATCATGGTTAATATTATGATAATACCATGAATGAAGAGGAATGGTAAAATTAATTATGTTTAGATTAAAAAATTGTGTCATTTGAGTATTTTAATTAATGATGTACTTGTCATGACCTGTCCTCAGGGCCTGTGCCGTGACTACCCCAAGCCCGCCTTCCACAGGCTAGGGGCTGGAGACTAGCACCAAGAAGTATATCCCGGTAAAAGAGAAGGCATTGCCTTTGTAAAGTAAACAAGCACCATAGTGTAATCAAGCAGAAAAAGTAAACACTAAGTAAAATCTGGTACAAGAGTGAATTGCGGAAAAGTATGTGGGCCAGTATACAAACCCAAACTGAAAGTAAAGTACAACTCAAAAGGGAAAACAACAACTGAAAGGTAAAGCCGAAACGACGAGCTATACACTGGAAATCCCACCTGAAGGGTGGGTAAAGAAAGCCTCTACTGCTCCTTGGGTCCAGCCGAAAACTCCGAGTACGTCCCGCCCAGTTGTCCACCTCCAGGTACCGTCCTGCTCTGCAAGCCTCCACCACGATCAACGCTGTCCGTCGTCTGCAACCAACACAACGTAGTGTGGGCATAGCCCGTGCAGGGGTGAGTATAAGCTACTCAGTAGGGACCCTGAGACCCCCGAAGGTCTCCCCAAATCCACAAAGTATACCCCATAAAGGAAAGATACAATCACGAAGTAACAACCGACACTACTTAGTTATTTGCCCATACATATACCTAAGTCATCAATTCCAAACGCTCCAACCTCCGAGCCCAAGTACATCCCAGTCCACACAATTAAGCATACGTATTCCACACAGGAAAGAAAAACGTAATCCACACAGGATAACACATCACAATCCATATAGGAAATAAAACACGATTTAGCTCATATAGGTATACTTCTTCGAAAGATGATAGAGATGATCAGTGATCCATCTAAGTCGTCTGACCCACAAAGGATCGATATGTACTAACCCCAGCAATGACCCACATATCAGACCCACACAGGATCTGTAGGCGCTGGCTCACACAGAACTGCTGAGCGCTAACCCACATAGGATCGGACCCACACAAGATCGGTAGCACTGATCCACACAGGATCGCTGAGTGCTGTAGTCCTCGTCGTCAAATCCACTGAGAATCTCTGCACAGTCGTCGTCACAGTCATAGTAGTAGTCGCAGCCAGCTCTAGGGATCCCGCACACATCAAGCTCATTCGGGAGGGTCCGCTCCACGAGCCGAGAGGCTGATACATCAACTGACACATAGTCCAGAGTTGATGTATCCAAAAGTTCCGTATCGTCAACATGAACTCAACGTCGTAGACGGTGCGTCAATCGGACCCCCGGTCTGAGAGTTATTGGCTTTTTTGTTCCAGGGGCCCGGTCGGTTTTTAAGGCAAAACCAACCCGACCGTACTCCACCTGCGTCCAAACCTCGGGTGGAGTAAGCCAAAAGATCCGTCTCACTTAGAGGAATCCAAAAAAGTCGACGACACGTCAATCGGACGTCCGAAGCTCAAGATATGAGTGTTTCCGCTCCGAGGGCCATGTTGGTTTTGTGTACGAACCAACCCGGCCGAACTCAATGTATTCCAAAACCTTGAGTGCGATATACCGAAATGACCGACTCAATTCAAGGATCGCATCGCCACTGACAGTTCGTCGATCGGAGGTCTTTATCCCATGTTATGGGCAAAAGACCGAAAACGGTCCGAAAACGGGGGTTTCGTGCCCGGACAGACCCGGCCCGGCCCGGCCCGGGCGTGGTCCGGCCTGGCGGACCGGCCAGGCGGCCGGCCTGGCTGGGCACAGCGTGCCCAGCGCGCTGGCCGAGCTGTTTCGGCAGGGGGGGGGGGGGCTACCCCCCTGTGTAACCGCGACCCCCCAATTAAGGGGGCCGTTTTGCATAGCCGGTCGAGGGAATTAATTCCCCCGACTCCCCTTTGTCCGGCCAGCCCGCACTGGCCGGCCAGTTCTGCTGACAAGGACCGGCGATGGCCAGTCCTTTCCTCCATCGCCGACACCGGCGGCCCGGAACCAGCTGTCGGTCACCCTGCTCCGCTGCGGCCTGGAACCGGTCGCGGCTTGATTCGTCCGGCGCAGTGCTACGACGCAACGCCCCCTCCGCCGCAGCCCCGCTTCGGCTGCAGCGTCTTCGGTTTTCTTTGACATGGACCGACGACGTCATGTCCTTGATCAACATCATGGCGCGGCTCGATGACGTCGTGTATTACTTGCCGTTGGATTCCAGCGTGGTGCGACGACACCACACCATTACGTTCCATCCACAAGGAATCAAACAAGGATAAAGGAGGAGGGTCGGCCGTGTTTGTGCGGTCCGTCCCCCTCTCATTAATCGTTATCATTTAGTCGTTTATCCATGAATAACGACAAACTAGAATTCATGAATGGAAAATAATTAAATAAAATAAACCCCTACTTGATAAAAGAGATGACGAATGTCGGCGTCGCGAAGCAAGGATTCGATGACGTTGATATAGATTTCGTCACAGTAAACCGTCATGAAAGAGAAATCGTGGAAGAATAACGTCGTTGAAGAAGACGTCGCGTCGCAGGTTAGTGTCGCGGAAGACGGTCTCCGAGGGCTTGGCGCTCCACGCTGGAGATCATTCGTTCTTCGCGTTCTTCGTCAAAGGGAATGAAGAACTCAAGATTTCCTTAGCCTTTTCTCCAAAAGCTCTCAAACAACTAAACACCAACCCAAATAAAATAAGTTCTCAACTTATTTTATTAACACAACAAGGCTTTTGAAATTGAAGAGTTTGAATTTCAAAAACTTATATTTAACTCACCACATTAAATTCCATAAGTTATAACTTAATTTAACAAAATTTAATGGGAGTTGAGGGGGGTTAGAGGACATGAAGGGTTGGGGTTCGTGTGGGCCCCATCAACCTCATAACCTCCCAAGAGAGGTTGGGTGGTTACCCAACTTCCATCGAAGGATTAAACACTTAGGCTAAAAAAAATAAAAATTGTAGAATAATTATAAAATAAACTTCCACAATTTTTATCATCAACTCTCGTGAAAATGAAACTCTGTAACAGTTGTTCCTAAGAAATTACCGGAGCTATGGTTCCATCAGTACCCTCGGAATTCGATTCCGAGCACCGGTTCAAAAGTTTGAAATTTCCTCTCATTCGTTCACTGAACGTACCCGAGCTAAACTTCGGATAGAAATTCCGGGCACTCCGGGCCTTGGAATCAAGTGCCGTTTGAAACTGCGTTCTTGTAAAATTTCAAAGAAAAATAAGAAAAAATTTCCCTTGAATTTTACAGGTCTTTACATTACTCCCACCTCAGGGATTTACCTCCCCATAAAGATACATCATAACAAGGGAAACAAATGAGGGTACTGAGAACGCATCTGAGCCTCCCGCTCCCAAGTGCTCTCCTAGAGGTTCCCGTGCTGCCATCTGATGTGCACTAGAGGAATCGACCGTCCATGTAGGACCAGCTCCTGTCAATCCTCAATCTCCACTAGGACCTCCGTAGATGTCACCATATCATCAAAGTCTAGCTCCCCATAGTCAATGATGTGCATCGGGTCGTGCACATATCTCCTCGGCTGAGATACGTGGAAGACGTTGTGCACTCAGTGAAACTGAGGTGGTAGAGCCAGGAGATAAGCCACCTCGTCAATCCTGCTAACGACCTAGAATGGTCCAATGAAGCGTGGAGACAACTTGCCACCTCGGCCAAATCTCTGTAATCCACGTCGTGGTGAGACACTCAAAAATATGTGGTCGCCATCCTCGAACTCTAGTGGCCTCCACCTCTTGTCAGAATAAGAGTTCTGCCGACTCTGAGCTGTCCTCATCTGCTCCTTAATGACCTGGACCTTCTCTGTCATGGCCTGGACCATCTCCGGTCCCACAAGTGCTGACTCCCCAGGGTCTGTCCAGCACAAAGGAGATCTGCAAGGTCGGCCGTACAAAGCCTCCTATGGTGCCATCCCGATGGTGGAGTGGTAGTTGTTGTTGTACGCGAACTCCACCAAGGGTAGGTGGTCCTCCCATCTGCGACCAAAGTCGAGGACGCATGCGCGGAGCATGTCCTTAAGAGTTTGAATGGTCCTCTCCGTCTGACCATCCGTCTGAGAGTGAAAGGCTGTGCTCAGATGTAGCTGCGTCCCGAACGCCGCCTGCAACCTCTTCCAAAGCTGGGAAGTAAAGCGAGCATCTCGGTCGGAGACGATAGATGATGTAATGCCGTGAAGTCGCACAATCTCTTGAACGTAAATTCATCCCAAGCTCTCCACTGAGCCCTGCTCTCTGATGGGAAAGAAGTGAGCCGAATTGGTGAGTCGGTTGACAATCACCCAAATAGAGTCATGACCTCTGGAAGTGCGTGGAAGTCCACTCACGAAGTCCATAGATATCCCATCCCACTTCCACTACGGGACCTCTAAGGGTTGTACCAAGCCTGTTGGTACCTGGTTCTTAGCCTTCACCAACTGGCAGGTGAGACATCAAGTAACGAACTCTGCCACAACCTTCTTCATGCCCGGCCACCAGGGATGTCGTCTGAGATCCTGGTACATCTTCGCCACTCCAGGATGTACCACCAAAGGGGACCTGTGAAACTCTCTCAGCACCACCTCTCATAAAGCAACTGGCACCAAGGTACGTCCTCTGAAAAGGACGTCGTGCTCTGTTCCAAAGGAGAAACCATCAGGTGCCTGTCCTGAGGATATCTGTGCATGCTGCGTCTCACAGTCAGCGTCCCCACGTTGTGGCTCTCTAACCCATTGCAGTAGTGGAGGAGTGACTGTGAGAGACTGGAGGAAGGCTGCTCCATCTCTATCCACGAAGGATATCTGCAAAGAGGCTAGATGCTATGTCGCCTCCTCAAGTAGCTGAATGTCCGTCCTCCTACTGAGAGCAACAGCTACCACGTTCCCCTTACTAGGAGTATAGACTATCTCAAAGTCATAATCCTGGAGGACCTCGAGCCATCTTCGCTGTCTCAGATTCAGATCCTTCTGAGAGAATATGTATCTGAGACTCTGATGGTTAGAAAAGTCTGTAAAGCGCTCGCTCATTAGATAGTGTCGCCATGTCTTCATAGCGAAGACCACTGCTGCTAACTCTAAGTCATGGGTAGCGTAGTTCTTCTCATGCAGCCTCAACTGACGTGATCCATAGGCGATCACGGCCTGCTCCCGTATCAGGACACATCCGAGTCCGGTCCCTGATGCATCGCAGTAGACTACGTACCATACTCCCTCCTCAGGCAACCTCAAGATAGGTGCGCTGGTCAATCTCTGTCTCAACTCCTGGAAGCTCTGCTGACAACTGTCTAACAACACAATGAGTTTCCCCTTTTTTCAAAGCTGAGAGTGGTGCCGCAACTCTAGAGAAGTCTAGAACAAATCTCCGATAGTATCCAGCTAATCCAAAGAAACTCCGCACCTCCGTCATGCTCCTAGGTGGCTCCCAAGCTAGAACTGCCTCGATCTTCGCAGGATCCATTGCAACTCTCACCTCAGAGATGACGTGTCCAAAGAAGTGGACCTCACGTATCCAGAACTGACGCTTTGAGAGCTTACCATATAGCTGGTGCTCTCAGAGTGTGTCTAGTACAACCCGTAAGTGGTAGGGGTGCTCCTCCTCAGTCGTCGAGTAAATCAAAATGTCGTCAATGAAGACCATGACAAATCGATCGAGGTATGGTGGAAAGATCCTGTTAATGAGGGCCATGAACACTACTGGAGCATTGGTTACACCGAAGGGCATAACCAAGAACTCATAGTGTCCATACCGACACCTGAAGGTCGTCTTCCGTACGTCCTCGTCTTGAACTCTGACCTGGTGATAGCCTGACCTGAGGGTCTGGTCTGCCTGGACCCATGTGTCATTCGTCGACTGCCTGCTGTAGAAGACTCTACTACGTGCCACCCTACGGTGGGTCTCGGCGCTGGTGTAGACTCCGCAAGAAAGCTCTCGATCAAAAGGGCCCGCTCCAGTACTCCTATCTGAGTCGGAATGCTGAGGGAGATCAGCGATGCCCTGATCTCGTGTCTCAATCCCTGCTCAAAGGTCTGGGCCCGGAAGAATGGGTCCTATACCATTTATGTAAAGTAGCATTAGAGATCGGTAAGTCTCGCCGACTACTGGGCGACCGTCATGCTGCCCTGCCGTAGCTGATGAAGCTCCTGGATGTGCACCGCACGGAGGGTGGCTGGAACGAATTCCGAGTGGAAGAGGATCTCAATGTCCGTCCAGAGAAGAGATGCATCATCGTGCACCTGGAGCATCAAGCTCCACCATCTTCCTGCTGCTGCGTGCAGTAGGCTCACTGCGAGGATCACCATGAGGTCTTATTGTGTCCTCACTAACCTGAAAACTCTCACCACTACCTCCAGCCAGTCCTCTTTTTCCTGGGGGTCCGTCTCCCCGCGGAACCTGGGTGATCGCTGGCGCTGGAACTCATGCAGTGCACTAAGGGAACGTGCATTGTCAGCGGCTGGTGCTGGAAGCATCGGTGGCTCGGTGGGTAGAGGTACCGCCGGTGACACTGCTGACAAAGTGCCCTGCACCGAGGCCTCATCGCTCGGTGGGCAGTCATCACGCTCGACTCTCGGAACCCTAGCTGGCTGCCGTCGTGGGGCCATCCTGAAAAAGAAATAGGTGCGCCATGGTCAGAACAGTATACCTAGTGAGCTGACACAAAGTAATCATAAAGAAAACATGAAACACAAACGCAATCAATGTTTTTGTGCATTAAGTCGGAAATCAGAAGTCAGGGTCCTGGTGTACGGATACGTTGGCCGCCGCACCAACACTGGACTCCCGGGACTGATAACCACACTCAATACGCTTAACATTATTGCTTCACATAGAAAAAGATTGGAGTCCAAGTTCTGCGGTAGAACCGAACTCCTCGGATACCAATTTGTCACGACCCATCCTCGAGGCATGTGCCGTGACTACCCCAAGCCCGCCTTCCAAAGGCCAGGGGCTGGTGACTAGCACCAAGGCATAAATCCAGGTAAAAGGGAAGGCATTGCCTTTGTAAAGTAAACAAGCACCACAGAGTAAGCACGTGGAAAAATTAAACACTATGTAAAAGATGGTACAAGAGTGAAGTGCGGAAAAGTATGTGGGCCAGTATACAAACCCAAACTGAAAGTAAAGTATAACTCGATAAGGAAAACATCAACTAAAAGGTAAAGCCGCAATGACGAGCTATCCACTGGAAATCCCACCTGAAGGGTGGGTACAGAAAGCCTCCACTGCTCCTCGAGTCCAGACGACCGCTCCGAGTACGTCCCGCCCAGTGGTCCACCTCCAGGTACAGTCCTGTTCCACAAGCCTCCACCACGATCAACGTTGTCCGTCATCTGCAACCAACACAACGTAGTGCGGGCATAGCCCGTGCAGGGGTGAGTATATGCTACTCAGTAGGGACCCCAAGACCCCCGAAGGTCTCCCCAAATCAACAAAGGATAAACCACAAAGGAATGATACAATCACAAAGTAACAACCGAAACTGCTTAGGTATATGCCTATACATATACCTAAGTCATCAATTCCAAACGCTCCAACCTCCGAGCCCAAGTACAACCCAGTCCACACAGGAAATCATACGTATTCGACACAAGAAAGGAAAACGTAATCCACACAAGATAGCACAACACAATCCACATTGGAAAGCAAATAGGATTCAGCTCATATAGATATACTTCGTTGAATGATGATAGAGATGATCACTGATCCATCTAAGTCATCAGACCCACAAAGGATCGATAGGTACTAACCCCCGCAATGACCCACATAGGATCTGACCCACACAGGATCTGTAGGCGCTGGCTCACACAGAACCACTAAGCGCTGACCCACACAGGATCAGACTCACACATGATCGTTAGAACTGATCCACACAGGATCACTGAGTGCTGTAGTCGTCGTCGTCGAATCCACTGAGGATCATTGCACAGTCGTCGTCACAGTTACAGTAGCAGTCGCAGCAAACTCTAGGGTTCCCGCACACAGCAAGCTCGTTCGGGAGGGTCCGCTCCACTAGCCGAGAGGCTGATACATCGACTAAAACATAGTCTAGAGTTGGTGTATCCAAAAGTTCTGTATCTTCAATTGGAACTCAACGTCGTAGACGGCGCGTCAATCAGACGCCCGGTCTAAGAGTTATTGGCTTTTTCGTTCTAGGGGCTCGACAGGTTTTTAAGGAAAAACCAACCCAACCGTACTCCACCTACGTCCAAACCTCGGGCGAAGTAACCAAAAATATCCTTCTAATTTAGAGGAATCCAACAAAGTCGACGACACGTCAATCGGACGTTCGAAGCTCACGATATGAGTGTTTCTGCTCCGAGGGCCAGGTTGGTTTCGTGTATGAACCAACTCGGCCGAACTCAAAGTATTCCGAAACCATGAATGCGATATACCGAAACGACCGCCTCGATTCAAGGATCACATCGCAACTGACGGTGCGTCTATCGGAGTTCCGTAGCCCATGTTATGGGAAGAATACCGAAGACGGTACGAAAAAGGTGGTTTCGGGCCCAGACTGACCTAGCACCAGACCCCCCGGTCGGCCCGGCTGGCCGAGCCATTTCGGCAGGGGGGGGGGGCGCCTTCCCCCCTGTGTAACCGCGGCCCCCCAATTAAGGGGGTCATTTTTCATAGTCGTTCGGGGGAATTAATTCCCCCGGCTCCCCTTTCTTCGGCCGGCCCGCACCGTCTGGCAGGTTCTGCCGACAAGGACCGATGACAACCGGTCCTTTCCTCCATCGCCGACACTGGCGGCCCAGAACCAGTCTCCGGTCAACGTGCTCCGCCGTGTCCCGAAACCGGCTGTGGCTTGATTCGTACGGCGCGGTGCGACGACACCGCACCCCCTAAGACATGACCCCACTCCGGCTACGACGTCTTCAGTTATCTTCGACGCGGCGCGACGGCGGCGCGTCCTTGATCAACTTCATGGCATGGCACGACGGCATCGCGTATTACTTGCCATGCGATTCCCGCATGGTGCGATGGCACCACACAATTCCGTTCCATCCACAAGGAATCAAACAAGGATAATGGAGGAGGTTCGACCGTGTTTGTGCGGTCCAGTCCCCTCTTATTAATCGTTATCATTTAGTCGTTTATCCATGAAGAACGACAAACTACAATTCATGAACGGAAAATAATTAAATAAAATAAACCCCTACTTGATAAAAGAGATGACGAACATCGGCATCGCAAAGCGAGGATTCTAAGACGTTGACAGAGATTTTTTTGCGGTAAACCGTCGCGGAAGAGACGTCGCGGAAGAAGAACTTCGTGGAAGAAGACGTCACGTCGCGGGTCGGTGTCACGGAAGACGGTCTCCAAGGGCTAAGCGCTCCACGACGGAGATCGTTCGTTCTTCGCGTTCTTTGTCAAAGGGAATGAAGAACTCAAGATTTCCTTAGCCTTTTCTCCAAAAGCACTCAAACAAATAAACACCAACCCAAATAAAATAAGTTCTCAACTTATTTTATTAACACAACAAGGCTTTTGAAATTCAAGTGTTTGAATTTCAAAAACTTACATTTAACTCACCACATTAAATTCCATAAGTTATAACTTATGTTAACAAAATTTAATGGGAGTTGAGGGGGGTTAGAGGATATGAAGGGTTGGGGTTCGTGTGGGCCCCATCACCCTCATAACCTCCCAATGGAGGTTGGGTGGTTACCCAACTTCCATCCAAGGATTAAACACTTAGAGTAAAAAAAATAAAAATTGTAGAATAATTATAAAATAAACTTCCACAATTTTTATCATCAACTCTCGTGAAAGCGCAACTCCGGAACAGGTGTTCCTAAGTAATTACCGGCGCTACGCTTACATCGGTGCCCTCAGAATTTGATTCCGAGCACCGGTTCAAAAGTTAGAAATTCCCGCTCGTTCGTTCACTGAACGTACTTGAGCTAAACTTCGGATAGACATTTCGGGCACTCCGGGCCTCGGAATCAAGCGCTGTCTGAAACCGCGTTCTTGTAAAATTCTAAAAAAAATTAAGAAAAAATTTCCCTTGATTTTTACGCGTCATTATAGTACTTGTTATAATAATTATAGAATATATAAGGAATGTACATCAATGCTATTTTATTCAAAATTTAAGGTTTTTTGACTAATGGTACCAAATAAAATTGACTGAGTGTAATGTTAAATTTTGGGAAAATATATCATTTATGGAAAGAAAACACCTAATATGTTCCTGATACTGATATATCAATTTCATAATGAATACATTATTGATTTGGATAGCATAATATGGATAACACTTACTATCTTAGATCCAAATAATAGATTTTAGATAAAGTAGTAAAGTCTACAAAATTTAGGACATAAGAAATATATCTCAATTCATATATTTTATATAAATAATAAGGAAAAATGAGAATATTTAACATGTTTTTTTGGTAATTCATGTTATTATCATGCATCAAAATAGTACAAGGAGATTAAACTCACATGATATTATGTGATGATTAAGATCCACTTCATGTTGATTAATATGTTAAATAAGGATATTTAGTGACCTCCTTTATAATGTGTTGGGTCATAACATTTAAGAAAACTTTTCCATTTATGAAATGGGTGAATTTGATCTATGGAAAAGGTTTTGGATATTATTTTACGCTATGATATATCTTGTTCCTTGAAATAAAGTAACAATAGTTAATGGCATAACCAAAGTATATGTTTATGGTTATAGAAATGTATCTAGTACTCATATTTCCATATATTATTATAGAGTGAAATAATTTCTCAACTTTTGGAAAGGATCTTCAAACAAAAAAATGGTATCGAAGCACCTTCTTTTCTATTTTGGGTTTTACATTAATGTACTTTCTAGTATCATGAATATTTTACTTCTATTTTTAGGTGAAATTTATAACTATATGGATGGTATTTATTGAATGAGGCAAGAATTTTACACCCCAAGGATTTTAAAATAAATTCCGTGTAGAATTTAATGCACACAACATAGATTATTTTCTAAATGATGTTTTGGTATTATATTTATGTAAACAAGATGATTATAAACTCACCATTAAAAATAATTCTACTGCTTTCATGAATTAAATTTTGAAAAATAGATATACATAGTCGTGATTATTAAGATATTTAGAGTCTGATTGGATCGACTTAATTTTATGGTGAATAGTAACATGACCCTTTTGAATATTTGTGTTACCCTTATAAATAGTAATATCACCATTATAGATAGTAAATCAAGAAATTGACTAGTAACATCACAAATTAAAGTATATAAAATTTAGGTATCTTATAAATTAATGTATGATATTATTACATTTATATTATAGTATAAGTAAAAAATGTTTTAGAAATTATTAATTTAGTATTAATATTTTTATAAAACATAAATGTTTATTTTAAATTTTATAATAAATATTATGATTCATAAGAAAATTTATTTTCTTAAAATAGATTCATAAATTAATATTTTTATGTCTTATTATAGTATAATAATTTTATTAGAGCTTAGTTAATATTTTAAAACTGCCATTAAATCTGTTTTATTTTTAAAATTGGCATTTTTATAATAAATAGTTAATTTAATTAAAAATTTAATTTCTCATATTTATAAATCCATTTTCATAAAATATATTTAATTTTTGAATTTTACAAATTATAAAATAGATAGGATTGATTTATGGGATTTTTTTTAAATAGTTTATTTCTTAGTTAATAATAAAAAATAATATTTTTTTTGAAAATATAGTAATTTTATTGAAAACATAAATAGATATTTATGATATTAAATTTATTAAAAATATATATTAACTAAATTATGATTTATAAAGGACATTTATTATATAAATAACTCAAAACATATAAATCTTATTTTTCTATATAAGTATAAAAAACTGTGGTCATTGTCGAGGCAGTGCCTGCACCACACTGACAAAGACAATTTGGTTCCATAAAAAAATAATTATGAGATAACATTTATCATTAAAAAATTGTTATTAACTATTATGTATTGTAGGTGTTTTGGTTGATAATTTGTAATTTCATAGTTATATGACATTATTATTATCCAAATGCACGTTCAATGTCTACAAAGGGAAATAAAATGAAGAATGAAAAATTTAAGAAGATGTCTGGTTATGTATATGAGTGAATATTCATAATGAGAGAATATATAATTTTATTTTGAACATAATTAATTTATTTATATGGTTGTATTTTATTTTTAATTTTTATATCTGAAATACTTAACATTAATGCTTATAAAATGCTGATATAGGGTTTGTACAAGAATAATGAAAAATAAAAAATTTGTTTATAATTTAAATTATAAAAATTCTTTAATAACACATATTTTAGATGAAACATTTTCAATAATAATTTTCTAACCATTTAATCCATTTAATTCCAATTTTTCACATTTTGGACAAACATGAATCAATTTAATGGATTTAAAAAAATTCTTTATGAAAAATAATTAATGTTCTCCAATTAATTTATATAATTAGTATAATATTTTTTTTTAGTGTACATGTATTTTTTCCTATATATTCCATTGAAAAATAATAAATTTACCTTCAATATGAAATTTTATTTTTAATTTTTGTCTCATAAATAACTACCCTAACGTCTTCAACAATTAATATGGAGTAATTATAAAAAATTATTAATAAATCAAATTTATTATATCAAAAAAATAATTTTATATTTATAAGTTAATTCAAGATTTATCTTGATTAACATGACATACCTAGGATAAAAAAAGAATATTTGAATTTTCAACTTCTTTTTGTTCTGTTTAAAGTAATGGTTTATAATAGTGTTCACTTTGACATAAATAATTTACCAGGATTAACATATTAAATGAAATCATTTAAATATCAATTTTTTTTGAAAAATTCCTAAAATTAAAATATTTTGTCTATATTTTTATCCCCTATGATTTCTTTCTCATTAGAAATTCTTTAAACCTATTTTATAAATAATATATCCTTATATTATAAGTAATTCCGAATTTTCCCCTCACCTTAATTATAAAAGGAATCTAATATTGTGACAATATTTCATCACATTAATCCATCTTAGATGCTTATATTTGAAAATTTTCCCTTATACTCATCTCTTGGTATATTCTTTTTTATATGATGACAATGAAAGTCCACTTCCAAGATCCTAATGAGGTGTACATTGAGAAAAGATTCACGTGTTAAGACTCATTTATCTTTTATTTTAAATCCATTTTCACTTTTACCTTATCCTCACCTATTATCATATGATTCATGATAAATATAGTATCATATATATACAGAAATGTTGTTCTTTTTATTTAATATTAATCATAAAATGTCTTATTTTATTCTTTTATTCTTAAATAACAAAATTATCATTCTTGGTGTGACCATTCGCCATATTTGGGGATGATGAGTTTTTGTTTCATTTTAACGCAATCTTGATATGTTTTAATTAAAATTTAATTGTTCCAAATTACCTATATATATGTCATCAATTCTAGATTTTTTTTTCAAATAATACCATGATAAAATTACCTTTGAAACCATGAAAATAATGCACCAGATACAGTGTAAATAACAAAATGTTTATAATAAATTTGTAAAAAATGTTATAAATAACTTATTTTAGGTATTATAGAAATTAATTTTGTTCCTTAATAAATTAATAATAGTATTAAAACCATTATAAAGGTGGTTTGGACATATTATAAGGATGTTGAACCCAAAGTAAGGGATATCTTTTTTCAGTTTCCTTTCATTGAGTTAACCATCTATGTCATTGGTTTTTTCCATGAATATGTGTGAATAATCAATTATATTTTTATACTATATATACACTTCTATTGTGTGGATTTATATCTTTCATAAATAATTATGTAATTGATTTATCCATACTCTAATGATAAGATCATGCAAATGGTTTTCTTCCTGAATACCCATTCCAATTCAGGTTATGCCTTCTTGCCCTATAAACCTATTTAATTCTTTATTACTTTAATAAAATACGTCTAAATTTTTTTATATTTTGCAAAAACATATATCCATATTATTTTATCTTTCATTGACGAGATCAAAATGGTTTTACAAGTCTTCCTTTATAATTTGTTCTGATACACAATACTGATTAAAGTGAACATCTTGATTTCATACCCATTTTCTTGTAACATACCTAATATGTTTTAAAACACCATTATTTTTCTATAATAAATAACTTTTTAATGAATTTTTTTATTCATATCTGGTTTTATATAAACATTCATGGGAAATAAAGGTGATTTTCAAAAATAACTCTCATTTTTAGTGAAAAATGTTTTTTCCCAAGAATTTTATTATGATTTTATTAGAGTATTATCATATATTTCATACACTATTTTGAAAGTTTATTTTTGGTGATACTGATATATTATTATTATCATATAACATATTTTTAATATTATTTTATATAATTTTGATTGTGGATGTTTGACTTTGTTACCATTCATCATACTACATATAATGGTTACTAATTCTGTTAATGATTGGGGAATGTTATTTACATTGCATATGTGTATGATGTTTATATTTAACCCCACTAATATTTGGAACTCATTGGACTTGTCATGTGATGAATATGATGTGCTATAACCCCTTTATTCATTAGTAGGTCTCATGCGATAAAATATATATGGACATGGTTGAGGATATTCTCATTTTTAAGATATAGTTTCTGTAGCGGCATTAACAATTTTTAGATGTCTTGGTTGAGGTCCTTATCGTATGTATAAGATGTTTTGAAAATTAAAAATTTCTTATTCATTTGAATATTTGACTAGTAGAATATTGGTGGTTATTCTTATTTCTCATGTGATTGTTTTTAATGAATTATTTATTCATCTTTTAACATCTCTATATCAAATTCATGTTAATGTTGTAATGGAATATTTTTGTATTAATTCACCTTACCTTATTGTTTATATTTTATCTCTTCATATTACTTACCATAATTGAGTATCTCAACGTACCCATTCATAGGTTTTATTTTTCCCCAGGATATAAAGATGAATATTGTGAATGACATTCATAGTAAATATAAGAGTTTTTGGGTGTTAGCAATGGAGTTTATATGTTGTTTCTAATTCATTTTTTAATTTAACATTCATTTATGAATTATTGATTCCAAAACTACTAGTGATATGTCCACCAAGATGTGATTCCTTGTAATCATACCAAGGTAATAATTTTAAGAACCAAATCTATGCTACTAGGGTAGAGGAATTTATTGGAATCAAATACCCCATAGTTTGGTATGAGTTAGGAATTAAAAATTAAAATAAACCCATTAAGGAATAATGAATGGGGATTACACATGAGAGCTTCCCAAATAGAGAATTTGATCAAGGCATACACCTTCTAAGAATCCCATTATGATTTGAAGTGACAGAATACATCTATGGAGAAGGAATGTTGTTTGGATGGATGATGGTAATGAAATCTATGTAGAAGGTCAATTATTTTGATAAATTTTTGAGATATAAATATTGGTATAATTATAGTTATTTTGGGGTAATGTACATTTCATGATCACTGCCAACCTGTATGATCACATGAGTCATACTCAGCATGACAAAAAATTGGTAGAAGTGGATTAAAATATCCTACCTCCACTTTATCTACTAATAGATGGTATAGGATCCCAAAGAGAGGAACGTTGTAGGCATTGAATGTTCCCATTTATCCATCTATTTTCATATCCTTGACGACCATACCATATGACCTATATGAATAAAGCATTATTAAATGGAAAAGTGGATCAAATAATCTACCTACCGCATGAAGGAATAAAGGATTACCTCTATGTGAAAAACCTAACTTTTATTCTAGGAAGAAGGGATAAATGTTTCACCCATTCCCTCATCAATGGTAAAGGTATGTAATTTCCCTAAATCCCAAAAATGGGGGGAGGGGTGCATGTGTGCATCCCATTATCGGATTCCCTGATTACAACGTGAATATAAATTCATGGTCATTATAGGGGTATTCATCACTACCGGTGTAACAAACATGACTCCACATTCCATGGTTATGTAAAATAAAAAGGGAACACTAGTGTGCCCATTGATTTCATCATAGAAATATGTTTTCATTGGATTTGGCAACAGCCTGATTCCAGTAGACCGGTTCATGAAGGGGCCAACATGGGGGATGATTAAGTGGAAAAAGGTAATGTTCACATCCATAATGTGTAATTCCATGGGGTTTTCTTGTTTGTGTATGATGTTCTTAAACTATAAGGGGATTCTCCAACATAGTGTCTTTCTATGAGGTCAAGGGGGTTGTCTATATACCATTGGGGTGTGCAGACCTATGTTCAGTCCATGTAGAATTTTTCTAAGTGGAGATAGGTTCCATCCAAATAACACGGTTCTTCATGGACCCAAGTTCCCTATGTGTAGTGATTTACTACAGAGAGAAGGAAACCACATGTGTAGTGATTTTCTATGTGGGGTGTGTGGTTAAAAAAAGTCCATTGTGTTTGCGCCTCCAAGGAATTGTAGCAACATAAGATTGGTAATTTGGAAGCTTCCAACTGTTTTTATCTTTTTATCCTCTTTAATTATATATATATTTGATTTATCTTTAAGGAATCATTGATTTAGTCTCCCTCATGTAGTTATATTGATCAATCGGTTAGTCCTTTCAGTCGATATCATTTTGATCCTCCAATTTTCAATCCCCAAAATGTCCCCTTTTGACTCTATTTACAGGCATGTGTGGAATAGGATACCATTGATTCGAGTTGGATATGATGAGGTTCTGACTCTCTTTTTATAGAATCCTATAAAAGAAACCATCCCCCAGATGACTTAATTAGAGGGGGTATGGGGTCATCGTCTGCAGAAGAGAGAATCATCGCCGTGGTCTCATGAACATCTGTGTTTAGTTCATGGGGATACATCAGTATTTTCATTCCATGTACTTTTTGTGTGTGGGGGAATATCATATCTTGGGTGAATTTCTCTGCCCCATTTTCTAGAAGTTGTTTTTTTTCAACATGTGTCATCGTCTTTCTTCTACGAATAGTTCAGTTCGTGCATGTCTTGCAAAGTAGATCTCTATATAAAGTAGTGGACCATGAAAGAATTTTTTTACTTTTTGGAATGAATTTATCCTCTTCCATTTCACTCATTTAAACATTATTCATTTGACTCTTTCATGTTTTGGTCCTTCTACTAGAAAATTCACATTATAATATTAATTCTTATTGTAATGTTTTCATGACCAAAAAATTTAGTCTAATTTACACGGGATCCATTTGGGACAAAGAGGAGCCTATTCTAATGTAGAAATTTATCATTACTATAACGTGATTGGGGTATAAGGGTAGACCAGTGGGATGATACCATGCCTAAACAAAGGGGACCAAACTAATTTTTACTGTACTGTACTTCTTGGAAAAAACATCACTCTCATGAACCACTCTCGACAGCCTATTGTAATGAGTTTCATCTCTTTATGGACTCCTTTTCCCACAAACTATATACATAAAACCATGAATTATGAGTTCCACCGGGTTCATAGAAGGGTTTGGTGTGTGGCTTGGTCATTCTGTGAACTTAACTATGTTAGCCAACACATTGTGGGACTTTGTATCATGGATGATGTCATCATAGAAAATTAGTTTGTGGTAATTACAGTATATGAAACAACTTTATTCCTTTTATAATTTGTATAGATAATAATTTTTTCTAGTCTACTGCAATTGATCTAACTCTAACATCAATGGATGAAGCAGGATAATGGAGGACATGTTTATGAAATATGAACATAATACCTAGTTTTCTATCGTCACCATGGAGAGTATCATGAAATGTAACTTTCCGCAAGATCTTATAGAATTACCATTTTCCTTACAATCATCCTATTACAACATCAGACTCCAAGATGTCACTCTTTTCCACCAATTTATTGGAGCATCATTACCGTTAGTCTAATGATGTCTTGAGGATGTGAGGGGGAAAATATTTTTTCCGTGGGGAAGATGGTAACTAATTTGATCCAAGAATACAAATTAATTTTAATGGATTGATGTGGGTAAAGAGTAATAAATATAGTGATAATATGTTCTTGTAATATTTAATATATAATTACCCATCCATCCAAATGAATTCACATGGTAATATCATTTCATTTTGGAGCTTCAAATGGGACTGATTGTTTAGAGGGTGGTCTTTTGACAAGTGGGATTAGGATTTCTGGGTACACCAAAACTAATCAAAGTTTCCAAAAAGGTTAAGTGGTTCTTAACATGTACTAGGATGCAAGGATTTTTTGAATTTGAAACCTATTCACTAGTTCTGATGCTGCCTTAATTGATTAGTCACTTGTGCTAAATCACCAACACCTTCCAATTGTCTCACGGTGATGTAGGAATATGATTATGGGACATCTACCAGCAATGAGGACATCCCATCCTTAGTAAAATGTATAAATAATTATTTCTGATGGATAAAAACAAGTATAATTTTGAACAAGTTTCCCCATTGGCATGAGATCTGCCGGTGACACACAAGATATTTATTGGTCAACCCCTCTACACCAACTCCCTTATTCCATTTTATGATTGGATAAGGCTATTCTTACATGTTAATGTTACAAATAAAAATATTCTGCATGACTGAACACATCCAACTCAACAATCATGGAATATTTTAGGCACATATTGTGCTACCATAGAGGTGGGTTTATATACCACTTGGGGTTATAATAATCACTAAAATGTATTTTTTGAGCTTAGATTGGATGCTTCCTTTTCCTTGTTTTTTAGTACAAGTCTTTTCCCTCCCCGGGACATTTACACTACTGGTAGTGTTTTAACATTAATGAGGTGGAAACATTTGAAGTGGGACAACATTTCAATTTATCCATCCATACACTTAGATGTATATACTAGTTGTTGGGGATGATATAGGAAGGTTGACCAATGTATGATATTTGTTGGACGTTTCATTATTATGTGGCTCGATAGAAAATGAGTTCCCCTATTATATGTATCAACAAATTGAAATGGTTCCTCCTTCCAATATACATCCAACCGTGCTCAACATCACTACTTTTATTCCTCAATCATTGAACAATGATGTTGTTCTTGAATTGTTTATTGATGATTCTTGATTCCAATTCACTCTTTATGTAGTGTCCCATGGAACAATGATGGAAAATGGGAGGGGATCTTTAGAAGAATGTTCTTATTACATTGTACATCAGGGGAAAGCCTTAAATAGTTGTATAGATAGTGTAACAATTTGGAAAAATTATTCCCTATAATGGTTTTCATGGCATTTTGGATGCCTACAACATATCACACTACCCCCAATTCCTGAGGTTAAGATGGAATCACACCCAGTAATCCATATCCATTAATGGTTGATGGTGATGTTTGAATACAACTATATTCTAGTCCTTATCCCCCCACAATGTATTCAACCTACTTGTCATTGATGTACACAAAGATGTGGGAGTACATCTACCCTAACATGGTATTGGAAACGTCAATTTGATGAGTACATAGGTCATTTTCTTATTCATGTCAGGTTACAATTGTTCTAGTTGTGGCATCTTATTCTATTTATACATTATGAAGGTATTATATTCATCATTGCATGTATTAAGAAAAGAAATTTTCTAAACAACGTATCTATTGGGAGTGTGACTCAGACAAAATATCAATGGCTAATATGGTTTGAGGTCCAAATAAGGTTGGCATGATTAAGACAATGTTGGGAATTCCTGAAATTAGAGACAACCCTACACGTTTAGCCTCAGAAATTGGACAACATTCAGAGAGTGAAGGTTCTCCTTCTTGGATAACTCAACATAGGGTAGATCCATCTGTCATGATGGAATGTCCTTATGATATAACCGTTGTAGTGGAGGGGAAAAAACAATGTTCCAATTCCATTAGAATACACAGATCCATGTATAGAATGGAATGGAATAGAATTTATTACTATCATCACAAAAATACTCTATAATAAATTGATGATAAAGAAGACACCCTATGATGATTATTCATTTACATTTTTTTAAGTGGGATTGATTATCTTCATGTGATCCTTCTCTTGTACCAAATTTTCATAGATCGAGGGGATCCAGAAAATCATGAAGGAATCCATATTTAGTTCATTTCCTCCCATAATCATATAATGATTATTTGGGATTTTACTGAGGAGTTACACCACCTGGTTGATAAGGAAGATATTACTCATGACCATGGAATTTCCCAAATCAATGAGATGTGGGAGTGTCAGGCACGAATGATCACATTGAAGGTGCAACTATAATCAATAACATCTAATTTTGTTGCCATTAATCAAAATGGGAGAGACCGTAGGAAAATTATGATGTGAGTGTATCCATCAATTGAAGATGAAGATGAATGTAGTACTACATTATGCCAATACCTTAATGGACCATTCCATATGGTTATCAATCTATTTAAAGGATCATGCTAGGATTCATTATGATCATCTGGATTGTCCGGTGCAACCTTTGTTTTGAGTTTAGGGAGAGACATCATATTGTGGATGTTCCTCCATCGACACATAATTTAATGGTGACTTTCTTTCTCTTCATGTTTATCCATTATTGTTTTCTAAAATGTCAATAAAATATAACTGAATTTTATTTTAATGATAATTCCAAATAAATATGTATTTGGATCATTATCCATTACAATTAAATTTAAAATATCATATCATTATCAATTTTTTTTCTGGATCCATGGGACCTAGAAAACATTGTTTTACTCATAATAGAGTAATATGTAAAGCCTTAAAATATTTTTACCTTTTCCATTATCACCCTAATTTTTCCTAAAATGGATTTGGCATTATCTTTGTAAGTATAAAAATACATTTTATAGCACTCTCTTTATGGGTTTCTAGCCTAAAAAGTTGTGCATATGTTTGGATTTTTTATTGTTCAATATTTAACCTAAACTCTAAAAAGAATAGGATTAATGATATGGTACGTGACTTTTATCTAAGGCTTCCTTGGATGGTTTTCATCTAGTAGAGTTTTGTATCTCTTTTCATAGGAATTTCAATGTCTTGAAAATAGGATAATAATTTCTGATATTTTAGGGTGAACAACATTTACCATGATTGATGTTTTATGTTGAATAAATTTGACCATACCAATGTATTTGGTCAAATATATTTTACCATGAAACTTATGGAGGGGCCCCAATTAGGGCTCATTGATTGAGGATGTCAAAAAAAATTTCAGACATGGATGAGGTGTTTTTCTTCAACCTAACTTTTTGGTTTCTAGATATAAGACATGATATGAGGCATAGGATCCATTGAGGAATATATGTGAATGAAAATCCATCCTAAAAAATTCATTTCCCTTCAGCTGAAATTCCATTTTTTTGCGGGAAACATATGATAATTCATTAGGGAATATTATTCGTAGTCGAGAAAGGTGTCCTCATGACATTGGCCATCCACTTTTGATCACTATGTAATTTTATGAGAATTTGGTTTAATCAAGACCACAAAGGGTAGCTTGTTGAAGGAGTGGGATTGGAAAATAATGAGGGAATTTGTATCAATTATTTTCATGAATGAGACACCAGTCCTTCCCATACATTTCATGTGTAAAATAGGGTTAAAACATGATTCAATTTAACTTTTTGAAACTAGTACATTTGAGACTTATTATTTAACATCATTGTTTCTTACCAAGTAGGTATGAAATATACCTTTTTCATGCTAGTATGACTAGGAATGTTGAAATTTTTTTATGACTGAAAAGTGAAAAAATATGTAAGCTTTCATCTATGAATTTTTAGAATCTTGGAAATGAGGTGGGACATAAACATCATAGTGGTTTACATATGTATGATAATGCTTCTAATGATGACATACTTTCCTTTCATTGACAAGAATTTATTTTGGGGATCTTATCTAGAGCTATCTAGTTATATAAGGAATAGTCAAAATAGGTTCCCTCGTGATAGTAAAATTCTAATTCTGATATCTAGTGATTGTTATGGGGATTCAAAACATTGAATACAGAGATTATGGTTTGTGAAAAGGTTGTGATTGAACATGAAAGAGGCATTTCAAGCAGTTTTTTTGAAAAGGTAAAGTCATTTTCCACATATAGGTGTGATGAGGTTCCATGGGCAGGTCTGACCAAGGATTAGAAAATGATTGGACAATTTTGTTTCATGGTTGGACCAACGGTTTGAGATTCACATGTCACTATATATCCTATGATAATTGAAATAATTCCAGTCATAATTCATTTATGGTTTCTCCATATTCATATCTATTTCACATGTAGGATTGAGAAATTTTGGTCTAGTATACAATCTTTGAAATGAGACGGGGATCATATTGGACATTCATGTATAAATTTATCCCATTCATGGGAACATGTGTATAGTATCCTTTTAATTTTATATCAATTTACCATGGAGTTCTGATTCTTACATAGAGAGGTGGTATTTGAAATATGTGATGCTGCTAGGCACAAAGGTCAATCACTGGGTATCACTAGTTATGTAGTCTTACTGTCGTATGATTAAGATGTTGAGGTTGAATATATGTTTATCTTCTGGACAACCGATCCAATAAATCATGGCTTTCCCAATACATTAGGGGGAAGGAGAGTAAAAACCATGTTTCTAGGGATTCTTGGATTGGTAGAAATGGTATGGGGCAGAGAATCCATTGAGCGTATAGAGGTAGGAAAACTATCCCATGAGGGAAATTATACTTTTGGATGATAGTCCCTTTTTTTAGGGACACTATGAAGAGATACTAGGGTAGATTGTGTATAGTAAAACAATGGTTCCCTTAATAAACTTACAATCCATTTCTAATTGTCGTGGATGGTTATGAAGATCCATGATATCCTAAAGAATTAAATTTAATAAATGAACTGAGTGTGGATATATATATTATTAAAATTCAATAAATTATTAACCATTGAGTTAAGAGACACCTACATATATATAACTAGTATATAGGGGAATTTTGACTCATTTTATTTAGTTGGACCCATGTTTTAAATTTCCAAGTGTCACTACAAATCCTACGATAAGATTAATCTAACGACACATAGTTCTTAACATTAGAAAACTTTCATAGGTTTAGTCTAGGCAAGGGGAGATGGGATTATGTTCGGCTTCCATGGTTCCATGGGGAATCCCCTATTGAGTTAACTAATTGCTGATCAGTTGTGCATAATGTGAGAATCATGGGATTAAAAAATTTAAGTCGACCACCAAGGGATGGCATAAAAATTTACATGATAATTTCATATTTAAGATGGATAGACAATGATAAAAATATGGGAATCACTTTGTATCCTAATTGAGAATGAATCAATCCAAACATAGTTCTATAAAACATCTTGGTGGGGAATTGATCCCAGGGGAAATGTCCTCTCAAATTGGAACACTATAGTGTCATACAGTTTAATGTCGTACAATAGGGTCATTATTTCATTTAGGTTAAAATCATAGGATTATGATTTTTTAACTATTTATCATCTTCATGAAGAACATAGATGACCCAATGGGAATGAGAGAAAATGTGTGTAATATTCAAATGGTCATACAAAAAAGGCAAGTTTCGGAGTCCCTTTGTTGAATTGGTTTAATGTATAGGAGGAAAAAAAATTCATTTATTCAATGGTCAGGCCCATGTCATAGGATCCATGTGACACTACATTATCCATGGTATGTGAATCAAGCTACACATAGTTCAATATAGAAAGCATGATAACTAGTTATATACAATACGTAGGGGGTACGTTTAACTCTTGGAGTGGCAGGACTGGGATAAGAGTATAGAAGTCACTATGTATCATGCATAGGTAGGAATCAAGCCATACATAGTTCTTGACGTTCCAAATAATGGATTGACCTATTCATAGGTATGGGGAATTTTTTGGGGTAAATGGATGGTCCCAAATATGATGTCAATGTGTCTCTATGTGTCTTCTATAGACAGATATCAAACCATATACTGTTCTATGAGACATCATGGTTAGTGAGCAATGTCAGAGGAGATTTACTATTAAGTGAGAACATCAGGGTGTTATGTAGTTTAATGTCACACATCAAGGTATTTTGGTCATGGTGTTTAATGTCATACAATGATGATATTGAAATCAAAATTTAATGTCATGTTATAGGGATGAATTTTCTTTGAAAACAGTAGCGAGTAGGGGATAAATATGGCCAGAATATAATGAAAAAAAAATTATTTGATGGGGAAATAAATTAAAAAAGATGATTATGGGGGATCTCAGATCAAGAGAGATGGTACAAAATTGGAATCCATTAAGTGTAAGGAGGTAGGAAAATCCTCCCATGATAACTAATTTTCCTTTAGTTTATAACAATTTTTCGGGGGAAACATTCAGATGGATATTAGGGAAAATTTCCATTGTCAATCAAATGTGTTCTCAAGACATTGAATATACATTTCCAATGGAAAGGGATGGTTATGAAGAACCCAGATTTCCCAAAACATGAAATCTGATAATTGTAATGGATATACTGAGACATGTAAGAAATATATAGTCCATAATTAGTCAGGAATTATTAACTCCCCCAAAAGACCAGACTATTGTGTATGGGATAAATGATTCTTTGTATGATACTTAATTTTGAATCCATGGGTTTAAATCTCCTACTTTTATTTTCATTTACATGTATGAGGTGAGGGTATTTGTATTTTTGGGGCTAGACCTGATCACATGGATTGATTGTCACTATGTATATCATTATACTATGAATAAAGCCCCACTTAGTTATTGGCATTACACACAGTTTTGAAATTCTCTATAAGGACATTAGTTACCAATTGTAATTGTGAAATAAATAGTGTTCCTTTTAAGGTATTACTATTATGACCATGGAAACCCTCTTGCGGATTGGTATGCCTCGAGCATGCGGGTAATCCCCTACCGAAATTCCTATTCCAAAATGAGTTGTGATTTGAGTGAGAATCAAGGGACGAACAATATTATTCCAAAACATAGTGATTATTTTACCAATGTTAGGGGAATATTAATTTTAATCCTTTATTTTGGATGTGCCTTAATTTCAATATCTGAGTGTAATTATCTCCATTATTGGGACATCTGTCAACCTAGACACAGTTCTATGAATTTCCATGTTCATGAATGACCAATACCGAAGGAGGGGGTATTTTATTTTATTTTTAGTGGTGTCTATACTGTGATATAGAATTTGAACATCACAACACATCCTATGATATTTTTAATCATGTCACACTAACTTCTATTTTAAAATATCTACATATTCTTGTTCAAAACATAGAGAAAAAATCATTATATAGGTGCTGCTGTATCAGAATGTATAATCTTAACGTCACTGCATATATCACGATAGCAAGAAAAATATACACATAATTCTAGTATGGTATGTTCCATATACTAGTCTAACCCATGCTAGGGAGGGGGAAATGTAACCATTTTTTTAGTTGATTAACATGTAATGTACTTATAATCTTTGTTTGTTTGGGTGAAACCCTAAATTCAATTATTAAGCACATGTGATCCACACTAAAGGATAAAAAAAATAATAGAAAGGGTTTATATTATGAAACAAAGGAATTAAATGGTATATCAAAGAAAATTTTCATCATATGGTGGCTGGACAAAGATATTGGATCAGGGATATCTACATATCTCATTGGAAATTAGAATCAACTCACATATATTTTTGAGAAGAAACAACCCCACCTTAGTTCATTCCATGAACAATGGGGGTACAAATTTTAAAAATTTGGTTGGTAGGTGCATGAAACAAGTTCTAGGAAACACTACGTATCCTGAAAGGGAAAAAATAAAGCCAAACATTGTTAAAAAAATGTGGCATTGCTGGTGACCAATACTGGAGGAAATGTACTCTTAGTTGAGATCATTTTTATTACATGTAGTTTAACATCTTATGAGAATGAATTTCATAATGTTTCACATCATGTGGATTGAAAAAACAAGCTATGTTGTTTAATTTCATACATCAAGAACATGTTATCCTGCATTTTAACATCATCCGACCAAGGAATTACTTTTTGATACATGATGTATGTCTTCAAGAACCATGCATTGGCAGGAGAAATAATTTGATTTCAATCCATTGAAACTAAAGAATATGATCCCTTGGAATATACCTTGTGTATTCCATATGGTCCCTCCTAATTTGGATTTCATTATAGGGTTTCATTATGAATATCATTAGTGTTTTGTGGACCTACTCGAATTCTCTTTCGATGACAGAACATAGGTGAACCTTTTAGTTGAAGGATAATGAAATACAGTCTTGGTAAACTTTCAAATAGTGAAAGTTATGTAATCTTTTCACATCCATTTGTTATAAATCATTGATTCACTTTTTCCTTTTCCCATATATGGATATTTAATCACATATATAAATGTGGAGATAGGGTAATATAACTATGATGGGTAGTTACATATTTTTCCCACATAATAACATGTACTATGTTACTTGAGTGGTAGTGTGGGTCGTAGTCTTGTACTCCCACAGAGTATGGAGGATATTGATTAACCATGAATTCTAGTCCATGTCTACTATATTCTATAGTATATTGGATGTGGTATGGTTGAAGGCCTCTATCTATAATTTGGCCACTTCTTGGTAATGTGATGATTATTTGGACTTTTCTATTGTAATATTGATATAATTTCTCAAATTCAAATGGATAAAAATATGTGTCATTATTCATCAGTTTTGTGTGATGGACACCAAATATTGTGATGATGTTTGCTTTTAGAAAGCATAGAATGAATCTTTCTATGACCTCTTTTTGGTGTACAACTTCAACCCATTTGGATAAGATGTCAGTCGTTATGAGGGAGTATATGAATTTTTTAATCAGAGCATGTGGATATAATCCCATGATGTACATTCTCCATAAGGAAGGTTGATTGGTGTACATAGCTGTCTGATGTAGATATTGGGTTGGTGGATGAAATTAGCATGAATGTTATATGAAAGACACTTATTTTTTAAATTTATCACAATCATACATCACAGTGGTCTGGTAGTATCAAATCCGTCAAATTTAACGAGAGATCACATATCTTGATTAGTGTTCTCAAAAAATCTCCAGCAAGCCCTTCCATTATAATGGTGACAGTCTCTTCTATATTAATTCATCTGATAAGGATCTCATCAAGGACCTTCCCATAGCGGTCCTTTTGTTTATTTATACCATTGTATATGACAACAATTTCTCATATCTGGATTTTCCCTTTTCTATAACTATATGATGGGAGTTCCCCTTTTCGAAGGTAATCCATAATCGGAGTCATCCGGTTAATGGTAGGAATAAATATCTCCTAGATGAGGAGACTATTTTTAATTCCTTCAATTTTAGCATGATCGAATAGTAAAGTATTCTGATGGTTGGAAAGGTTGATTACCACCTTATCCTAGTTTGGAATGTCCAGAGTTTTTGATGAATTTTCTAATTCATAGTAATGATATTTTTGTGACCAAGGGACATGAGTTAATGTTATCAGTAAGTGTAATTATTCCATTAAACCTCAAATGTGTTTAAACAAATAGATTATCTCTTCCTTTTGGATATCATAATCACGATTTACTTTTTGCTGACTAGTTTGGAGCAACCTTTTATCTTAAAGAATTATAAATGTTCCTATAGTCCTAGCTCAAAGATGGTATTGAGAGCTTTATAATATATTTCATTATGTGTCCTCCATTCCAATAGCAAGAAAGAGTATGGAAAGACTACCCTTCCATGAGATATGAGAATGACTCTCATTCCCACATTGTGGAGTTTGCGATATTCAATTCTATTTTATTTTCAGACTTCTAGATGTGCCCTAAAAATGTTTCTCTAATATTATGGGATATTACTTTATAAATAAGATCTCTTTATCAGGTAGTTCAATCTCCAATGAAGACATACCTTATGATGTGTGTTCTTCCAAAAACCTACAAATGATTGTTATTTTACAGATTTCAAAGGCAAAAACTAATTTGTAAATTTTTTTGAACATGGCCTCCCATAATGAAAAATTTCAAATAAACATTGGATGACAGAGAATTTACTTTAGTGGGTTGTTTCATTAGACCAAATGAACCTCGTGGTGTTACAGATGGTGCCTTAACTTCTGGATCATAGTAATTACCACCATATATATCTTTTGGATTTTTGAATACTAAGTCTCAATATCAATCATGGTTCAACTGACACAGTAAAGGATAATTTCTCTTTCAAAGTCATTATTCTATGCAAGAATGGTTCATAGGGATTGGTCCAAGGTAGTAACAAAACAATTAGTGGTCTTCCATTGACCTACAACATTATAACTGGGGGAGTTTAGATATATTTCATGAAGATTTCAAATAATTTTTAACATTAATCAATACATTGATTTTTGACAACATTTTCACTCAAATTGAGGAAGGGAATACATTTTCCTATAAAGTTATCTATAAAGAGTCCAATATATGACATATGTACTAGAAGTCCTCTTAACTGTGGGAGGTTGTGAGGAGGTGACATACCTAGAATATCATCTATCTTTTTAGTGTCCACATCGATTCCAAAATGGTGAATTACAATGAAAAATAATTTATATATGGTAATTACAATGAAACTATTCAAGGAATGTTATATTTTCACAGTTTGTTGAAGATGAATTCAAGATATGATATGTTTTCTATGTTTTTTCATAATTTAATCATCAAATCATCAATATAGAATTAAAAAATCACACCCATGAAGGTATTGATGAGGCGATGCATGGCACCATGATATGTTGAACCATTATTTTTTTGACTAAAGCAAATGGCCTTATAGAAAAATACACCCTAGTGGGCCCTAAATGTTGTTCCTTATTCATATTATTGGATCATTTTTTCTGTACCATGAATAGTGTTCCATGATTAAGATAACGAGATATATAGAATTTTCATCGATTAAAAATTCTATGATCGGGACTAGGAAGTCACTTTTTGGGAAGTGTTGATTCAGATCCCTTAATTCAATGAATAATCTAATATTCACATTATTATGTTATACAAGGACAATATTGTCCAACCAGATAGGATATTGGACCTCCCAAATGAAGTTTCCTCAGAATAACTTTTCGACTTCATCATTTATTTTGGAATCATGATTCAGTTTCTTCCGTCTATCAACTTTCTTATAGCCAGGATGATCATTTCGTTAGACCATGTGTTGGGTGGCCTCCTCGGGGTTGAAGACAAGAATTTCAAGATTGTTCCATAGGAAAACAAATTTATTATACCATACAAAGTTTATGTATACTTCTTTCACTTTAGACGACATAGACACACTAATTAGAGTGGTTCATGGGACTTATTCAATACCAAGGTTTATTTCTATGAGGTCATCAACTGGGGTATAGAAACCATCCTCAAATGGTAGTGGGGTATCAGTAATGTCTTCTTCCTCATTATTTTCTACGTATTCCCCTTTATATGCTTATTATAATTGATAAACAATCCTCTAAATGACCTCCTCCAAGTAAAGTGAAGAGACACAATCTTTTCATTCAATAAATGAAGCAACTTTTCTATACACAACCTATAGTTTGGAAGTTTATAATGGGGTTGGAGTGAGGGATGGAAGAGTATCTTCTTTCTCATCATCCATAGATATTTAGTCACGGATTTTCTATAATTTCAGGGTTTATTGACTGAATTTACATTCAAGCATTCACCGGGTCTATGGGATTTTTTTGCATTGTATGAATGAATTCCCATGTTCAAAATCACGAGAACTACCGAATAAGTATCCAAATTTGGGATCATTCACTCTAACTTATTGATGGAATTTTTTTATTCTTCACCAAAATACTCGGAAAGTGTAGGGCAGAGACCTATGTTTTAAAAGAAAAAAAATCCCTTTTTAATTAGGGGATAATACCCGAAGGCCAGAGGAAAATAGCCATAGGCTCAAGAGATAAAAGCCTAGAAATAAACAGTTAAAAATAAAAAAAAACTATCAAAACAATTCTAAATGGCCATAGGCCAATAAAAAAACACCATAGTGAATCCCAAGCTGTCCACACCAAAGACCATCATAATCATTACCTAAATGCTTAAATAGTTTGGTGAGGACCATCTCTAAACCATTTTTGGTGGTGACCCAGTAAATACCATCGACCGAGGGTCACATCCATTTTTTCACATATGATCTTTCATCGATATAGTGTGACACTCAAGATTCTATTTGGGACTTGTTGATGTAAAAAATCCCATTTTATTCAGTAGTGAAATATTTGAGGCATTTGTGGTTGGATGAAGGGATTACTACATGATTATTCAATAAAGGCATTCCTAGTGGGACGTTGATGGAAAGGTTTTTCAAAACCACCATAAATTCTAAATTAGATACATAATCTCCAAATTAGGTTTTTAGATTAATTTGGAGGAAAGGGATCTACTCAGTTTTTTCATATACCGAAATTTTTGTGGATTAAAGTGTCAGTATATCTCTTTTATTGTCCAGTAAATGATATATTCTACCTGAGAGGATATTAACTCCAGAGAAATTATCAATGAATAATTTTTTAACATCAATCCAGACACATATAGTAGTATGAAATGTCCTTGAATAATGATGTCTTCATCTTGATCTATAAATGAGATAACCATGTAGAATTCTATTGGATCATACTCTATCCAATAGACTTCACTGTTGGCCATTTTGGATTCAAAATAATCGGGGAATAAAAATACATCTAAAAGTGATTCCTTGATACATTTTGACATATTTAAAAAATCCAATATTGATAGTATTGCTCGTACTAAATACAATTTCTTTATAGTGTCATATTTCTGATCTAATGACTTTCTCTTCCATACATGGGGATACTCTTTCATAGATGATTTAGAGTCTCAAATGTCTGATAAAGATGGTTCATCCATCATGACAGAAGTTGGAGGTGCTTATGTGCTTTGTGGTTTTGGAAAAGTATGTCTTCCATCAATCCATGGATAATTATAATTTTTTTTCATATTTTGATAGATATTCATGGATGATTGGGCTGGATTTTATTCTGGTGGGAGTAGGGGAATGTTCATGTTCTTGTTGGTTCCACCGAAGGGATCCTTCATGAGTTTCTACTGCATTAATTTTTTGTGCTTGGGTGTTGCATGAAATTAGGTTTAAAGAATAGTTGGGTCTTCCTGATTATCATCATTTCTTATAGCCTCTTACTTTGGAACCCTAATTAGGTGTTGGGAACTCAGGTTATTTATTATAATGTTAAAATTAAATGGAATCCAATAAGTGAATCATATTAATGGATCCAAATGTTTGTTCCACGTCTCATGATGAGTCTTTTAGATTGATTTCATTTGATGGTCCCATTTGGTGGGGGTGTGCATGTGATTTCAGATTTATTGGCATAAAAAATTATCATTGGACAGTCATCTCAAGGGGGATTGTGTGTATGAGGATGTTAGTTGTGCTTCATTAGGAGTTATAGGGGGAACAATTGTTTGATTCAAAAACACGTGGAGTATGTCCTAATCATGGTTGAATGTATTTCATGTCATCCAATTATCATTCTTATACTCCCAATTTTTATCAAAATTTTTCCAATCCTCCCATTATTTGGGTTAGTGGTGGAAACATATGCCACTTTTGGAGGTGGTGGTCCCTGTTTTACTTGTACATAATGTATCATCCCTTGCAAGAGGTCATTGAAGTGGAAACCATATTTCATGGAGTGTACCAGTATCCGGTGAAAGGTAAAATAATATGTTCAGTCATCAAGAATGACATCATCATCCATATTTGGCACTACTATGTTGAGAATGTTACTGCCCATCGTAGCTATAATGTAGTCACAGAATTGGTCATCTAGTATGGGAAAAAATTTATTTCCCCATTACACGAATTAGTTTCTCCTAGGTCCCCTCCACTTATCTTCTCGATGTGTATGTTTCTATTGATTCCCATGAGGCCTTACTATATTCAATGTAGGATCGGTGCTGGATCTAGCATAGTGGGTGGATTTTCATAGTAGAGGTTTCTCAATCTCTCCATACCCTTTTCCTGGGGCATATGTGGCTAGTTGAGACTTTAGGATAGACCTCTATAAGTAATCTACTATTATTTTTGGAATGTTATAGAAATTACCAAACCCACAAATATATTTCACTGGGATGAGTGGTGTTCATATCACATTACAGAGTTTATCAATTCACATAGTAATACTCTCATCTTGGTGGAGTGTCCAGTTGAAGGATTAGGTCAGAGCTTCCCATATGGAAATGAATTAAGAGAGTCTCTCATGGTCCCATTGTTTTCAATTATTGAGGAAATTGACTATTGTATTTGGAAACATTGATTTTAACTTGAAAATGAAATTCCTCTAAATAGCCTCCCATCCTATAATATAGAGAGTTATAAAAATATTATACCATACAAAGGATAATCCTTGAATAGTTCACATAATGTATCTTATATTCACTACTTCTTGTTTCTCTGGGGTTCCATCATGGGATAACAATAAGATTTCTAATTCATTTGATGTTGTTCTTGGTCACGTGATCCATTTAATTGGGGTATCATAGGTTTTTTGAAATATGGTGTTGATGGAGTGTTGCTCACCCAGACTTTTTAATGTTTATATTCTAGTTATATTGATGTTTGGGATCCATACATGTCTTACAGTTGAGATTTCGGTGACTTGATAGTGTTAATGATCCCTTGAAGTGAGTCTAATTGTACCTGAGAATTGGTGAGTGTAGTATGGGACAAAAATTTTCATGTCGGAATTGATGGTACTTAAGGAGGATACCTGATTGGGGGAAAGATTCTTGTATTTCCTTGAATCGGTTCTGGTTGTTTCCTTAATAGAGGTAAATCTAGATATCCATATTAGATTCAATCTATGTAAACATATTTCCCTAACACTATCTCAGAGAAGCATTCTATTCTTTCACATTCAGTGGGACATACCATTATGGATGAGGTTAAATGACTAGGAGAGTAAGTTGGGACTCTTCTAGAGGAATTCCAGGAGAATATTCTGTAATATTATTTCTTTGGACTAGATCTACATTCATTCGTCCCAAATTTATCATTTCCTCATCCAACCGAGAGAATATCTCATTGAGATTCATGTTGTCGTTCTCATGAGAATGTGGATGTGGTTAATGTGTGACCATATTTTTATTCTTATCTCTATTAGAAATTCACAAGGAATGTAATGATGTGTTAGATGATGTAGTAACCATATTTAGGGTTGACCTCTAGTTTTGGGAAGACACACCTCCATTTTCAGTGTTGATAAAACTCTGGACAGAAAAATATTTTATCTTTTTATCTTCATTTGCATCATTTATAGTGTGGTCCATATGATTTCCATCTATAACATTCACTGATTTATTATGCATTGTTCTTGTCTTACCTAATACAAAGTGGTAGAATAACTTTTTCATCATTCACTAGGACATCTCCTTCCAATCCAGGGTCCTCTTTGAGTTTCATTATGAAGGATTAATCAGAGGGAACATTTATATGACCATGTTATATGCCTCCCTTCTAAAGGGACATGAATCATGAGATACGATTGAATGGAAGACATCACTGTTCATTTTCCTCCTCTATATAGAAGAGAATAATATCTATTGGGTAGATGTTTGTGGTAAAAATTCCTCCAAAACTGTGGGCTAGGGTGGCTCCCATTACCTTGTTATGAAGCTTCATTCAGGATCCATTCGTCTAACTGGGGTATTTTCTTTTAAAATTACCCCAGCCATATAGGATAGGGCTCATCCCTTATTGTAGATATTACTACTATTATAAATGCTTTATTGATCTAACATATTACTATTGGATTGTATTATGTATATGGTATTAGTTATGTATGTGAATTATTTGTATCTGATGACATTAGAAGTGCATGATGATTGCATTCTCATAGAAGAGGAGCCTACTGAATATTCTTGTTTGGTTAGTTTAGGATTTATTTAATGGATCACTCTCATCTGGCCTCATGCTTTTGAGACTTACTAAAATCTAGTTCATATAGAGCATGTTGCCTTCCGGAATAGGGATATCATTTGATCATTGATTTGGGATAATGAAATTACACGATTTCATTTACAGTGGGTTCTAATGGAAGATATGTGGAGTTACGTGGAAAGCTCCATGATCACCCCATCCAAAGACATTAACACTATAAAGGGAATAACCAATAAAAAAAATGAAATGTGTGCTATGTATTGTGGTAGTCCAGTTCAGGATCATTATTCTACATCATTTATTTTGGTCATTGTGTAGACAGAAGGGCTCCCAAGTCGATTTTTCAGTGAATCTCTTCCACATTTTTGACATGGTCTGCATTCTCAACAAATGGAAAGAATCATTCATTCAGGTGGAGGAGGGTTGTCCATATATTTAGATGAATGTTATGTATCCATTCCTATGAAAATGTCCTCGGTATGTTTAATTGATTATTGTTAATGGGACTAAATTTAACTAGAATGGAATCCTTGGCTAATTTTCATTTCATGAATAACATATACATTTTTTCTTTTACCAAATATTCATCTACATTTTCTTCCAAAAATTGATGTTTCATAACCACTTTGTACTATTCAGTGGTTCTAGTAGGGGACTAGTAAACATGTGAATGGTATTAAGGTGGTTTGGAGGATGAGTGTGGTCATGGGACATATTCTGATTAAGAAAGGGTATCACTTGTTGTTGGAGGTTTTCATAAAATGACTGTCCCTATACTGACAAACTTCTTAGCATGTGAGGGATTTCAGGAATTTCATTTTTCAAGGTGAGTACCTTTATACTGATATAGAACATGAATGTGGGGAGGACAATCTCAGTTTGTGATATAATTCTGATGTCTACCATTATAGTATTGTATTCGACTATGGGAGAATATCAGGAGTGTGCTTCAAGATAAGGGCCTTCAGGATAAACTATAATAAGGGGAGGACCTTATTGATTCTTTTTTCATTGTGGGGAGGAACATCGTAGTTACTTCCATCATGTCATGTACTACCATCATTTTTTGATGTTGGACTATAGGGAAAATTTATAAAATGCATAAATTGGGGAGGATCATCAGGGATGATGAAAGGAGTAGATGACCTTATTGTTGTCTGATCTTATAGCCACAAGGATGGTTATAATGAACCTCATAAAGATATATTAACTCACAATCATTCATTTATCACTAATTATTTATGTCATCAGGGGTACTGTGAGGCGGGACTTCATAGCTACAGATAACAATATTGTGGAGAGGACCTTCAGAACTTTTATTTCAACATCCATAATTTGGGAATGAATTGATAGGATCCTATGAATTTATTGTTAGGTGTTTTATGGAATCAAGAAATCCAACATCCATTAATGACGGGTCATGAATGTGCTCTTCATTATCCAGTCACCTTTGGCACGATTCATTTGTTCGCTCTGTTGTGGGAAACTAAGGTCACCTAATATTGGTAATAGACGTTGTATATGGTTCCTGTTTTATTTATTCCTATGCTTCTATTGGGATATTCTAAAGAGAATATTGAGTTATAGAAAGTAATATTCTCTCCTTGGGATGGCGATTATTGAGGACCAGTTTCCACTAGTTGGAATGGTTATTTTTTCCTAATCCAGTTGGTTATTTATCCCAGAATACGGGCAACCAACTTCCTCGACTGGAGTAGGGATGCAGTTATTCACTAGAGGGACCATATTATTTTGTAGTTGAGTCACCCCACATGGGTAGATGGGGTTGTGGGCCCTAAACCATGCTATTTTCATGGACTTGATCATGTTTTAACTTGTTTAGAGGATTTGATCAGAAAATGATTTTTTTCCTCCATCATTTCCAAGACGTGTTGAGATACATCATTGGATTGAATGAAAATATATGCCAATTCCAATGTTGGAGTTGGATTATTTGCCTACTATATAAGTCCATATTTGTTTAGTGGGTAATAGATATTTTTTTTTGGGAATAGGAATGTGTCTTCATTTAATTTATTGATGGGTCATGCTATCTATATTCTCTAGTTTCCATCGTATTTATCTAATGTGATTCATATATTCATCTAGGTATCTTCATTTTCTCATTTTATATTGTATTTTAATGAAAATATTGATATGAATCCATAATTTTTTTCACTCTACTTGTATTTTATTTCCATGTAATTTTACTATTGGTAATTATTTGAGGGGACATGTAGTTGAATGTGTTCATACATAATTTCCACCATATTTGACTGGTGTGCTTTGTATTCCATAGGAGGGATATGCGAATTCATTTAGTTTTCCATTCAATTAGGATGATGATCTTGATATATATCAGTAGGTATTCTCATTTTCTCATAATCTGATTCATTTCTATTTGGATGATGTGCTTCATACACATATGTTGGGATCATTATCTTTCTATAAATCAAAACCTTATTTTTGGGGTGACCGTGGATATTATCAAAAGGAATTGAAAATACCACTCAATTTTCCACTGTATTTTCATGGATACATTAATATAGAGGGGGGGGGGATGAATGGATTCCTGCTTGTAGCATTATACTGTATTGGCATAGTTGACCTCTTTCATAGTATCCAAGGTGATAACTGATTCCCAATTATGTGTTCTTTGCCATTTATGCACCTCTACAAGGAACTATGGTAATTAAACATCAAGATAATCCCTCGGTGTGATATACAATTCATAATGGGGATACTATGATTCATGGAGTGGGTGGTGATGTCTTCTGAAATGGGCCCATCAGTAGGAAAATCTTGTAGTTGGGACCAAATCATTAGATATGACATCATCAACCTCCCTGAGAAAAGGGTGGCGCTCATTGTCACATTCTAGGGATAAGACCTTGATATGATTTTATATGGCTAGTTTATCTTCTTGGGTCAAGGCATCTTCCCACAACCAAGTGGTCATCTAGGGGGATCTCGTCGAATGGGGGCATGTCTTGCTACCTCAAGTGATTGAATAACACCAATCTGTTGGTACTCTCGGATCAATGCATTTGATTCCCAGTGATGGAGATACTAGGTGATAGATAATGTCCTCTTCTTCATAGAGGGATCAACTGATGGGGTGGTTGAAATGTGTATATGAGAGAAAATCTAGGATTCATTTGAATTGATGAAATCTAAAATTAATTACTACAATATATGTGAAAACTATATACCACAAAACCACATTAAAGAATCATCTCATGGAAATATTTATAATTGATCACAGTGCATTCCCACTTCTATTATGGATATGAAATGGGACTAAGGCAGGGTAACCCCACCACCATGGTTAGGGATTCTAACCGAGTTCAAATTTTTTATTTTAAATGGAATAATTTTCCTCGATTATCAGTTAGAAGGATTGGGTTTGTGAAAAAAATTGTGTCAAATTTATCATTTTTATTTCCAATGACTATGAGTTTATTTTCAATTATTATGATTACGAGGGGTCATCTGGAGTAAAATAAATGATTTTGTGGATAACATCACTTAATGGTATCCAATGGGGATTTTCATAGGTCTCTAAACAACCAATGACTCCCACATCCATGATATATTAACATTAATTTAAATGTTAGACATTCTATGGATGATTGGTCCACACACACATAATAATTCACAACTGTCTAGAGGATGGGAACTTAGACTCATGAAACACTTTGGGGGACAATTAGCTATTCATGGACTCTATTATCAATTTAACCATTGTTAATATGTTTATTAATCCTTGGATCATTCCCAAGAATATGTTTGTGGGGTACCATTAGGTATGACCAATCACAAACGTGCAAGGATTCAGAATTATATGTATGTTACTGATGTTATCCATTAACAGGGGTTTATGTTTGTATCTGAGGTTCATAATCAATATTACCATGTGTGGAAAGAATAATAATTCCTTAGATGTTTAACAAGGAAAATATGGTTTTACTCTATTTGAGATGACACACTGGATTTTAACATCATCTAGGGGGATGCGATCTGTTTTGACGTTGGGATTGAACCCATAATATTGTCTTCCAACATATTATCATGAGAGGAATCAGAACCCGCAAAGCTTAGTGTTCCTTTACAATACACGTCACCATTTATGGTCATGTGACAAGTACATGACTATATAGTCTAATATCTTGCAACATGGACATCCATGTGAAATGTTTAATTGTAAAAATGGTGTAAGACTTATGATGAGGAAACCTAATATAGACAAAAGATATATGTTACCCAGGGTGAATGTGATCCTATAATGGATGTTTTCTAGTGATCATTATGGTGATTTGGTTTTTGGGGTTGGACTTTAGGGAGGATTCCTACGCATACCATTTAGTTGGGTGTCAATGCCCTTATAGTTCAGTTTGAGTTAGGACATACACATTAATGGAGATAACTAGGGGAGAATGAGTGGGTCATACAAAAGAGATATACTTTCACGGTGTATTTTATCAGGTCCTGCACCTTATATGAAGCCTATTTGGATATGAGGTAGGGGTTTACATCTATGGAGAAGAATAGTGCTTTGGATAGAAGTTGGTACTTACATCATTGTAGAAGTCCCATGAAATTGATCGAAGTTGGTACAAAAATTTATGTTGATGAACCATGATATTGGGGAAGTATGGATTTCATGAAATCTTCCAACCTATATGACTAAGTGACTCATGCTTGGTGTGAGGAATAAGAGGAAATATTGTATATAATGATCACATGGCTCACTTTATCTACTAATTGATGGTACTGGAGCCCATAGGAAGGAAGAGAGGGATGCATTGCATTTACCCATTTTCTTTCTTATTTTCATATCCTAGATATTCACATTTAGTGATCAATCTGAATTTTTCCAAGGAGAATGAATGATAAGCAAAGGTTCCACCTTCCACATGAAATTATATGGGCTTAAATCAATTGGAGTTCCCTGAATTTGATTCCAAGGAACATTGTGGAAGACTCAACATTAGACTAAATCATTCTGTAATTCCAGTGACTTCCATTAATCACTAGAATAGTGGGAAATATTAAAATCCAAAGGTCATAACACTCATTACCATGGGAATATAATCTCTAGGTAATTATGGGGGTCTGCCTAACATCTAGGGCAACCATCATGAAACCTCTAATGATGGGTATGTAAACTCAAAAGGAAATGTTTGTGTGACCTATGCTTTTATCATAGATCTCTGGTGTCTTTGTCGAAAAAGTCTGGTCTTGATGCTAATAGAATAGATCATAGAGGGGTCTGGGAGGATGTTGATGATGCGAAAAAAGAGAAGGATCATAGAGAGAAATTGGAATGCCCTGGGGTATCCCCAGTCTGCCTACTATGTTCTTATGTTGGATGAGGCTTCTCCCATGTAGTGGGTTGCTAGATGGGAAAGGTGGATGTCCACGTAACCTAGTGGTATGTGGACTTGAGTTAACCCTGCATATTTTTTTTCTTACAAGTGGTTAGGATACATCTTTATTGTGTGGTGCTTTGTGGAAATAGCTTCCATCAACAATGTGATTTTCTATGCAGATCAAGATTCCACTCATGTTGTGATTTACTATCACGGGTTCCCGGTTTCAAAGTTTCCATTGGTCATGTGCCTCATATAAAATATAGATGGATATGATTGTTAGTTCATTGAATGATAATTGATATTAGTTTTTTCCTCATTAATGATATGAGGTGTGGATTTACATGTATGGAATAATAAATGGAGTCCCTCTATTGTGAATATATATATATATATCTCGAGCGATACATTATGTCGATTTCCTTTCTATCTTTCTATTTTTATTCCCCAAAAATTCCCACCTATATCTATATTTATAGATATGTGGGGAACTGGAAAAAACTATAGCCAATCAACTGTGATGAGGTCATGATCCTCCTTTTTTAGAATCCAACAATGGAATCCTAACCCATGAATTACTTAGTCTGAATGGGTGTGGTGGAATCATCTATGGAGGATATAATCACTGGGGTGGACCTATGAATTAATTAGATTTATTTGAGGGGAGAAAATTAGTTTTCCTTGACCGCATACCATTTGACTTCGCAAGGTATTTCATCTACGGGGTGAATATCTATACCCCTATTTCCTAGATAATATCATTTATTGGGAACTAACAATGTCATATTTCATCTGAGAACAATTTACTTCACGGGTGTCTCTCAAAGTGGATCACCATGAAGAGTGGCAGTATGTGAATTTTTTCTACTCCAAGGCCTAACTTTTTCCATTACTATATTTAATCCTTTAATCATTTTTCCTTTCACTCTTTTAGGTTATTTTCCTTCTACTTCCCATTTCAATGGATAATTTCAATTCCCATTGATATTTTTTTAGGACCAAACAGTCATCCAATGATATCAATAAGTGAGGAGATCATAATGGATTATAGTTCATAATATTTTTAAATGGTTTAAAATTACTATTGGTGATAGTGAAGAATTAATTTTTGGGGAATAAACAACATTAAAATGATTATTCTATTCTCACTAGAAAATGTAATTATTGTGTGATGGTATCTCTTATAATATTATTGACCTTGGGGTGAGTCTATCAGAAATTATTTAGTGGACCATGAAATATAACAAATTTATTTGTTAAAATTAAATATAATTCAAAGAGAGGGATCACTAATTCCCCACCCCATATTAATTGTCTATCTATCCCATAGTATCTACAATTGGTATCATAGTAGACGAAGTCTAATTATTCAATAAATTTTTATAAAAATAATGAATAACAATTCATTTACCATTAAAGAGTTCTAATCTGTCACATTTAAAACTACAACAATTGGAGGAATATGTTGTGGCCCTAATAGATTTTACATTAAAATGATGTTAAAGATGCTTCCACGATCAGTTTTTAATAAATTGAAGAAGATACATGTTTGGAAATTTTTGGAAAGATAAATATAGAAATGGATTGAATGAAATAATAACATATTTTAATATAATTATCAAAATAAGGCTAGAACTGTGGTTATGGGTCTGCAAACAACCCAAAAATGTGGGATAAATTGAAAATAATCTATGAGTGGATTATCAATGTAAAAAAAATCAAATTATCAAGATTGGAAGAATAAAATCAAAAATAAAAATATGATTATTATAGGAACATTGATTAAATTTTCAACTGTGTAAATTATATAGTTTATAAAATCTAATTTTTTTTATGAATCTTTATGATTCCTCTGTTGATAAAATATTGGTTAGAAATATTTGTAGATATGATCGAGTTAAAAATATTAGGCATGGATGATAGATATGACCATAATGTTGATGAGATACATAATATGTATAATTCTTAAAAAATGGTATGGGATATAAACTTTTAGAAGATGATTAATGTTGTGAAGGAAGTTAAATCCATGAAAATAATATATAAAATAATGAAAACTAATTTTATAAAAATATTATTTAGATGATCAAGTGGATGAGGATGAGGAAGACATTAATAAATATATTTCAATCCAATAAAATATATTTAATAAGGTAAAATGAAATGGAATTGTTTTGAAATTACATAGTTCATTTAATATGATTAATATTTTTCTTATTAAAAAATATTTTCCAAATAATTAAGTTAAAGAGACTAGCTCAGATAAGGAATAAGAGATATTTTGATGAAATGAATGGGAAATAATAATAAAAAGTACTAAAATATCAAAATAAGAATTTTTATGTGAAAAAGTAAAATATTACACATCTAGAAATTCTAACAATGAAATGATTCTCTTTTCACGTTTTAATTTTTATTTTGATTTCTGTAGAAGTGATTATTGAAATGAAATCATAGGAAAAAAGTAGGAGAAAAAAAACATAGATTCTTGTATAAAGATAATAAAACAACTAATGAATGAAAAAATAATGGTTCAAATAGTTAAATATAAGTTTTCTAAATAAAAGGAACACCAAATCATCAATGAAGAATCCAACATTGAAGAGATCAGAGGATATAAATTCAACACAACTGAGCATGGTAAGATGGTAACTGATCATGAATAGAATTATACATAAATTAAGGAAGTGAAGTCTGAAAGAAGTCCCTTATATCATGTAGATTAGAATGTGTTGAAAAATGTTATAGAATAAGTCAATAAATCCATTGAAATTAAAAATATATTTATCAATATATTGAGGATAATGGTTCAATGCTACATGGTAAACCTTCTCATGATTATATTGGAAATAGATGGTCCATACTTAATAGTGTGAGTCTTGAAATAAAATATTATGAGGTACTAATAATGAATAATGTATAGAATTTTTTCGCACTAATATACAGAAGGAATCATTTAATAAATTCATATCCTTATAAGAAAAAATCCTATACAATAGATATAAAACAACAAATTTTTTATAATGATATAAAACTATAATAAAGCATCCCAATTCACAGTTTTTTCAATATCTATGAATGTTATGGACAAAAGAACAACTCTTTTTGGTTTATTATGGTATTTCATTGATAGAGGAATGTTCTTATGGGATATTTGGAGAGATCATGAGGATTAACTCTGAATGAAAGATATATGTGACAAAATATAAAATAAATATACCCAACCAAATTTTTTTTGTGATATTTATAAGAACTGTGTGGAAGATGTGAATAAGATGGTCCCAAATATGAAACATGTACAACTAGTTTAGAAGGATAAATTCTTAATGATTTAATATGGTTGAATTATTATAAAATAAACTATTTTCAGTCATTTAATTACAATAATTCATATGAGAAGCCCAAATATAGAGATCCTATCATGATGGAATTCAATATTTGTTTCCATGATAAATTTATGAATGAAATTGGAAAGGAACAATTTCAGATAAATTCTGGTAAAAAAAGGAAATCATGTTTTAAAATAAAGGAAGGAAGAAGTTAATGAGTAGTTATACATAAGTGGAAACACCAAAATTAAGAAAAATTGTAATAGGTGTCCAAATTTTTGACATTATAAAATGCATTTTAAAACAATCCATTTACATAATATGAATGTTTGAATATGATGTAAAAAAAGAATCAGGAAAATTTGATATATTAACATCAGAGGTGAAAACAACATTACACACAGATGATTATAAATAAAATAAAATTGAAAATAACCTAATGATATATTAAAAATTGATGAGATGGATGGAAATAACATACATGTATGTGAGTAAGATATTATCCTAAATATGGACACTGATACACTAAAATTATCCTCCCTATTCACTGTTAATTTATCTGTTTTGACCTAAAATGAACTTAATTTATGAAGTTAATTTATGATGTTTGTGATGAAAATCATGAAATTATTTCCCTTTATGGATCCTATTAATGGTTGTAAAATTAAAAAATGGGTACATACCTTGAGGGGTAGAATCATTAATGAATATATATCATTGTACTTAACTATAGTGAATGAATAAATTTTATATTTATTTCAAAACAAGAAGAATGAGGTACATAATCTCACATTTAACCCACATTTTTAAGGTATCAGTCAAGATTATTAATGTTTATTTTTGATTTATAAAAATTATAATTAACAAGGGATTTATTTATCACACGCGTGATATTTATGATGTGTTTTTTGGTGAAGGTAAGGATGTATAAAAATAAATTTCAATAAAATATAAATTTTTAAATTCATTTCATGTTATCACATATCTATGTGTATATGGACAATATTGTTAGTCTTGATTATTTCATTCTTGTTTTCTACAATATGTTATCCTATGTAGATCTAGAAAATTAAAATTATGGTGTTTTTATAATAAATAATTTTATATCATTCCACTTATTATAATTTCAGAATCTGTGTTTCTAAAAATGTATAGTTTGATGTTTTATATTAAGAAGAGTGAAATGAGAATATCCTAACATTGTCCCATTATATTTGATTGTCAATTAAATGTACATATAATTTATGAATAATATTTTATTTTATGATTTGAGTTATTTGAATAAAAATACAAATGGGGTGATTCTAGAGACTATGTATATTTTTTATTTTCAATGAGGACTTTGTTAAGGGGTGATGTGGTGATGATTGCTTCAGGATTATTGTGGATTCATAAAATGGAATTTGATTTCACGCTAGAAAAAATCATCTTGTATATTTGGTTATTGAGGGGTTATTATGATGGAATAAGACATATAAGTGAAAAAGGTGTTTGAAGTAAGAAAATTTCATATACCATGATATAATTTATTGGGAATATTTGATGAATAAGGACAATTAGTTATCTATTAGTGTTTTGAGATATTATTGGTGTGATGTCCATGAAAAATATTAATATTTTTTCCTGATGAAGAATATATATTTGAGATGGTAAGGAATTTTATATTGATTAATTTAAAAAACATTTAATGATAGATTAGTAAAAAGAATCCATCCCCTGGAAAGACATGGAGTCTACTCAACTACACATATGGGACCTAAGATCAACCATGTGGTAACCATCTTGCAAAACTATATCAAGTTATTTTTTCGTTTTTTGGACTTAGAGATCCTGCATGAGTTGAAATAGCATGCACACATACATTATAGGAGGGAGATGAGACACCATGTGGAACATCATTGTGGTATGGGTGATGTGTATGGAATATTAGTGAGTTGACCCCAGTGTCATAATCAAGGGGTCAATGGAGTTTAGATTAATATTTAAGAAAGTTAGCACATATTATATTCCTATATGGGATACAAATTATTTGAGGTATTCTTATTCCAAAATAAGAATATTTGAATGTAATGTGATCCATCTGATCATAGATGATCCAACAATTCTTGAGATTTTATGACATCATCTTCAATATAACACATGTGAGAGTTTTATGCATGAAGTTATATTGGTGACCGTGACCACCCATCACAGTTGATATATCAGCCACTCAACGAATCTCTCATATTAGGTGAATGTAAAGAAAAAATATTCTATATGAATCAAAGCGTATGTAAATAATGAATCTCTTATCATGATTGAAAAATTATGCACTATTATTTCATTAGGAGCTACTAAAATGAGAACATACATTCATGAAATATCCAATCTTCAATTAGTGTTACTTCTACACAAACGTTTTTTCTTTTCTGAGGTTTCCATAGATATTCCATGAGGATTTCCATTTTTCAATGAATTATTTATGAAAACATATCTTCCTTCAGATGGAGAAAATTATATTTATTTATCCTCATAAGATCTTGTTTTTATATTGATCACATTATATTATAGATTTAATCATTATGAACTTGATATGTGCAAAACTGTGTTATTTAGTTTCAAGCATGCGACTCGTACTAATACAAAAAAATTTCAAATGTTTTAATCTATAGATTTCTATAATTATGATACACTATAAATGCATAGGTGATATCAAAATACTAAGATATAATTTAAATTTAATTTCTTTGAATAAAAATAATTTTAGATGAATATATGTAGTGAGTTGGTCGATAAATTTACACCATAATATTTTGATATATTATTAGCATTAAATAATTCATTGTTTCTCAACACACAACACTAAATGTAAATTTAAACCATAGTATATGTATGTAAAAATATAAATATAATTTATATAAATTTATACATATGCATTAAATTAATAGAAATATATTAAAAGTATCTAATTTATAATATATTAATAGAATGTAATATAAAAATTACTTTTAATACAAATGTAATTTAATTAATATAACTAAACTAACGAATATGATGATTTTATTCTAAGAAATGTATTTTTTTAAAATTTTCCTTTTTAATGAAACATGCATTTCTAAATCATGAAAATCACGATTAATGGTGTAAAATATTTTTATATGCATAAATTGTTAATGAATATTTCATTGTTAAACTATAGAATATTTGAATGAGAATGGTTAATATTCTAGAATGATATTTTCCTAACAACAATATTTTTCATTATATTTAATGATTTGTTTTTAAAAAATATCATTTAAATTTTGGAATTTTAATTTATCAAAATAAACATAAATTTTTTATTTTAGAAACAATATTATTCAATAGTTATTTTCTCATGAAATAATGTTGTTTTAGGTGAGTAGTTAAAAAATAAATATTTTCCTAAAACAATCACTTTTTTGACGTTATCATTATACACGTATGAAATAAAATTTTTAGAGACAAATTTCAAATATATATATATATATATATGAAATTTAATTAATTTAAATGTATTTTTATGACTTTATGAAACCCACAAATTTAATTTTTCAAATATAAGTAATTTTTTTAATACATTCTATTTTCAAAAATTAGAAAATATATATAATCACTTTTACGAAATAAATATATAAAATAAGAAATCATATTTTATTTAAAAATTTTCATATTCAATAAAATTTTCATTTTATAATTTTTAATAAATTTTTTATTATAATGGTTAATGTTAATGACCATGAAAATTGTAAAACTATAATATTATTATAGTTATTTTACTAATACTTTATTTTTTATCTAATCAATTAAAGTAATATATTTTAAATGATGGCCTTATTATGATTTTTAAATAACATTAAATTCATATATAACCGTATTAATTTGAATCTAATGTTCAATAATATTAAGAACACAAAATGGTTAAAATATTAATTTTCTAAAATGTAACTATTTATATTTTTATAAAATGTTTGAAATTAAACATTAATATTAAATAATTTTGAAATTTAATTATATTATATTTTGATAAAGTTTTCTTTAAGAAAATCCTAAATTGGTATGTGGGTTTCTCATATATTTTTGTAAACCATAAATTACATAGAAAAAAACATGTTTCAAAGGTAAAAAAGGTAAAAATAAAAACCTGAGAACACAAATCTTCAATCATGTATAAAATATGATTGTAAACACCTTGATGTGGATTCTAGTCAAAATTTTACAAAATATCCCATTACTTATAACTTTTTATCATTTTATCCATGATTAGCATACTTATATCATTTAAAACAAAAGTCTACTTTCAAAATGATTACTTTTCTTCAATGATAAATATAAAAAAATAATTTCCATCATACCACGCACATTCCATGAAAATAAATTATGTATCTTATTAATTTAATCCTCAAATAAGTTTCTATCATGTTAATAAAATACTTATCTAAATTAGTTATCCAAATTCCCTCAATTCTAATTATAATTTCATGATAAATTTAAAAGTACCAATTGGTGTGTTTCTTAATAAATAATATTTTCTTCCTAGTATTTCTCTTCCATATGTAAAATTATTAATTTAATATGAAAAATTCATTATAATAATTTAACTTATCTATTATTATATTAATTTTAAACCCATTATTTATTCATTTCCATCAAATTAAGAAAATCAAATGATGTTAACCATGTGTTGTTCATTCTATAGTCTCCACAATGTTACATATATTATTTTTCAAAATAATTTTACATATTAATAAAAAATTATACTATGATTCAATACTATAAAAAGTATTAATAATATTTTTTTTCATATTTTATAAAGATATATACACTACATAACCATACTCACCCATCAAGATATATTGTGTCCATGTTTGGGTTAGTTTATCACCCTACATGAATAATTCAAGGAGAATATATCATGGATTACAATGGGAACTTAAATACAAAATTGTTGGGTCGGAAGAATAGGGAAAGATGGCAAGAGGGGGGTGAATTGCCTTTTAAAAAATGATTAACAAATAAAAAATCAAAGTAAAGATGCAGCGGAAATAAAGAGGCAATCACACAAGAAATTGATAACGGAGTTCGGCAAAAACTCGGCCTACGTCTCCGCTCCCAACTCAACCGTTGAGAGATTCCTACCGCTTGCTTTTCAATGGTTTTAGCAAGAAACCCACTAGGCTTTGAGGTAGCACTAGGACCTATTACAGCTTGCTTTTATTGGTTAAGCAAGAACCCACTTGCTTTTGATGGTTTAGCAAGAACCCACTAGCCTTTTTAACGGGTGAAGGCTAGCTCACCGAAACACAAGCCTTTTAAAATGAAAGGCTTGAAGAAACCTCTTCACACCTTAATGGTGGTGTGAAACCCAAAAGAAAGGGAGGATGAGAAAAGGGTTGGGGTTTGTAGGCACAAACCCAATTTTATGCTCAAAATAAATATACAAGAAAAACCGTATTTTGAGAAGCCTTGGGCGCCTTTGATTGGATGGAGATGTTGAAGGCCGCTTCCAAGCATCTTTGGAGGAGCTCCTTGGATGTGGAATTGGATGGAGCACTTGGGGTTCCTTGAGGTGGCTCGCTGGAGGTATGCCAAAAGATGAACAACGTGTCCGTGGGCTTTGTATTTGATCCGGTAGGTGTCCGGGGCTTCCTCAACCTTTATTTATAGGCATGGAACCCTTGGGGAGGCTTCGGAACCGTTGGAGAGGCTAAAAGAGCCGTTGGGAGCCAAGTGGGCCAGCCTGGTCAAACTGCAACGGCTAGTTTGACTGGCTCCACCGGCTGGCCGGTACAGTCCCACCGGTTGGCCGGTGTGTGCAAAAAGGCAGAGGGATTCTGTCCAGGGGCCACCGGCTGGCCGGTGCCAGAGCCACCGGCTGGCCGGTGCTGAGACAGTAGCTCAGACTGTTCTGGATGGGTGCCACCGGCTGGCCGGTGCTGAGGCCACCGGCTGACCGGTGGTGAGGCAGTGGCTCCCCTTGGGTCGGAAGAATAGGGAAAGATGGCAAGAGGGGGGGTGAATTGCCTTTTAAAAAATGATTAACAAATAAAAAATCAAAGTAAAGATGCATCGGAAATAAAGAGGCAATCACACAAGAAATTAATAACGGAGTTCGGCCAAAACCCGGCCTACGTCTCCGCTCCCAACTCAACCGTTGAGAGATTCCTACCGCTTGCTTTTCAATGGTTTTAGCAAGAAACCCACTAGGCTTTGAGGTAGCACTAGGACCTATTACAGCTTGCTTTTATTGGTTAAGCAAGAACCCACTTGCTTTTGATGGTTTAGCAAGAACCCACTAGCCTTTTTAACGGGTGAAGGCTAGCTCACCGAAACACAAGCCTTTTAAAAGGAAAGGCTTGAAGAAACCTCTTCACACCTTAATGGTGGTGTGAAACCCAAAAGAAAGGGAGGATGAGAAAAGGGTTGGGGTTTGTAGGCACAAACCCAATTTTATGCTCAAAATAAATATACAAGAAAAACCGTATTTTGAGAAGCCTTGGGCGCCTTTGATTGGATGGAGATGTTGAAGGCTGCTTCCAAGCTTCTTTGGAGGAGCTCCTTGGATGTGGAATTGGATGGAGCACTTGGGGTTCCTTGAGGTGGCTCGCCGGAGGTATGCCAAAAGATGAACAACGTGTCCGTGGGCTTTGTATTTGATCCGGTAGGTGTCCGGGGCTTCCTCAGCCTTTATTTATAGGCATGGAACCCTTGGGGAGGCTTCGGAGCCGTTGGAGAGGCTAAAAGAGCCGTTGGGAGCCAAGTGGGCCAGCCTGGTCAAACTGCAACGGCTAGTTTGACTGGCTCCACCGGCTGGCCGGTACAGTCCCACCGGTTGGCCGGTGTGTGCAAAAAGGCAGAGGTATTCTGTCCAGGGGCCACCGGCTGGCCGGTGCCAGAGGCACCGGCTGGCCGGTGCTGAGATAGTAGCTCAGACTGTTCTGGATGGGTGCCACCGGCTGGCCGGTGCTGAGGCCACCGGCTGACCGGTGGTGAGGCAGTGGCTCCCCTTTGAGTGCAGGTGCCACCGGCTGGCCGGTGGTCAAGCCACCAGTTGGCCGGTGGTCTGGACAGAGGAATCCCTCTTGTCCAATCCTCCATCGGCTGGCCGGTGGTCTTCCATCAGTTGGCCGGTGGACTGAAATTCAGTCCACTTTGCCTTCTTTCTTGGGCCATTTTCTTGGCAACCTTGTGCCTATCAACACAAACACTTGAAAACAATGTTAGAAACATAAGAGGGTGATTGTGATCATGAAAATTAAACCTCGAGGGGTTTGAGAGGTACAACAATCTCCCCCTATTTTGATGATCACAATCACCGAAACAAACAATGTAAAAACATAAATGAAAGGCATGCAAAGCATGATAGAAAAGATTCTCCCCCAATCAATCAAGAAATTTCTCCCCCTTTGTGATTATCAAAATAGCGTGGGGCATAAAACTTGATTGAAGGAGACGATGAAAAACGAGATTTTAAATCAATTGAAAATGATATCAATTGTTGAAAATTTTGAAATGAAAATTGAAATGAAAATTTGAATAACAGTTTGAATTGAAAGTTTTGAATCAAAATTGAGATGAAAATTTTGAATTGAAAGTTTTGAATCAAAAACCAATTGAATTTTGAAATTTGAAACCAAATGAAATTTAAAGTTTTGAATGAAAATTTTGAATTGATAATTTTGAATTGAAAATTTGATACCAAGAGTTGAAATTGAAAGTTTGAATCGAAAAATTTTAAATTGAAATCAAAAGAGCTTAAACGAACCTAACTCCCCCTAAATAAATACAAAAAATCACCGGGGAGAGGGATTTTGAAAAGAGATGATTTTCGGCCCGGAGAGACTCGCTAGAAGGGATTTTTCAATCCATACTTGTCTCATGGCGGGTCTTCTCCTATAAAACTCGTCACTATAGTAAATAGACTTGGGTTGGCCATACCGGGCGTTTTTATAATTACATTCATAAATAAGGTGCCCGGGTTTTTTACAATAATTACAAAATTTAAATTCGGAGCTCCCCCTTACAAAAACGGTGGGTGCATGGGTGGAGGAAGCTAGGTTGGTATATCCTAGCCCTTGGGTGCTTCGGGAAATGCGTTGGGAACCTAGGAGATTGTTTAAATTTTGTTCCCCTTGGGTGAACTTAGCTAGGGTCTCCCTTAGGTCTTTGATGGTTGATTCCATAGAATCAACATTTGGAAAATTTTGGATTTTAAGGGTGAGTTCCTCCTTCTCTTTGAGAAGTTGGTCTTTTTCGGAGGAAAGTTTTTTGAAATTCTTTTTCAAAGCAACAAATTTTGAAGATAAAGCATGAAAACCATTTTCTAGTTGGTCTCTAGCGTGTGAGAGTTCTTCATAAGAAAGATGATTTAAAGAATTTGAATTTGAAGAGCAAGAAGACGAGGAAGAAGAGTCGGAAGATGATACCTCATGATTTGCCATTAGGCATTTTGTACCTTGGTTGCTCGAGGAGAAGGAGGAAAATGAAGAGGTGGAGCTATCACTCCATGTTGCCTTTGAAGCCTTCTTCTTCTCCTTTTTCTTGGCCCTTTTCTTGTGGAGTGGGCAATTGGGCTTGACCTTTTCGTCGGGTTCTAGCTTTTGAGCGGGTTCTTGCTTTTGAGCGGGTTCTTGCTTTGGAGCCTCGCTAGTACCTTCATAGGTTAGTTCTAACAATTTCCAAATAGAATAAGAGGTAGTGCAAGAAGAAATATGATCAAAAACATTTCGGTTAAGGCCGCAATGTAGAGCATTCATGGCTTTGCCATCAAGCTCAAAATAAGCAATGTCATTGGGGGTCCATTTAGACTCATCGGGAGAAGAAAGTAAATAACCATGCATAACAATTCTATAAATAGGATAACCAATGCTTTTAAGAAATGTGGTCATGCGGGTTTTCCAAAAACTATAATCGGCTCTATCAAAGAATGGAGCACGATCCAAATAATGTCCTTCGGGGGATTGAGAGGAAGAAGCGGTAGAAGCCATAAAAAAAATAGGATCTTTAATTTGAAACCGGTTAAGGAATTATTCAAATACGTCCCTTTGATACCAAATGTTGGGTCGGAAGAATAGGGAAAGATGGCAAGAGGGGGGGTGAATTTCCTTTTAAAAAATGATTAACAAATAAAAAATCAAAGTAAAGATGCAGCGGAAATAAAGAGGCAATCACACAAGAAATTGATAACGGAGTTCGGCCAAAACCCGGCCTACGTCTCCGCTCCCAACTCAACCGTTGAGAGATTCCTACCGCTTGCTTTTCAATGGTTTTAGCAAGAAACCCACTAGGCTTTGAGGTAGCACTAGGACCTATTACAGCTTGCTTTTATTGGTTAAGCAAGAACCCACTTGCTTTTGATGGTTTAGCAAGAACCCACTAGCCTTTTTAACGGGTGAAGGCTAGCTCACCGAAACACAAGCCTTTTAAAAGGAAAGGCTTGAAGAAACCTCTTCACACCTTAATGGTGGTGTGAAACCCAAAAGAAAGGGAGGATGAGAAAAGGGTTGGGGTTTGTAGGCACAAACCCAATTTTATGCTCAAAATAAATATACAAGAAAAACCGTATTTTGAGAAGCCTTGGGCGCCTTTGATTGGATGGAGATGTTGAAGGCCGCTTCCAAGCTTCTTTGGAGGAGCTCCTTGGATGTGGAATTGGATGGAGCACTTGGGGTTCCTTGAGGTGGCTCGCCGGAGGTATGCCAAAAGATGAACAACGTGTCCGTGGGCTTTGTATTTGATCCGGTAGTTGTCTGGGGCTTCCTCAGCCTTTATTTATAGGCATGGAACCCTTGGGGAGGCTTCGGAGCCGTTGGAGAGGCTAAAAGAGCCGTTGGGAGCCAAGTGGGCCAGCCTGGTCAAACTGCAACGGCTAGTTTGACTGGCTCCACCGGCTGGCCGGTACAGTCCCACCGGTTGGCCGGTGTGTGCAAAAAGGCAGAGGGATTCTGTCCAGGGGCCACCGGCTGGCCGGTGCCAGAGCCACCGGCTGGCCGGTGCTGAGACAGTAGCTCAGACTGTTCTGGATGGGTGCCACCGGCTGGCCGGTGCTGAGGCCACCGGCTGACCGGTGGTGAGGCAGTGGCTCCCCTTTGAGTGCAGGTGCCACCGGCTGGCCGGTGGTCAAGCCACCGGTTGGTCGGTGGTCTGGACAGAGGAATCCCTCTTGTCCAGTCCTCCATCGGCTGGCCGGTGGTCTTCCATCGGTTGGCCGGTGGACTGAAATTCAGCCCAATTTTCCTTCTTTCTTGGGCCATTTTCTTGGCAACCTTGTGCCTATCAACAAAAACACTTGAAAACAATGTTAGAAACATAAGAGGGTGATTGTGATCATGAAAATTAAACCTCGAGGGGTTTGAGAGGTACAACAAAAATGTCACTAAAGTTAATAAGAAATTAAAAAACCATTTTTATGAAATAATTATATTTTTCATTTAACATATTTTAAAAATAAAATTTTTTATCACTAAATTCACTAAAATAAGACGACACTACATCAACATTCATCAAAAAAAGTGAAAATATAATAGTAAAATTAATTGAATATGATAATATATTGTATTTTTTGAATTAAATTTCTTTGAATAAGGTTCTTAATGAAGTTTTTATTAATCATAATTTGATTATATTAAATTTTTAGATCGTGACCATAATGAACCCTGAACATGGTAAGGGTTTTCATCTTAGATTCATCTAATTGAGACGTGTTTGGTAGTATAAATGTATCTAACTTTTTTTACATTATATAAAATACAAGGGATCTTCATCTAAATATTTAATTCAATGATACCTAGCCATGTTGTGAACCACATTTTCATTTTAATGGTGAATTAACTACACATGTACATATATATATATATATCATAAATGTTTTTGTCATGTTCATTAATATTCAAAATCATATCCTTTTTATCAAATTTCTTTTACTCAATTTTTACACTAAGTGTAAATATTTTCAGTTAATCAATTTTCATTCAATTTTTGTAAATAACCCTCTTTGAGCTAAATGTCGAGTACATTCAACAAAATGATTATGATATGTTATATTATATATGATTTAAGTTAATTAAAAATGAAAAAATATACAAAATATATATAATAGTTCTCACTTAAAGGATTATGTTGGTTATATGTGATTTTGAGAACTCAAGTCTACATTCCTTGAGATATATTTTTTTAAGAAATTCTTTAATTCCTGGACTTTTTTCTCCCACTATTACATTTTATTATATTTTTGTATAACTCTACATGGGAAAATGGTGTTTTAATAAAAATATGGTTGTCTACAATTATTATAATGTGATATTTAAATAAGGAATTTTTCATTATATTAATAAAAAATTTTCTTTTCATAATCATATATTTGGCCTTCCAATCCACATTTATCCAATATAATCATTATGACATTTGAAAGCCAATAATGAAAAATTATATTCAAATTTATTTATTCTAAAATATTTTTCACCATATCATTTGAAACAGAATTTTGGTATTGGCCAACAACATTGTGATTTACATAAATGATAAAAATGATTTCTAAAAAATCATTTAATATTTAACATCCATAACCCTTTACATTTTTCTAATTATTTCCATAATTTCGTTTATTTATCACAATTACTTCACTAATAATTATTTATATTTTTTGGGTATGAACGCATGGTACCATCAAAAATGATTCTCAATACCTTGGTGGGTTATATCATTCATGAATAATTTTTCAATGTTTTTTTCATTTTTTTCAATATCTTTTGATGTATACATTGAAAAATGGGATGAAGTTCTTCTACGACAATTAGCCTTCATCATATGGATTGTTTATGCTCATGTTATTCTATAATTTACTTATCTTTATTCCATTACTTCCTACGGATTTAGCATGAGTTATTATGCAAAGAAACCAATGGAATTTATTGATTGGGGAGATAATGAATACATGTATCTTGTTATTCCAATATATATGAATATTAAAAAAATTTCTATTTAATGTGTGAACATAAAAATTATTCTTTGGATTGGTTATGATCATGTTATCTATTTTTAACATGGGAAAAAGTATTATTGTTCCATATATTGTTATTCTGATGTGGCTGATTATTTTTAATTTTATAGTATATTCCATAATAATCAACCATTATTATAGATTGGTTTTTACCACATTATCCAATTTATTAACATAGTGATGTGTATTTTTTTCAATTTCTTTTATTTCAACAAGAAACATTATTTGATATGTTGATTATATATTGTTTACTCATTATCTCTTATGATAAATGAATAATACATACAAAAGGGATTGGTGGGTCCGTATATTATATAGAGTCTTGAGGAATTGACAAGCCTCACGAGAGAAAATAGTTTGGGTAATATTGTATACTGATTGGATCTGATTGTCTCATTATTCCTATAGGCTTTCAATGTTTTGAATTTATAACTACCCTACCTACACCAACTACATAATCAAAGAATAGTGGAATGTATAGGGTCAATCCACATTGAAATGGATTCTAAGATTCAATAGTTTTGACAATTTTAGGATTATATTTAACAAAAATTATTGAAACACTATAGATGTGTGGAATGGAATAACTCAAAAATAATAAAAAGGAATAAGAGAAGAATGTTTATATTAAGGGATTATTATTCATAAATCAAAAAAAAACTTAATCATAACATGTGATGACACATAAAATCAACAGTACCATTACTTTTATAGTATATATCACATCTTATAAGTATCAACACGAAAAAAAATTAGATATAGTTCCCCTCTCATAAGGTGCATTCATATCTATCTTATATAGATTGGTTTATTCTATTAGTTGAAATCCGATGCGAAGCCAGGTCTCCCACATCATTCCCCATATTCACAGTTTATTTCCTTCCATAATTACAATAACTCTCACTTGTATACAATATAAATGTTTAAAATTAGGCTCAATTAAATATAAATTGTAAAAAAATCAAAAGATAGAAAATATTAAAATAGTAAAGGGAACATCCCCATCAATAACCACTACCCTCTCTAAAAAACTTATCCACTCATAGTCGATATCTCATACATTAATGAAAATATTTTATGATGAATAAGTGGTAATATAAAATAAAAATATTGATTAATAATAAACTAATATTTATTTATATAAAACTATGATAGAATAAATTTTAATGTACAATGAATTGAAGAAATATAGAAAATCTATAGAACTTACAACATTAATAGTTGATGTCAACCCACCAACACCACCAATCTCAATTCGGTGTTTGATCTCGGTCTCCAACTATACTAGTGTAAACTCCCTAGAAAAGTGTTCCCTATAAATAATATCCTTCTCTAATATTTATATATAATTTTCATCATGTATATATTTTTAGTCTTCCATTTTCATCTCCATGATCTTCACCGATGGAATATCTCATGTATCATTAGAAATCTACTTTCGTTATCGAGAACCTTATAACGTTATTTTAAAATTTTATTTATCTATATAGATCCCACTCCACCTTAAAATATGTTTTTATTATTTAAAAAAGATGGTGTGTAGGATCAACTTGCATGAATTATACCATATCAACTCATATATTTCTTTATACTTCTCTGCCAAAACATCTTCTATCATCTGCATAATTGTTTTTGTAGTCTATCTAAATTCCTTATTTGTAGGCCTGGTGAAATATACCTGATTATCTATTTATATTCCTCATAATCAGTCCCTCATAATTTATATGGAGATAAATTATAGTATTTTAAAATATATATCATATATATTTACTATAGAGTGGATCAGATTATTATGATTTAGACTTACCGTGAGTGTATTCCACTATAAATTTCATTTAATGGATATGATTTAAACATTTTAACAATGTTATGCCCCTCTACATCTCAAATAATAACCAAATAGTAGTTATTCTAGTGAAGTATTACACTCCATCTTCATCTCTTTTATTTTCCTAGATACAGGGGGTCATGGTTCTTATAATATAACATTTTCTTATAACCATCATGTATTTCTATTCATAATTGTACTATGAAATAGTGAAACACCCACATCTTATTATATCACATCAATCATATCTTTGTCAATCCTCAAAGATAAAAAACATATCCTATAATGATTTCATACTCTTTATTGCAGTTCTGCTCAAGATCATTATAAATTAGGCCCTATAGATTTATGGTTCCATGGTGGTGGTGATGGAAAACAGGTAGCATACATGGATGATAATGTGTTGGTGGAGTTGAATGATTCTATTTTTTTTATGTCCATATAGAACCTCGATGAATGTTCATCCCATATCAAAATTATCACATGCCATTCTCCATCAAATAAGTGATCCCAAATCTCTGCCAATAATTGATGCGAGCTAGGAGTCTTAATACACATCTTACAATCATGTGAGACCTTGTTTTATTGAAACACTCCTCTATATAAATCATATAATCTACAACATTGCACTGATGTAGGTTTTCACCCGCGTGATATTATGTGCATTTTATGCTCCTCTTCTACTGATAGAGTATGATATCCCCTCTGGAGAGTAAGGATTACAAACTCCCATGTCTATTCAATGATTCCTTCTACCCATGTGATTTGGTATATCTTATTTTCACCCTAAACATAGAAAAAAATACATAGAAAAAAATATTATCATGTAGAAAAAATCTGTTGTTGCTTCTAATTTCATTTGGTAAAAACATGATCCTAAATATAAAACACCCATATAAACATAAAAATAATGAAAACATGGACATGATAATATCAAAACTAATGAAATTAAGTAATTAAAAATATAAAAACTACTATAAAATTTAAGAAAATAAAATCCCACACATTAAAAACTCATTTTCCAAAAGAGTATATCTAAAACAATTCAAAGGAAACCCCTATGTCATAAATATTTAAAATATAAATTCATTAACAAAAATAATTCTCAATAGGGACAATAAACCGTTAAGGGTAGCATATAAAATGAATCCACTTGGGAATATTATATTAATTCATTTCATTAAAAAATGTTTGAACTTCACTTTTAGACAATTTAAGCCACTTATGTTTTCATTATTTAACATGTCATGTCATGATTTATCTCAACATGATTTTCCTTATCTCATTACTGAAGGGAAAATTTGATTTATATTTTTTCCAATCCTTGAGTACATATACCATTTTTTAACAACTTGTAAATTTTTATTGATTTTCAAATAATCCACTTTATGGGTATATGGTAACAAAAAAGTTCATCCACATGCTAATGATTAAAACTAGCTGAAATGATATTAAAATTTCAAAAAACATATCATTGAAGGAATCCTCAGCCAGAATAAGAAAAATATACTTAGGTAATGTCCTATAACCTACCATACCCACCATCATCATACCATCAAGTCATTACCATCATCACTATTACACACATGTCACCGGAGAACATCACCACCATCAAATACCATAAGATATCATAACATAACACCACCTATCATCCCATTCATCCAAATGAAACATAAGAATGTATAAGGTATTGAGAGACCACCCATTTCATCATATTCCTCCATCAAACCTTAATATTATAGTACAATCTCACCACAATAGAATTATCAACACATTTTTTTCAACCATCAAAACAAAAATAAATGAAACCAATCTTTATAAGGGTTCATCACTATAAAAACAAAATTAGATCAACCACTAAATAAAATGCACCAAACCATAAAAATTGACTTGACTAATTAATCCAAATGAACCAAAATATAATATTGATGATTCTAAAACATGATCATCAAAGAGAGCATGTCGTACGAGGGGCACTATCATCCATCAAAACTCATATGCCAAAACATCAAAGAGGACACCATTCTAGAACCAGTCAGGATGGAGAGGAGGGACTTGATGTGAGGGATTATATTAGAAGAGTTGAGGGATTTGAACAATTAAATCCACCATGTATGATTCCAGAGTGCAAAGACTCAAGATATTTTCTAAAAAAGTTCACCTGTCGAGCCAAAAATCCTAAAACCCATACGAACCATCGCTCCCGATTATACCTGGAGAGGCATGGTGGATCACAATATCAGAGTAGGATTCAGTGGAATGAATATTCCTAAACAAAACAACTTCAATATAAACACTATGATGAGAGGAAATCATCATAATGATATCTTAGATTCTTGGAGATGCGAGAAATAAAGAAAATCAATGGGAATAGTTAATAAAAAAGTAGGTAGGAAAGAGTCTACCCATCACGAGGAATCCCTATGGGGAAGAAGACTCTGTCAAGGGAGAACTATGTGGAAGAAAGGGGTCATCCCAATTAATAATACAATTAACATAATTAATAACATCAAATAGACATCCATTGAACACATTATAGGGAAAAAGTCATAAAAATAACAAGGAAGTGAAAATTTAGATCAATTGACTTTAACGACAATCAGTAGAACGTTATTGATGAATATAAAAAATTAAAACATAAAAAGGAGTTTTATAATTTAATTATTATGAATTACAATCAGATAAATTAAATTTGAAATTCTTATTTTATTAATTACATTATTAAAATAGTCTGAAAATTGTGTAATTATAATGTGAAAATGAGAGCACAATGAATGAGTTACCCCTCTTGGTATTTTTTCCTTTTCCATTTTTAGTGATTTTTTTACTTTATGAATGATGATATAAAAAAATTATGACATCCTTCATATAAAACAATCATTAAAAATTAGTAATAAATTGATGTCTACTTCTAACCATCTAAAACTCATCTTATTTATTGTGTTTTTTTAATATTCCTAAATTTTATTTTTTAATAAATGGTAAATTTTTATAATAAATGGATAATACCATTAACCTAACCAAAAAATATCAATTGAATCATAGAAAACATTCATAATAAAAAAATAGATCCATTTTTCCCATGAATTTCATCCCCCCACATGAACATTCATAATCATTAAATGAACTAGGGTAAATTTTGGAATGTGTAAAATAAGCTGGTAATATGGTTCATTACTATCATTTTTCATTCTAGATCTCTAAGGATTGAAGAAAGGATCAATATTATGGTATTCTTAAACCAATAAAAGGATTCTTCAAAAATGTTTGTATAACTTTTTAAAATACAATTTGTAAAATCGTTGTTTTTGTAAGATTGATTAAAATCCCTAGTAGGTAATATGTCCCATGTTCTCTCATGAAATTTTCCCCAAAAGAATAAGAACTATATGTTCTAGAAACAACTCAATAATGATTAAATATTTTAAGTATTCAAGAACTATTTCTGTGTGTTATAAAATAAATGTAATTCCAATGAACATAAGACACTCAATACCTGAGAAACTAGAATGGACAGTTTCATATACGTTTGACTAAAAAGGAAAAAACTTACTTCAATTAATCTAAATTAGTATTCTTAACTATAAAAATTTAATACCTCTATATGAATTATTTATTTTAGAAATATAAAAATTATAAGATGGAATCATAGGGATTATAATAACCAAATCATTAAGGGATCAGAACAATAAAACTATTATATATATCGGTATGAATCTTGTCTTATACAAAAAATTTAAACAAAATTGATGGGAAATTAATATTTAACATAATGTATACACTCTATTAACATTGAATAACATTATTATCTTTTTTTGATTCATTTACCTATAAAATAAATAAAAATAGTGAATTCACTTGGCCAATGTAAAGATGAAAACCCTAGTAATCCCAAATCATTGGTTACTTTATTATATTGTCACCAGATATCATTAACCACATCATAATGACGTGAATAATTTACTATTCGTGGAAACTAGAAATAATATTAAATCCCAAATTAAATTCAAAAACATAAATCTAAATATTGTATTTTATATCTAAAAACCATTATTCCCTTTATCATATAAATTTATGTAATTAAATAAAACACCTCCCAGCATCCTAGGAAAGTGACTGATAAGAATAGTGTGAGATAATATTCCTTACAATGGTAAATATACAATAGAAGCTAATAAGGCATGAATAAAATGGAAGGAATAAATAATGACCCAGTAAGGCCATATTATCAAACAGATGAACTATAAAATTATCCACGAATATCATATAAATTCAAAAAATCTCATGGACATCAATAATTTATATAGTAATGTTGGAATTCATAATATTAGACATCTGTAACATAATGTCGAAGCCTCATTCCAATACATTAAGAACAAAAGGGAATGGCCTTAGCTAAAAAACCAATCTCGTTTGTCTCATGGGACTTACTGATGCCTTGATGGGCTACATAATTCAGGCCCCCAACAATCACATAATACTTCCTATACATTTATTATATAAATAAATAATAGATAATAATTAGTATACATTAAAAATAAATAATTTCTCATATTTGAAGAAATAGAATAAGAAATATCAATAAATTTCCTAGTCATATTATTCATGAACCATTCAGAGAAATAAGATGGATTTTATTGATAATGTATATAATATTCATAATTTTTAATAATTAATTTTGAGATGTTTGAAAAACATTAAAAATAATGTTGGAATAATTCTTTAGGAAAAATACATAATTTTTAATAATGAATTTTGAGATGTTTGAAAAACATTAAATGCCTAAAATTTCATATGTGATTAAATCGTGATAATAAAATGCTGGTTGGGATCGTTTCTTGGATCCGGAACCACCCCCTGGGTGTTTTTCACTGTTTAGTCGTTTGGCCAGGATACCCTAGGGTATGCCTTTAAAGAAGTAATGGTAGAATTTCCTTGAGAGGAATTGTTTGTTACTACTTGTTTACCTGTTGAGCATGGCCCGATTACCATTGTTAGCCTGAGGGCGTGACTATATTAGCCTGAGGGTATGACTGTTTTAGCCCGAGGGCTGTCGTTATTCCTCTTGTGGGCAACCGTTCGTGCCTAAGGTCTTGACTTCTGTGCCTGAAGGAGACACTTCCTATGCCTGAGGGTGAGAATTTTTTTACAATTCCTGAGGGAAAGATTCTGTATAGCCTGGGGGCATAGTTCACTATATTATCCTGAGGGAGAGATACTGGTTGGCCTGAGGGATTGGTGCTGTTGAGCACGAAAAGATACTAAATTAAATGGATTAAATGAATAATAAAATGGAAATTTAATTTTTAAGTTAGTTATTTTTCAGTACTTCTTACTTATTTTCATTTTACTATTTCACACTATTGATTGCATGCTTACACGCATTTGGGCACATGCCTTTGGTGGGTGCCTACTGAGATATATTTCTCACACCCTGTTTGGGTCACGTTTTCGGCCCAAACAGATTACATTTCTACAGGTGTAGATAGGGGAAAGCGTCCCTATACAGGTACTTGGCTATTGCTAAGGAGTAGGAGGGCATGGGACCGAGCCTAGGCTCGCGATGCCGCCGCCAGCTGTTTTGCTTTGCATTGCGATACTCTGCTTTTGGTTGTATTGTATTGATGTATAACATGTTCTAGTTGTTTTCTTAGAAATTGAGACATGTAGCATAATCATTTATATATTGTTGGTTTTATCCACTACTGTAGATTATTTTAGTTGTGTATAGTTTACTGCTTCCACTGTTTGTTGTATGTTTTATTTAAATTCAACTGCGCTACACTTTGACAAATGAGGGAATTGGTTCCCCACTATCAGACTTGGGCCCTCGATGCTAGTCGGCAGCCTCTGGAATTTGGGGAAATGCGCTTGAGGTCACGTGGCGAACCGGGTTCGGGGCACCTATTGCATGACACTCGGGTCTGGGACGTTACAATTTAGATGTCAATTATTGTATATTCCTTCATTACTTATTCAGTTATTGATATTACATGTAATAATTCTATTAGTTAGGACATCCATGGTTATGTTTTTAAGATTATGTGGAAATTTATATGAAAATATTTGATAATAAATTATTCCATAAATTGTATACTCATTTTTATTGATTATGTGGGTTGTGTTTTTGTTATTTATATCACATATTGATTATGACATAAAAATTTAAATCTTTTATTGTATTGTTACCCATAATGAGCATCTGAACTCTTCTATTTCTTAACTTTTTTTTCCTACTAGGATACCGGGTTGAGTTTTGTGATTGATACTAAGGGATACGATTAGTTTAATAATAAATTCTCAAATAAAATACATTATTTATAATATATTATAAATATTATATCTAATTTGAAGTACATATCTAGTTTTCCAAGACTAATAAATTATTCTATCATTCTGGATTTGATTTCTTTTATCTTATGAAAATTAATTAAACTAGAATAATTTATTATGTTATTGGGTTCAAAAAATAATAATTGGTATTAGACTGTATTTACTAAAAAACATACAAACTAGATTTATAATAACAAATATTAGAGAAGATAAACCTAATATATAATTTTTTTATAATTTTAGATGAACATCATAGTGTTTTGGTAAGTAAAAGAAAAATTGCGTCTTCCAAGAAATTATATCCATAAATGAGTATTAAAATGTGTATTGTATTCTAGAATAGATGTACATAGGTATAATAACTATGAAAATAGTGAATTTGGCTTGATCCTATCATTACGTAGAACATGAAAACGTTCCTCACTAAACACATGGTTTGATGCTCCTGAGGTATATGATTAGGTAAATTCATATATTTGTTACAAATCATTATGAAAGATTTTAAAACATTTTTATTATTTGAATTATTTCTCAAATAAATAGTGTTTATTATTCTAGAAGAAGACTTGAAATATTTTTTTTCAATTTATGTGAAGTGATTCACAGTTTTTGTGACTATATATTCTCTTTTGTAATATTATTATCCAATTCATTATATTCTATTTTTTTATAAAAGTTTATTTACTAATAGGATGAATCCTGTATCAATATAAATACTCCATTTATGGATTTATCACCATGGTAAGATACTTATAAGGAGTTGGAGATATAATTGGAACTGGTGAAATTATAGCCATAGTAGGGTATCTAACTTGGGTAATGAGTAATAAAATTTCCCATATGTTTGATCCCATTGATCTACCATGAGGTGTAATAATGTTAGACTACATCATGAATTAGAACCTACTATAAATATATTAGAGTAAGAATCTATTTTTAATTTAGATAATGATATGTTCCATAGAGAATATAATTAATTCATTAGGATGTAAATAAAGTGATAATGTTATCATTTATGTTTATCATATCTCAGGAGAAGATGGTAAATTGTTGTAATTAATTCTAAACACTATGGATAAGGAGGAAATAAAAATCATGGAGTGGAAGAATTTCAATTCACTCTCTGTGGAAAAATATTTTTCTCTTCAGCAGTGAGCTGGTAAGGAAAAAAATTATAGGAAAAAGTTTCTAGGAGTTAAGCGAACATTAAAATGTTGTAAATACATGTTTTGGACTATGTGTTTAATATATATAAGAATATTGACCACTTTTTTATGGTTTTAAGACATCACCATTATGGGATCTTCTATCATAAACACCCTCATCATATGATAATATAATATCATGTGGTATCAAGACAATGTAATAATTCTCATATAATTATGTCTTTAAAGGGAAGCAAGAGAATAAGAGGGTAATGGAGTAGTAAACGGATAAAAGGAAAATGGGAATGAATAATTTTCTAAACAATGATACTTGTGGACGGAGACACCATTGTACATGTTTAAGGGGAAATGGAGATTTCTTCACGTGTGGGAAAAAATTCTACAAGGAACATGATTGAAAGTGAATGAATAATATATAAATTTATAATGCCTCCACTATAAGTATAGGGAGAGATGAGTATTTATAGGCAAAATGGGTTCACAGTGCCCGAGGAGCTTTCTGTGAAGGAAAAAGGTTGCAGAAAAGGACATATATTTTCCTAGGTTCACAGTGCCCACAATAGAAAAAATGTCACACCATAGTGAACATACATTCACATGGGTTAATTGTGCTAGATTTAGAGTAAATGGGATGCCACATAGAACTTATGTTTGTGAGGGTCCACAACACTCACCACTAAAAAAATGGGATGCTATATGAAGTTACCAGCCAGGATCCAAGTATCACTGAGAGGGGGAGGGGGTGAATCAGTGATATATTTTTCTTTTTATTTTTCCTTTGAATTGAAGCAACCTTCACCTCCTATTAAATATTTTCTTATATGCTAAATAAACACAACCATAGGAACACATGATTTATAAGATTCACTACTCAGTAAGAGTAGATATGTCCTTGGTATGATACAGAAATAATCCAGTACCACACAATCCACTAGAAAACAATACTTTGATGTGGAATACAATGAGTAGGATATAATCTTAAACTCGTGTAGCACTTTGAAAAAAATCTGCAAGCTCCTGTGCACCCTTTTAGCACAAAAAGGGAATTATGGTATTTCAGTGCTTCTGTACAATTGAACAATTGTATTCTCTGAAGTACAAATCTTCACTTTCCTATCCAGAAGCTGGTAATAACTCCAATACACACAACTAAATATGTGTGAAGACCCCAAATTTTTCACACATCCTTTAGGATACATTGTGCGCAATTCAAATGTCTTTTGTGTAAAAATTCATTTTTGGGGTGAAAAAAGATTTCGCACAACTTCCCTTTTTCACGCAACTTTTCTCTTTTCAAGGCAGCTCTCCTCTTTTCGCGCAACCTCTTTTCTTTTTGCGCAACTCACTTAGCCTAAAAGTTTACACACACCAGTGCTTGGAATTTCTTCTAAGTGTCGATTAGCCCGAAATGAGAGGGGTTCACCAGATATTTATAGGCATTTTGACCCAGCATGAAAAACACTAATCCGCGTGTAAAACCTCCTTCATGTGCATAAAACCACTTCCATGCAGCTTTATATTTCATGCAATGCTCAAATATGTTTCACACCTCATCCCTTTGCCAATTTTCGAGCTTCTGATCTTGAAACTCCTTTTTTGTGAAAAACATCATTCCTCTATATTGCGCATCTCGTTGATATTTTGTACAACCCACTACTATTTCACGCACCACTTTATTATTTCGCACAACATGCCTATATTTCTGTGCACTCCAAGCCTTTGTCATTTTTCGATGTCTTGACCATGAATCATTTCTTGAATGCAAAAATATAAACCATCTTCAATCATTCATGCTCAATCCACTGCTAAAAACACATCTTCATCTCCCAATTTTCAGGCCCTAAAATTTTTCAAACACTGGAAAACAGCGCCACCTTAAACTATGTTTTTGTGCCACTACCAGATTGTCCTTTACTTTTCCATTTATCACTTCACTACTTCCCAAAACCATTCATAATCTTTCATCATGAAATCCACTATCGTGATATATATCCTTTGATATATCAGCTTTAGAATCGTCATAGTTACAATGGGAAGTACTGCAACATCCCATCTTCCAGCAACATCATTTCTTCCAATCTAAACTGTATATGATTGGCATCATCATTTCTCCCTCTTTCCTTTATAAGGATTTCATCACAAGTTCTCCTAACTTATGATATTTGTGAAATTCAAATTAACAAAGCATCATCTAGTTTCTGGTCCTTTTACAAAGTGAATTGATTTATCTTCTTTTACAACAAAAGACAACACTCTGCAAAGGCTAACTCTTAAAACTTCCATCTCCATTCAACTTGGTCCCAAAACTATATAGAAGACATGTTTTCACTGATTTATTGTACTTTCTGTATAAGAAATTTGATAATATAAAGAAGATTTTTTTCATGTCTATAAATGAAGAAGGGGGCGTTACAAAGAAAATACATTCATGCGGCCGTGAAGGGATCTCTGAGATCCATTTTTCCAGCCTCCCTTTAAACAACCATAACTTCTGATCAGTGCCATAATTTGGGATCTACAACTAGTAAAAACGAATCCTATGAAATAATCTATGCGTCTGGACCAATTATTCTCTATTTTGTGAATTATTTTGATGTGTTTCTTAGTGCCAATAGTATGTGACGTTATTTTATAAAGAGAATGAATATAGTGGATTAGTACTCATAACCTATTTCCCATGGTTTATTTAGATACACCTATTTCTCGAAAAAAGATCATGAATCATCTATTTTCTATAGTGGATCAAGCCCTTCAACATGTTTCCCACTATTATCTCATTAGATATAAATATTTACCCAATGGATTGGAGTAGGATATTAGGACCAATCATCACATAATAAAAAGAACACATATTTGTTCCATGATTTCATGAAACATTTATTATATCTTAGACCGTGAAATGAAATAGGTTTCATAGAACATTAACTTATAGGATATCCATAGGATAAGAAACATATTTCATGAATATTTTTTCATTATAAACATATACCATATAGAGGTAGAATAAATATGGTACCATTGGATCATATCCCATGTAAATATTAAGTTAATTAAAAATATTTTATCTTATATGATATATTCATTTGAATGAAAAACAATTGGAATGTATCCCAAGAAAAATATAATTTCTTGGAATTTTTTTTTTAAATTTAAAATTAATAAAATACTATGGAAATAGTTATCATTGAAAATATCCTTGATTTATAATAACTAAATATTCAAATAAATTAATGGTTATGATGGTGCTAAATTACATTCCCATTAAACACATTAAAATAAAAATTAATTTTACTTTTTATTGCTAAATCTAAACATACATTTAATGGGAAATGACAAAATGATTCATTTTAAACAGCTTAATTAGATGTCAAATAGGGGTAAAAATATATTCAATAAATAATTCCGATGATGTTAGATGTTTTTATTTTCATTAAAAATGGATATGAATGAAAAAATGGTTTTTAAATTAAAGAGATAAATAAAGTTGTTTTTTGTAAAAACATCTTTTGAACTATTACTAACATATAGATAAGAAAAGAAAGGGAATTCATATATTATTATGAAATTATAAGAAGAGAACAAAATTAATGAGTTTCTTGCGGGATAATTCATAATATTTTTCCATCTAAATAATAAAAATAAAATATACTGATAATTTATGAGATTATATCAAAAAAACCATACCACTTTGATAACATTGAATCATAAGAATTATAAAATAATAACACTAAATGAAACATTAATCATTGTTAAAATAAAATAAATTAATGATATTTAATTTATAAGGGGTTATATATACCGCATAAAATAATATATTTTTATTATAAAACATATGTATCAAAGAAAGATAATTTAGAAAAAAAATCTCTTCCAATGAGATCCCATTCCATTGAGAGCTCTATAGCCTCCACCTCTTCATGTAACATCATTAGGATTACAACAAAAATATTATTAATTTAGATTTTTTATTAGAATAAGGATACACAGATGATATAATATAATTAATGAAATTATTTGGGTAGTGATTTTCCTAACTACTCTGTTTTTGAGGTATCAAGAAGAGGGGAAAGGGGTATCCTTTTATAAGTAAGGCAGAGGACAAACTTAGAATTTGGGTAAATAAAAAGGTGTACCCACATTTTACTCATGAAAAAAGGATATAAAAGTGACTTTTATATACAATAGAATAGATGAGGTTTAATTATTTATATCCAGTTGTTGTTTTGAATGTTTCTAGGTTACTTTCCGCATCTACTTTGTGTTTAACCCAAACTAAACCCATTTTCACTATAACCACTATAATTAATATTTTATTTCTTTTATAATTAATATTGGCCAAAAATTATGCTTCACTTATTAAAATACATATATTATAATCATTAAAAATATGGGATTCATTTTTTCAAATTCAAATAATTGACGTGGTGGAATTTAATTAAAAAGTATCCTCGAATGCGAGATGAAAAAGATGTTTTCTAAAGTTAGAATTATAATTTGTATAAAATGTTTTAAAATAACCATTCAATATGAAAATTATTCCAATATATTTAATTGGATTAATAAATATATTATTGAACTAATTTTTTTGTCAAAAATCATCCTGAAACAATTTATATGTTTTTAAACGTTGTAATATAATAGATAATTCTTAATAAAAACAATTATTTTTAAATATTCACTAAAAAAAATTTCTTTTAAAATAATTATAAAAAATTTACTACTTGATATTTTAGAAAATATATTTTCAATATTATATTTATTTTATAATTTTTTTTAAATTTGAAAAAAAACCCTTCTATTATTTCTAGCCAAAATTAATGAAACTCATTTTTTGGGAAATTAATAATTTTGGAAAATAAATATATTTTTTTATGAATTTAGTAATTTTTATATATAAGTAATATATTCAACTATTATAATTAATATTTAAAAAATAGTTTTGAAAATTCCTATTAATAATTTTAATACATATTTTATATGTGTAACAATTATATGATAATATTAATAATATATTTTGGTTTTTTTAAAATTAGTGTAATGTGTAATGCAAGATAAATTTGGTGTTTCGTGTAACATAATATAGAATTTAAATTTAATTTATTCAAAAAATAATAACTCATAATGTCTCCAGGTATTACATTCTACCTCACTAAAAAAGTATCTTCATCTTGGAAAATCATCACAACGATACAAAAGAAATGAGTGTACTTCAAACTCATTATTTCCTCAGGTTCCAATATAACTTCATAATTTTTTTTTGTTTCACCAAAAAAATCATTGAACAAGGTATTTTTGTTGTTTTATTTCACATTATCTCAATATTCTAGAATATCCACTTGTTTCTCCTCATAATAAATATCCTTCCCAGGAAGTATGACCTCAGAGTTTAGTAAATGTGATAGATCATATATGTACTTAATCATTAGAGATAAATGGAACACATCATGAACATGATAGAGATTTTATTGCAGTACCAATGATAATGCACTGTCCTAATATAATAAATAATCTCTAAAGATCTAGTAAATCTAGGGATTAACTTTCAATTAATTCCGAATCTCTTAATATACACTCACAATGATATTAATGGAAATAAATTGTCACCAAATTAAAATTATATATCTCATAAATAGTTTTCACTTATTGAATTTTAGCTCCCATGATGTGTTATTTAATGGATATATCATTCAATACCATTTCATTAGTATTAACAAGACCCAACATATTTCATTCTCCAACATAATTTTTACATTTCAAAGTTCTACACATATTTTCCTATAATGATTCAAATGGATCCATCTAAATTCACTAGTAAAATAGATTATTATAAGAAAAATCCACTACCAGAAGGTATGGGTCCAAACCACCATTGAAATCTAGAGAACATGATCTTGGAATTTTCCCTACACAATTCATTGTTCTCTAAGAATTAAAATATATATATGGATGATATGTATTGCTAAATCTTAATTCCATATTTAGATCATGTTGATGACTTCTCCAGAACAATGTGGTAATTTTTAGATCTCAATCAGACACCACCAAATGTGGAAATTCAAAAATCTTACAAATTTTTTTAAATGTATTATTACTGATGAGGATAAAGTGATAATTATTCACTAATTGATATGAAGTGTGTTAAAATTTTATGATGATAAACTAGAAGCCAAATCGAATTACAACCATTATATGTTTGTGGTAGTATGACAAAACAAATCCATGGTGATGTTTTCCCAATTCCATTCTGGTATGGGAAATAGTTCTAACATCCCCTAAGAATTTTTAATCTCATATATCATGATGGAATATCAATCACATTGATAGAAAATCTTCATTATAACTCCCCATGCCATTACACTAGAAATACTAATTCAAATATCTATATATAATTTTCCTCCCATGATGAATTAATAATGTAGAACAATGAGATTCCTCTAATATATCCTTCTATTATTAAAATATGGATGGATCACATACTTGATCCTTGAACCTTATCATTCCATAATGATCATTTTTAATATTAGGAACATTTATCACCTTCTTTACATTTCCATATATTCCTTTTATTCCTCTTTAAATTTCACTTAGATATATGGTTTACCAATAATTTTAGAAAGATAATATTTATTCCCTTCATTCAGGATTACAAAATCCATCATTCAAAAATATATAAATATTTGATATTTTTTATCCTATCCATGGATAATGTATCATTATCCTTTAAAAATACAGAATCATCGACCTTGTTTTATTTTCCATGATTGTGATGTACTGAGAATTCCTAATGTTAAATTATCTCAAACCAACATCTCTAGCACATGATCGACTTATTTTTTGTATTATATACATTAAATTTTTTTATAAATATATGTATATATATATATATATTTTGGTAAATATAACACCTCTATAACTTTAATGAAAAAATACATCAACTAACAACAAATCGTGACATTGGAAATTTTCCTCCAGAACAATCAATTTTTGGGTGCATAACATACAAAAATTTCATTATTCATGAGAATACATCCAAATATTTTTTGTAATTCATCACGGTATATTACACAAGCTACTTAATTGTAAGGAATTGTGAGGTAGGTGTACTGACGAACCTTCTATTAAGATACATTAATCCTCATAAAATTCATACAACCAAAATAAAATGACTCCTTTTTGATTTAAAATGTTGATTAGATAGAAAACCATGAAAATTTATCTTTAAAAAACTAATAAGATATTTAAAACCAAATAATGTTATATGTTTCTTTATCTGTGGTTCAAATGGTCCAACCTACAATAAAAATCTCCTTTGATGGACCTAATAAAATAATTTAACAAGAGATAATATATCCTAAAAATAAATCCTCATGAATCCCAAATTCACAATTGATAAACTATTCATATATATTTTCCTTCTTTCTTGTCCATAGATCAATACTAAAATTATCTTCAGGCTCTTACTTTCCCTTTTAGTATGATACAATATAATCTATATATAACACCAAAAAATGATCAAGGTAATATCTAAATTCATTATTCAATAAATCAATAAAGATAGAATGATATTTATTAGACCAAACTGAATCACTATAAATTCATGGTGTTTATATGTTGTATGAAAGGCTATATTAAGCATTCCTTAACTTATAACCATCAACAAATAGTACCCAGATCGGACATCAATATTTTAAAACTATTAAGATTCTCACCATTGATGAAAAATATCATTGATATGTGATAAAGGATACATTTTATGTAATTTTATATTTTTATGTTATTGATAATCTATATAATGATTTGTTTACCCATATTTCATTTAAATAACAAGATGAGGTTCATCCCATGGCGATGCACTGGGGCATATAAAATCATTATCAAGATTTTCTTATAGTTTCTTATATAATTATTGTAATTCAAATAGGGATATTCAATATGGAGTTTTTTAAATAAGTGAAAAAACTTGTATGAATTATATTGTGAACACAACTTCCTAACTAGGAAGAAGACTAATAATGTCATAAAGAAATATATTAAAAACCTATAAAAAAATTTATGTCTTGGATGTTGTGTTTCTCCAGTACCATATAAGACAAATATTCTTCATTTATGGGATTTAAAACTCACAAGGTTGATGTTTCTCTATTGGATATATGTACTCATCATCATAATAATGATTAGGAATAGGTTCATTAAGAATATGAAATGAGACCTCCCTTCTATTTAAACTAATATTTTATCTAAATAAATACGTCCACTCTATTTATAGAATCACATGAAAATTCCAATAAATACATAATCATAAAATTAAAATGAATTAATTTCCCAAAAACATATATATGTGATGAACTATAGTCTTTTGATGAGACCATCATACCATTAATTGTTTTAATAACTACCACAATATATAAGTAATGAGTACGCAATTTATTAATACTTTTAAATTACATTGATATCAATTAGTTGGTAGATACAAAACAATCATTGAAATTAGATAATCTAGAGTGGATAATTATTGTACCTTTCACCACGTTATTCTCATAACCCTCATTGATAGTCATGATCACTTGAGATTTCCAATTCTCTTTTGTCTTAGGAGTCTATTAAGGTTTACTATAAAATATATTCATATTCAGCTATATGTTATCATAATTATTATAATCATTGAATTTAAATCATTATATCACTAAGGTTTCGTTATATGGAATAATATTCTCATCCATTTCATTAATTGAACATTATATATATATATATATTTATATTTAATTATAGGGTTTATGAAATGATTTTCATCTTTCAAATAACCTCCTACCTCAATTTGAGAAATTTCCTTTATTATTCTTCCCAATTTCCTAGAATGTATTTGGATATAGTTTTGTTCCAAAATTTGATTTATTTGAGACTTTATGAGAATGATAACTATTTTTTTATCAAATCCATTTTTGGGTGAAATTAACAATTTCTATTTCTTCCTTTAGTGAAAAACCACACATTTATTCATGGCTTCTATTTTATATACAAAATTTCATTTCAATACATCATTTTAATCCCCCAACAAATATATAAATTTTAAAATATATACTGATGATTAAACTAGATGTATACCTCTGATTCCTTAAAAAATATTCTTTATAGGTACCAATATATTAATTGTCCTTCTGCATAAGCTAAAATATTTACTTATCTATCCACATAGAAAGAATACGTTGGAAGTACACAATAAAAAATAACCTCCTAAAATCAACCAGTACCACGGAGTAAATGTATTCCTTTTGACTAGTATTCATAGTAAGGTTCTACCATTTATTAGCATCACCTTAAAATTGATAAACTTTGGAGAAAAACATTTCATCACCTAAGGAAAGAAAAAATTAGAGAGGGTGAACATTAATGCACGTCAAGATTAAAAATTATATTTATCAACATATGTTCATATGAAAGCATAATATATTCATAATGTTATGTGATCATGTACAAAACTTTTGATGTTTATATAAAACTAGTCACAGATCATAAATATGAGACATGGTATAAAACATTTTCATTTTAGAAAACTTGGTCTATAAAAGTTATATATGATTTAAAATCAACTATGAACCATAATAAAATTTCATAAAATTTTGGTTCCATCTTAAATATAGATATCAATTTCATATGTCATGATTAACTTATAATACCATCAATATAGTGGATCAAGAATCATCACTAGAATCACATTTTTGATAGGGATGATCATGTTTCCCATAGTGGATAAAGACAATTTACCCATTATTTATCTCATAATATATAAATATTTACCCTTTTAATTAGAACAATATATATGTTATACCCTTCAAAAAATGAAAATCATACATATGTGTGCCACCAGATCATAAAATATTCATTTTTTGAGAACCCAGCTAATGAAATGGGTTTCATAGAATTATTAATCATAGGATAACCTTTGGAAAATGAAGATGATTATGAACCATATTGTCATCATAAAAATAAATAATATAGAGAAAGAATAAATATGGAATCATTGAATAATATCCTAATAAAATATCAACCAAAATAAATTGATGTCATCTTATATGGAAAATTATATTGAATGATAACCCATTGGTAACATTTCATTAGGAAAATTTTCTTTCATTGAAAATAACCATTTTAAAATTATAAATTCATAAAATTTTGTTCAAATAATCTTATTTAAAAATATTCTTGGAAATATATAAATGAGGCTTAAGAAAAAATATTTTTCATGCCGGTGGGAAATTTCATTCATGTTTTAGACATGAAAACAATGATTTCTTTTATATTTTCAGAAAAAACCAATCATACAATATTTGGAAAATGACATGAAAATCTAATTAATATGATTTATAAAATGTAAATCATGGGTCAATATTTCTTTAAAAAATAATTTAAATAATGTGAAAAAAACTGAATATAATTTATAAAAACAAATTTCTGAAAGAAAAATGTTTTCAGACCAAAGAGATAAATAACAATGATTTTTCATGAAAATATTCTTTTGAACTCTTGAGTACATAAGTGGAAAAAAATGAATGGAAAACAAATTCTCATGAAACTAATAGTTTTGAATAAAATTGATGATTTTCTTGTGAGTTTGAATAAAAAATTTCATTATCTAAATCATAAAAAAATCCAAAAAAACAAGGAGATTGTATCATAAATGACTTACCAATTTGGTACCATTGAATCATAGTCCCCAATAAATAAAAAAATTTAATGAAACATAAAATATTAGTTGAATGAATGAAATTAATGATATTACATGATAACTTATATTGTAATACACCTCCAAAAATGAACATATATACATAACACAAAATATATCTCACGGAAATAAAATTTAGACAAAAGGCCCTAATGTTGGGTTCATCATCCCTCAAAAATTCATTAGCCTCATATTCTAGAAACCCCATTATTTTTACACAATAATCCTTCCGAGGATCAAATTCATATAAAAATAAGGCATATATGATAATAATAGGAAATTAATAAATGAATTTCGGTAGTTCATGGTCGAACCAAATGGTTTTAGATGTTTTAAGCATAGAGGGGATGGGTTGCATTTTATATGTTAGGGAGATGACACACTTGTATTTTTTGAAAACAAGACTATTTAACAAGTTTTTTCTATAAAAAATCTAAAATAGACCATTCTCGGTACTATAAGGTATATGGTCAAAAAGTATCCATCTAATGAATTCTCAAATAGTTTCTACATCATTTTACTAAGTAAAATTTTAAGTCAACTGTCATAGCCAGGTTTCCACCTCTACCGCAATAACTAATTCTTTTGGAATTTACAATATAAAATTCAAATAAATGAAGTAGAAATTATAATAAAATATAAATTATTAATATTACAATTTTTTATCCATTTTTTAAAAGTAAAGTCATAGATGTTGAATAAGTTTATTTAAAATTAAAATAACATATGTGATGAAAAATGGGTTTCCAAAGAGAAATTTTTCATATGTATTTTATATTTTAATATCCAAATATAATACGAAATTAATTTAAATGATCTAAAATGGATTAATAAATATTTAGTTTTTCTAGTTATACATTTAAAAACAATATAAACCAAATTGGACGTTTTTAAAAATTGTTAATGAAAATAAAATTCATAATAAAAACCAGTATTTTCAATATTCAATAAAAATTATATCTTTTTAGAAAATTATAAAAAAATTATATCAATGTTAAAATTTTCATTTTTATTTTAAATTTAATATATTTTTTTCAAATAAATTTTCTTGAAGTGGTAATAATTATTTTAATTTTTTTACATAATGATATATAATTAATTTTTCCAAAAAAAATGTAATTTCAAAAAATTTAAATATTGTAATAAAATTAGTGGTTTTTAAGAAATTTGTTTTATTTATATTAATCCACTATATATAATATTTAAATATTATTTATTAATATTCATACCACTATGATTAATATCATTTTTATAGTGGTAATATTTAAAAAATAACAATAATAATATAAAAATATATTTTAGTTTCTTAAAACTTGGTGTCATGTGTAATGAAAGGTCATCTCGTTATTTTTTATAAAGAAATATATCAGAGAAATTTAATTTATTCAAAAATTAATAAATCATATTAACTCATGGTATTATAGTATGGAAAGTATCCATCTAGGATATTTCAAGAGGGGTTTGATGGACTAGTTTAATATTCCAATATAAAGGAATTTTTCCTAATGTTTCACTTGTGATAAAGGAGCAATTTTCAAGTTTTATATTTGTTATAAGGTCATAAATACTATTTGAAATAAACTTTTATGACATTTATATTCTCTTATATTCCCTTGAGGGGACATTTTTTATCAAGGACCAATGGTGTTCCCCATTAGTATGTTTAACATATCCATTTTGTCACATGATTAAGACGTAATAGGAGAGAACGTTATTTGTTTCCATGTCCTATATATATGGAAACACTTATAGGTGTGTGGATTGTCATTTCTGGGTTGGATTCTATAAAACCTTTCAGATTTTAGGTATTTGTCTGAACCTGTGTTCTAATATTGATATAATAAATATGAGAGTGGGAGTACCATGATTCCTTAACACTGAGTGAGTTTAATTGTTGTTTCAACTATGAAAACATCCGGAGTCACCCTTTAAACCAGTGAGTACTGGGATAATTATATGGTAGATATTCAGTTTAATTGATCAAATTCAATGATAAAACTCTATTATTTTTTCACCCTGATAGTTTGGGTTTATATGATTTAGTTCTATTTATAATGGGTTGGAGATATTATCAACATGTTATTTTTTGAAATTGTGTCGGAAGTTATTAAGATTTATACATAGGACAATAGATATAGTGGAGACAATTATGATGGCCCTAGACAATTAATTTCTTAGAGGTTGATTTGGTTTACTGCTATATTTTTAGATGATTATGGTTAGATGTGTGAATGGATTTAATGTGTGATATAAGGGGATGCATCCCTCTTTTGGTAAAATAGTTTTTACCAAGATAAGGGTTGTTTGACTTTGGCCCTTGAAAATTTGCTTTCCTAGTTTATGTGATTTACCCTTCCTTAATGTTTTATTTATATTTCTACTTAATTCTTTCTATATTATTTGATTTCGTTTGGTTATCCCAACATTACTAAATTTTATCTCACCGAATTGGACAGTTCTATTACAATCTTAAATCCCATAAGAGTTTCAAGTTTTCATTTAGACGTCAATCGTTAGACCCATGGGTCAAAAATTCAAACATGGTATTTTTTAATTGACTTAGAGATCATTTTTTGATCAAGTGGATACCCTTGATGTCATGTGGTTGTTTTATCAAGAATATTTAAGTCCTCTTATTTAGTATATAGTTAGGGTATATTTACCTATTGTCAGGCTAGAACCCAAAATTGGTTTCTTTCATTGTTTGTTATCCAAAAATTATTTTATATATTTTCTTATTTTATTCTATATATTAATAATTTTTTAGGATGGGAAAATCACATGAGAATGCACTTGTTATGACCACTAATTATATGTGCACCATTGTGGGTGGACTACAAAGATTTATTTCTAACCCATTATATATAAATTATAGTAATTTTGTATACAACAGAACTACTACCATGTTAAACAAAATATTGTGTAGTGGATCAATAGGGGAACAATTTTTACTGAATGAGTGCAGTTTTTCATTTCGAGTCTGATGTTTTGGAGAGATAATCTTGAAAGATGCTAAGATTTGGTATATGATGTGACTCAGAGTTTGCAGGAAATCATCACATATCTATTCTCAGTTTTATTTATTATTTTTATGTGATTAACCTAGTGATATATCATTTTTTCTATTTTAGTACACTTTGAGTCTGTTTGATAATATACCACATTTAATTTATAATAACATTACATAATTTCATTTTTTTTATTCTTTATCTAATAATTATTGATTAATATGATTTTGGATATTTTTTTATTCTATTTCACTCTAGAAATAGGTAATATTACCGTTACACATTATTTCAGACCCCCCACTAGTCAGCAGCCCTTGGAATGCATGGTGTCATGCTTATTTAAATGTGGTGTGCGAAATTGAGAGACATGTATTGTAAAACCCGGCCAGTTCATTAAAAAATGTTATCAAAACTTTTTGGTTTTATGATATATACTATTTCTAATTGGTTTACTAGAAATGTGTTGGAACATTTAATGGATATCATGATGGAGTAATAGGAATGCATTTATTAAATAGAAGTCCTTATTTCATGGTATTTGGATTGGTGTTTTTTATTCAGGTTATTTTTATCTATCTAACATCACATAGATTGATGCACCAGGGGTTATGTATTTATGGACTATAGTGGTTTTTAAATCTTTTCATTATGGAAGGAGGATAGTGTTCATGCCTAATTATTCTCATATTAGATTCTTAAGAAAAGTGTATGTCTCTGTGTGATTTCATTAATGATGGTGGTTCAATTTTTTTATATTATCTGAAATGACCTTTAAGGTATTTCCAAATATAGATCCTTTTTGGAATTTAACTCAACTAAATTACTTGAATATTTTTTATACTTATGAAATATCATGTGAATATTATTGATTGATATTTCCTGAGACTTTGACATAGTCCCAACATTGAGGAATTCATGGGGAAATTTATTGGTATGTGTGGGTGTGGGATTCCCCTATAATCTTATTGTTGTCTTGATGAATACAAGGATTCATGAGATTCATTTGGATAAGGATAAAGATTCCATAAGGTGGTGTTATTAATGATTTTCTAGATTTAAATACTTGTAATGAGTTTTAAATACCTATTGAGAAGATGGGTCATTGGTTTCTACTAGGTTTCGACAATGTATTATGTTGTGTATGGTGATCCTAAGATCATAGGTTTATAGGGTGGGTCTAGATATTATTAATTTTGAGAGTCAAAAAAGTGTATGGTTTTCAAAGGATGATCTTGTGTTTTGAGAAATAATAGTGTATAGGCATAAGGATGCTAGCGGATTGAGAGGTGAAGCCCTGGGAGTGTTCCTACTCTCATAGTTGTCTTGAGAGATTTGGATTGGTTTGACGCATTTTCAAGTTCATTTTTTATTTAACTATGGGTAGAATGGGGATATCACGAGGATAATCTTGTGAATTAGAATGAAGTCTCAATGGAGGGTTGTTGTGTGGTTAATTGTAGAATGAGGTGGATGCCTAAATTTTATGTAGAGTGTTGTGGTTTATTATTATTGATAGGACTAATATGTTTCAGGATCATTTTTTGGCATTATATATGTTTTATCCTATTTTAAATGTATCATTATTATATTTTTCATGAAATACTTTGAAAGGATATTAAATAGTAAATCTACCTTGTGAATTAGAGTGGTGGTTTGTGCATATTTTTGGGGTAAATAATTTTTATGGGATGAAATGTACACAAGGTATCTACACAATGTCGTTTGCATCATAGTATTTTCATTTAAGCATTATGTGGGTGTATAGTTATTTTTTAGGTATTGGACATACATGGGTGGTTGATATATTGTGACCCCAAAAGGTCTAAAATATAGAAGTATTTTAAGGAAAGTGTTATGGAGGGGAGAACACCATATGTTATTAGAAGATGTGATCCTTTAATCAAGCGGTATTATGAGATAAGACAATGCCAATCCTAGTAGGTTAGGGGAAGTGGGTTTTTGCTATTTTAAATTTTGTTCTCTAACTTGAGTGGGATAGAGAAAATATTCCTTTTCAATCATTAGGTTTTGTGGTGTGGGTTGTGGAGTTTAGTGTTTTGAACTCATCGAGAGATCATATAATAATATTTTATAAAACTATCATATCATCCATGGGTGAATGTCACTCATAATGGGATAGTTATGGGTTCTATGGAAATAGTTGGTGTGTGGGAAGGAAATAAATTTTTATGACTATCATCAAAGAAAGATCATGGTGGAAAGTTGAACATTGGTGCTTCTTTATGGAGATAATATTATGATGGGGTGTTTATAATAACCCACATTATTATGGATTGAGTAAAATCAAAATATATATCCTAAATTTCTAATGGGATTGTATTATGGGAAATATAAAAATTGATTCTATCAGATGATATAAGTTAATTTTTACACCAACTCTATGGGTCTAATAATATGTTTTTTACCACGTGATATGTTTTTTTTAAAAATATGAGTTTTCCAAAAAAATGGAATATTTAGTATTCGAAAATAAATTTAAAATCACATGGTCAATCAGTGTTATCATTATAATAAAATAATTTTATTGATTTTTTGATTTTTTTTATTTCATAATAGGTGGTTTCACCTAGGAATTTCATAAACCCATCATTGGTGTGAGATTCGAGAATTATCCAATTTTTTTTTGTTTTCCTTCCATTTCATTTTCTATTTATAATTTTTTATATTCCCCACCATATAGAATTAAATTTATATGATAGGTATATATACCTATTTTTTGTTCATATGATATAGAAATAAAGGAAGAAAATATGGGACTTCCACTATAGAGCTCATTTATAGTCAGGCTCGAACTCAGTTGTTTTGTGTCACTGATATGAGAACAAATCATTTGTTTTTTATACCATAAGGGAAATTATATTTTTTTATCAAATATTAATATATAATATTTGTTTTATGTTTTTAGATATATTTTTTTTTCTGATGGGTACCTTATGGGGGTTAATATGTGGTCATATTGGGGAAAACATACATTTTCTATTTGGGAAATCATGATAACATGATGTGTAGATTAAAGAATAGACCGGGATACTTTTTTATTTTATTCTATGTAAAAATATTATAGGTAAAAATATATGTGTTTTTAGTAAATTCCATGTTTTAAAACATTGGTTGTGGACTAAGGAATGATCAAAAACCCCTGATCGGGGAACATAAACTTATAGAATATACAATCAAACCTCATGTGAGGCACAATGTTGAATGTATTGAAGTGTATATATCCTTACCTTGTGTGAGGTACATGTCAATGCACCCTATGTGACAAACATGAAATTTATATTTTGTACGGAACATGAATCATCGAAACGATCCTACCGAGTGGTTGTGAAACATTATCGAGAAAGAAATTTGGAGTAATATTCTATGTACTCCATTGTTGGTGGTTTTTTTCATATTTCCCATAAAAAATTAAAAATTTGACCCTTTATTAGTCTATTATAATAATTTTTCCATCTATATAATGATGGTTATATCCTATTTTGAGTGCATAGTTTATAGGTATGGTGATTTGGTTTTTTGAGATTTATTATTGGAGGATTTTCATATGGTTCTGATGTATAATTCTCTAATGTGTTTGTTTATGAGAATTGAGGAACGATTAAGGGTTTTGATCTTGGGGATTTAAATAGATTGATTATTCTATGGATATATATGTTCATGAAATTTTGGATGGTTACAAATTATGGTTTCGAATGATATATAGGATGAGGTTTTCTAGCCATGCTTTTTGAGGCTAGAGTGGTTAATGTTCAAGACCATCAACCAGAGGTTTTGGACCCATTTATTGGGAAATATTTTGATTGTGGATTTGGTTACGTGGACACCATGGGGTGTGACATATGTCTAGGTGTGATTTATTAGATTTTTATAGGGGTATGATGAACTAGATTTTTTCCCATTATGGGTGAGGTAATATCCAAGGGTGGGTTTTATTTTGGGGTCTTTAGATGTTGTTTTCATAAATTTGAAATTATCCCTAATGTTTTTTATGCTGATAGAGCATAGTGTAGTGCATTTATTCTAATTCATTTTGAATGACCATTTAGGTTGTAATTAATCTATTAGAATCCCTTTATGGTAATGTAGTTGATCATGGATTAGTGGTTAGATAATGTGGTCATCTTTACGATTTTTCATTTCCTTATCATGTCTTTTTAATTGAAAATGAGATATGATCACCGTGTATGGTGTCCTATTATGTCATTATAGATTCCCTTGTGTGTGATATTAAGGTCATGTGTAGGTTGTTGGTTTAGTATCCATTGAGGATTTCTATTTTGTTATTGGATCATGAGATGATATAGATGTGATCATGAGAAGTATTGGATCCCTATATTTCTAGGACCTTGAGTAGGAGATGTTAATGTGTCCAATTTGATGCAATTAGATTTCACCTAATGACCCAAATACCAGTGGAATAAAACTATGTTGTATGTTTATATGAGGTTATCTAGGGGTCACGGGTTCTCTGAGATTGTTTCACTATGATATGGTCGATGGTGACGATTGATATATTTAGATTACATGTTTAAATGATTTTCAAACTATACTTTTGGGACATTTTCTATGATTTTGAGGTCATTTCTGCAATGTAACTTGTTGTTAGAGGATACCATTGTGATATCATTTGACTATGATATTTACCTATGGTTGATAAAATGATCTCCCCTATTTTCATACTGTTTTGGTTAGATGGGTATAAAGAGATAATATATGATTTGTATAAAGGTGTCCCTCTCATAGGCCAGTGGATTTTTACCCAGATAAGGGTGGGGTGTACCCGGTTAATGAAATTTTGAGGACATAGATTGTTTGAATCACCCTTAAATGATTCTTATTTTATTTAGTTGGAGATTTTTATTTGGAGTTCCCTGTTTTGAAAGGGTTATATTAGTGTTAGTATAGTTTACATAACTAGTTAGTATCATTTAATTTGATTCCTAGTTCCTATTATAGGTTCATATGTTCATTTGGACATTTATTGCTATGCCTTAGGGTCAAATATAAATGCATATTTAATTTTATATATCTTGGAGCTCTGTTTAATATATATAATTTTCACTTAATTTCATGAGACTAGGTGAGACCTGTGTGATAATTTCATTAGAATAGTCTAGGACATGGGTATTTTTACCTTGGATTTCATGCTATAACACATGACTGGTTATGTTATTTGAATTTTTTATCTTTTGTTATTTTATATATTTTTTATTTTATACTGGATGTTTTTTTTATCAGTAAGTAACAACATGTGTGCATGAGCATATTATGGTAGCCGGTTAGAGGTTTACTATTGGAGGATACATACAAAGATGTATTTATTACGCATTATAAAATAACCTTAGTGTGTGTAAAACTAATATATATTATTTTTTATTTTACAACATGGTGTTTTGTGTGTTAGGCCAAAGACCTATTTTTCCTGAATTAGAAGAGTTTCTAATGTGGTGTCTGATGTTTTCAAGATAATGTAACACACTTAGTAATGATATTCCATGGGGTTCATTTATTAAACCCGAAAATGAAAAATATCTCATACATTGGTATTTACTACCCTATTTATTGAATATCATTATAAACTATATCATAAAAAAACATTAATGAGACATATTAAAATATTTTGGAAATGTTTCACCATGAAAATACGGAAATGGAGAAATAATCTATTCATTATTTATGGTAAAAAAATTATTGGTAAGGAAAAAAAATTATTATTAAATTAAAGCTAAAGGAACCAATGCAACATCCATCAATGAAGACAATGACATAGATAAAGAGTAATTAGAATGATTATTCCTACTATTTTGTTTAGAAACAAATGAAACTAATATAATAACGTTTAAAATGGGATGAAAAATAATGATTTCACTTCTATTTCTGGTTCATTTTGATCATTGATTTCAATCAATCTATTTTTATTATATTTGTATCATATGAAGTATATGGTTGAATAATTTGTATTAAAAAAACCTAGGAATATTTGAGAACATTTTAATGGGTGAGTTGGATCTACATGATGAAAATAAATTACATAGAGAAACATTGATTGTGGGTTAATATAATCATTCATTAACTGGTGGTTTATTTAATGTAATCAATAATTATTATAATGTATCAATGGTTATTATGAAAATTACTGGAGTATCATGTCAATAAATTTTTTTTCTCTATGTCCTCTAAAGAAATTTATAACATTTATTTTAAAATAATGAAATATGTTATAATAAAGAACATCTTAATAATGTTTTATATATTGAGTGACATTAAAACCCTTTATGGGTAATATTGAAATAACATATCTAGAAGATTCATATCCTAACAATTTTTTGCACAATATTCTTGTTTTTCTAAAAGAAAATATTTTAATAAAATAAATCAAGAAGGGAACATGTTCACCATTTATTTAAAAACCATTCATTTATTTCATATAATTATTCATGTAAAATGACAAAAGTACCATTGTGGTTTTATTTTCCCCATAAATATTTTTATTCTTTGGGTAAGTGTTATATGATTAACCGATACATTGTTAGAATAATTTTTTTAAAATTTGTGTTTTATTGTTTTTTTAGGTATGTTTCCCTTAAAATATTAGGTTTTTACTTAACCAACATGTGATATGTAAACAAAATTGGATTTAATTAAAAGGATAAGGGATTTATAACTTATGGAATCAATTCATTTGGATGTATGTGTCAGTTTATATTAGAGTAAATGAGTGGTTATGGGTATATAATAATGTTTATTGATGACTTTAAAAAAATTTAATACTTCTAGGGAATGTGGTAAAATGAATTTTTAATTTATATATTAATGTTATATTAAAATTATTTATGTAATTATTTAGGAAATATGATTAAGAATCTCTTCATAGACTGTGGTAAATAATAGCTTCACCATGTGTTCATCAATCACTTGAAGGAGTGGGGGATATTTTATCAACATACCCGTTTTTATATAGTACTGTTTAACTTAATGTGAGAATAATAAGTTTATCTCAAATCACTGATTTATAGTGTGTCACAAAGCTTAAACAATGGGGTTATGCACTATAGACAATATTGTGTATAGTAAATTGAGTTCCAATGAAAATCGCATATGGTATCCCATATATGATATTTTATAGAAATAGTTCATCTGTTTACCACAAAAATTAATGGGGATTTTAAGTGTTTTTAAATATAATACTAATTACAAAATAGCATCACAAAACTTAATGTGCTTATTTATTGTATATATTAATGGAACTACATAATATTTATTATATAAATTTTTTTATGGGAATGTAATAATGGAATGGATTGAAATATTTTTATAAACATAACATATTTCTAATATAAATAAATAGAGAATTAATGAATTTGATGAATTTAAATATAAAAATTAAAAAAAATTGTCATGGGTACAATCATTATAAGCCATAATTGAATAAGAATATAGTCTCAAAGAAAAGGTACAATGTATGACTTAAAGGGATAATAGATGACAATAGATACATGAATTTATTTTTCCTACATCATGTGAAATTTTACTCCATGATAATAATGATCTCATTACAAAAAATTATTTTTTTAAAGAATCTACTAAAAGGCTATAATCTAAGAATTTTGAAATGTAATTATGTTACTAAAATCATGTTTGGAATATTATAGACCCACAATATTATGTAAAACCTATTGTAGGAAATTTGTTTTCCAAGAAAAATAAAAACATGGATAGTATTGTAAACCAAAATATTGCCTGATTGGTTATAAATTGTTTTATAGTATTTCAATTAATTTACTATGATGAAACATCATCACAAATAAAAATTCAAAAATAAATTTGTTTATTTATTGCAATAGTATCCTTCCCAGGTGGTGATATCTAGAAATTGTATGTTAAAACTTCATTCCAAATTGTGATATTGGATGAATATATATATATATATATATTAATCAACCAAAAGAGGAAATTAATGTTCAAAAAATTCAATTTGTAATTAAATATAAAGAGTTCAATTTAAGCATTAATGTAATAAAAATATTGAACCATTTGTCCTAATAAGCCACAGAAAATTTGATTTAATAAGGTTGAATTAAAGACATATGTTTATAATAAATACTATAGGAGTGTTATGATTTTTTTGTATTATATATTGGTCACAAAATATTAAAAATGATATGAAATACATATATTATAGATAACTAATATGTAGTTAAATTAATGACTCTCCAAGAAAAACCTTTGTGAAGAAACCCATATACTTGTTATCCAAATTTATCAAAATATATCTTAATTGATTCATGGATTAATTCAATATATATATATATATACAAGAAACTAAAAGATTATGACATAAAATAACCTTATATGGGATTGTTTCTAATGTAACATGACATTAACCTCTCAAAGAAATAATGTCCATAATCATAAGAGGATATAAATTAAATGAGTAATTATCCTTATTATTTTGAAATGGGGTCTATCATGTATATCATTATTTATTATATTAATAGTTATTCATATACATTAAACATGGTGTAAATTTATTAAGAAACTATTGGAGGGGATAATAATGTGTTCTTTCAAAATATCTTCATGTGGATGAGGCATATAAAAGATATAATCTCGATTTATGAATGTGATACATAACTAGTGGTGATGGTAAACAATTATTATTTTTTCAATATAGATCATGATGATCATAAATAAATGTTATTCTTTGTCTTTTTCTTGAATGGTGGGAATATGAGATAGTAAATGTTAAATAATCTCACGGTCTTTGATTATATATAAAAATACTAATATATAATAGTTATCAATTCTATTTAGTAATTTGTATGGATTCATGTATTTTTCTCATATCATGGAGCTATACCTTGTAGGTTATATATATTATTCTATATTTTTATAGTAATAAAATACTGGTACTTTCTATTGAGCATAGGTCACAATAGAGGAAAATGACTATAACTCATAAGTTTAATCTCTTAAAGGATTTTACACATAGATGCAAAGTAAATATTTTTAGAGTATCCTCAGAGGAAAACAAGGGAGTTCCCATTACTAAATACATATATTAATAATATAATAATTATGATGTCGGATCTAGAATATTGAGATTGGTTAGTATTTGAGTCTAGTGAATGCTGGTGTGTTATAAGAGTGATTGAACTCTACTAAACATGAATTTGTAACATTATTACCATTTCATGTTTGTAGTATGCTATATTTATTTAATTAAAATATCATGAAAGTAGTGTTATATAAGAGTACAATATATATGGTAATTTTATTAGAGAATTTATTGTAACACCCCAAGCTTATACGGTACACTTCCCTTTGAATAATGCGATAGCATGTGTTGTATGCAACATCGAGTTCTAACACACCACAACCAATAAAACTAGTCGTTATGAATAGTAATACCTAATTTTTGAAATTATATATATTTTATATTTCAAAATGGATTTCATTTTTGGATTCGGAATATCTAAATTATCCAAAGTTGAATTTTTTGTATTTTTCTTAAAACTTCCAATTTTATGAATAGTGAAAAATACTTAAAGACAACTTTTTTAATCAAAATAATTTATAGTGATAAATTATATTATTGAGTGGTTTTAAAGAATAATTAGAATATATTTTTACAGTTTTATCCAATGGTGTTCATTAGAATTAATTTCACATTGAAATTGGACATAAACAATTATCAATCTTTTGATATATATTGTTTCTTAAATACACGGTATTTGTTGTGACATCGGGAATTAATTATAAAATTAATTAATGCAACTTATATGTTTGGAATTTTGTAAAATAGACATAATTTTTGAATTTGGAATATCAATTATAGATTAGGGTGAAATTTTGGCATTGTTCTAAAAAACATCAATTTTTGATGAATAGTGAAACTATAAGTGGTAGTTAAAAAACTGAATTTTTCATAAAACTTAATTTTACTGATTCTGTGAATAGAATTTTGAAAATCCAAGAGACATGGTTAATATGAAGAATAAAAATGTGGTTCAATGAGTTGAAAATAATTTTTGGTGAATAGTATCTTTTTAATTTTATTTACCACGGTTAAAAGTAAAATACGGTAATTAAGGGTAAAAATGATATTAATATTACCCTAACACATGTCCTAATTCTATTGGAAAAGTGTATCTCGACCAAAAACAACCTTAGGAATAAAATATTATCATTTAGGTCCATTTGGATTAGATTAGGACATTTATTATTATTTAATTCAAAGAAGAGTTAAAAGAGTTAAAATGAAAGTTTATTTACTAAAAAAAATTTAATATAGGGTTATAAATAAGATAAATTCGATTTTAAATATTCATTAGAAATATAATACTATTTCCTAGATAATGATATTTTATTTATAATTTTTATACTTTAAATAATTTAATTTATTTATGACACAATGATGATTTAGTAATTACCTTAATTGAGAAAAATTAAAATAATTGATATTATAAATTCCCAAATAAATATAATTTGAGACTTTTAATGAATTTTAATAATTTTATAGGCTAATATGACATGTTAGTATTTCTTTAATTAACCATGGTCGAAGTAATAATTCTGTTATGAGTTTCAAAAAAAAATCAATTATTGAATAGTGTCAAAATTGACATAAAAGTGTTTTTACAACAAATATTATATTATTAATTGATATTAAAATCCTAAAAATCTATTTTTCGTCCAAGAGAGTTATATCATGACAGTTTCATCATTATGGGACCACTTGGGGGTCTCTTGGATGTATATAGTAAGTTTATTAACTATATATTATAAAAATACAAAGTGACATGGTAAATGTCAAACTAATTAACTAAGAGTTAAAACTAAAAGATAAGGTTAATATAGTAACCAAAACCTATCTAAATTCTATTGGTTTAATGGTTTTCGACCTATCCCTACATTAAAATTTTAATAATCAACTTTGGAGCCATTAGAACCCGAATATTAATTTATTATAAATTAATATTTCTAGCTTTTCCTAAGGTTCCCCTCACCTTTCTTATAAAAGGGAACTCCTCCTTCTCATTTCTTCACACCTTAAAAGCCTTTTGGATCGTCCAAACTCTACCGAAATACTCTCACAACATCCCTCACTACAACCTAGAGGCCTTATTTGGATCAGAAAGTCAACCTTAGGATCCCTTTTGATCAAATCAAAAGGAAGAACCCGAAGAAGAGGTAATGTTTTCACCACCCTTTTTCAAGTTCCTTTCTTCTTCCACTTCATATTTATTTTTTATTACCATTCTAAAATAATAACTCATGTATATTATATATACTTTGATGTTATTATAAATATGGTACAACAATATTCAGTATTCTATCCACCCTTTGAATAACATGTCACCATACGTGCAAACATACGACTTACCATCTCCACGTCGCGGTGTTATTGTTATTCAATATATTATTATTTGGATGGGTATAATAATGATGTGTAACTCATGTAAATAATAAATATAACCTGTTAATGATTCTGTATATATGATATACCATCCATTTATATATTATTTTAATATCAAAAGAATGATATTGTCGCTCGTGCGTACGTACGGACTACCGTCTCCACGAACGCGATGAGATTCATTCTCCATCGTATCCATTCAAATATAATTATCATTTGCTGATTTAAAAATTATGTTTAAGGACTTGATATCATTCTGGATATGAATAATATACAACCTATCCATTATAAACATGTCTTACGTAACAAAACATATAAAAGAAAATGAGTAAGTTAACACCCGAAACAACGATAATACTAAGATATTATTAACAAAGAAATGTTAAAAGATCATAAATGATATCATATGAACGCATATGATTCTTGTATAATTTAATAACAATTATTTCACTATAATACAGGAGGTTAACCTACCCCAACCAAGTAAAAGTACATGGTAAGCGTTATTTCACAATCTCTTCATTATCTGAGGTTGTTTATACGTAATAATCTACTGGGATCTCTTTATCATCCACATCCATGTTTCATAAAAATGTATTTCAAAACATTTTTACTATTTAGAATAATATGGGTTAAAGTCATTTATACCCTTGTTTGAATTTTTATAAGATTTTTATAAAGGAATCTTTCCATCGTTTTCCAAACAAGGTGCTTTTAACCTTTTCGACAAAATTATGGTAAGAATGTTTTTTTAACTTATACGGCGGGTGCGGCTATTTTTCACCGTTATAAAATCGTAGAAGCTTCCCTTACAATCTTATAAGAATATTTTCAAAGAAAATATTTTATTATATAAATATATGACTCTTAAATGATTTCAAAAATAGAAAGAGATATTTCTCTTAAAAGAGTTTTGATTTCATCTATGTCAACATCCTTTGATGGATTTTATGCTTATTTGTTGTTGATTTATTATGATACAAAACTTCTATATTGTATTGAAGGTTTTGTGATATGTTTGACTATGGATGTGATATTTTTATACCATTCATAGTTTATGAAGAATGTATTGACATTTCGTATGCTAGTTTTAATACGAATGTTTATGTCATGTTTAAACCTTTTCATATGGGAATGCATTGGACTTAATATGTGACGGTTGGAGCCTGCTATAGCTCCTCGATGCATCGGTAGGTCTCATGAGACAAACTAGTGTCTTGGCACAAGGCCTTGAAAAAAATCTTATTTTTAGTCTTGGCACGAGGCCTTGGCTATGTGGTTATGATAGTCTGGCATTATGAATTCCATCATTATGAAAGTGGTTATTGATATTGCATGTGATTATTCGATTAGTAGAATATCCATGTGAATAAGTAAATGTAATTATTTCATTTTACTTTTTCCATACTATGTTGAAGTTCAAGTTTAAAAGGCTTTTGTTTTAGTTATACGTTGCCTTAAATGTTTATGCTTATTTTTGAAAGTTTCCGCTATATTGTTATCCTTACTGGGCATTTGAGCTCACCCCTTTTCTATGTTTTGATTTTCCCAGGATGTGAGGATGTAAGTTCTGAATGACCTGCAGGGATAGTATGTGGGGATATGAGTATGGAATATGGAGACTATGTTTTTGTAGTAGTTTTTCACTTTTTCATGTAATGTAAAACTTTATGAATATATCTAGTGTTTCCAAGGCTACTAAACCAATCGGACATTCGAGATTTGATCTTTCTTGTGATCATTCCAATGTTATGTAATAATGCACCGACTTTGGGTATCTAGGGTCGGGGCGTTACAGTTGGTATCAGAGGAAGTTTAGTACAAACCTTGGAAGCTAGATTTAGATAAACTCTGATTATAGCACATGGATTTAAGATGGAATTTAAGGATTCGTATAGAAGAACTTCCTAGAATTTTGGTATTGTAGAGATTTTGTGAGTTTTACAAGCAATACATCCCTGTCTGGATACGACCAGGTAGAGGCGGCACTGGCACAAATGTACCTAGGGGTAAAACCCAAAAACACCGCTTTGAGCTAGACTCGGACGAGAACTGGTGCATGACAACGGGACTTGCTGCACTCTTGTTTACGACACTCCCGGGGGATATGCTTAGGATAACTCTCATTTTCTTTACAAATCATTATGAAGGGTTTATGATTATATACTTCTCAAAGAAAATTTTTTATGATTATGGATTATATCCATAAATAGTTCAATTTATGTTAAGTGTTTTATAAGTATGGGATTATGTTTTTTGATTCATAAACTGATCTAGTTTATGCCATTGTTTAGAAATGGAACCTAGTGGAAGAAATGGAAACTGAATCAATGAACGCACTCCATGTAGGGATTACACTCCTACTCAAGATAATTATAGTGGAGCTGGTGATGCAACTGGTGCCGATCATATAATCACCATACTTGGACAACTCACTTCGGTTATGAATAATAACCTTACCCTTATAGAGCACCTTGATCCGCAGCATGGAGGATCAATGTTAGATAGATTCATGAGGCAACACCTACCAACGTTCAATGGGAGTACAAATCCCTTATTAGCTGAACAATGGATATTTTCCCTAGAGAAAATATTTCAGGCTTTGGGGAGTAGTGAAAGGGACAAAGTTATCATAGCAGTTTACCCACTCACTGGAGATGCTGATCAATGGTGGTCATTGATTGAAAACATGACGGAAGATGATGAAGTATCAAATATGGAATGGACAGAGTTCAAAGACCTGTTTTTAGAAAAATACCTTCCTCGTGACCATCGAGTAGATATGGAAAGGAAATTTCTGAGTCTGAGACAAAAGGTGGATGAGAATGTCACAAAGTATGAGGATAACTTTACAAGGTTAGCAAGGTATGCTGGAGATTATATATGTAACCCAAGAAGTATGATTGATCATTTCTTTGATGGGTTAAAACCATTTCTCCATCGAGCATTAGTCTCACAATCCTTTTCATCGTACGAAGACATTGTCTCATGTGCTATCAAGACCAAAAAGGAATTCTCTAAGTCTTATGACTTTAAAGCAAAGCAAGAGAAGAATAGACCTTCTGATCAGTCTGGGAATGGAAATAAGTGGAAGAAAGGAAAGGTTGAATATCCATCCTGTGGTAAATGTGGGAAGAAACACCCCAGTACTTTCTTGAAGGGAATGGGTGTCTATTACAAATGTGGTGAAAAAGGCCATCAAACTCGTGATTGCAAGGGGAAGAAGGAAGCCACCAACGTTCAATGCTACAATTGTAGGGAGATGGGTCATTATGCAAATGAATGTCATAAGCGTCAGGAGAACATACCTCAGAAAAGTCCAAGGGATCAAGGCCAAGCTTATGCTATCACTACAACTGAGGTAGAAGCTCCGAAAGACGTGGTGGCAGGTAATTTAATGGTTTCCTCAAGTTTAGAAAATTTATTATTTGATTCTGGATCATTGCATTGTTTCATATCTTCCTAGTTTTCTAAGAAAATTAGATATTTCCAATTTGATTTAACAAGGGAGTTGTCAGTTTAAACTCCTAAGGGAAGTATCATTGCCACAAAGTTTTGTGAATCAGTCCCCATTAGAGCACATAAATGTTCTTTATCTGCTAATCTCATCGTCATACCTATGATTGAGTTTTATAAAATCCTCGGTATGGACTGTCTTTCATACTATGATGCGAAGATTTTTTGTAAGAATAAAGAGGTTACGATTCTTGATGATAATGATAAAGAACACCTTATCTTTAGAGAAGAACCATCACCACCTGATTCTTATTTAGATCCACCCCCAGTAGCTCAACTAAATTCAATTATTTGGGAGGAAGATAATGAAATAACTGTGGGTGAGGAAAGGAATGTTCAAATAGAGGATGTACCTATTGTGAAAGAATTTTTAGATGTATTTCCATAAGATTTACCTGGACATCCCCTAGAACGAGAAGTTGAGTTTTCCATTGATTTAATTCCTGGATCAAGGCCTATATTGAAGACCCCTTATAGAATGGCCACTGTAGAATTAGTTGAACTAAAGAAACAACTAGAGGAATTGAGTAATAAGGGATTTATTCGCCCTAGTGTTTTTCCATGGGGATCCCCTATACTTTTTGTTAAAAAGATAGATGGATCTATGAGGTTATGTATCGACTACAGGGAGATCAATGCTATAACAATAAAGAACAAGTACCCCCTACCTCGCATTGATGATTTATTTGACCAACTGCATGCAGCTCAATACTTTTCAAAGAATGAACTTCGATCTGGATACCATCAGTTGTGTGTGAAGAAGGAATACATTCCAAAGACATCATTTCTAACTAGGTATGGGCATTACGTGTTTACTGAAATGCCTTTTGGATTTACTAATGCACCCTCTGTATTCATGGATCTGATGAATAGAGTTTTCAAAGAGTATCTCGATGAATTTGTGGTGGTATTTATTGATGATATATCGGTATACTCCAAAAGCTACAAAGATCATGAAAATCACTTGCGCATTATCCTGATGACTCTGAGAAGACATGAATTATATGGGAAGTTTAGCAAGTGTGAATTCTGGATTTAGGAGATTTCTTTTCTTGGAAATATTGTCTCTAAAGATAGAATATTTGTTGATAATTCTAAGACCAAGGCAATCCAAGAATGGCCAGCACCTACGAGTATAACTGAGTTATGTAGTTTTATTGGTTTAGCAGGTTATTATCGATGATTCGTCCAGAATTTTGCCCGATTGGCTAACCCATTAACGAAGCTCACACGTAAAAGTGTTAAATTTGTTTGGACAAAAGAGTGTGAAGAATGTTTCAAATAATTGAAGGGAAGATTAGTCAATGCTCCTATTTTGACTCTACCATCAGGGAATGATGGGTTCGTTATTTATAGTGATACATCGAAGAAAGGACTTCTTTGTGTCCTTATGCAGAATGATATGGTTATTTCCTAAGTATCACGATAGTTGAAAATTCATGAACAAAACTATCCTGCTAATGATCTCGAGTTAGCAGCTGTGATCTTTTCTTTGAAGATATGGAGGCACTACCTATATGGTGAAAAGTGTGAGATTTATACTGATCACAAGAGTTTAAAGTATATTTTCTCACACAAAAGAACTCAACATGAGGCAAAGTAGATGGCTTGAATTAGTCATGGATTATGATTGCACGATACACTACCAGCAGAGGAAGGCAAACAGGGTGGAAAATTCTTTGAGTAGAAAAGACCATGGAGTTTTGAACAATATGAGAATTGAAAGGGATCCAATTTTCATGGATCTAGTGAAGATGGACATGGGAATAACCAGGGAAGGCGAAACATCAATTCTTTTTCAAATGGTTGCCAAACCATCTTTACTAGAAAGGATTAAGAGTTCTTAGACTGATGATGATGAATTTAAAAAGAAGATTAAAGCTGTGAATGATGGGAGATTGAGAGATGTTCTGTATGAAGATGGAATTTTGAAATTTGGGAAGAGACTTTGTGTTCCCGATTTACCTGATCTAAAAAGGGAATTTTTGGATGATGCTCATAGTTCCAATTTATTTAAACATCCTGGGAGCACCAAAATGTATAGAGATTTGAAGGAACATTTTTGGTGGATCAACATGAAGAGGGAGATTGCTAATTTTGTGTCAAGATGTATGGATTGTCAACAAGTGAGAGCTGGAAGGCAACAGCCTGGAGGAGTCATGAAACCTCTTCCCATACTAGAGTGGAAATGGGACAATATTACGATGGACTTTGTCATGGGACTACCAAAGACTCCTAGAAGGAATGATGCAATATGGGTTATTGTTGATCGTCTTACCAAGTCAGCACATTTTATTGCTATAAGAGAAGATCTACCACTGGAATGTCTAGTAAGACTATATATTAATGAAGTTGTGAGACTTCATGGAGTACCCCTATCGATTGTTTCTGATCGTGATCCCCATTTTACTTCAAGATTCTGGAGAAGTCTTCAGAAATCCTTAGATACTGAACTTCATTTGAGCACTGCCTACCACCCTCAAACGGATGGACAATCAGAACGAACTATTCAAACCTTAGAAGACTTGTTGAGATCCTTCTCACTTGACTTTCAGGGTATGTGGGATCAATATTTACCTCTTGTTGAATTTTCCTATAACAATAGCTTCCATTAGTGTATTCAGATGGCACCATATGAAGTGTTATATGGAAAGAGATGTTGTACACCAACCTGTTGGGATGACGTTGGTGAAAGAAAACTTATAGGCCCACAACTGGTGGAGGAAACGATGGAAAAGGTGAAGGTAATCCAAAATCACATCAAAGCAGCTCAAAGTATGCAGAAGAGCTATGCCGATAATCGAAGGAAGGATTTGGAATTTCAAGTTGGTGATCATGTTTTCCTGAAGGTATCTCCATAGAAGGGAGTCATACGTTTTGTTAAGAAAGGTAAATTGAGTCCCGGGTACATCGGACCTTTCGAAATTCTAGAACGAATTGAGGATGTAGCTTGCTGATTGTCAATGCCGCCAACTCTCTCCAAAGTTAACGATGTGTTCCACGTATCTCTATTGAGGAAATACATGCCTGACCCAACGCATGTACTCACCTATGAAGAATTATAACTGGAACCCAATCTGTCCTATTGTGAAGAGCCTGTCAGGATTCTTGATACGAGAGAACAAGTACTAAGAAACCGGACGACGCATTTGGTAAAAGTTTTGTGGTGAAACCATATGATGGAAGAGGCAACATGGGAACCCGAGGAACTTATGATGAAGAACCACCCGAGTCTTTTCAGGTGATAATTATTCAAGAAATTTTGAGGACAAAATTATTTCAAGAAGAGGAGAATGCAACACCCCAAGCTTCTACGGTATGCTTCTCTTTTAATAATGTGATAGCATGTGTTGTACGCAACATCGAGTTCTAACACACCACAACCAATCAAACTAGCCGTTATGAATAGTAATAGCCTACTTTTTTAAATTATATATTTTTTATATTTCTAAATGGACTTCATTTTTGGATTCGGAATATGAAAATTATCCTAAGTTGAATTTTTTGTATTTTTCTTAGAACTTCCAATTTTTATGAATAGTGAAAAATACTTAAAAACAAATTTTTTAATCAAAATAAATTACAGTGATAAATTAAATTATTGAGTGGTTTAAAGAATAATTAGAATATATTTTTTCCATTTTATCAAATGGTGTTCATTAGAATTAATTTCACTTTGAAATTGGACATAAACAATTATCAATCTTTTGATATATATAGTTTCTTAAAAACACGCTATTTGTTGTGACAGCGGGAATTAATTATAAAATTAATTAATGCAACTTATATGTTTATAATTTTGTAAAATAGACATAATTTTTGAATTTGGAATATCAATTATAGCTTAGGGTGAAATTTTGGCATTATTCTAAAAAACTTCAATTTTTGATGAATAGTGAAACTACTAAGTGGTAGTTAAAAAACTGAATTTTTCATAAAACATAATTTTACCGCTTCTGTGAATGGAATTTCGAAAATCCTAGAGACACGGTTAATATCAAGATGTAAAATGTGGTTCAATGAGGTGAAAATAATTTATGGTGAATAGTAACTTTTTACTTTTATTTACCACGATTAAAAGTAAAATAGGGTAATTAAGGGTAAAAATGATATTAATATTACCCTAACACATGACCTAATTCTATTGGACAAGTTTATCTCGACCAAAAACAACCTTAGGAATAAAATATTATCATTTAGGTCCACTTGGATTAGATTATGACATTTATAATTATTTAATTCAAAGAAGAGTTAAAAGAGTTAAAATAAACATTTATTTACTAAAACATTTTTAATATAGGGTTATACATAAGATAAATTCGATTGTAAATATTAATTAGAAATATAATAAGATTTCATAAATAATGATATTTTATTTATAATTTTTAGACTTTAAATAATATAATTTATTTATGATACAATGATGATGCAGTAATTAACATAATTGTGAAAAATTAAAATAATTGATATTATAAATTCCCAAATAAATATAATTTCAGACTTTTAATGAATTAAAATAATTTTATAGGCTAATATGACATGTTAGGATTTATTTAATCAACTTTTGTCGATTTAATAATTCTGTTATGAGTTTCAAAAAAATCAATTATTGAATAGTGTCAAAATTGACATAAAAGAGTTTTTAAAACAAATATTATATTATTAATTGATATTAAATTCCTAAAAATCTAATGTTCGGCCAAGAGACTTATATCATGATAGGTTCATCATTAATGGACCACTTGGAGGTCTCTTGGATGTATATAGTAAATTTATTAACTATATATTATAAAAATACAAAGTGACATGGTAAATGTCAAACTAATTAACTAAGAGTTAAAAATAAAAGATAAGGCTAATATAGTAACCCAAACCTGTCTAAATACTATTGGTTGAATGGTTTTAGACCTATCCTCACCTTAACATTTTAATAATCAACTTTGGAGCCATTATAAACCGAATATGAATTTATTATAAATTAATATTTCTAGCTTTTCCAAAGATTCCCCTCACCCCTCTTATAAAAGGGCACTCATCCTTCTCATTTCTTCACACCATCAAAGCCTTTTGGTTCGGCCAAACTCTGACCAAATACTCTCCCAACTACTCTCACTACAACTTAGAGGCCTTAGTTTGATCATAAATCCAACCTATGGAGCCCTTTTGATCAAATCAAAAGGAAGAACCCGAAGAAGAGGTAATGTTTTCACCTCCCCTTTTCAAGTTCCTTTCTTCTTCCACTTCTTCTTTCTTTGTTATTACCATTCTAAAATAATAACTCCAGTATCTTATATATACTGTGATGTTATTATAAATATGGTACAACCATATTCAGTATTCTATCCACCCTTTGAATAAAATGTCACCATACGTGCGTACGCACGGCTTACCGTCTCCACGTCGTGGTGCAATTGTTATTCAATATATTATTATTTGGATGGGTATAATAATGATGTTTAACTCATGTAAATAATAAATATAACATGTTAATGATTCTGTATATATGATATACCATCCATTTATATATTATTTTAATATTAAAAGAATGATATTGTCGCTCGTGCGTATGTACGGACTACCGTCTCCACGAACGCGATGAGATTCATTCTCCATCGTATCCATTCAAGTATAATTATCAGTTGATGATTTAAAAATTATGTTTAAGTACTTGATATCATTCTGGATATGAATAATATACAACTATCCATTACAAACATGGCTTACGTAACAAAACATATAAAACAAAACGATTAAGTTAACACCCGAAACAACGATAATACTAAGATATTATTAACAATGCAATGTTAAAATAACAGATATGATATCATATGAATGCATATGATTCCTGTATAATTTAATAACAATTATTTCACTATTATAAAGGAGGCTAACCTACCCCAACCAAGGAAAAGTACAAGGTAAGGGTTATTTCACAATCTCTTCATTATCCGAGGTTGTTTATACGTAATAATCTACTGGGATCTCTTTATCATCCACATCCATGTTTCTTAAAAATATATTTCAAAACATTTTTACTATTTACAAGAATATGGGTTAAAGTCATTTTATACCCTTTTTTGACTTTTTATAAGAGGTTTATAACGGAATCTTTCCGTCTTTTTCCAAACAAGGTGCTTTTTATCCTTTTTGACAAAATTAAGGTAAGAATGTTTTTTAACTTATACGGTGGGTGCGTCTATTTTCCGCCGTTATAAAATCGTCAAAGATTCCCTTACAAGATTATAAGAATATTTTCAAAGAAAATATTTTATTTTATAAATATATGACCCTTAAATGATTTCAAAAATAGAAATTGATATTTCTCTAAAAAGATTTTTGATTTCATCTATGTCAACATCCTTTGATAGATTTTATGATTATTTGTAGTTGATTTATTATGATACAAAACTTCTATATTTTATTGAAGGTTTTGTGATATGTTTGACTGTGGATGTGCTATTTTTATACCATTCATAGTTTATGATGAAAGTATTGAAATTTTGTATGCTAGTTTTAATACGAATGTTTATGTCATGTATAATCCTTTTCATATGGGAATGAATTGGCCTTAATATGTGACGGGTGGAGCCTGCTATAGCTCCTTGATGCATTGGTAGGTCCCATGAGACAAACTAGTGTCTTGGCGCAAGGCCTTGACAAAATATTATTTGTAGTCTTGGCACGAGGCCTTGGCTATGTGGTTATGATAGTCTGCCATTATGCATTCCATCATTATGAAAGTGGTTATTGATATTTCATGTGTTTATTCGATTAGTATGATATCAATGTGAATAATTAAATGGAATTATTTCATTTTACTTTTTCCATACTATGATGAAGTTCAAGTTTAAAAGTCTTTTGTTTTAGTTATACATTGTCTTAAATGTTTATGCTTATTTTTGAAAGTTTCCACTATATTGTTATCCTTACTGGGCATTTGAGCTCACCCCTTTTCTATGTTTTAATTTTATCAGGATGTGAAGATGTAAGTTATGAATGACCTGTAGGGATAGTATATGGGGATATGAGTGTGGAATATGGAGACTATGTTTTTTTATAAGTTTTTAACTTTGCCATGTAATGTAATACTTTATGAATATATATAGTGTTTCCAAAGCTACTAAACCAATCGGTCTTTTGAGATTTGATCTTTCTTGTGATCATGCCAATGTTATGTAATAAGGCACCGACTCTGGGTATCTAGGGTCGGGGCGTTACAAATTTTCTATGGTATTATAAGATAAGTCTACCACATCTGGACTATGAAAGAATAAATAAATAGGAAATTATTATGATGCAACTATATGAATCTTGACAGGTGAGATGCCATTTTACCATGAGATTTTCTTATTCAATGTATGTTCTTATTAGTGGCTGTCATTCCAATTAGTTTCACTTTTTTGGTAATGTATCATGATGTAATTATAGAAACTACTCATATTCAATGACTAAGTATTTCTATAATCACATTAAGGTCCTAGGGTTTGACACACTAAGTGTATTAAAAATCAAGGACAATGACGATGAACAATTTTCTATGACATGGTGGCACACATTATAGGTGTTTGGTAATTTCCATGAGTTATATATCACAAAAAATTGTATAAAATGTTCATCATTTATTTTGTATATAATATGAAATCAATGTATTAATTCTTATTATTAACATGTTATTATAATGATATAAGAAATATATTTTTCTAACTAATATTAATTTTTTCATTTTTATAAAATATTCAAAGTGATAATTTATTCATGTTGTGTACTATTAATTTGTGACATATAATAATTTTAGATTTAAAGAATTTAGATTAAATTTAATGAAAATTATAATACAATTAGTATTTTATAAGTGTTATAAATAATTTATTTGGAATTTTAGTCATTGTTTACACTAAACATTATCAAATGGGTTAAAAATATTATGAATAGTAACTAAAGATTTTTATAAAGATGATGATACCCAAGAAGATTCAATAGAGAATGCCTACGATGGATTGCACACAGAACCCCTATGAATTAGAAGGCTTTCATAACCCCCCCTTGTGTCACTAACAGGATGACCACAACTGCACTGGGTTCTCGCGCCATGTACCTATGCCACCGACTAGAACAGAGTAACTTCTTCGACCATAGTATCATGTTTTACTTCAAATATTCTCCTAGGTCTCTTCATTTTAATGATAATAAAACCATAAGAATCCCTTGGGATCGATATGTGTATACCTTTCCCTCATTTATCTAAAAATCGATCTTGTAGCTCTCAATAACCCAAGTGAAAATGGAATTTTGGGGGATGTGGACATCATTTTCCTTATAGGGTAAAAAACATAAAAACATAATCGTGAGGACCTCCCCCATGTTTAAAACCACTATGGTTAAGGTCTATTCCCTAACCATGGACCTCTATGGGACTATTCTAGGGAAACCTCAAGAGACCATGGTTCCTAGATAATGGCATATCTGAAGTGTATTCCCTATGGTGAACCACATCCCAGGACACTTATAGCTCATGGATGGCTACACCACATTGCGAAAGACCACAAGATTTACACAATCCACGAATGAAGCACCTTTTCTCATCGAACATGGATTTTCTTGAGTCTCTTTTTGAAACCTCTTCCAAGCCAACAATTGTTGAGATCCTCTTATTTTGGATCACTCGTCTAATTGATTGAAACCTCCATTGATACCTTAGGGATTTCCAGACCATGGTAAGATTCATATCATTGTATCTCCCATTTCGACATGCACTACTTCAGTCAAAGGTGTCCTCCAATTTTTCTACATGGTGGGAAGGTCCCATGATGTTCTCATGGATATAAATTCATTTTCTCATTATTACCCCTACCATATGGAATTTTTTAGGGACATCTTAGTATTATAAATAATTGTAAGGAAGGATACCTCTCCTTCTGGTAACTAATACTAGGGACCTTCTATTCTATGAAGGGTGGGTGTGGATAATAGTTGCTTTTCCCCTTAATGAATAGCAGATTACCCACTTCTCTTCCTTATGAACAAAGAGTAGGGAAACACTACTGGATTATCCCCTAAGAAGATCATTATGACCAAAACTAATTCATTTCATCACCCTTCTCCATGACCATGGGAAATTTACACATGGGTAGTTCGATATGACTACCATGTATAAAATTAACTTTGAGTATGGGCATATAAATTCTATTCTTTATCTCCCATCATTTTATCCTCTTCCATTAAAAGAAGAATGTTCATGTGGTTTTCTAGATCATCCTCTTCTTCTGGTTCTCCCATTGGATCCTAGATCACTTTGGCTTAGAGGTTATATATGATTACAATATATACCCAATCAGATGCATGTTTTTGAAGATAATATATCTATGGATGTACTTCTTTCATTCCTTGAGAGGGACTCTATAGGTTTAGGTCATCAATTTCTTGTTTCCAAACCAATGGGCATTCTATTATATGGTTTAATCCCTGAATCCCAGCCTCATTTGCAATATTCCATGTGCAAGACCCAAAGAAACATGTCCTTCATGCTCAAAATAATCCCTATCCCTCAAACTATAAAACCTAATGGAATCCTCTTATATGGTGTAATCTCCAAAAATCGATATTGGGTCTACTACATTGTGTAATACCAAACCCAATCATCTAAAAGAGATATAATCACCTATGAAAAACTTTTAGAGGGCCACCATAGGCAAGGATCCTAATATTTGTACTATGTAGTCTTTACTATTGTTTTGTATAAAATGAATCCACTATGAGGTTCAAAACCAACACCTCAAATCAACCCTAATTTCCACTAGTCCACAATTCCCACCAAAGGGAGTGACGATCCTTAACTTCCATCCCCTCAACCAATGTGAGTTATTAAGTATCATTATTCAAATTACCTATGGAGGCTCTTCAATTAACAATTTTTCAATGATTTATCATGTATATGAGATTTTTTGAGTGTTTATATATCAAAAAATGAAACATTTTGGTTTCCATTGAAAAATAATTGACAGAAAATGAATTATTGTGAAAAATTCAAACCCCCTACAAGCAACTGGTGGGTGCCTCATTTTCATCAAAAAAAAATGGTGAACCCTAATTAAATCCTTAGTAAAGATGATGGTTTCACCCACCTATTAGGCCTTTTCACCCAAAAAATGAAACAGGTCCAAACAAGATAAAAAATTATGAATTTGTTAATTTTATTATATTTAGAAATGATTATTTTTTTCTATTTTTTATCTTTATTTTAGGAAAATTTAACAAGATATCCCATCAATCAAAATTTAATCACAACAACTATCATAAATTAATTACCAGCTTATTCATGTTGGGTCCTCATCTAATAAGAGGACATAATCACAATCCAAGTCACTTCAATGTTGCATCTTGAATGTAGTGGTTCAGGAGTATCATCCAAACTGTACCATCCCAACCCTTGAGGCTTTCCAACAGTCTGTCTAGCTCACCAAGAACCTCCATTCATCCGCACATTGAAAGATGGTGTTCTATAAATAGACAACACTTATATCAATCTCCAACTATTTTGGGATCATATCCAAAAAAAATATCATACCATTCTTTAGGTAGGTGGATAAAGAGGCCTCATATGACCTCACATAGAAGAAACAATGGTCATCTAAATGGGATCCAACCATTAATCACCATTTCTAACTCTATAAGTCATTAAAACCTAAATATTATTAGGGAACAACCCCAAATATTCTAACCTAGGATTTATAAACCCATATCAATTTGGTGTCCTGTCGAGGGAAGGGAACAGAATATAGGGAATGGGGACACACAATTATCCCCTCTATTGAATTCCAACAAGCAATTATGGTGGAAAAATCAAAAGTAGGACTAAAAAACTACCCACACTAATCATGTTTCTAATATACTATTATGAAAGAATATAGGGATTCCCACCAAAAAAATGTATTGGATGATAGATAGAATGGACAAATACCTACCCACATAAACAAATCCTTCATGTTGACTCATATGGATGTATCTACGGAATCTCATCATTTAAATTATTCTTCAATCCATGAGATGGAACGAACTCATTTCCACAATAGTCAAGCCTCCCAGTCTATTTTTTGACATTTATTGAGAATGTGCAAAAGCCTACATGCATTTATCAAGACTTCCAACAATATAATCTAAAATCATATAGATATGGGAATTGGAAAATAATCATGAAAAATGGGGGAGTCTCTAATAAATTCTCCAAACATGAGTAATATCACTATCCATTGATATGAAATAAAGGATAGGTGCAAGTATATTCCACTTAATCAATCCTAGAATCGATATATATCCCAGTTCTAGTTGTTGAATCACCAAACATATGCATAAATTGTGAAGTGGAAGATGAAAATATATTCCCATTAAAAAAATTACTTCCATGATATGATAAAAAAAATGGTAGTGTAAGAGGGAGATAAAAACAAAAACAAACCCAAACATAGGTGACTCATCAACATTACACTCCATAGATGACCAACACATATACTCTTTTCTAGAATTATCATGGAGTAATCTCCCTCATGATATATGAGAAACTAGGATTGGTGTATAAGTCTACTCTAAATTTAGGTAATTGACCTGTTCCAATGGCCCCACTATGTAAGGAACAACCCCATTATGAAATTTTAAAATAATGTCAGCAAATTACAGTAGAAACATTGGGGAAACTCAGGTAAGATTCCATACCTGAAAACTAGTTTTCCCAAAAAGTTACCCTAACTTCTCGATAGAAGGTATCTAGAATGAAATATAACTGAATGAAACTAGAAAATCATGTGATCATCTATGTTCCAACAATCCTTAATGTAAGAGTTCTTGAAGCACTCAGAATTTTATAAGTGGAAGCTATGGATCACACTCTCATGTCACCAAATTAAGGGGATAATAGCATTTTTTCTGTAGTTTCTCCTCAAACACTTCAAAATGAAATCTTTCTTCAATCACATAATGGAAGTACTTCCCATAACAGAATTCTCTAAAAAATATCTCTCAATAGTATTATTTCAATACATAAAAAATAATCCACCTTAAATATTTAATGATTTAAAATCCCTCCTTTGGTCATAAATTTTTTAAACCAAGGTCAGTCATTTACGTTTCCTCATTGTTGACAAGTGAAATACTTTTTCATATAGATGATAGTCGAAGGAAACAATCTTTCCTTGATTTACCAGTGAATATCCTTCGTCCTAAGGTGATGGAGGATGTCCTTACCAATATTTCCATTTCTAATCAAGAAGTTTAGAATAATCCACTTTACATAGTGTAGGTTGAGGAACCATGAGAAAAAATGAATAAAACATGCTAAATATAAGGAATCATTTGGGTAAGGATGATATACAAGTCATGTTATGGAATTTATCAACATATCAATATAGTATTACACATGTTTTATCAGAATATTATGTTTATGACATCTATCATGATATATGGGTTACACTTAATCACATAAGAGAAATGGTAATACCCTACGAGGAGTTTTGAAGTCGCGTCAAGGTAATAGAAGTAATGATGCACAAAATTGACAAGGCAACTCTATTAGCCACACAACATCCATAATTAGTGATATATAATGTACCCTTCTATGAACATGCCTCAATGCATTAAAATAATTGTGTAATATGATCAAAAATACCCCATCCATTGTTTATATTACAGGATGGGGTTAACATGGAGCATTGAATTTCACTACCCTACCCAATCAACAAATCACATCGACTATAAAATTATAAAATGTCATTACATTGGGAAAATATAAACCAAATGATTTTCTTCACAAAAGATCATCTTCTGAACAAAGTCAAGCCTCTATCAACTCTCATTTAAATAGGGATAGAAGAGAGAAGTCTGTTGAAATATATTTACCTCAGGCATATGAAATTATTTATTAGGCTTATATCTGAAGATATGTTAGTCACCAAATAACACAGTTTCATAGATTGCATATTGTTCTTAGGAATTTGGTGGTAGAGGTTTAACCCAAATGTTAAACACATCCTATGATTTTACAATGATTTCATAAAATTAAGAAGGTGGTTACGGAAGTTGAATCCATGAAAATCAATGATAAACCCCATCCTGAAGTGACAACGGTGTTTTTTTTAAAAACCTTTTTAGTAAAAAAAAATAGGCCAGAATAGTGTGGAAGTTGAACAACAATATCAAAGACCACAATGCAAAGGGATATTTTACCTCAATAATATCCTTCTCAGTAGATGGTAATATTCTCTCAATATGAGAAAATACCATAGAATTAATCCTCCCATTTCATCACATCATTTGATTTAGTATCCTTACTAGTGACACAAACAATAATATTTTTTGGAGATTCTATTTGAATTTATATTATTCAAATGGATCCCATAGAATAGAATAGGGATTTGAAAATTCCTCTTGGGTTTGAAAAGAGAGGCTATCTCACAATGATTTAGATGATGCACCCACAATAAGTTATGCATAAATGGATGTTATTAAAACAACATGTACATCCCTTAAATACAATGAGGTCAATATGGATGAGATAGAGGAGGAAGTTTCAATTCAAAAAAATTTACACACTAGGTCAATTATAGGAGGGGTGTATCCTGAACCAGAGGCATTCGCTAAATCTAGAAATTTCATCAATCATTTTTCCACTACCTAGTCAAAGAATATACAACAATGAAAAGTGTAACTTTGTGTTTCATCCTCACCCACATCCAGAAGAGGTGGAACCCCCTTATCTTGCTAATGAATTCTCTCAATAAGAGGAATTAGTGAAGGAATTCAGAAAAATCAATGTATAACTTCTCTGAGGTAGTGTTCTTGAGGGATACATTATATTTGCATATCCTCAAATTTCTCTCTGAGTTAGAACACCATATCAAATAGGGTTTATTATAGCAATCAAAATGTATCTGGAACATCATATCTACATATGGTGTGAAAAAACAACAATCATGGATCCCATAGTAGTAGATCAAGATTTCACTCTGTTTGGTGGACAATAAGAAAATGTCCAAAAACATCCTTACATACCTACATCTATATGTTACCCACAATAAATTCCAGAAGGTACACCATAGTATTCCCTACCTAATTCTCCCACCGTTCGAGGTCATCCCTATACAAAAATTATGAAAGGTATCATCACCACCATTGAGCCTCTAATGGATAAATTGGAATATATAGAGGAAAAACATTAATCCGTAAATCTATAAAAGAAGACTTACCCCACATGGGATGATCTAACTCTTTCTTGGTAAAACATTGGGAACCCAAAATTTTTAATTCTTCATGTCTCAATAAACCTAGAGAATAATTTGATAGATTTTCTATATTTCTTTTATCCCATAATGGGGACCTCAAAAAAATAATATGTAGTGAATATTGGGTGTATTGTGCAATCGCTTCATGGAATCGTCATTGTATGGTATACCAATTTGTTGGCTCAGTCAATTATAGGGTGGGAAGATCTCAGTAATATGTTTCTATTCCAATTCAACTGGATGCTATAGAGGAAAATATTCGACGATATCTCAATCCAAAAATAATGGTATAATAAGAGGGTATTAGATTTTATTTCTCAATTTAACTGGTTTATAATATATTTAAACCAATACGATACTATAAAAGAATAGTTCTCTATCTTTATAGATGATATTCATTTTGTATTAATGAGAAGAATCATCCCTGTGAAATATAAATGATGTTTTTAGGACCATGCTGAAATTTCTCAAAGAATATAATACTCCATGGAATGAACTAGTTCTATGTACCAAGTAATTCAATAAAATCAAGGAAGGATAATGGGAAAAGAAAATGATTCCACAGTTATAATCATTCAATCCCCTTCAACCACTCCACCTACAAAATATTGTGTCAATAAGGTTTAATTATGAATGTTCCATTCCTTCTTGTTTTTGAAAATCACAAACACTCTATATTAAGGAAAATTTTCTTTTCTCATGTGTTTTATATTTATGAATAATATTTTACATACTTAGGGAAATTTTCCTTCCCCATGAAAAATTTATCCTTACCATGTTTTTATTGTTCATGTCTTAATCCAACAAATTTTTACATCTAAGTGTAAAATTTTGTTTTACATCTAAAATATCAGAACTGTATAAATACATACATATAGAGCATTATGTTTTTATGATCCGAATTGAGGTTTAAAATTATCTTAATTCATACTCTGATCACTCCAAATTTGGACTCTAAACTATCTAAGTTCAGACTCCAAATTCTCTGAATTCAGACTCCGAATCTTTTGGATTCAGACTCGGAACATTCTAAGTTTATACTCTAAATTCTCTAGATTCAAACTCTGAAATCTAGTGATTCCAGATTCCAAACATTCTATGTTCAGACTCCAAATTCTTATAAATTCAGACTCTGAACGTTTTGAGATAAGAATCTGAATTCTTAAGAATTCAGACTCTGAATTTCCTTGAAATTTAGCCTCAATAATTATATAGAATTTAGGTTATGAATTTATGGGAAGCAAAATCCTAAAATCCTTAAAATATAATCTTTTAAGGTAAACTTTCTTAGATTCTGAATTCTATCATTCCTTAGACCCCAAAAAAAGATTTTGGTTGAGTAACCATATTTTTACTTACTTCTGTTTGAGTTAAAACATGATGTTGGGCATTAAGTTACTAACTAAAAATTGTTTGTGTGACACGTGTACCATTCCTTCCGTAATTCAAGGAAAATATGAACGTTCAATGAGGGAGATGACCATTGAAGATGTTCCTATAAATATGATTACATTTTGAAGAGATCACAATATTTGAGACATTTTTACAACTTACATGCTGAAGTGATTTCAAGAGAGAGAGGATCTTTCAACTCCTAGAGCTTCATACAGATGGTGTGAACAACCTATTCGGATGTGAACAACCTGTTCAGACATACATTGTGTAGAGTCAGATCATAATGATTGTGGGTTTCTGGGTTTGGAAGACAGATGTTCTGATTTCCTTCTAAATCGAGGCTTTGAGGATAGCAAGACAGATACTGATATTCTAATTGAGGGCTTACTTGTGTTTGGGTAGGGCATACATTCTTCAAAGTATAAATCAAGGGACTATTATCCAAGGTTTTTGGATACCCTACTCTTTGGGATAAAATATTTCTACACTATTTCTTGTACTGTTTCATGTTTTTTTCTGCAGTATTTTTGTTGTTGAAGAAAGTATAACTATCTTATACTTTCTTATAATTGTAATCTGATTAAATAAGGTTCTATAAGCATTAATGTAGAATATTTGTTTTGCAAAATTTAGTTAAGCTTCATTTCTAGAACTACATTTCTGGAATTTCTTTTTTGGAACAACATATCCAGAATCATGAAAGTTTGTAGAACATTGAGGTTTTGTGAATTTACATTGTTTAACATTGTTAAATAAATGAACGGTTTCTATCAAACTTTAAATGTTCCCAAATAATTTTTAAAGTATACAATTCACCCCCCTCATGTATATTGAGCATCTACATCATTATTTAGATAGTAAAACCAGTATCATTTTGATCATACAATTTGTATAAAAGGTGGTTCTCGAAATATATATATTCACTTATAAGTTTTCTTGATCATGTTTTTTCATTGTTCTATATTTTCCATGCTTAGGATATTTTTATCCTTGTAGACAAACTTTTATTACTGAAATGTCTTTGTGGGGACATTTTCATAGTGATGGTTGGATTAAACGTTGGATGAATTGATAATCTTAATCTGACTAGAGTTCCTGTTTTTTATGGGAATGATTATGAATATTGGAAAGATCATATGAAGACTTTCATTATTAACACTGGAGTATATAACTTTGTAATTATTACTAGAGATTTCAAGATTCCTGATAAAAATGTTAGAAATTTTACTAATCAAGAGAAGTCAGAATATAAACATAACTATAAGGTATGTCATACTTTGTTGTGTTACATGACCAGGAATATATATATTTCCATACTTCTTCTTGTGAAGCCATTAATTGTATTTGGAGGAATCATGATGTTACAAATTTTGGTACTTCTAAAGTTATGGAAACCAGAAGAGCTTTGCTTAGAGGTGAGTACCATGGTTTTTTCATTCCTTATAGAGAAGCTATATGTAATGTACAACATAGATATATGACTATTTTCAACAGCCAACAATCCATGGGTGAAAAAAGTTTGGATAAAGAGGGACTTGTAGACAAGATTATATACATCATGCCAACTGAGTGGGAATCAAAGAGAACAGCCATTGATGACAATAGAAAAGTCTCACAGATCTCTCTTGATGAACCTTTTGGAACTCTTCTTCAACATGAGACTATAATGAAGAGAGAAGTTGATAATGTCAATAAGAAGAATGGGAATGGAGGTGTAGATTATACAACTACATTAAAATATTTGAAATCCAAGAGTCTTGAAAGAGTGAGAAGATCTAAATCAATGAATTTTTTTGTTCAATATCAATCAAGTGGAAGTGAAATTATAACAATGAACTATCTAATCTTTCTTTAAGGATGAAAAATATATTCGGGAAGAAGAACATTCAACATAGATATAAGAAGAAAGATGTAAAATATAAGAAAGATACAGAAGTGACATGCTTTGAATGTAGAAGAATTGGTCATATCAGACTTGATTGTACCTTACATAAGTAAAGAGACAAGAAGGATAGAAATTCTGAGAGAAACAAGAAGAAGTTCTATAGATCAAAGCATAAGATTTTCTTGAAATCCAATGACACCAGGAGTTCTAGTGATGGTGATTCTTCTGATGATTCTTCAGATTAATAATCTTTTAATCAAAGAAATATTGGTTTACTAGCCAGATTTCCTTTTCAAAATCAATGTTTTTTGGCTATGTTAAGAACTACTGAATCTTTAACCAATATGTCTTTGAGTTAATATTTTCCTGATAAATATATTTCATTAGATGAATAATCTTCTTTATCCGATAATCATATTCATTTTCCTTCCAATGTGGAAGTTTCCTAGATTTCTATGTTTCTAGAAATACAAATTTCTAATATTTCTATGAAGCTTGAAAAAACAAATTCTTGAGGATTTATTTTAATAAAATAAATTTTGGATCCTACAAAATATATTGATAAGAAAAATTATGTTTTAGAAAATAATTCAATGAAACATGTGGACGAAAATTCTAAGAAGGATGATCTTTCTACGGATCTTAGAAAACTATCTTTAGAAGAAGATGTTTTGCAGGATAAACTTAACTCCGTGTCTGTCATTCTAGAGGATAGAAAATTTAGTCCATAGAATAATGTCTAAAATATTATCATTGAAGAAAATTCTTGGAATTTTTTCTTCTGGTAAAGAAAATTTTAACAATATGTATTCTCAGATCCGACCTCATGGAAATAATCAAGGATTAGGTTATTCTCATGAAAAACCTGTTTCTAGAATCAATTATTTTGTTCCTCCTAGAAAGCCTTTTTTTACTAAATTCCAACATGGTGGGAATTGGAAGAATAATTTTTCATTAAATAATATTCAATTCCTTAGGTTTCATAAAGCATACTTTTCTAAACAAATGTGTATAGCCAAAATTTTATTATCTAACAATTCCGGATCCAAGAATATTTGGATTCAGAAAGTCTAACAATATTATTTTCAGGAAAATAAAGAAATAACCAACAACAAAAAATGGTACATGGATAGTGGATGTTCCTAGCATATGACTAGTAAAAAAACTTCTTTGAAAATATTATCAAGACGAAAGGTGGAAAAGTAAATTTTGTTGATAATGATAAGGGATAAATTATCAATATAGGTAACATTGTTATTCCTGGAGAAACTATGATTTCAAATTTTTTATTTGTTAAGGCTCATAAGAACAACCTCATTACCATAATCCAATTATATGATGAAGGTTACCTTGTTAATTTTAGGAATGAAAAGTACTTAGTACCCAATTCCAAGGAAGATTTTATTTATTCTACCCTTAGGCAAGAGAATTATTAAACACTAAACATAGAATACATTAGGAGCCAAGAACAACCATGCCATAGTACAGTGGAAGATAATTCTTGGTTGTGGCGTAGAAGGTTAGGAAACTGTAATCTTAGAAACATATGAAAGCTCTCTATTAATGGACTAGTTAACGATCTACCAGAGCATATATTTGATTCTTCAAAAGTTTGTAATCCTTGTCAATATAGAAAGAAAGATAAATCACATTATAAATTATTTGGTGATCTCTCAACTACTAATGCATTATAGTTAATACATATGGATTTTTTTGGTCCAAAATAAACTAGAAGCATTGGAGGAACATATTTTGTATTTTTTCTAGAAGGTGATTACACTATATTTACATGGGTCTATTTTCTAGCAAAGAAATATAAAGATTTGTCTTATTTCAAAACATTTAGATCACAAGTTAAAAATGAGAAAAACCTTCCATTGATAAATATTCATTGTGATCCTAGTGGAGAATATCAAAATTATGATTTTGAAACCTTTTGTTGTAAAAAAGGAATCACTCATAACATCTCATTACTCAGAACAACTCAATAAAATGGTGTTGTTGAAAGAAGAAATAGAATTCATTAGGAGATTACAAGAACCATGTTGAGTGAATATTTGGTATCCAATATTTTTTGGGCTAAAGTTGTAAATACTTCTTGGTATACAATAAATCGTGTTACAATTATACCTTTTCATAATAAAACTCTTTATGAGTTATGGAATGATAAAAAACCCTAGAGTTTTCTACATCAATGTTTTTTGTTGCAATGTATTCATTCTGAATACTAAAGATAATCTAAACAAATTTGGACAAAAATTTAATGAAGGAATTTTCCTAGGTTACTCCACAACTTATTAGACTTATAGATTTTTCAATAAAAATACGTATACTGTTGAAGAAACAAAACATTTCAAATTTGATAAACTGATCCTTTTCTTTTAAAACAACCACAAAATATATCTTCAGATGTGTTTTCAAAAACTGATTATAAAGCTTTTTTAGATGATCTGTATAATAAGGAAAATGTTCATGAAAATGTTTCTGAAGCATATACCCCAGAAGACTTCCTACCCTATGATGATGAACACATTTTACACAACCCAAATCAGTTTTTTCTAAAGAATCATACTAGTGATTGTATCATTGGTGATGTAAATCAACCTGTAAGGACTATAAGTTTCATAATAAATGAAGTAGAACAGCTAGCATTCCTTTCCCAATTAGAACAAAAAAGCACTAATAAAACATTAGGTGATAATGATTGTATAATAGCTATGCAATATGACCTAAATGAATTCTAAAGGAATAAAGTCTGGACCATGGTTGAAAGGCCTAAGGAAACATCTATTTTTGGAGTAATATGGTTCTTCAGAAATAAGTGTGATGAAAATAGAATCATATAAAGAAATAAATCTAGATTGGTTGCTAAAGTCTATAATAAAAAAGAAGGAATAGACTATGATGAAATATTTTCTCCAGTATCTAGACATGAATCTATTCATATTTTACTTGCCTTTGCGGCATTCTTCAATTTCCTACATTTTCAAATGGATTTCAAATGTGCATTCCATAATGGTTTTTCTCAATATGATGTTTTTGTTGAAAAACCTCATGGTTTTAAAGATACAAAACATCCTGAACATGTTTTAAAACTTACCAATGATTTGTATTGACTTAAGCAAACCCCATGAGCTTGGTATGATAGGGTTATATGATTTTTTCATCGAAATAATTATGTTAATAGAGATTCTGGTCCAACTCTTTTTATAAATAAAGATAAGAAAAAAAATTGAATGTTTAAATATATGTTGATTACATTATATTTGGTTCAACTAATTGATTGTTAACTAATTCATTTGCGGATCTAATGAAATCTGAGTTTGAAATGAGTATGATGGATGGGTTAACATATTACATGGTTTTCAAATTTCACAAAAACCAGAAACAATCAATATATCTCAACATAATTATATTAATGATATTCTTAAAAAGTATGGATATGACAACACTAAGAGTATAAGTACACCATTGGTACCTCAAATACACTTGATCTTGATGAAGTTAGAAAACCAGAAGATCAAACATCTTTTAGAGGTATGATAGGAAGTCTACTTTACTTGACATCTAGTCTCCCAAATATAATGTTTTCAGTATGATTATGTGCAAGATATCAATCCAATACTAAGGAATCTCATTTAAAGGTAGTGAAAAGGATATTTCTCTACTTAAAGGGAACCATGGATCTAGGTCTCTTTTACACTTATGGAAATGATTTGGTTTTAAAAAGTTTTTCAGATGCTGATTTTGGTGGATGTAGAATGGATATGAAAATTACATCTAATACTTTTAATTACTTAGGAGGTTCATTAATTCTTGTTCATGTAAAACGAAAAACCCAGTAGCACTTTCAACTGCTGAAGATGAATATGATGCAGTTGGATGTAGTTGTGCTCAATTGTTGTGGATGAAACACACACTCACAGACTATGGTATAAGTTTTAAAAAAACACAAATTTTGTGTGATAATACTAGTCAAATTTCTTTAAGTAAAAACCCTACACATCACTCTCATGTAATACACAAAGATATTACGCATCACTTTCTCAGGGATCACACTCTAAAAGGAGATATCATTCTTAAATTTATCAGAACACAAGATCTAATTACGGATATTTTTCACAAAATCATTACCCACCGATAGATTTGAATTCATTAAATAGATGTTAGGAATAATAATTGTAAGGTAATCCTCCATGTTAACTTCCTGATGAAACAAATCACCATACAGTAATGAACTCCTTTTTATAGGGGGAGTAAATTTATTTGTTAGATTCTAATTTTTTCATTGTCTAAATTTTTTTCGAATTCTAAAAATTTTCGTAGTCTTAAACATTTAGTAGTCTAAAATTTTTCGTAGTCAAAATTTTTAGTAGTTTAAAATTTTTCGAAGTCTAATTTTTTTTCATAGTCAAATGTTCATACATAATATTTTTGTAATGAGAATTTTTCTACATAAATTTTCGTAATGACGATTTTTGTACTTAAAATTTCTTAATTAGAATTTTCATACTTGAAATTTTTGTAATGTGTTCTTCTTAATAATGATTTTATAAATTTTCATAATAAAGATATTATTAATTTTCATAATGAATATTTTCTAAATTTTCATAATGACATTTTTCAAAAAATTTGTAATGAATGATTTCTAAATTTTTTCATATTTTTTTTATTTTTGTAGACAATGTTTTCATAATAAAAATTTTCAGAATCTGAAGTTCTTCAAGAATAATTTTTCTCAATATGAATAATCTTCCTTGTAATCCAAAAGGTATGTTTCATTTCTAAAATTTTCCTAGCAATCTCTTACTTGTTGGTATTTTCATTTTTTTTAAATTTTCTATTTCACTTTTTCTTAAATCTGTATCTTATTATTAAAAACCTAAAAATATTGGATTCTATCAAAATCACCATCTGGATATCATCTCAACTGTCATATTTGATCAGAAAGTTTTTCAACCATTGGATTGAGTATGGTTGTCGAACCGTCACCTCAAATTACTATATAAAGGACCCCTGCTAGCTGTCACACGTCTAAAATAAAGCTTGTTCATGCTGAAGCTCTAGCCTCCTACAAAAACCCATTCTAAAATTCTCAGATCAAGATTACATTCGAATGTCTGCTGAATGCACCTCTCAGAAAGATATGTCAACTATCAAACCAATCACTGAATTTTAAATATTCAGAGAACTGTTAGTGGATCTGATGTTTTTTGTGAAATAAAATTTTATCATCTTCAAGAATATAAATATGAATCGATAGAAAATTATTTTTCTCTAAAAACCTAAACCTCATGATTTTTTTATATGGATTTGTTAATATAATTCTATGAGTATGTAGTTTTCTTTAAAGAAGAAGAGAGGAGTAAGTTTTCTATCAAGTTCTATAGAAAAACTTATTCATTTTCTTACCCCAAGGCTGCAAGATTGGTTGGAATTCCATATGAAGGGGAGGCTGAGTTTTTTTCATATAAGTTTCCTGATGTTAAAGTAAGATTCGATAAGTTGAAGGCCATGGATTGTCTTGTACTTTTAGAGGTAATGACTCAGTAGATTCTAAACCTGACTATAAATTATCAGATTCTTGAGTTGTGGGTTCAAGAATTTACCATACAAATTAAAAGAGACAAAGAAACTTTGAAGAAGAGTTATATGTATATTCTAGATTTCATGGTAAACCAAAGGAAAATAAATCTAGTCAAGCATAACATGGTTATGATAAAAAAAAATAATAGAAATATAAAGGATCAGATAATTTTTTATCCATCCATTCATTCAATGATGATTGGTCAGTGTCTAGAATCTTTCAAAATTCCCTGCAGATCTATGTTAAGGAATTTCAAAGTAATTATTAAATGTGATGATACTTGAAGAAGAATGAAAAATGGATTTTCCATATAATTTGAAGAATTATATTACATTCATGAGGAAGAAGCAGAATCCATTTTAAAGAAACAGGAGGTGGCTGAGACCTCTATGAAGGTAGGAAGGAAGAATAATGTGATGGATGTGGAACAGAAGGAAAAAACTCCAATGGACAAAAAACCAAATATATACAACCGAAGCCAAAGAAATAAAAGGCTTATCTGGTTGAGGTTGTAGCCACGTGGAGGGAAGAAAACAAAATCTGAAAGAAAGGGAGCCTATGTTTGGCTTGGACTAGGCTGAAGAAAATTTTTTGAATGAAAAGGCTACTGAGAATCAAGAGAAATAAGAGAAAGAAAAGAAGCAATGAAAGAGGATGGTTGAGGCTGAAATATTACAATATTTTATAAAGGCCATTTAGAAAGCCTCTAATAATATTCAGGTACCGGATTCATTTCTTCAAGAACTAATTCCTGAGACTCTGGGAAATATTTTTGTGACTCCGGAAAAAGTCCAACTAAAAGAGTCCATGAAAATGTAATAGATGAAAAATTAGTAGTAGAAGAAGAAGGCATGGGTGACACCGATGATTTGATAATACAAGCAGAAGATTTTCATCAGAAGGAGAGCCCTTCAAGGAAATTATAATTATGATCCTCTCATGTTGAATCATCAAATATGGCTACCCCAGGGAAGGATGAGGAGAATGTTGAAGATGATGTTGACAAACTACCTTAAGAAGAAAGAATAAATAGGGATTTTATTCATCTATAGGTAGCTGAGGCATGATAAAAAAAGGAAGAGATAGATGAAGTCAAAATTGTTCATCTATCTGATAGTTAACATGAATCTCATAACCAAGAGGTACCCATTTCGAAGGATGATAATGGAAATTAGGTTGTAGTTGATACACCTACCAAGGTTGTGGTCCAGATGAAAGATGATGGTGGACCATCAAAGAGGAAAGCTGCTGAGATAAAAAAAGAATCCACACCAAGAAAAATATCTGATTGGGAATAATCCTCTCTGGGTAATGATTTCATAGTCCAGTCCTTGAAGAATAATGTTGGCACTATACCCATTTTTCCCAGTATTGACTCGAGATGTCAAATGCTTCAACACTACTTAATTCTGAAATCGGATATAGTATCCATAGTGAGGGATAAGTGTATCAGGATTTTGACAGATTTCAAAACATTCTTCATAAAATATGAATCCCATAGAAGATCATTCAAGAAGATTACCAGCTGGTCAAAGAAAACTATAGAAAACATGATAATCCTTGATGATTTCAAAGAAAGATTCAAGGATACATTTGACACCGAAGAAGTGAAAATCAAGGATCTCACAAATAGTTTTGACGAGAAGCTAACTGTGGAACATAGTTCTCTGATTCAAGAAGTGAAAGATCTGAATGGGAAGTTGTATTTAGTTTCACAAAGCTAGAAAAGAGACATGGATATCAGGATTGATATATAAGAGAAGCTTTCTATGGAGGAAGAAGTCTTGAAGGATTAGGCAATTGTATTTAAGGCTCATGAAGAAAGAATCAAAGACATAGAAAATAAAACTAAATATTTGGATCAGCTTCTCAAACGAGTAGAGGAAGATCACAATGAACTCAATAATCTCAAAACTATAGTAAAGAAGTTGATTTAGATGTATAAGTAAGGATAATGTTATTCAATTCTTATCTTTTATTGTATTCCTTCCTTGTATAAATTTTTTCAATTGTAATGAAATTTTGGGTTGCTCTTTATATTGCAATTTCTCTAGTACTAATATTTTAGGTACCACAATTCCTTTTCCATTCCATGTATTCCTTTTTAAAAATCACAAATGGGGAGAAAATAATGAAAAATTATTACAAAGTAAAAGATGAAATCTCCCTAAGTAAGGGGGAGTTTATCTAAGGGTGATTTCTTATCTAAAGAGATTTCCTTATGCAATAAAATGATAAGTCTGAATCCAAAAATCAGGAATATGATCTTTAGTGTTTTCAAAGCCTAAGGGAGAGTTAGTCATATTCATAATTTCCCATGTATTAATGGAGATACATTTTATTTACATGTCTATAAAATTTCTATCTCTTTATATTTTTTTTCGAAAGGTTGTTTGGGATTTCCAAGAATGGGGAGATTATTGAGTCAATAATGTTTCTTTATGACTTTCCCATTATTTAATGTTTGTAGAGATTATTGAGTCAATAAGGTTTCTTTATGACTCTAACATTCCTTTATGTTTTTAAAATCAGAAACAGCCTATCTTTAGGCAATTTTCATTTTCCTTAAGATTTCCCTTAATGAGTAAAATATTTCTTCCCCAAGGAAAATTTATCCTTACCATGTTTTTATTGTTCATGTCTTAATCCAACAAATTTTTACATCTATGTGTAAATTTTTTTTCATATCTAAAATCTAGAAATTTTATAAATACATAGATAAAGAGCATTCTATTTCTAGGATCCGAATTCAGGTTCCAAATTTTCTGAATTCAGACTCTAAATTCTCTGAATTCAGACTCCAAATTCTCTAAATTTAGACTTAGAATTTTCTAAATTCAGACTCTGAATTCTCTGAGTTCAAAATCCGAATTCTTTGAATTCATACTCTTTACTTTCTAAGTTCAGATTCCGAATTTTCTTAGTTTAGACTCAAAATTCTTTAGAATTCTGATTCCAAATTCTTGATAAATAGAATATTAATATCCTTAAAATTTATACTCCGATGGTTATCCTTCATAGATTCCAAATTCTATTTTTCCATAGACTCTAAAAAATGAATTTAGTTGAGAAACCATATTTTTACGTACTAATATTTGAGTTATAAAACAATTTCATGCATTCAGTTACTAACTAATCATTGTTTGAGTGACACATGTAAATGTCCCTCTGAAATTCATAGTAAAATATGACCATTAGAGGAGGGAAATAACCATTGAAGATGTGCCTATAAATAGGAGCTCATTTGAAATGTATCAAAAAAATTTAGACATTTCTAACAACTTTCATGAAGATGTGATTTCTTGAGAGAGATGCTCTTTAAAATCTCAGTGCTTTAGGCAGATGGTGTGAACAACCTGTTCGTGAGTGAAAAACTTGTTCAAACTTACATTGTGTAGGCTCTTATCGTGCTAATCATGGGATTCTGGGTTTGAAAGACAAATGTTCTGATTTCCATTTAAATCTAGGGAATGTGGGGATATAAATACCGATAACGATCTTCAGATTGAGGTATTACCTAGTTATGGGTGAGACAAAATTTATTGAATGTTTAAATCAAGGGGCCTTTATCCAAGTTTTTTGGATACCCAACAAATTGGGTTAAAAGATTCTTATACTTGTTCTTGTATTGTTTCATGTTTTTTTCTGCTGTATTTTTGTTGTTGAGGAAAGTATAAATATCTTATACTTTCTTATACTTGTAATCTGATTAAATAAAGTTCTATATGCTTTAAGGTAGAATCTTCATTTTGTAAACATTTGTTAAGTTTCATTTCCAGAACTACATTTACAGAATCTCTTTTTCATAACCACATTTTTGGAATCAAGAATGTTTATAGAACTTAGAGGTTTTGTGAATTTACGTTGTTTATCCTTGTTAAACAACAGAAAGTTCTATAACCAACTTGAAATGTTCCCAAATAATTTTTAATGTATACAATTCTCCAACCACCTCTTGTATATTTAAAATCTATATCATTATTTAGATACTACAACTAGTATCATTTCGATCCTACACAAAACCTACATCATATCATGTAGACCCCCATACTAGCCATCAAAAATAATTCCCACCTTATCAGGATAATCCATAGGAGAAGAAAATGAAATTAGGATTTGATGAAAAATTTTCCTTTCCTTCTGAGAAGACTATGTACCTGCAAACATCATCTCAACATTGGAAAACTACATGGAAATATTGTGAAATCTGATAAATCCCAAATAGGTTCTTGGTGAAGATATGTCTTACCATTTACCCTTCCACTAGGCGATGGGGAAAACAATCCAAGAGGTTGTATTTCAAATACATCATGTAATAGATGTTGGACTATGGAAATGAGAATCTAGGAATGAAACATGGCAAAGTAAAATGTGTTTCTACCACCAATCTGTAAGAGAATTCAAGGATGTCATTAAATGGTAAGGTTAAATAGATATTTAGTTATTGGATGGAGAGAAATAAGATCAACCAGAATCGTGCTATCCATGTTTTTCCAATTGATACATCCACAAGTTCCCTTGGCTGTTTTAGCTACAGTATAATTGACATTATCATCCTCATAGTCTTTAGAAGGCTAATCTTCCAAAAAACAACATGTGATAAAATGTTGGAAGAAAATAAATGTAGAGGAATATATAACAAGGATAGTGTTGATTAATATTTAACATAATTCATGCATATAATCCTAAAATCATGGGCATCTCCCTACCTAATGGTATAATAAGAGTCAAAATGCTAGACAAAATCCTCATCAAAAAAGGATATTCTATACTGTTATATTATTTTTATTCAAATAATGGATCCATTTTCAGATGATGTGTGAGTCTATAAATCCAAATTCAAAACATTTAAATGGGGAAATGGGAGAATATACCTCAAAGTTGAAGATACAGGGGTAGATGCAGTTATGCCAAAATTCCCTACTCTCTCTGTGATCCTTCTAAAACAATATATAGGGATGAAAATCATGGGAAAGCTATCCAAATAACCCAGTAAGGAAAAAATGACCTCCCCAAAAATTCAAAGGTTTCCCATAACATACTATTTAATTATGATTGACTAGATAAGACACACACTACTAGTCATCCTCACTATTTCAGTGGACCTAATAAACCTAATCCGCCATGTGTAGATGCACTTCCAACGTATGTTACAATGCATGAAGTGTCTTAAAAATGAACTTATTTTCTTAAAGAACCGCCAAAAGAACATCCCCATTCTTGGAGGTGCAGACTGTTAGACCATATGATTTACATACTAAAATAGTTCTCCCTGGTATTAGTCAATTTTTCTATCATGGATTATTTGAGTCTATCAAAATACCTCTGTGAAGTAATCATAGAATATTATTATAGTCCAAAATAATTTTACTTCATATTCTACTATATATGAAGTAAATGATGTAGAAAATGATCCTAGGGAATTCCACGTTATCTTCTCTTTCATATACTAGAAACAAGAATCCATCCTATATGGGTTCATTATAACATTTCATGTACCAGGAAATATGATTTACATTCACATATGATGAGAATTCATTGAAAATAGTTTATAATTAAACCTCATTCCAATTAAAAAAATAAATTTTCTGAGTCACAACAAATCTGACAAGTACCAATACTCTATAACGCTATATTGTTTTGAAAGGAACAAGAAAAAAATGTTGGAAAAATCAAAATTAAGACTCAGTTCCAGGTTCTCATTTGTGACTCATAATTCATGGATGTTTTTCAGGATATGACCTTCAGTGTTATAATATAAAGGTCTTAGTTACATAAAAAAAAATTTATTCCCACATCAAACTTCTAATACCTCAAATATTCCATCAATGCTAAAAGTGAATCATTGTATAATGATAAATACACTTGTATATCTTCTGAATCACAATACATTGACATATGATTCCACTAGAGGGATTGAAAACATTCCATGATTGAAAATTTATCTCAAATTAGTGCCTCAAATTTTATAAATATAATCCTACGTAATAAATAAAAGAATATAATTGTGGATTATTTGATTCCCATCAATCATATTGAATAATTGGTTCAATATTTAGGGAAATATTCAGTGACATCAATGACATAAGTATTGAAAAATGAAATTGAAAACTCTGGAGATGTTTTCGTCTCTCTATAAAGAGTTAAATATTCTAGATAAACTTCATTAACTTCACCGCCAAACCTCAATAATTATATACCTCAACAGCTATGTCGAAAGTAGTTGCATTACATTTTAATTGTCTAAATATTGACTCATCCCATAACTTTTATAAATTTCCTTCCTTAACTAATTACTAGGAAGTGGGGGAAGAGGAATATCATGAGGAAGATGAAGAGGAGGATGAAATCATGGATTCCCATATATCATTTAAGGAAGTTGCTACTATAATGGTTTATGAATATAGAGAAATAAATATGGGTACAAATGAAGATCCATTTCCTACATTGATCATTGTGACCATGAATTTTGAAGAAAAGGATTAATTTAACTCATTATTGAAGAAAAATCTGAGATTGTTTTCATAGAAAGATAAGGACGTTATAGTACATGAACCCAAGGTTATCATCCATAATTTTGGTTTTCTAGATTAACGTCGATTATAGACACAAGCATCTAGAAGGAAACACTTGACTAATGTGTCCAATATGGATGCTAGAGTTGGCATAATTATCAAGGTCCACTACATCTAAGAAGTTATGTGACCAAAATGGATGAAAAAATCATTATAGTGATGAAAAATAATATTTAAATTAGGGTCTTCATCAACTTTATAGATCTCAACTGGCACTATCCAAAAGAAGACTTCGATGTTCTAGTCACATACTTACTCATTGATCCAATTGCTAGTTATCAAGACATATCCTTCATGGTTGGCTATTTAATGAAATTTTTTTTGTCCCTATAAGATGAGTAATACACCACCTTCCAACCACAAAATGAGTACATTACTATTGGGTAGTTCCCTTTCGATTAGATAATTCTTGCACCGCATTAAATTATGCCTTTCATCACATCCTCATAGCCATCCAAGTAAAATTTTTCAAATTCCATGTTGATTAAATTTTTCTTAAGTACTGATATCATTATGAACACCTAATAGATACTGGGAACATCTTCAACATATTGTGATAACTTATCTTGAAATTAATGCCCTTGAAATGTTCTTTATGGGTAAACTCGTGAAAATTTACTAGATTCATCATATTTCATCACATCATTGATGTGGACCCTGAGAGGAAAAATCCAATCCTTAGAATGTCACCTATTCAATACCATAAATAGTTGAGAGGAATTAAAATACACAAGTCTTAAATAAGTTTATTTGTATACAAACTTTTAGGAAAAATTTTTTACCTTTAAAAAATTGATAATTAAGTTTGTCACATATCAATGTAGTAGTAACCGTTAAGAGTAATTTTAGAACCTTAAGGAATATCTGTTCAGATCACCAGTTCTAATTACACCCTCTACAGGAAATACAATTATTCTAAATGTTTCCTTCCTTGAATGATCACTAGAACCAATCCTTACACACACAAAAATTATATCAATAGAAACCAAATTTATTATCTCTGTCAAACCATGATCGACATTCAGATTCCCTATTAGGATATGAAGAAGTGTTTTATAGAATTAATCTTCACAATTCAAAAACTGAGGCACAAAGTTTTGTACTAGATAGACTATTTGGAATCTTTCAAAAAACTATTTAAATATATCTTAATCCTCACTTTTTATGGGATGTTTAGCATGGTGGGTGGCTACGTTTTATTAGTTTTAAATACTATTCATTCCACAGAAAGCAGTGAAAGGCCAGACCTTTGCTGATATTCTGGAAGAACACATGTCTTTAGAAACAATGTCATGAAATACAAAATTTCCATATGATGTGATGTTTTGAATTAAAGAAGGTCCCCAATGTATGAAATGTATTTTTATGTGCGTCTAAAAGCCTTGTAGGAGGAGAATGGAAGACCATAATCTCAATAATGCAAGGTTAAGGTTTATGCTTATCTCTCTATCAAAGTAGGTTTTTTTCTTTTCTCGATTCTATTGTTATAAAGCTCTACAAAAAATGTGGCAGAATATACTACACTCATTTTAAGCCTAAAAATGGAACTCTAAATACCAGTTGGACATCTAGAGATGAATGGTGATTTATAGATGGTAATCAAATATATCAACTAGGATTTTTCCCATCAGAAAAGAAGAGATAATCCCCCCTATTTACTATTCCCAAGGGTTAATGGAAAAATTCCCCTCATATAAAACTTTTATTGTTGTACCATGATTTCATAGTTCCTACTTTGATGCATTGGAAAACATATCCATGACATTAGGAAATCTAGATCATGACAAAAAATCTTCAGCATTGTGCATCGATAAATAGTATCATGTTTTCTTCATGAAATCCTATAAGAGATAAATTAAATTTGTACTATACCCAAAAAAAATATGATTAAATACTTGGTTGAAGGTACCCATCATGATCTACCTTAAAAATAGAGAACTCTAATCATACAGAATAGGTAATGAGAATACCTGATGGTGAGAAACTAACTTCACTCTTCATGATGGCTCAAAATAGAAAAAAGTCATCTATAAACAAGGATTTGAGAGATTAATTATCATATATATGGATGGAGATGATAGGTTTTTACACATAAATGATATATAAGAATAATTATATGTTTCCCATTTGGCAGGGTTTAGGAATTCTAAAAAAAATAGAGTCTTGGGTACTACTGGCCCACTATAACGCACTATAGGACAAACATTATAAAAAAATTCATTCCTTCCAGTTGAATAAGAAATTTATCCGCCAACCCTTATATTTGTTAAATAAAACCCAATACTCCTAGAAATTATCCATTTGTTGAATTGATATTTTTTGTCATACCCTCCATCTATGGACAAGAGGATCAATTATATCTTTGTGATACTGATTTTTTCACTAAATTGGATGAGGAAATTCCACTCAAGGATGTCGGGGGGGGGGGAATCTTCATCATCTTTATATAATCGAATTTATTTACTTGATATGTTGATCCATATACAATAATTATGAAAACCAGTTCCAATAGCTATTTTGGTGAGTTTGAGAGGCACTACCATATGTATAGTAAAAAACCCACAACTCATTCCACTATCATCCAATAACTAATAGCAATATTGTAGAATTTAATAAGACCCTAGAATGTGTAACAAAATATGGTGGAAAAAGATAAATGTTATTGTCTTGATATGATTATAAATCCCATGTGGCCCTATTGGACTACTACCTACACCGCCACATGAGAGACCCTGTATTCACTTATCAACTTAACAAAAGTAGTCATTCCAAATGTGGTCTAGTATCTATAAATCTGTGTTGCAATATGTGATTGGATATCCATAGATGAGAAATCCTAGAAGTGAATTCATGAAATAGAGAGAGTTGATGAGAATATAATTCATACCTTAAATCACATGAAGGAATGTCAAGAACAAATGTGGGAGTGACCTTACTCTATACAGAAGGTCCACTCCAGTGGAGCTTACTCCTTGATCATGATGGATGGAAAGCTCAATAAAACCCCAAACAATGAAAGGTTCCTGAAGAAATATTTCATGTAAAAGAATGATATTTTCTCTAACAGTAAGATGTTAAACTACATTGCATCATATAATACATGATATATGGAACTAATCAACATAAACTAACTTCCTAAACATTATAAATTAAAATTTATGACCAAAACTATTCCACATGATGTAAAATTACAAAATTTATGTCCCTATTGCCCAATGTAAAATTGTGTAACATTTAGCTCCCCAATTGAGAGGACCACAATCATCGAAGCCAGTACCCCACTAAACTGTCAATTTAAGAACTATTAATGTATTGATTATAATTCACACAAGATACACACTGATACCTGGATCCCAATCTTGGGTTATGCCAGAACAAAAATCTCCCAATGATCCTAGGTCAGACCTACACAATATACTTTTCCAGAACTACACATGGCTTAATTATAATGTAAATATATACTTAGTGATATGTAGACCGTTTTTCATGGGTCTTCCATAAAATATGAAGAATAATATTTTCCCATATTCCATGCATTAAAAAATAATTTATATGTGTATTTTTTTACAAGGACTACATAATACTAGCTTCCCATATAAATGGGATACATAGTGACACAAATATCCCTAATCCAAGGCCCTGCCACCAAAAATGCCTTCTCTAAGTTTGGGTAATCCAAACTAATGGAGACTTTTATGAAATAAGAATGACATAATTCCCATTATAATTATATATTTATAGATTCTTGGACCAAACAAACTTTTTAGCCACCAATTAATCTAAATTCCCTTACACTTAACATGTATCACCATTTCATGGTAGAAGAAATGTTCACCTATTATTGTTTCCAAAACTGATTTCATATCACATGGTATTAAGAGTTTTGGTAATCATGTTATAAAAAAATTATGGAACATCAATTCAAATCACCGTTATCATAGTCCTCTCTATAATACCTTAAACGACACACCATATTTCTTTACTGCATGACATTAAACTACATGGTTTACTTAAGAAATGTGTATAGACCTATTATTTCTACAAAGGGATATGTATTTATTCCCATATAATACACCCTATACTAGACACAATATGGGAAATTTTATAACCCTACTATGTATGATTTGGATCTACATAAGAATATCCCATATGGGTTCACACCCCATGCGTGCACCCATATAAAAAAACCCATCTCTTCACAAATTAATTCAACAAATATACAGAATCATTTTTATATCTATATGTTGATTGAATCTCTCTCCAACAAGAAATGTAGTGATTTTTGGGTACTATAATCTGATCTAGCCATATTATTATTATTTTTATACATAGTCTCATTTGACCTTACCGCATGGTATTAAACTGAATGACTAATGTCCTTTTCCACATTAATTTTAAATTAATGGTTTATCTAGAAATATTTTTTCTTTGATTATATTTAAATTAAGACATATAGTAAATAATATTCTTCATGTTATGGTGACATTCATGGGGTAAAGAATATAATAACCCATCTCAATCATAAAAATAATGAATTATGCATGGGAACATAATTTGGGTTCCTTCATTTAGGGATCCACCAAGGAAACATTGATATCCCAAACATAAAGATTAATAAGATATATGAATATATACTCTAAAATTTCTGGAAAATAGAGGATAAAAAATTTTCATTATGATTAGACATATTCCTTCCGTACACCATCCTTCTAATGAAAGACACTTTTATATCATGATAATATTTCTCCAGCTATAGGCTAATACCTAAGGATTCCATTGTTTGACTATGTAGTAAACACCCTAGTTGGATTTTCATATGTTTTCAACATAATGGGACATTCAAACATATGATCCACATATTTGACTATGTAAAATAATTCCCAGTTTTAATTTTTATAAATTCACCCACAAAATAGGATTTTTAATGGGTGGTACATTTCTTCCTTAGGATAATCTTCTTCAATATCCAAAATCCAAAAAATTATTATATATGAACCCATGATTAAAATTCGGTCATTGATTATCCAACACATATTTTTACCATATAAATTATCATGATCTTACAACCCCTATGATAATGTTATGAAATTCCATCTATCATGTCAGATGTATGACTGAATAACCTCATTCCTAAAGGCTATATTTTACATAATGTTTCGATAATAATATGGTTATTGTCAAAATTACCAAAAAATAGAAGACAACATATAATACCTATTGAACAATTTAATATTTACATTAGTTTCTAATAACAAGACATTAAACTACATTTTTTTAATACTATGTATGGTTTGATTCTCACTCAAATATGATACATAGTGAAACCAAAACCCTATGTTTTGGGAGAAACAACAATTAAACCCCCCCACCCACGTATTCTATGTTTGGATTATACCTATATTGGGACCCTTTTTTCCAATTCTTTATTTACTTTAATGAGAAATGATCCTCTCATATTCATGATATTTCATTCCACAAACCAAACTCTTTTCATGGGTAAATCGAAATCTCCATAATCATCTTCTGGCCATAAATAATAATATGATGAATGTTTGGGAAATAAATTTATGGTTATATAATAACACTCCCTATCCGGATTTTCCAAAGTTTCCCACATAAAAGACCTATCATTTTGATAATTCTACTCTATGATTGTATATGACGCTTTCTCCTAGATGTGCGCATCCATCTATGGAGTACGCACAACTGTTTCCCCATATTACCGCTTTCCAAAGGTGGGCGACATCTATTACATATTTATGGATGTTTTCTCCTTGATTGAAATGGGATGATGGGATACCAGTTCTCCCTTCCATGGATTCCTCCTTGGAACTCATTACCTAGTCTAGGTCTCCCTTATAGATTATGTCATGAATCATGAATCTCATTCCCGGTGCTATATTTTTATGGAATCCGGTTAATTACATCACTTCTATTGGGAAATTCCAAGGGGTCCGGTCAGGGCAGCAACCTTTTGTCAGAGTAAACAGTAACATCAAGCTTGTCAGAGCAGCTCTTGATTCTTGGTCATAGGAGAAACTATATTCTTCCTAATAATAGGTCATCTCTGTGGTGCAGAACCTAAGGTATCCCACGCTAGTCACATGGTATCTTATGTTAGAGGCATGTCTCTAAGGTTTTCCTCAGCTTCCAATGCTTTACACAGGGTATGTATCCATTTTAACATCTTGCAGAGACGGTTACGCTAAAGGACTATCTTCCATGGTTCTCCTCAGGCATCTCATGTTTAATATTTGTTAGGACATGATTTTAACATCTTGAGGAGACAGAATGAGGGTGATCTGAACATCCCATAGAGACATATCATATTATCAGATACCTAGGAGGGATCTCTAAGAGTGTTTACCAGGTAGATGGATAGGAACACCCAATAAGAGATGACCCTGGATGGTGTGTGACATAAAGGAGTGATATCGCACTGTGAAGGCTGATCTGGACACCACTGAGGGTGGATCAGGGAGTGTGGACCCCAGAATGGAGAAGCACTAAGGTTTACCATTGGCTGGGATTGATCCTTAAGGAGGTTTCTTACGTACCATGTGTAGATGACAGGGATCAAAACCCACATTGTTCAAAGGATGATGAATCAGAGTGTGCACAAAGGACAACGACCTAAATACATGCTGGGGAGTATGTGTGAATTGTGACCCAAGTAATGCTAGAAGCAGCGAGGAGGTGGATGACCTGATCCCACCGGGATGTGCCAGCCCGGGTGAGTATTAGGATGGATAAGGGAGAGTTGAGTGGAGTGGAGGGGGAATGATATGGGACCATCATGATGGTGACATTTATGTTGGTCTTGAGACTCGACGAGACTTCCTACGTATCCCTATGGTAGGGAATCAAAGCTAGTGTAGTTAGATGGGACTATAAGACAATTGAAGAGGCAGCCCGTGAGAATGGACGCATCGATGGGACCCAGAGGAAATGGAACCTCCAGGATGGGGGGTGTTCTTCCTGAATCACATGGGATTTCTGGATAAATAATGATGACACATGGGTTCTGGGCTTGAAACTCATGGAGGATTCCTATGTATCATCATGGCAGGGAATCAATATCTGCATAGTTTATTTGACGATGACTTATGGAAGGATGGGGTAAAAATGGATTACCACTAGATAGGGTCACAACAACTTACTGTAGGATGGGGACACAACGACATAACACTAATGGGGTCACAACGACTTACCCCAATATGGGGTCCCAATGGCTTACCATTGGATGGGGTCACAACAGCATATCCCTGGATGGGGTTGAACCTCTTAGAGGCTTCCTACTTACCCTGTCAAGGAGACAATTATCAAAAACCAAGTAGTTCAGGGATGATGTGGTCACTGACTTGTAGGGGGTCTCAGTGACCAATGGGTGGTGGGATCAAACCTCTGTGAGGCTTCCTATGTACCTTGCCTTAGAATAGATCAAAGACTATGCAGTTTATATGTGGTTTGTGAACCTATGTGAAGATGGTCGAAACGACTGGGTGTTAGGCTTGAACATCACGGAGGCTTCCTAGAAACCCTTCCTTGCTAAGGATCAAAGACCCCATAGTTCAGTTTTTGGTGGGAGAACTGACGTGAAGATGGTTTGAATGACTAGGTGTTGGTCTTGACCCTTAGAGAGGCTTCATACATACCTCTACTTGTAAAGGATCAAAGACCTCACAGTTTAGCTATGCTTGTGGGGAATACAGTCACAGATGTACAAGGTGTTGGTTAAATAAGTGAAGTGGGTCGGAACAACCAACATATGGTGGCATTGAACCTCATAGAGGCTTCCTACATACCTTGTATTTTCAAGGAAAAAAACCTTGTAATTCAGGTATGGGTGTGGGGCTTACACACTAGGCTTCCCAGAGAGGACTCTATAGTCAATGCTTACCACTCTAAGTCCACATGAGTCGTGATTGGTGTGAGATACACGAGGTAGAATGGACCTGATGATCATGGAAAAAGGGTGCGTCCATGAAGGGTGGAGAATGAAGATTACACGTGGTTAGTGGCATGGGAGCCGCTATGGTGCGACAATGGTGAATGGGGAGTATGCTAGGGAGCTGCCTGGGTTCCACTACAGAGCGGCAATGATGAATGGGGATTACACAAGATACTTGCATAGGTACCGCTATGAAGTGCCAATGGTGGATGGGGGTTTTGTAAGGAAGATTCCTAGGTGCCTCTATGGAGCGGAAATTATGGATTGGGCTTACATAAGGAAGCTTCTCGGGTGTCGCTATAGAGCGACAATGGTGAATGGGGCTTACACAGGGATGATGTCCGGGTGCTACTATGGAGCGGTAATGCTGAAGGGTGATTACACTAGGAAGTTGCGCAGCTGCCGCTATCGAGCAACAATGATGGATGGGGATTATGCAAGGAATATGCATGGGTGCCGCTATGGAGTAGCAATGGTGAATGGGGCTTACGCAGTGAGGCTACCTGGCTGCCGCTATGGAGTGAAAATTGTGGATAGAGGTTACTTAAGGAAGCTGCCTTGGTACTGCTATGGAGCGCCAATGGTGAATGGGGATTATGGAAGGAAGCTGCCCAGGTGCCCCTATGGAGCGGCAATGGTGAATGGGGTTTAAGAAATGAATCTGCATGGGTGCCACTATGGAGCGAAAATGGTGGATGGGGCTTATGCAAGGAAGTTTCCCATGTGCCGCTATCGAGAGGAAACGGAGAATGGGAATTACAAAAGGAAGCTGACTGAGTGCCGCTAAGGAGTGGAAATGATAGATGGGGCTTATGCATGGGAGCTTCCCTGGTGCCACTACAGAGTGTCAATGGTGAATGGGGGCTTACGCAAGGTAGCTTCCCAGGTGCCACTATAAATCAGCAATGGTGGATGGGGGTTATGCAAAAAAGCTACCCAGGTGCCACTATGGGGTGGTAATGGTGGATGGGGCTTACGCAAGGAAGCTGACTAGGTGCCGCAATGGAGTGCCAATGGTGAATGGGGATTACGTAGGGAAGCTGCCCCATGTTCCACTATAGAGATTCAATGGAGAATGGAGCTTATTCATGGACACTAACTTGGTGCCCCTATGGAGCAACAATGGTGGATGGGGATTACACAAGAAAGCTGCCTGGGTGACCCTATGGAGTGGCAATGGTGGATGGGGCTTATGCAAGGAAGCTGCCGGAGTTTTTCTATAGAGAAGCAATGGTGTATGGGCCTTACACAAAGAAGATTCCCGAGTGCTACTATGGAGTAATAATGGTGAATGGGGCTTACACAGGTATGCTGCTCGGGTGCCGCTATGGAGGGGAAATGGTGAATGGGGCTTCTGCACAGAAGCATCCCGGGTGCCATTATGGAGAGGCAATAGTGGATGGGGCTTACACAAAGAAACTGCCTGTGTGCCGTTATGGAGAGACAATGGTGAGTTGAGCTTACACAAGGTAGTTTCATGGGTGCCTCTTGGGAGCAGAAATGGTGGATGGGGATTACGCAAGGAAGCTACCTGGGTGCTGCTATGGACGGACAACAGTGGATGGGTCTTACACAAGGAAGCTGCCCGTGTGCTGCAAGGGAATGACAATGGTGAATGGGGCTTATCCATTGAAGCTGCTCATATGGTGCTATGGAGCGACAATGGTGAATGGGGCTTACACAAGGAAGCTTCCCTGGTGTCACTATGGAGCGGCAATGGTGGATGGGGATTTTGCAAGGAATATTTCTATAATGTCTTCATCATTTTTGGAAATTAGGGCATCCCAACTCACTGGTGAGTTGAGGCATAAAATTGAGGCCTACACCTATGCTCCAGTGCACAAGCTTCCTAACTCCAAGGGCATTGGAATCATTCCGAACAATGGGGGTAGAAAAATGTGAATCACATGCCCAACATTTGGAACGCGGTGAGGGTGGCGTGACGATATAGGATAACTGTTGAGCATGATTTAAACACAAACCCTATATCATGTTAGCCTGAAATGGGGACAAACAAATGAGGGTTGACTATTGACCATTTATGAAACAAAGGACCTGACTCATTGTGTCATCCATAGTCTTAAGGGGCGTTGGCCCAGAATGGTAGGTGAGTAGAGGCGAAATGGTACTAGGCCGTTTGGGGGTCCCTCCAGACATGGAAGAGGATGGAGATCCGAATGAAGGACACACAATGATTGAGGTGGAGTGATTGAATGTTTGAACGGATTTCAACACTCTTGAAATTATGCGGCTATAATCATATCATTAGGCATCTCAGGCTTGGAGCATAAGGCATCACTTGTTTGGAGAAAGAGGAGCCTATGTTTGGAACATAGGGTGTACGACAATTTAGAGTCTTCTAAAAAGGACTATTAGCATCTCATGCTTGGAGCATAAGGAATCTCTTGATTGGTCCAAGAGGCATCCTATGTTTGGAAGATATGGAGTACTATAGTTTATAGTCTTTTTGATAGGACTATTGGCATATCATGCTTAGAGCATAAGGCATCTCTTGTTTGGATCAAGAGATATCTTATGTTTGAAACATAGAGAGTACTATAGTTTATAGTTGTGTAGAAAAAACTATTGGAATCTCATACTTGTTGAATAAGGCATTTCTTATTTGGAATAAGTGGAATCCTTTTTATGGAAAATTGGGAGTACTACAGTTTATAGTCATATAGAGAGGACTATTGGAATCACATTCTTGGAGCATAAGGCATCTCTTTTTTGGAGCAAGTGTCATCCTATGTTTGGAAGATGGGGATTAATAAAGTTTATAGTTCTGTGGAGAGGACTATTGGCATCTCATTCTTGGGGATAAGGAATCTCTTGTTTGGAGCAAGTGGCATCCTATGTTTGGAAAATATGGAGTAATACAGTTTATAGTTGTGTAGAGTGGACTATTGGAATAAGGTGCCTAAATATGGATGGTGTTGGGACTTATGCAAGGGTGTCCCTTTCTAGTTCAACCTGATATATGAGCCATGCGATGGGGTTTGGAAGAGTTACATGAGGAATGGTTCGAGTCAAGGTACTCAGATAATTGATGTTGAGAATCTCAACTCACATCATGGGAAACAAACCAAGAGTAATGTATCTATTGAAGGTGCTTAATGGTGTGTCAATGAGTATCTCAAATCGTTGTATTCCATAAGTAGAAGGTGGGTTCACATAAGGGCACAACGGAAAATCCCAACATCCCAACTAGAAATGTTTGTGGCGTGACTCTCAATTTTTTATTGGGGTCTATGAGAGTAGCGAATGGACCATCCCATATAGGTGGGTGTAGGCCTAGGCACCATTGCACGTAAGATGGCCTGCACAGAAGATGGGATGTGTGCAAGATTAGACTACCCGACATAGGTGCCTGAATGATTTAATGCCTTGGTACTATTGTGCACAAGATTGAAGTCTTGCATGCTAGAATGAAGGCTTGCGCACAATATTGGAGACTTGCGCGCAAGATTTGAAGTTTTGTGTGCAAGTGAGGAATCTTGCATGCACATGAATTAGGATGAAAATTTAACAGGAGAGGATAAAACCACTATGGGACCACGCGAAAGTAGACCAAGATGGGACTTGTCGAGAAGGATCTCACATGGATGGTTCCATTCTTCCACATGGGTGTCGAAAAGGCGGTTTTACACGCAGAAGAGTGGCGACCAAGCTCTGTAGAGCTCCCCTTAGGGGTGGGGGATGCCCTTGTATTTATCGGTGAACCTAGGAGAGGTTTCAGGTAATATTCTAGGTGAAAAAGAGATATTACATACACCATGCAGTGAGTGTGTGCCCAAAGGGGCCACGGTGCACAAAGAGGCGATGAACATGGTCTCAGGTGCGAAAATGGGAACCGTGTGCACAAACATCCACTTGACGTCGTCTTGGGCACGAAAAGGGGGTCAGACATGCATACCGGACTAGGTGCATAAATACATGGTTGACATCACCTTGTTCATATAAGAATCTTGTGTGTGGATGTTGATCTTTCGTGCATAGCTCAAAACTTGTGTGCAACTTCCTTGAATGTTTTTTGGGTGGCCTGGGAGTAGGATGACATCTCATTGGTTGTGTAAATGGATTGTACAACTTATTCTGTGCATGATTCCATACGTGCACACAAAACATCTATTTTTGTGCATAGGATTTCACTTCTTACATGCAAAATCTTCATTTATGCACGTGATATTTCACTTCTTGTGCGCAAAACCGTAATTTTTCCCCAAAATCGTCCATGATGGCCATTTCCAACAGTCTGACATCGAATGGCCATAACTTTGGATTCATAACTCCGTTTGGGCACTATGACTAGTCAAATGGAAGCTTGTGGTACATGCTACACTCTGGGATCATATATGGAAGCATTCAAGTAATTACATGGACACATTTCTAGTACCAACAATGACTATGAAGTAACACTCTCCAATTGGAACTTCATATTACCAGAAAAAATGTGAATTTCAACCAGAAGTACATTCTTATTTAGGAGAGACCTCTTCTACACCACATGAACATTTTCCTATATCAATAAACCGATCCAATGAACCATAAATTATAGCATACAAACATTCCCCTTCATACGTAAAAATTATAACACTTTCCCAAAGGGATAATCATGAAAGGGTAAATAATTAATCTTGAGGTTAGTATAAATTACCATAAATTATATCCCCTATCATCCATGGTGTATAAAATCAAACTAAACAGAATAATATCTAAATTTTAATATATTAAATTATGTGGTCCATGTCTCGGTGACATAAAACATAATTGGATGATGCCTTAACCTCTTTCAAAATGGGGCCTTCCCAACTGACATAATCCACAAAACAAATATATACCCTAATTGATGCCATAAAAAGTAATATAGGAGAGGCTTCTCATTCATGTCCAATACCAGAACAAAATCATGCCTCATAATCAGACAAGTTCCATTAGAAAAATCAATATTCTTTATCCTATGAATTTTGGATCATTGAAAACTACATGACTATGTGTATTAGAACATAAGATTTATAGAGAATACCATTGTATAACAATGAAATAGATTTCCCTAGTTGGAATTTCATATAACTCCCACATAAAGGGCCTTCCATCCTGAGGATAGCACTATTTGGATATTCAATAATACACTAAAATATTTGTTTTTCATAGTTTCTCCCAAAAATGGATTAATCATCCAATAATAGATTCATCCTTAAAAGAGACCATATATATTTCACTACGCCATAACAATGATGAACTAGAATCCGATCGTTGAATTATATTTGTGGACGATCCTCACATTAATGTCTCATATTATGTTTTTATTCAGAAATCACAAAACAATAACTCCAGATTCCCATTTGTGTATGTGAATAATGTTAAAATATTATATCCCAACAAGCCTAATTTGGATCTTAATTTCAATATTTATAGTCAAATATCTTCAAACTAAAAAACCATTATCATTATTACAACATTAAAAACATTAAAATACCCACTAAAATGGAAATACCACTCACTAGGTTGAGAACCTGAAATGTAATCTTTGGATAAATGTAGTGTTTTACCTCGCTAGACTTAACTCTATAGGGTTTAGAAAAAATGAAGAAATAAAAAGATAAAAGGCATAGATTGTCTTAGTTTGAAAACCAGAAAAGGGTTTCCTAAGAAAAATATATGCCCCTCAGAAAAATTAATCCCATGATGACCTTAATAAAACATTTGATGATGACACAAAAAGACAGAATGTTTGTTGTGTTATCCATATGACCCCAGTAATTGTCAAAAAAACTCAATAGGTTGTATAGATTAAAAAAAATTTAGTTCTACCTCATATTTACTACTTTATTTATTATATGATGAGGTTCAATCAAATAATTAATTATTCAATGTTATATTATATGTAAAATAAAGACATGAATATTGTTATAGATGATTGGAAAAAAAATCCTTTTTTCATTGATGTTCTAAAAAAATGTAGAGGAACATCAATATGATGGAGGCTCTCTTCCAAATTTCAAAGTTATTTCTCAACATAGTATTTGATATATAGAAATAAGGATTGATATTTTTATGAATATTTTTGGAACCTATTTAATTGGGTGGCTATGAGTTGTTTAGAATGATGAAGCTTTTATTTCGTTGGATCCATAGAATCTTCAACTTGTTTAAAGGGACTCATAATAAAATGGTGGATTTGAACTACATTTTCCTCTAAAGACTTTATTTCCTATTGATGTAATACCATTAAAAGTGATTTTTTTTCCAAACAATTATTATTCTATTTCATATCATTATCATGATTCTTCTCTTCTTGGGAGAATACAATCCTAATATATTCAGGATGACCAACTAATTATGCCTAAGATGGATTCAACCTTTTATTCTCATCCTTTTGCTATAGATTGAGATTAAGACATGTTGGATAGAGAAATAATGAATCTCAACATACCCCAAAAGTGAAAAAATGGACATATTCCAAGGAACTAATAATGGTAGATCTTTAAGAGGCCTCTCCACAACTATCTGCTAGATGCATCTCCAATGGATACAACATCTGGGGCTTAGAGTGTACTTCCACTCCAAATATAACTCACAGCCGCTCTTAGAGGGAGAAATGTTGTCTGGGAATGGTGCAATAAATGAGTCGCTTTCTTAAAATCCCTCAAAGATAGCATTAGTTTCACCTACCAGTGTTCAATGAACTAGCACAAAAGCCCCCACTACATTATCAACTGATGATACTGATGGAACTGAATGGCAGAAGACACAACTCATCAACATTATGAGATTAATATACAAAATAGATAGCGATGTAACCTAAAAGGTTAATAACAATCAACCATTATTTTATCAACAATTTGGAACTATAACACACCAAGCCTCCAAGGTAAGCTTATCTTTGAATAATACAATATCTTACGTTTTACACAATATTGAGATCTAGCACCCCACGACTAATCAAACTAGCAGTTTAAAAAAGCATGTATGAATAGTAATATTATCTTTTTGAAATATTATTAGTTTGATTTTTGAAAATGAATTTCATTTTTGGGCTCATAATATCAAAAATAGCTTAGGGTTAATTTTTTGAATTTTTTTTGAAAACATATAATTTTCGATAAATAGTGAAAAACACTACGTTATTATTTAAAACCAACTTTTTATTTAAATAGTTATTTTTAATTTAATATTCTTTTTTAAGTCAAAATAGATACATAATACCTATATTAGTCAAATTTAATTTATTAGAGTCAATTTATAATAATATTAGGATTATAAAATTTTTTGAACTTTTTAACGTCTTTTACAAACATTCAAGGAACATTTGAAAATTTGCATAAAATTTAATTTTACCACTTCTGTGAATTAAATTTAAAAAATATGATAGAAAATATTTTCATCAATATATAAAATTTGGATAATAAATATGAAAACATTTTTTGGTGAATAGTTACTATTGAATTTTATTTACCATGGATTGAAGTAAATAGGGCAATTAAAGGTAACATTGATAATATAATAACCCCAAAAAAGTCCTAATACTATTATATAAGTGTATTTTTACCAAAATCAACCTTAGGAATAAAATATGAGCCTTTTATTCCACTTTTATTATATTAGGACCTTTATTATATTTTATTTAAAGAAGAGATAAAGGTGATAAATACAAAATTTAATAACTAAATCATTTTTAATATATTTTTTACATACAATAAATTAGACTATAAATAATAATTATAATGATAAATCTATTTCCAACAGCCAGGTATTTTATGTATAATATTTAGATATTAAATAGTTAAATTTATATATGAATCAATGATGATGCAGTAATTACAGTATAATTAAAAGAATAAAATAATTGATATTATAAATATAAAAATAAAAGTAAATTAAAATTTTGATTCCATCCATGAATTTTATAGGATAATATGACATGATAGGGTTGATTAAATCGATTTTTTAGAAGATATCATGTTCTAGGACATTCATAAAAACCAAATAATAAATAGCGTCAAAATTGGCATAAATGACTTTTAAAAAAAAATACTATTTTATTAAATGATATAATATTCATAAAAATCTATGGTTTGGTCGAAGGACTTATATAAGGATAGATAAGTCATTAATGGACAACTTGAGGTTCTATAGTCATTTTATTGTATTTTTATTAACAATTTAATATAAAAATACACGAAGGCATGGTAAATGTTAAACAATTTAACCAAGAGTTAAATCTAAAAGGTATGGTTAATATGGTGACCTAGAAATGTATAAAACCTTTTTGTCGAAATTATTTAGACCCATCCACAGCTTATCCTCTAAATAAATAGATTTTTATCTTTTAGAAACTGAATATTAATTTTTAATAAATTAATACTTCATGCTTTTCGTAAAGTGCTCCTCTCCTCTATTATAAGAGGGAACATCCCCTTCCCTAAAATTAACATCCCATAATTCATTTGGCTCTGCCAAAACCTACAAAATAATCCTCCCAAATACCCTTAATTAATCCTTGAGGTCTTAATTTGATCATAAATCCATCCTATGGAGCCCTTTTTTTCAAACCAAAAGGAATCAACCGAAGAAGAGGTAATTATTTAATCACCTATTTCAAAGTTATTTTATTCTTACACATCCTATTTCTTCTTTTTCAATAGAAAAATAAAAAATCTAGTAACATATACATACAATGTTGTTATTATAAATATGGTAAAACCATGTTCATTTTTTATCCATCCTATAAATGAGAAAGTCACCATATGTGTGTACGTACGACCTACCATCTCCACGTCCTGGGGTAGTTTGTGATTCAACACAGCATTATTATGATGGGTATAATAATGAGTATAATTGAAGTAAATAATATATATATAATATAAATAATTATGTATATATATAATATACCATTCAACTACATTTTATTTCACCGCCAATAGAATGATATTGTTGCTTGTGCGTACAAACGACTTTTCGTCTACACGACACGATGAGAATTCATTACCCATCGTAACCATTCATGAATAATTTCCATTTGGTGATTACAAATAATGTTTATGAACTTAATATCATTCTGTATATTAATCAAATACATCATATCCAAATAACATGACTTATATAACAAAACATATAATGGAAAACGAGTCTGTTAAAACCCGAAACAATGATACTACTTAATTATTATTTACAAATCAATATTAGTGGATCATATATGATATCATATTTTGGTATGTGGTTCTTGTAAAATTTAATAATAAATTTTTAACCATTATACAGGAGGTTAACATACCCTATACTAAGTAAAGGTACAAGGTAAGGTTTAAATATACAATCTATTTATTATCTGAGGTTGTATATATGTTAGTATCTACTAGGACTTCTTTATCATCCACATATGTGTTTCATAAATATGAATTTCAAAATATTTTTACTATTTCCTAAAATATGTGTTAACATAATTTATACCCTTATTTACTTTTTATAAACTTTTTTAAAATAAATCTTGTTTTCATTGTCCAAACAAGGTACTATATGACCTTTTCGACAAATTAATGAAAGAACGTTTTTCAAATTATACAGTGGGTGTAGCAATTTTCCACCATTATAAAACCTTTAAATCTTCCCTTACAATATTAAATGAATATTTCTAAATAAATGTTTTCTTTCAAAATAATGAATCTATTAAATGATTTCTATGTAGAAAGAGACATTTCTCTGATATAGTTTTTGGATTAATACCATCTATATCAACATCCTTTGTGGGATTTTACTCTTATTTGAAGTACAGTTTTTAGAATACAATATTTGATACTGTATTGAATGTTTAGTGATATGTCTGACTATGGATGTACTATTTTTATATCATTCATGGTATATGGTTATAGTATCAACATTTTGTCTTCTAGTTTTAATACAAATGATTATGTTAGGTTTCAAACTTTTAATATGATGAAAGAATAAGTCTTAGTAAGTGAATGGAGGGGCCATATATATCCCCTCATTGCATCGGTAGGTGTCATGAGACAAACTAGTGTCTAGGAACAAGGCCCTCACAATGTTTTACTTCTATTCATGGAATAAGGCCTTGAATATGTGGTTATAATGTCCGACATTATACATTCCGTCATTATGAAATTAGCTATTGATATTACATGTGATTATTCAATAAGTAGAATATCCTTGTGAATAAGTAAATGGAACAATTTGATTTATATTTTCCATATTATGAAGACGTTTATCTTTAAAAGGATTCTGTTTTAGTCTTATACATTTAATTTAATGTTTATTCTTACTTATGATAGTTTTATCTATGTTGTTATCCTTACTGAGAATCTATTATCACCCCTTTCTTATGTTTTATTATTCCTAGGATGGGAAAAGTATATTGTGATAGACCTTTTTGGATTGAGTGAGGGATATAAGTGGGGCCAAATGACACAAAATGTCGTTTTTTATTTCATAATGTAATGTAAAACTTATGTATATATATAGTACTTCTAAGGATACTAAACTGATGTCTTTCTATACTTGATCTCTTGTGATCATGCCAATGTTATGTAATAATGCATAGACTCTTGTTAACAAGTGTTATGTCATTAAAATTAGTATTAGAGGGAATTTAGTACAAACCATGGAAGCTAGATTTAGCAAAAAGACTCATTAGATAACATTATCCTACGATAGACATTGAGGATTAGTATATAAGAACATCCAAAAATACTGTTAATGTATATATTATGTGGGTTTTTCAAAAACAAACATCCCTGTCTAGACACTACAAGTGGGCGTGGTGCTGGCACAGATGTACCTCAATGTGAAAACTCCGACATGGAGTTTCGGGTTTGACCCGGGTATCTAGGTACATGAAAATGATCTTTACTGTGAACCTAGTTTGACACTCCTAGGGGATATGAATAGGATAATTCAAATTTTAATTATAAAAAATTATAATGTATTTATGAGTAAATATTTCCCCAAAGAAATAAATTTTAGGATTTTAGATTATATGAATAGATTGTTAAATTTATGTTATGTATATTACTTGTTTACAATTATGAATTGTGATTTATAATATAATCTAGAGTATTCCATTGATTATAAATGATACCAAGTGGAAGGAATGGAATCCATATAAATTAACATAATCCATGTAGGGATTTACCTCCAACTCAATATAATTATAGTGGAGCTGATGATGCAACTGGTGTTGAACTGCTTATAACCATAATGGGAAAACTCACCCAGGTTATGAATAATAATCTTACCATTATGGAGAACCATGACCCACAATGCGGATGATCGATGATAGACCGCTTCATGAGGCATCAACCACCAACATTAAATGGGAATAAAAATCCAATTTTATATTAGTAATGGATAACACAAAATATTTCATTCTTTGGGGAGTAACGAAAGGGAAAAAGTTGACATGTAATTTTATCGCCTCATAAGAGATGCAGATCAATGGTGGTCATTTGTTCAAAACACAATTGAGGATGATGAATTATAAAATAAGGAATGGAGGGAGTTTAAAGTTCTTATCTTAGAAAATTACATTTATCATGAACATCGATCGGATATGGAAAGACATGTTCTAAGTATGAGGAAAAATGAGGATGAGAATATCACAAAGTATAATGCTAACATTACATGATTAGAAAGAAATCTAATAGATTATATACGTAACCCAAGAAGTAATATTGATCAATTATTTGAGGGGTTAAAATATTTTTTTCATCGATCATTATTCCCTCAATCCTTCCCATCATATGAATATATAGTGTCATGTGCGATCAAGACAAAAAATGAATACTCTAAGTCGTATGACATTAAATATAATAAACAGAAGAAGATATATGATTAACAATATGAAGAAGGAAATAAGGAAAATAAGGGAAATATTGAGTTTCCATCCTATAGTAATTGTGGGAAGAAACATCTTGGTACATTCCTAATGTGTAAGGGAGTTTATATAAGTGTGGTTTCAATGAAGCTCGTGGTTTCTAGGAAAAGAAAGAGTCTGTCAATGTGGAATGATACAATTGTTATAAAATGGGTAATTATAAAAATGAATGTCCTATGAATTAAATAAACATACATCAAAAAAGGCCAATGGAGAAAGTCCAAGATTATACGATCACTACTGTGGAGGATGAATTTCTTAATGCTGTGGTGGAAAGTACTTTAATTGTTTCCTAAAAATTATCCAAAGATTTATTTTATTATAGATCATAAAATTCATTAATACCTTCCCAATTTGGCAAGAAAATTAGATATTTAAAATTTCACTTAAAAAATGGAGTTTTCAGTCCAAACTCCATACTAATGTATCATTGCAAAAAAATATTTGCAATATGTTACCATTATTGCATATAAATGTGCTTTATTTTTTGATCCTATTGTCATAACCAAGATGGAATTTGATATAATCCTTGTTATGGATTGGATTTCCGACCAAGATTAAAAAATTTATTGTAATAAGAATGAGTTTACAATTTTTTATAATGATAAAGAATACCTTATCTATAAAGCAGAAAGAGAACCATCTAATTCACAACTATATCCACCCCGAGTATCTCTACTAAATTCAACTATTGTGTATTAAGGGAGTGAAGTAACTGTGGGTGAGGAAATGAATGTTCAAATAGAGGATGTACATATTTTTCAAGAATATTTTTTTCTGTTTCAAAAGGATTTACCTATACATCCCCAAGAATGAGAAATTCAAATCAGCATTGACTTAATTCCAGGTTCAATACTCATATTGAAGACCCCATAGAGAATGGAAACTGTTGAATTAGTGGAAATAAAGAAACAACTAGTGGAATTAAGTAATAAAGGATCTATCCACCCTAGTGTTTCTCCATGGGGAGCCCATGTACTTTTTTGTGAAGTAGAATGATGGATCTATGAGGTTGTGTAATGACTACATGGAGATCAATTCTAAAACAAGAAAGAACAAGTATCCCCTTCCTCGCATTGATGACTTATTTGATCAAATTCATAGAAATCAATTTTTTAATGATTGAACTTCGATATGGACACCCTCAGTTGTGTGTGATGAATGGATACATTCCAACAACAACATTTTGAACCAGGTTTGGGCATTATGAGTTTACGGTAATGCCATTTGGACTGAGTAATGTACCCTTTGTTTTCATGGATCTAATGAATAGATTTTTCATGGAATATCTTCATGAAATTATAGTTGTATTTATTGATGATATCTTGGTATACTTCAAATGCTACTAAGAACATGAAAATCTCTTGTGAACCATTCTAAATACTCATAGTCGAAATGAATTTTATGGGAAGTTTAGAATGTGTGGATTATAGCTTCAGAGAATTTATTTTCATGGCCATAATGCCACTAAATACTGAATATCTATTGATCCTTCTATATACAGGGAAATCCAATATAGGCCTGCACTGATGGGTATAACTGAGGTATGTAGTTTTTTTAGTTTTGTAGGTAACTATAGGCATTTCATTTGGAATTTTTCTCAATTGGCTAACCCATTAAACAATCTCACACGTAAAGGGGTTAATTGTGTTGGGGAAAAAGAGTGTGGATAATTTTTTGAATTATAGAATAGAATATTAGTCAATTATATTCTCTAGAATCATCTCTTGGGGAATGGTGGGTTTGTTTTTTATAGTGATGAATCATAGAAAGGGCTTGGTTGTGTCCTTATATAGAATGACAGAGTTGTTGCCTATACATCGAGGAAGTTAAAAATTAATGAACAAAACTATAATAATCATGATCTTGAGTTAGAAGCTGTAATATTTTCTCTAATGATATGGAGACACTGTCTCTACGGTGAAATAAGTGAGATATATAATAATCACAAGAGTTTAATGTATATTTTCTCACAGCAACAACACAACATGAGGAAAAATTGATTACTCGAATGACTCAAGGATTATGATTGCACTGTACAGTTCCACTAGGGGAAGGAAAATAAGGGGGAATATTCTGGTAGTAGAAAGAATCATGGAGTTTGGAATAATATAAGAGTAGAAAAGGATCCTATCTTCATGGATCTACTAAAGATGGATATAAGAAAAATCATGGTAGGTGAAAAATTAATACATTTTTAAATGGTTGACAAACCATCTTTACAAAAATGGATAAAATGTTCTCATACTAATGATGATGAGTTTTAAAAGAAAATTAATGCTGTGAATTGTGTGAGATTGATTGACTTCATATATGAAGATTGATTTTGAAATTTGGGAAGATGATTTATGTTCTCAATATACCTAATCTAATAAGGGAATTATTGGATGATGCTCATAGATCCAATTTCTCATATACACCCTAGTATAACTAAGATGTATAGTGATTTGAAGGAACGTTTTTGGTGTAAAAAATGAGGAGAGATATTTCTGATTATGTTTCAAGATGTATGGTTTGTCCACTGTTGAAGACTGAAAGAATACATTCTACAGAAGTCATGAAACCGCTTCTCATACCCGAGGAGAAAAGGGATGATATTACTATGGACTTTTTCATGGGGATACCAATGACTCCTTGAAGGAATGATGTAATATGGGTCATTGTTGAGAGTCTTACCAAGTCATCACATTTTCATACTATAAGAGATGATTTACCCCATGAACGTTTTTCAAGACTATATAATAATGAAGTTGTAAGACTTCATGGTGTAACTCTATCGTTTTTTTCTAATTATTATCCCCGTTTTACATTATGATTTTCGAAAAGTCTTCATAAATCCCTAGATACTAAATTTTGGTTGAGAACATCCTAACACCCTCAAACTAATGGATAATCCAAACAGACTATTCAAACCTTGAAAGACATATTGAGAAATCTCTGAATTGACTTTCATTGTATTTGGAATGAGTATTTACCTCAGTTAGAATTTTCCTCTAACAATAACTACCATTCAAGTATTTATATGGAACTATATAAAGCATTATATAGATTGAGATTCCACACACAAACTTATTGGGATGACGTTGGTAAATGAATACTCATAGGATATGGACTTGTTGAGGAAACAATTGAAAAGGTTAAGATTATCCAAATCCACATCAAAGATGCTCAAAGTTGGAAAAATATCTACGCTGATAACCTAATGAATGATTTGGAATATCAAGTATTAGATCATGTTTTCATGAAGGTATCTACAAGGAAGGGTGTTATACATTTTGTTAAGAGGGGTAAATTATGTCACAGGTACATTGGACATTTTGAAATTCTAGAACAAATTGGAGTTGTATCATACTAATTGGAAATGTCGGCAGGCCTCTTCACAGTTCATGATATGTTACATGTATCAATGTTTAGAAAATACATGTCTGACCCAATGCATGTAATGACCAATGAAGAAATATAACTATAACCTGATCTGTATTATAGTGAAGAGTCAATCAGAATTCTTTATACTAGAGAACATGTGTTGTGAAATCGGATGACACATCTGATAAAAGTTATTTGGAGACACCAAAAAATTTAAGAGGCAAATCGGGAGCCAGAGGAACATATGATGAAGAAACACCTAAATCATTTTACATCGTAATTTTCAAGGAATTTCAAGGAAGAAATTATTAGAATGTGGGAAGAATGTAAAACCTCATGCTTCCACGATATGCTTCTCTATGTATAATACAATATCTTGCGTTGTACTCCACTTCGTCATCCAACAACCCACAACAAACAAAAATAGTTGTTTAATAAGATGATATTAGTAGTAATACAAATTATTTGAAATTTCATTAATTCTATTTTTCAAAATGGACATCAATTTTTTTTTCAGGATATCCAAATTTTCGTAGGGTGAATTTTTTATATCTTTATGAAAACATTAAATTTTTTTATCAATAGTGAAAAACACTCCAGTGTTTTTAAAAATAAAATTTTTATTTAGATAATTATTTTTAATTTAAAATTTATTTTAATGTCAACTTAGATAAAAAATACCAATATTAGTGCAATGTAATTCATTGAAGTCATTTTATAATATATTAGACATATAAAAGATCATTGAACTTGTTAACATCTTCTACCTACCTTCTAATCACATTTTCAAATTTTCATAAAACAAAATTTTGCAACATATGTGAATATAATTTCAGAAATCCAACAGACTCAGTTTTTATCAGTAATTAAAATGTTGAATCAGTAGGATGAAAATAATTATTGGTGAAAAGTAAATTTCAAATTTAATTTTCCATGGATAAAATAAAACATGGTAATTGTAGGTAAAAATGATAATATAATTACCCTAACACATGTCATAATTCTATAGGATAAGTTTATTTCTACCAAAATCCTCATTATTAATAAAATATGATACTTTTTATCCACATGGATTAGATTACGAAATTTATTATATTTTATCTAAATAAGAGTTAAAAGGGTTAAATTCAAAATTTAATATCTAAAAAACATTTAATATAGGGTTACCCATAAGATAAATTATATTATAAAAATTCAATAGAATTGTAAAAATATTTGATACATCATAGTATTTTATTTATAATGTTTAGAAATTAAATAAACAACTTTATATATGACACAATGATGTATTAGTAATTACCTTATTAATGAGAGATTAAAATAATTGATATTATAAATATAAAAATAAATGTAAATGTAATTTTTTTTGTAATGCACGAATTTTATAAGTTTATTTGACATGTTAGAGGTGATTAAATTTATTTTTTCTATGTAATAATTCTTTTATTACTTTCACAAAAACCAAATACTAAATAGTGTCAAAATTGACATATATGAGTTTTTCGAAAAAATACTATTTTAATAAATGATATAATATTCCAAACAACTTATTTTTTGTTCAAAAGACACATATAGGGTTATATATTTCATTAATGAACCAATTTATGTTCTATTGTCATTTTATATTATGTTTATTAACCATGTAACATAAATTTTTAAGAAGACATTGTAAATGTTAAACAATTTAACCAAGAGCTAAATCCAAACGATAAGCTTAATATGGTGATTTAAACAAGTAAAAAACCTATTGATTGACTGTATATAGACCAATAACCACCTTATCCTATAAATAAATTAATTTTAGGATTTTATAAACCGAAAATGATTATATAATAAAATAATATTTCAATATTTTCATAAAGTGCCCCTCACCACTCTTATTAATGTATATTTCCCCTTCACCCAAATTATCACCTCCAATGTCATTTGGCTAAGAAAAAAACTGCTATAATATCCTCCCAACTACACATAAATTAACCTAGAGACCATCATTTGATCATAAATCCATCCTATGGAGACCTTTTGTTCAAGCCAAATGGAATCACCCAAAAAAGAGATAATTATTTCATCACCTCATTCAATGTTCATTTCATATTCCGCTTCCTCTTTATTTGTTGTTTCCATACAAAAAACAATCTCTCTAATTCCTTCTACATACTGTGATATTAATTTAAATATGGTATAACCATTTTCATTGTTCTATACATTCTAATAAGGACTAAGTCTCTATATGTGTGTGCATATGACCAACTGTCTCCACGTTGTGGTGTAGTTTGTTATTCAACACTTCATTATTTGGATGTGTATAATAATGAGTATAATTTATGTAAATAATAAATATATCATGTTAATGATTATATATATATATAATATACCATCAAAATTCATATAATTTCTACATTAATAGAACGATATTTCCGCTCGTGCGTACAAACTTCTTACCATCTCCACGACATGATGAGACTTCATTCCTCATCATAACCATTCTTGAATTATTAACATTTAATGATTAAAAATATTTTTTATGAATTTAATATCATTATGGATATGAATAAAATACGTAATATCCAAAATAAACAGGAATTATGTAACAAAACATATAATGGAAATTGAATCAGTTAACACCCGAAATAATGATACAACTGAAATACTTTTGACAAAGTAATATTAAATGATCATATATGATATTATATTATCTATGTGGTTTTTGAATAATTTAATAACAATTATTAATCCATTATTATGGAGGTAAAATTACCCTTTACTAAGGAAAATTACATGGTAAGGGTTAATTTTACAATCTCTTTATTATCTGAGGTTGATTATACGTTTGTATCTAATGGGTCTTCTTTATCACCCACAGCTGTGTTTCATAAAATTTATTTCAAAAAAACTATTTCCAAGACTATGGGTGAATGTCATTTATACAATTTTTTGGATTTTTTAATTTTTTTGAATGGAATCACTCCATCGTTGTCCAAACAAGTTACTTTATGAGCTTTTTGACAAATTATGGAAATAATGTTTTGTTAACATATACAGAGGGTGTAGATATTTTCTGACATTATAAAACCTTCGAAGCTTTACATACATTCTTATATTTATATTTTCAAAATAAATGGTATATTTTATAATTAACAAACTTTTAAATTATTGTAATGAAGAATGAGATATTTCCCTTAAATATATTTGTGAATGATTTCATATATGTCAACATCCATTGTTGGGTTTGAAGCTTGTATGAAGTTGATTTATTATAATACAATATTTCATATTGTGTTGAAGGTTTTGTGATATGTTTGACTAGGGATGTGATATTTTTATTCCATTCATGGTATATGGTTAAAGTATTATCATTTTTTAATCTAGTTTAAATACGAATGTTTATGTTATGTTTCAACCTTTTCATATGAGGAATGCATTTGACATAGTAAGTAATGGGAAAGTCCTTTTATGGCCTCTAGATTCATCAGTAGGTCTCATGAGACAGTCTAGTGTCTTGTCACTAGGCCTTGACAATATTTTATTTGTAGCATTTTCATGACTCCTTGACTATGTGGTTATGATGTCCGATATTATGCATTCCATCATTATATGTTTAGCTATTGATATAACATGTGATTATTCGACTAGTTGAATATCCATGCGAATAAGTAAATTGAAATTTTTGATTTATCTTTTCCATATTATAATGATGTTTATGTTTAAAAGGCTTGTGTTGTAGTCTTATACATTTCCTTCAATGTTTATTCCTACTTATGATAGTTTCCTCTATGTTTTTATCCTTACTTAGTGTATGGGATCACCCCATTCTTATGTTTTATTTTTCCCAGGATGTAAAGATAAATATTATGATTGACCTACGGGATAGGATAAGGTATAGAAGTGTGTAAAAAGGAGACAAAATGTTGTCGTTTTTATTTTTTAATGTAATGTACAACTTATGTATATATCTAATACTTGCAAGGATACTAAACTAATTGGTCTCTAAGGATATGATCACTTGAGATCATGTCAATGTTATGTAATAATGCACCAACTCTGGTTAACTAGGGTCAGGGCATTATAGGAATGATACCTCCATAGTACACATGGCCTCAATTTTTATTAGAATAACCACATGAAGAAATTAATACAATTGAGTTTTGTATTAAACAAGGATCAGAGCCTCTATGGGATATCTCACTTTAGATTTATAAGAAATCAGTTCCCCATCATCGAGAAAAGGAATGACTTGTGTTCCTCAATCCTAAAATTCCTTGCCAAATTTCTATGTAGAAAAATATATTCAGATCAAGCGTTGATGTCTTATATCATATAAAAATAGGACGACTGTATTGGAACCGATGCTCGGAATTGAAATCTTAGGACACCATAGAGATCGCAGCGTCGTTATTTGCTTAAGGAGACCTTCACCTCGGCCACATTAGGTCGAGGGTGAAGGATTTTTTTTTCTTTTCATGGGTGAAAATAAAATAAATTTATTTTATTTTATTTTTCAAATAAAATACTCTTAGATTGAATTTGGTGGTAGGGACCACCCGACCCATGAAAACCCTCTTTAATGAGGGAGGTGACTCTTGGGTTTTTTCACATTAATTGTGCCAACATCAAATTGATTAATCATCCAAAATTTATTGAATTAATTAATTAAACATTATTAATTTTAAATTTCACCTCTTGGTTGGGGGATTTGTTGGAAAAGGAGAGCTTTGGAGAATAATGAAGAAACACTCTCTCTAACGAAGAAAACCTTTTCCAAAGAAGAAATCCGTTAAAAGATCCCCAAAATGGAATGTCTTCAACGATGAAAAACCAACCTCCATCTTTTCCTTTACTTTAATAACATCATCTCGTGACACCTCCAGTGATAAATCAAGGCAGTGAATGTTGTTTCGAATAACCCATACCCAATACTTTTCAATCTTCTTGATTTAAAAACAATTATACCGCTTGCGACCCTCTTAATGTGGAGGGTGCATGCCAAATGAACATGACCCAACCTCTCTGAACCCTTTGTCGTTTTTGATGGTCATGAATTGATGGCCACATTTAATGTTGAGTGTGTAAGTTTTCAGAATGAAGAATGGGCCACCGGGGTGCACCATATGACCTGAGGAATGCCACCGACAATCCATGCCGGCGGCCGGCACCAGTGGGGCTCTAGAATGGTGTTTGACACTCTGGTTGGCCGTGAAAACATCGATGGTGTGACCAAGCTACCATAGAAGGGTCGCATCCCATCAGATATGGCAGAGCTAGGGAGGCGGCTGGAGCATGACTGACCGCACGAGGGGGGGGGGGTGTGATCGGGCCTCTGGGCGTGCATGAGCAGCGGCATGTGGTCGTGGCGGTGAAGGAGGGCGGCCGGATTGATGCCTCCCATAGGCTGTGGTTTGGCACGTGACCTTGCCTCATAGGTGGGATGGACACCCATCTTGCCCGGGAACCTAGAGGGACCACGGGTCCCAGGTGCGATCAGTCCGTTCCATGAGGCACCGTTCGGTTTGGCTACCCACCCTGAACGCCCCAGCCGTTTGGGGTCCCCAAAGGGTGCCTCCCACTAGGGTGGTGGCTAGGGAGGACCCCACTGTGGGACCACCCAGCCGCGGGCTAGTGGGCAGCCCAGCACGGGCCGGACCCATTGGGTCGGTGCAGTCTCATGGCCGGACCAAGGTCGGGCTGGGTCGGGCCAACCGGGTCGGACCAGACCCAAACCAGCTTCAACGCTTTTTTCCACTACTTCAGCCATAAAATGAGCTACGAGCATCCATTTGATGAACTGTCTATGGTTCTAGAAACCTTGGATCAAGATGGTCCCTTTTTATACGTCATTTTAGTTTTTGATAATTTTGGGGTACATCCGGGTTGGATAGAACAAGAATCCAATCGGGACCTCAGGACAAAAAGGCTAATATCATACAAAATTTGTGTCCAATTGATGCACCATCTGTTGAATTGAGACCCCTATTACGTGGGGGATCTTTGGAATATTTCATTGTGGGACTTCGTGGAAGTTGGAGTATCAAACTGTTCTTGCGGAGTGTACCTCCCTGAATCAAGCGATCTTTGTCCAGGAACCCAATGGCAGGTTGTAAGATGATGAAGGTATCATATGTGGGTCTGTGCCATAGGATCCTACATGGGTCTATGCATTGGGATTCTGTGTGGGTCTTTGTTCCAGTATCCCACTTGGATCTGCTTTAGGAATCCTCGTGGTATTACACTGGGATCCTATGTGGGTCTATTTTACTAGGATCCTATGTGGGTCTGGAATTTGAAGATCTGACGTGGGTCTGCCTCTTAACAGATTAAGATGATTTATTAGTTATATATAATCATATTTAATTCTGTACATATGTTATACTTGATTTGAGTTGAGCCTTTATCTATGTGGTAATCATCTGTGTGGCCTACCTTTGTGATTCATACCTGCGTGGTGATACCATTTTAGTATTCTTATGTGTGGAATTACCATTTTGGCACATTCCTTCATAATTATACATTTGTGGTATTATTATGAGTGTTGTTACCTTTTTGGTACATACCTTTGTGGTGTTACCTTTGTGGGATTCTTTACTTCATGGAACAGTTGAGTTTTGGGCTTTTGAGTTTGGAATTGTGTTTCTTAATGATTGAGATGGGTTTACTCGACAAATTAGGTATATATATTGGAATATACCTAATTAGTTTGTAATTTGTTTTCATTCGTGGTGGTTTATCCTTTGACGATTTTGTGAGACCTTTGAGGGTCTCAGGGTATCTATTGAGTATCGTTATACTCATCCATGTATGGGCTACACCTGCACCTTATTGTGTTTGGTGTAGATGATAGACCGCGTTGATCAAGGCTGAGGGTACTAGGACTAGAGGTATCTCAGATGTGAACATAAGATGAGGAGTACTGCAGAGATGACTATTCGAGAGCTATAAAAACCTTTCAGGTAGGATCCTTAGCAGGTGTTCGCAAGAGATGTTCCAGTTTACTTGTATTTCCCAGTTTTCTTATAATTTCCAATTTGGCTAGTATTCTGGCCCTGTTTTCTACCCGTACATGCCATGTTTACTATATAGTTTTACTTTGTGTGTGAATCCTAATTTGTGCATAGTTGAGTGAGCTTACAGTTTATAAAGGAAACACCTTCCTAGTTTTAGGGAATACGCCTTTTGGTGCTAGTCTCCAGCACCTAGCCTTTGGAAGGCGGTCTTGTGGTAGTCACGACACTGGCCTCAAGGGCGGATCATGAAAAATTTGTATCAGAGGAGTTGCTTCTATGGTTTAAAATTGGACTCTGAACTTTTAATTATAATATTGTTAAGTGTTATGATTGTAGATATTAGTTTTGGGAATCCATTTTTGTTGTGGTAGATGACATATCCATACACCAAGACCCTGACTGCTGATTTCTGACTAAGTGATTGAAAACGCTGATTGTGTGTCTGTTTTGAAATTTCTTCTTTGTTATTTCTTGGTTCAGCTCACTAGGTATAACTTATTGACCATGATAAACCTTTTTATCTTCAGGATGCTTCCACACAGACATCCAGCCTGTGTTATAGGATGAGTGTGTGATGACAGCCCACCGAGCGACAAGGCCTCGATGCAGTGCCCTTTATCAGTAGAGGTACCAGTGAAGGCACCAGCGGTACCACTACCTGTTGGTACACTGATGCCACTTTCCCAAGCAGTGGAGAGTACACACTTCTTGAGTGAGTTACATGAGTTCCATCATAAGAGGACACACAGTTTCAGGGGTGAGACAGAACTGCAGTCGTCTGAGGATTGGCTAGAGGTTGTGGTGAGAGTCTTCTAACTGATAGGGAAACTAGTTGATCTCATGGTGATCCATGCCGCTATAAATAAAAAGAAAGTAGCAGAAAAATGGTGGATCTTTATGATCTAGGTTCACGAAAAGGTGACAATTCATTAGGCAGACATAGAGAGTCTATTTCTGGAAGAGTTTGTCCCAGTGAACCTTCACATAGTGCTCATACATGAGCTTCTTCATCTGCATAAGGGAAAAATGACTATGGCTCCGTACTCAGTGAGGTTCACCAACCTCTAAATCTACTCCAATGATATGGTGAAAGACCCATTCTTCAGGGCCCAGTCCTTTGAGCAGGGACTCAGGTGAGAGATCAGTTCTTCAAAGATTTCTCTTAGCATCCAGTCACAAGTACGGGTGTTAGAGAGAGCCTTCTTAGTGGAGAGTTTTATTGTTGAGAAGCCACGAGTAGTGAGACCCACCACCCAGCATCACCTAGTGGAGTCTTACATAGCTGGTAGTTGACAGATGTCATAGAGGTCCAAGAGGACCAGACCCACAGGTGGACAACTGAAGGTTTCATGGTCGGTTGTGCGGGGAACCCCAGATAGAACCAGTCATGCGAGCAGTAAGAAGTGTTACACATGTGGTGAGCATGGTCACATGGCTGGTGACTGCTCGATCCACCATAAGGATGACAAGAAGATGGTCGAAATACTGCCCATGCAGAAACAGTGGTTCGACCGAGGAGGTCTGCAGGGAGAAGGTAGATGTGGAAGATAAGCTAATCATGTATCTAGCAGTGGGAAATGATTCAGGATGTTACTGCCACCACCACCAGGTGGTCCACCCCAACCACAGAGCACAGGTGGAAAAGGGAAAGTTCAGCTATATGTAGCTAAGTCCTAAAACCACGACGCTCTGGAGATGATGCGAGGTACGATAATTTTCTACTCCACATTAGATTCTATACTTATAGACACAGGTGCTAGTAATTTTTTTATTGAAACATCCCTCGTTCGTAGCACAAAGATTCAAGTGGAGATGTTGCCTCGATATTTATTGCTAGAGACTCCTATGAAAGATGATTTGACGATCAAAAACTAGTTCCGGCAGTGTGAGCATACTCTAGGAGGTGAGAGCTTAAACTGGGATCTTATAGTAGTGGACTTGAGGCCTTACAATGTCATATTGGGTACGAATTAGTTATTTACAGTTCATTACCAGATCAACTGCCTTAGGCGCAAAGTGTGGTGTGCTCGCACTGATGGGACGAGGGTTACCTTCAATGGAGAGAAGGGATCCTTTGCAGTATGGGATGGACATTACTGGAGGGGATTTTAGCCTATCAATCATCAGTTGGATAGCCTTGACCTTGGTGCGGTTGATATGGAGAGATCGATCTATCCTATAGTGGTGGACTAGTATGCAGATATCTTCCCTAATGATGTTCCAGGTCAACCACCTCACAGTGATGTGGAATTTTAAATAGGCTTGTACCATGGGATGACACCGATATCTACCCCAGCATATCAAATGGCTCCCGTAGAGCTTCGTGAAATGTGGGTACTATGGGAGGACTTATAGGGGAAGGGGTTCATCCGGCCTAATGTTTCCCCTTGGGCTACCCCAATTTTGTTTACCACGATGGTGGATGGGATCTTGAGACTTTGTTTTGACTATCAGTGCCTGATCCAATTGATCATGAAGAACATGTACCCACTTCCTAGGATTAATGACCTCTTTGATCAGCTAAATGGATCATGGTGGTTCTCTAAAATAGATCATAGGTCATGCTATCACCAGCTCAATGTACAAGACAAGTATGTGCAGAAGACAACTTTCAGATGTTGTTATGGCCACTAAATGTTCTTTGTTATGCCATTAGGTGTGACCAATTCTCTTTTAGTGTTCATGGGAATCATGAATAGGATATTTCATCCATACATTGATAGCTTTGACATAGTCTTCATCAAAGACATTCTGATCTTCTAGGCTACTGATGTGGAGCATGCCAATAATTTGCAGGCTGTTCTGGACACCCTCTGAGAGCACCAACTTTATGGTAAGATATTTATGTTCCAGTTCTATATCCATGAGGTTCACATTTGGGGACATGTCATATTGATGGTTGTAGTTGTGGTGGATCCAATGATGATTGAGGCGATACTTGCTTGGGAGCCACCCAGGAGTGTGATGGAGGTACATAGTTTCCTGGTTTTGGCCAGATACATCGAGAGATTTGTACAAGATTTATCTAGAGCTTCAGAACCTTTATCAAATTTAATGATGAATGGGAAACCCTTCATGTGGTCAGAGAGATTCCAGCACAATTTTCAGGAGCTGTGGCAGAGGATAACTAGTGCCCCCATCTTGAGGCTTCCAAAGGAGGGAGTTGGGTACGTAGTCTACCTCAATGCATCAGGGACTGGGCTAATATGTGTCCTGATACTGGAGAAAGTTGTTATTGTATATGGTACTCGATAACTAAGACAACATGAGAAGAACAACCCTACCCATGACCTGGAGTTAGCAGCAGTGGTCTTCACTTTGAAGATGTGGAAAAACTATCTGATGGGATAGCATATTACAGTCTACTCTGATTACCATAATGTCAGGAATATATTCTCCTAGAAGGTCTTGAACCTGAGACAAAGGTATTGGCTTGAGTTACTCAAGACCATGACTTCGAGATAGTCTATACTCTTGGTAAGAGGAACGTTGTAGTAGATGTATTCAGATGGATATATGGTATACAGCTACTAGGTGAGGCAATGTAGTAGTTGGCCACCCAGTAGATATCCTTTGTGTAAAGAGATGGAGAAACTTTTCATAAGTCTCTTATAGTCACTCCCCCACTCCGTTAGTGAGTTAGGGAGGTGCAGCGTGGGGACACTGACTGTGAGGCTCGAAATGCACAGATTTCCACAGGAAATGCAACTGATGGATTTTCTAAAGGTGGGAAGCACATGATCCTTTTCAGAGAACATACCATGATACTTGTGTTACATCAGGAGGATGTTTTGAGGGAGTTCCAAACATCCCTACTAGTAGTACATCCAAGAGTGGTGAAGATGTACATGAATCTATAACAATATCAATGATGGCTGAGAATAAAGAAAGTAGTAGCAGAGTTTATCTCTCAGTGCCTCACTTTTCATCAAGTGAAGGAAGGTCATCATGTACCATCATGCTTAGTTCATTTTTTAGAGGTCCCAGTGTGGAAGTGGGATATGATATCCGTGGAATTCGTGATAGGAAATCGATGTACATCCAGGGGTTATGATTCTATCTTGGTGATTATTGAATGACTCAAAAAGCTGGCCCACATCCTACAGATTAGATTGAAGGGTTCAGTAGAGATTTGGGGACACCTTTTTTAGCAGAAGACTGTGCAGATACATGGATTACCCTCAATAATTTTCTCTAATTGTGATGCATGTTTCAGATCCTGGATTTGAAAGGGGGTGCAGGAGGATTTTCAGATGCAACTTCATCTGAGCACTACCATCCATCCTTAGACGGATGGCCAGATTGAGCAGAAAATTCAGACCCTCAAAGACATGTTTCATACATGTGACATCGAATTCAGTCACAACTGGGAGGATAACTTGACCTTGGTGGAGTTTTCATAAAACAACAAATATCACTCCACCATTGAGATGGACCCTTTTGAGGCACCGTATGACCGACCTTACAGATCGCCTTTGTGCTGGACTGACCCAGGAGAGTCAACACTGATGGGACTAGATATGGTATGGGAAAGCATAGAGAAGGTGTAGATTATGCACAAGTGGATGAAGACTGCACATAGCATGAAGATGCCTTATGCCAACAGAATATAGAGACCTTTGTAATTCGTGTATGGTGACCAAATTTTTACACCAATGAGGTTTTCATAGATTTGGTTGGGGAAGAAAGTAATTTACGAGGTTCATCGGACCCTTTTAGGTCCTCATTAGGGTTGGTGAGGTTGATTATCGCCTAGAACTTCCCCCTCAGATGAACCAGGTGGACAACGTTTTCCATGTATCCCAACTAAGTAGATACGTACATGATCCTTCGGACATCATTGACTTGGGTGAGTTGGACATCGACGATGGGGATAAGTTTTCTATGATTCCAATGGAGATTAAAGATCAAAAGCAGAGATTACTTTTTGGGAAATCCATACCTTTGGTTCATGTGAGTTGGCTGCATTTGAACCTCTCGTAGAGGGGACCGGGAGGCTCAGATTCGTGCTCAGTATCCAACTTGTTTTTTTAGTGTTTGTGATGTGGATTTCGAGGATACAAAGCCCTGAAGTGGGGAGAATGTAATGACCTAGAAATTTCATGTAATTTTATTAATTATATGTGAATATTACGAGTCTGTTAAAATTAACGTCGCCTGATTCGGAGACCCAGAGTGCTCAAAAATGAATTTACGAACATTTTTTAGGTACCTTCAGTAAACGTACGAGCGAGTGTTTCGTAACATATGACCAGGTGATCGAAATTTAAATTTGATGAAACTGTTAAGCTCACAATGCTAGTATTCTCTTAAGGAGTCCTTCACATTAACTTAAGTAGGGAATGTTTTTTTCAATACCCCTTACCCTGTTCCTGTCATCTTTTTTATTAAAAGAATAATTATGTCTCTTCCTACTGTTCTAACGCAGAGGGTGTGGACCAAACAAACACAACCCGACCTCTCTGCATCATTTGTGGTTTATGATGGTTCTGAATCGATGGTGATGTTATGAGTCAAGTGCGAGAGTTTTAGGAATGAAGAACGGGACACTGGGGTGTGCCCGGTGACCTAAGGAATGTCGTCGACAACCTGTGCTGGCGACGGACACCATTGTGGCTTGAAAATGGTGGAAGGCACTCCGACCAGCCACGACGATGTTAGCTGCGTGACCACACCTCTGGAGAAGATACACGCCCCGTTGGCCACTGAAATGTTAGGGCGGCGGCCGGCGCATGACCAGACGCACGAAGTGGGCGTCAACATGCGACCACACCGTTGGGCATGCAGGAGCCGCCGCATGAGGATACGATGGTAAAAGAGGGTGGTCAGTACGCTGTCGGCGGCTGGTGGGGGCGTGGCGCACGGCCGCACTGCATGGGTGGGCAGGGCAGCCGACTAGTCGGGGAGCCGAGTAGGACCCTATGTTCTGCGTTCTAGCTGCCAGCACCACGTGTCGTCGGACGGTTAGCTACCCAACCCGAATAGCCCAGCCGTTCGGGGTACCCAATTGGTGTCTCCCCCTTGGGTGGTGGAGTGGGTGGACCCCAACATGGGGCCACCCAGTCATGGGATAGAATAGGCCAGTGGGACGCCCAACACATGCCAGCGGGCTTCGCAGCATGGGGTAGGTCAAACCAGGGCCAGACCCAATTCAGCACAGGACGGGTCATGTCGGGTCGGTCCGACCGGGTCGGACTGGACCCAGAACAGCATCGAACCTTTTTTCCACTCGTTCATCCATAATATGATCTATGTGTGTCTATTTGAAAAATCATCTATGGGGCCAGAAACCTTGGATCAATAAGGTCCCTCAAATATACCCCATTTGAGTTTTGGATAATGTTGTCGTATAGTCGGGTTGGATTGAACTTAAATCCAAATGGGCCCTCGAGACTAAAAGACCAATAACATACCAACCGGGCATTAGATTGATGCACCATATATTGCATTGATACCTAACATGGTGGAATGTTGGGATATTTCTTTGTGGGAATTATTTCTAGTTGGAGAATCGACCTGTCCTTGAAGACCAGACCCTCTCAAAATCATGAGAGCGTAGTGAAAGAACACTTTTTATGGATATAAGATGACAAAAGGATCCTATGTGGGTCTGTGCATTAGGATCCTACAGTGGTCTATGATTTGGGATCCTACGTGGGTCTATGTTCTAGTATCCCACTTGGATCCACTCTCGGAATCCACATGGGATTACTCTAGGACCCTACATGGGTCTGTTGTACTTGGATCGTATGTGGGTCTGACGTTTTAGGACCCTATGTGGGTCTAACTCTTAACAAAGTAAGATGATTAAGTAGTTTTATAAAATCATCTTTACTTCCGTACCTATGTTATAAATGATGTGAGATGATTCTTTACCTGTGTGGTAATAATCTGTGTGGCATACCTTTGTGATGCATACCTTCATGGTGATACCGTTGTGGTATTATTGTGTGTGGATTTACCTCTGTGGTACTTACCTTCTTGGTGACACCTTTGTGGTACTTACGTTGGTGGTGTTACCTTCATGGTATTCTTTCCTTCATGGGACTGTTGAGCTTCAGGATTCTGAGTTGGGCCTTGTGTTTCCTAATGATTTAGATGGGTTTACTCGACAACATAGGTATATGAATGGGTATATACCTATGTAGTGTTGTCAGCTGTGTTCATCCATGTTGGTTTATACTTTGTATATTTTTTAGACCTTTGAGGGTCTCGGGGTACCTATAAAGTATTGTTATACTCACAACAGCATGGGCTACGCCCTCACCTTGTTGTGTTTGGTGCAGACGACGAACATCATTGATCGAGGATGGGGGTACCCGTACTAGAGGTTTCTCGAAGGTGGACATTAGATGATGCATATTGAATTGAAGACCATTCTAGAGAAATACCTACCCTTCAGGTTGGATCCTTGGTGGGTGTTTATAGGATCTGTTCCAGCTTACATCTATTTCCCAGTTTTATTGTACTTTCCAGTTGGGCTTGTATTCTGGCCCCTTTTTCTTTCTGTACACACCTTGTTTACTATGTAGTATTACTTTGTGTTTGTATCCTACTTTGTTCTTAATTTTGTGATTATATAGTTTATAAATGAAAGCCCCCCAGAGTTTTATGTAATATGCCTTTTGGTGCTAGTCGCTAGCCCATTACCTATGGAAGGCGGGCTTGGGTTATTCATGGCATGGGTCACAGGGGACCAGTTGTGACAAATTATTTTTATCTATCCCAAATGTACATTATTTGAACCATTATTTCGTAATATAATCCCTCACATATCACAACATCCTCACCAGTATGGGTATCCGATATGCATTGCACATGGACCTAATTTGTGCTGCCATAAATTCCATTTGTTGCCTTCTCAGGGGGAATAACATTGTCAAACCCTTAAATGTATGGGCATATAGAGAAACAATTTTCAAGATGTCTGAGATCATTTTTATCCCATTACAGAATGTTAATATGCCCGACTTTTACAAATATGTGATCTTGAAGAGTAGGAAAGCGATCTAAAATATAAGTAGGATAGGAATGTAAGAAATATAACAAAACACCTTATGGATTGAATTTAACATTACCATGGACCTATCCCCTATCTATATAAATGGTTGAAGATTCATCCACATCTATTGACTCATCATCCATAATAATGTTGGATTCATCATCATTGGACTGTGTATCATTCAAGGATTCCCCAATGATCCTTTAAGGATCAGTGATAGGTCCCTTGAGGGGGATAATTGATCTAGATTCTATAAAAGGAATCAAAGATCAAAATAATATTCTTAGAAGGAAATGAGATAAAATGATGACCCACAGACATAATTTGTTGAATACAATGAGATAACCACATGTACATCATTCAATTTATATATTGAGAAGGATAGAGGCCCTCATCTGTCATATTAGTTATAGGATGTTGATGTGCCAGTCGAGGAGTCCCCCTCCATTTTCTCCACCAACGTGCTCTAACCTGAGGATAATTATAAGGATTCTAGAGACTTTTCCACATCCCAAATAGGGGTTCTTGTGAGACCATATTATAGATAATTAAGTGCCATTTCAATGACTTATTCATCTTCTTGTTCTTCAAAATATGAGACTGGTTGCCCAAAAATTATTTCTACTGGGATAAAGGGAAGAAAAATGAGGACATGTAATTCTCTAGGGTTTATGTAGTCATCCCACTACACTTTAGAATGATAAAAACCCACTCAATATTTCTTAATACCAATAGTTAATATACTAAATTTTTAACATTTATCAGATCATTAGTTTTTTATATCACCATCCACAAATCCTAAAACATGTTTTTCACCCTCATCCAAATTACTGTCGAGCTATATATTAGAGGGTGCACAGATATTTCATAGCTCGGTAAAGCCTAATTCAACATAATGAAACACCCATGACTCTAAGATATCACAAGATATACTATTCCAGTCATTGAATGATATGGGTCTCATATTATTTGTATTTAATTATTAGGGTGTTGAGGATTACCTAAAACATTTTGACTTGCAATCATTTTTTGGAATATCTTCTATCAACTTAGAATGGTTGACTGGAACAACTATCTCACCTTGGAATTGATGATTGGACTACATAGGCTCAAAATATGTAATTTTATCTAGTCTTGTTAGCTCAGAAATATTTTCTAGATGTCACCTAAAATACTAGATAGCCTCATCATCACATCATTCAGTTTGAAAAATTCTACCATGAAATCAACAACCAAATTTTTTCATGGAAGATATCTAGTAAATGAATTTTGTTAATACAACATGAGTTTATGAATTGATCCATTAATGGGCATACCCAAACTCCAACATAATTGATGCATTAGTTGTTCCTAAATAGTCAAATGTGTAGGGGAAAAAATAATTGAATGTTATAGATATTTCAACAAGAATGTAAATTGATAAGGATCATAAGGCTCACCGAAAATCTCACTGTCAATACAAGCAACTAGTAAACTGTCTCTGAATGAAATCATGAACACCATTAGTTATTCCTTATATTTTCTATCATCAGTGAATGTCCCTCTTAGTGGATCACCATAGAAGATGCAGTTTATGTCTTTATATTCTATTTATCCTCATATCATCATTGTAATTTAGGGTTCAAGGATATATTCTAGAAATGTCCTGAACATTCATGAAAAATTAGACCTCAGATACTTTATTTCTTGTCATGACAACATAAGAACCGATTTATGATTCAATCATCCTTCTTAACACTATTAATATATCTATATTTCAAGGGGATGCCTCCACATTGTATGTATGTTTCAATAATTTGTAAATTCTTACCAAGATAGAGATATTCAAAACTATATGGACCGCTTCTACTAGTTTTTTTTATAAAAAAATATATTTGTCTGACACTACCATTGTATTCATGGACCATAAGTAGGTTTATACTCGTACACATTACAATGAAGCTAACTTGATGGGACTTCATTAAAACATTTGGATTGACCATGTAACCCTAATAAGAATAAATACCTATCTTCAGTGTGGCCTTGAATTTTCCAGAAGTGCCCTAAATCTCAAAAGTGGGGCATCTAATAGGGTCATGTCAAGTGTGAACACATTTGTGTATCTTTTAGAAATCCTACATCCACATTCAATGATTGATTTCAAATAGTGGATTATACATAACATAATTATAGATTACATCTTCTAAGATGAATATTCATAATATTACAAAAATACGAGAGTGTGGACCATAATAGTTTAGTGTCTTTTGAAACATCGATGAATAATATTATATATTATTTAATGATCATCAAAAACTCCCTTAAATATCATTCCTTTTATTATGAATACATAAAAAATCTCCAAAACCTTGGAATTGGAATCATAATAATGGGGAGATCTCAGATGATCAATAAGGATAGAAGAAGGAGATATGCAAGAATAACATGAGTATACAAGTATGATAATATGATCAAAACATTAGATGATCATACAATAAATAACAAATATCATAATCAAGAGTCATGTCACACATATTGGCAATTCATAAGAATAGAATCATAATGAATTCAAGATCATAATCCTTGAGATCATAACATGATCATAAATCATGTGATTGTGGTAGACACATAAAAATATATAACTATTCCATATAGTCAATGATTAATTACAAGTCCATATTAGTGGAATGGGTACACTCCAGAAACCATATTAGTGGTCATGGTTCCTTCACTACAAAATCATATTGGATGAAATCCTCTATCGAACTATGTTCAATCCACATTAAACCCCTATATTTCTGAACTGGGTTCACATCCCATTCAAACCATGTGTTACTGAATCGGGTACAGATCCATTTCTAGTCATGTATTTTTAAACTGGTCATACTTCCCATTCTATCCTGGTATTACTAATCTTGTTTCAAATCCAATTCCCACCAGATATTACTGAACTGTGTTCTCTTTGCATTTTAGCCCAATAAAAAATAATTATGTTTATTTCTCTTTTAAGCACTATATTACTAAACCAAATTTACATCAAATTTCGGCCCTATAATAATCACGAGATAAAAATATTTAACCAATAAATATGAGGGATATATAGTTCTCATACATCAAATAATAAAATCATACATATATGTTTCCAAATATATTAAAACATTCCACCCTCCAGGACCTAAAAATTGAGATGGGTTTCATAAATATCATATCATAACTCATGAAATGAAATGGGTATCAAAAAAAATTATTCATATACTAAACTATGTTAAATTAGTAGGATTTAAAATCATCTAAACCAATAAAAACTCGTTAATTAAAGTGGGTTTCATAAGGATTTATCATGGTTTAACCCATTTAAGAGAAATGGGTTTTCTAAACAACAATCCATCAAAACATAAAGCATTTATAAAAATAATATAAATTTTATCATTGGATGTTATCCCTATTAAATAAAAAACTATAACAGAGGATTTCATCATTTATATAGAGTGATTTTGAAAAAGAAATCATAACATAAATTTTATTATAAAAATAATTTCTTTATAACATATATAATTTTCAAAATACTCTTATTTTAAACCACATTGAATACATGTAACTGAATCATGAAAAAATCATTTTAATTATGTCTTGAGGAAATTATGCATTCTTCTTTCAAAAATATCTTTAAAACGTTATACCTTATGAAATCAATTTTAATGAAAATAACCATTGAAAATTATAAAATAATTATGAATGAACATGGAAAAACTTTTTCCTTGAAAACATATAAAACAATCATGAAAAAATTATGAAAACTAATTTTCATTAAAAAATATATAAGAATAAGGAAATTTCGTTGATAGCTGCTTTCCTTGAAAATAGTTTGAACACTCTTTTATATTAAAACATATAAAATTAGCTAAAAATTCATAAGAAAACATTTTCCCATAAAATTATTAAAATATATTTCAAAATTTTAAATTACTTTTTAATCATAGAAATTTTTGGAAACACTTTTTAGAAAATATGGTTTGGAAAGAACGAAGATTTTAGACTAAGAGGAGAAATTCAATAAGATTTTAATAATATAATTTTTAAATTCTCATAAGTAAAAAAGATTAAAACATAGTACTAATGCATGGGATATAATGGATTACCAGAGGAGTAGAATTTTGATGGGTTTTGTTGATAGGGTATAATCACATTTCACTAATGGACATATATTTATATGTAATCTCGATTAATGTAATGATTGTAGCAATAAACTATTACAACATTGGTAAAGTTGACCAATACATTACATGAGAGAATAAATTTACATGAAGATTAAATAATCCTAAAATTAGTATATTCAAGATATATAATATCATATTCTATTATATACATCTTCTAGAAAAATATAGGTGAATAACATGTCATGTGTCTAAAATAATGAAAATTGAGAAAAACATACATTACTGATTTGGTAATTTTTAAGCCCAAAACCCATGAAGGATAGATCATAAAATAGATTTTAAATACACATAAACATATGAATAATTTTTATATTATTCATTCATATTCAGTTTATACCCCAAAAATATAAATGAGTGTTGAAAATTGCAAATATCTCAGTGAATATAAAAATTGATATGAGAAAACCCTTACTTTAAGTATTGAATTTATTTATACATTTTCAGAAAACTTGTATAATAAATATAAGATTATAATGATTAAAACAATGAAAAATATTATCATATCTAATTAAATATTTTATTTCTATGTCTATATATTACATGTTTATTAATAATTCCATGTAAATGTTAAATTTTTGGTAATATATGCTTGTTTTTAATAAATGTTTTTATTTTTAATTTTTGATAATATTTCATAGATAATGATTTAATTATTTTCACAAAATAAAATAAAATATTAATTTTACTCCTATTTAGTATAAAAATATCTATAACAATATATAAAATATAGAATCATGAAATAGAATACATCGTTCCTTGAGACGGTAGACCATACGTATGCATGAATGTTGTTTTCGTTTTATTGTCGTATTGATATAATGATTGTATACAACATATATATATATATATATATAAATTATAGTAGAATATTATGTTATATATTTTTATATCATATACTGACATTGAACCCGTCTTTTATAAATTTTATGTAATGTGTGAATGAATCAAATCAATTTAAGAGGATATAGTCCACACTTCCACAAATGAAGTTATTGTATTTACATAAAATGGGAATGATGAAGTTATGTGTTATATAATATTTATTAAATCACAAATAAACCATATATATAATATATATAACAAATATAAATAGTTATTCCATCATTATTCCTAACCATGTGCGCTGTTAAATGAAACACGTACAATATTTTCTGTGAGGTGGTAGTTCTCCGTATCAAAGAATAGTAAGTTCATTACCCATTAGGTGCAAGTATGTGAAAGTGTAGTAATACCAATTAGAATATAAAAATATTAGAATATTAATTATACATATATTTTATGTAATAATATAATAATAATAGTGTAGGGGTAGAGAATGAAAATAATATAAAAGATATTGTGAATGGATGTTACCTCTGCTTTGAGTAACTTCTTCTAGTTTGCACCAAAGGGATTATTTGGTTATTTTTTGCAGGATATGAGGCTTAAAAGACTAAAGTATATATTTAATTAGTTTATTTTATTGTTTTTATGATATAGTGTTTCTTGAGAGGTCTGTGGAAGTAAGGGGGTTAGTGCCATTTTAATGTGGGGGAGGAGTGGAATTACTATAAATTTGAAAAGATAAATAATACTGAGAGGTATAACATACAAAATGTTATTAAAATAATTGTAAAATATCTGTAAAATTTGTGATTTTGTCTAAATATTTCCATACCTTGGATTTTGGTCATATATTTAGCTCGTTTTGACTTATGTTTTAGGTTTAGTGCTTTGTGAAGGTATTTTTTCTCTTAGCCAATTTAATTAATTTTAATAATTGTCACCAATTTTTTCATTCAAAAACAAATTAAACCTAGTTATATATTATAAATTAGTAGGATTTAAAATATGGAAACATATTTTCAATATTAAAATCAATCAAATGAGAGATATTAATTTAATATTAATCCTGCAGATGTGTCATGACACAATTTTTTCTAAGCATAAAATTCCAAAAATTTGAAAGGTTTATATATTAAATATCAACGTGAAATTGGATAAAATTAAAAAATTTATTAATTGTTCATAATTTTACTAATTATAATTAAAAAATTAATATATAATATAACTATATATTAATATTTGACAAAAAAATTGTTTTGAATTAAAATTTTGTATTTTATTATATTCATCAAAAAATGAAAATTTTCCAAAAACTACTAAAAAATTACTTAATTAAATTTAATATTTAATTTTAAAAAAAGAATATTAGGTTATTATATAAATATTATAATATTTTAAAATCATATTTAATATTTTTTCAATATTAAAAGGCGGTAAATCTAATTTTTAGAAAAATAGAACTATTTATTCAAAAAGTTGGATTTAGTCCCATCTCATAAATATAAAATCGATTGGATGGATATCAAAAATATTTATTGAATATATAAAATAAAAATTATTTTTCATACCATAATCAATTTTTTTATTCAATTTAATGATATGATATTTTTTATTCATATATATAGTGTTTTCTTAGAAAGTAAACTTCTGTATTTCAAATTGATTCATGCATTCTCTTCTTGTAATTGATAAAAAATGGGTCATTTTATATACATTTGTAATTCATAGTTTCATAATTAGTATAATATTATTATTATATTACATTATAATGCCTTGGAGGTAGCTATAAAATTAGATTCATAATAATATTAATATTTTATTGTAGTTTAGTAAAAGATGTCGCTAATTTTTATACATGCTACTGAAGGAAAGTAGTATTGTGGGTAATACAAGGCCACATTAATTTATGTGTAATGAATGTTTATATAAGTGTTATGTGTAGCAAAATATTAAATTTTTGGTTTTTATAATGTAATAAAAACAAAGTTCTATCATAAAACAAATGTAATATTCAGTGTTACGTGAAAAGAGAATCATAAAAATGAATAAATTAAATTGAAAAAAACAATTCACATAATCTTAGGGTGCTATATTATACCTCCATAAAATAAATTCCTACCTCAAAATTCATCTAGGTTATCAATTTTTTAATACATAAAATTTACATTAATAATTTCTCACACTGTAAAATTGAATACTAAATGTTTCGTTAAAAAAGTTGGAATCAAAATTGTTACCCAAAGTACACATAACTGGGTTTATACATATTAGAACATATTTTATAAGTGAAACCATGTACATGGAACAAAAATATAACTATCATGTTCTAATAAGATTTTCTAAATAACATGATTAAGAGAATGTTAAAAATCACAAATACATTGCTCAATGTGGCTTAAAAAGGACGTTGACATAACTAAAAACGATGATAACATTAAAACATTTTATTTCTAATCCCTCTTCATATGGTTGAAAAATATTCATGAAAATATATAATTATATGATCTCAGGAAAATCTCACCCTCTATTATTCCTTGAACAATTCCCACTACATTTATTATTCTAAAAATGAAGGTGAACCCACTATGATGAATGCAATAACAGTTGATTTGATCCATAAGTAGAAAATAAAGTCATACCATCTATATTTAATTTTCATCACAGGAAAATGGTTACCAGTGGTTATCCAAAATTCAAAAATCCTTATATATAGATATAATATCTTAATCTCTAAAACATAGTCCAAGGATTAACATAAAACATTCCATAAACAGCTAACCTTGTAAGCCTACGAAAACATAAGTCACCCTTTATTACATAAATAAGCTATTATAATATAAAAAAATATTTTCATCAAAATCATGGGTCCATCCCTGTACTAATAGAATATTAATCGTGAATTTAATATACTAAAATCTATGTTGAGGGATATAATCACATTAAATTTCACCTAATTACGACTAATAATATTTCCATATTCATTATTCATACAAAATGAAATATGAAATTACCAACTAGAGAATGATTAGTGTTCCCTAATTATCAATATTTGGTTCATCCATTGTGATAGAATAAACATTTCCTTTTTCCTTATTCATTAGTTGTTGTTCTGGATTATCATTCACATTCATCCTTGGATTCATGAAATTATTTTCATAATACCCAAACTCAATAAAATTGATACACTGGAGTGTGAGAAGAGAATTATGTGAATATTTATCAATTTTTCAACATTTTCTAACTTTTTTCCATTATTTTAGCAATCAGTTTCTCGGTGAAATTATCTTCAAAACTTTAAAAACATTTCAGTACCCTTAAGAAAACGTGTTACGTACTTCTTCCCCAACATTGAGCACAAATAAAAGCTCATAATTTCAACTCCATGGTCTTTAGATTTTAATTTGGTCTCCATGATCCTTTTCTTTTCATTACCATGAGATTCATAGATAGCTCCATCCAAAATTTCAACCTTTATAGAAAATCAGACAACTTATTGATACCTTCAACTGTTTCTAATAGCAATGCACTTTGATGACTGGGATTTAGGGAAATAAATAATTGACATATTTTTCATTCAGTTTTGATAATAATACCCAAATAATACCTAACACGATTTATAACATTTGATTCATATAAACCAACAGACCTGCTATCCTTATTCTTAATCTATTCTAATCACTTTTCGATATTTGTATAAATAATACGAGGAAAGTAAATATTGAAAAATGAGTTAATGACCTTGTACCAATCCTTGGAGTCTATTTCATCTTTTCACCACCATTAATTTAAAATATTTCACTATTTATCCACCTCATTTTCAAAATGGTAGATATCCAAAGTTAATATTTCATGATTAAAACATAATTTAATGGATAATATAATTTCAATTGTACTAATCCATTTCTCAACAACTAATTATTCTATAGAATTACAGGAAGAATTTTTTTATTTTGTCATACCAAACTCATTATATATTATGTCCTCCTTTTCTCATTTTTACATTCAATATGATTCATATAATGAGAAATATGTGTGATCCTAGAAACAATTTTTTATATTCTATCCACCTTAACATTAGATTTCTCAGGTGTGAAATCATTTTTTTGGTATTGCATTCCCCATTAACATGGCACTTTTTGGGTTCCATCTGTTGAATGAAACCAAAAAACATAGATTAAGAAACAATAATCATATTTAAGAAAAAAATATTCATTATAAAATACTTATATAATATATACATTATTAAAATTCCATTTTTAATCTATGAAACTTTAGGTTTATCATCGTTTATTCATATTCATCATCTATTCAAATACTTCATGATGGTTTCTAAAGAAATTTTGAATTCCCAAATCATATCCCTCAAAAGATTCAAACTAGGGGTAATGTAAGTCCCATTTTTTGTGCACAAATTCCCCATTTAGTATATCTCAATATTTAATTTTCACAATTGTTACCCTAGTATACATCTTTGTTAGGGCCACATCCAATTGTAGTATCCAGAGATGGATTCATTTCTATGAAACCGAGTGCTCTTTCATATACCTAAATTCCAATATTTTTTCCAATTCATCAAATTATCATTAGAGACATCTGTAGATAAATCCTTTGGAATATCCTTAGGTAAATCACAAATTTTTCTTTATCATATTTTCCAATGGTCGAATAAATGTTTCTGTGATACCAACTATAGTGACCGAGACATAAAATACATGGATATTTCAACATTTGAGATGAATATTCTCAATATTAAAAAAAATATTTTCACAAGAACCATAATAGTTTAGTGTCTCGGGAATGATAAAATAATATTCATCTAACTGGGTGAGAGATCATCATTATCTCCATTACTGGTCTTCATAATTAGTACTAATACTTAAAATCATTCTTCCAAACTTGTGAAAATAAATCATAACAAATGGATGACAATAGATGCATAATAATAAATAACATGGGAGATATGTAAGAATAAAATGAGAATAAGGATATGAGAAATAAATATTAACATTATAATATCATAGCCTAAAAATAGAATATCATAATCATAATTCATTGAAAAAATATTGGTAATTCACAATACAAGAATCATAAAAAATTCAAGAGCATAATCCATGAGATCATAACATAATCATAAGACAAGTGACTATTGTAGACACATAAACATTTAATTATATTTATATAAATCAAGAATTAATTCCATGTCCATCTTAGTTGAATGGGATCACTCCCAAAACCATCTTACTAGTCAAGGCTCACTCACAATACCATCTTAGTGGAAAAAGTCATCCACTGAACCATATTTCTACCCTATATTATTTAATGGGGTTCAATTCAAGTTCTATTCATGTATTAGTGAACAAAATTCACATCCTATTTTATACCTATATTATTCAACCAAGTTCACTTCTGATTCGATCCTTGTATTACTAAACTAGATTCACATCTCATTCTAGTCCTGTATTAATGAACTCGGTTCACTTCCTGTTCAAGCCTCGTATTACTAAATTTGTTTAGCTTCTCATTCCAACCATATATTACTAAAATTGGATTACACTCTATTCCATCCATATAATAATCATGCGATACTAATCATCACCCAATGCATTTTTGAGAGATATAGGTCTCACCCATTAAATAATAAAATCCTACATACATGTGGCACGAAATAGTAAACAAATCAACATATCATGACCCATAAAAATAGATTGTTTACATAAACATCATATCATCACTGATGAAATAAAATTTGATTCAAAAATATTTAATCATATCATATAATATAAAAAATTAATGGGCTTCATAATCATTTCATTCAAAAATTACCTGTGAATTGAAGTAGGTTTCATAAGCATTTATCATGGTATAACCCATTGATGGGAATTTGGTTTCATATTCATCAATCCATCAAATCAAAAAACCATTCATAGAAATTATATGAATGGTATACAAGGATAATATCATAATTAATTAAAATATTATAATAAATTATATAATATTATATAGATAATTATTGTTGATGTTCAATTGGATGATAAATTTTATATCTTAATCATTTTTTAAATCTTATATCATTTTCAAAACGATATTTATTGAAACTATAATGACCCCAAACATATTTTCCCATATCTGGGGCCTCAGAATATTACATTGGAATATATAAATGTTTTGAACTCAAAGGTCCAATTAGTTAATTATTTTTGGGAGCCAGAGTATATACACAATCCCTACATTAAAAATTTTAACATATAATACAACATAAAAAATTATGTTTGAATGCTATTATTCTCCTATATTAAAACTACATATCAGTCATAATACACATCTAGGAATCCTATAAAAAAATCAAAAGAAATGGGTGAGCTCAAATTCTTAGTAATAGTAAGCATACAATGGCTATTATGAGTAATAAAGAATAAACCATACCAAATACTATATAACTATAACACATTCCATTTTCATATTCACGTGAGCTAAGAAATTTAATCAAATATATTATAACAAATAAAATAATCACATGGAATAAAATTAATAACGGAATGCATGATGTTTTAAATCTACAACATAAATCTCCATCATGAATATATTTACTATCAAGATTTATCCTCAGGATAGTTTAAGTGGTGGATAGAATCAATTATTATTTTTGCAAAGATCTATCCTCTAGACAGATTTAAATCTCATGGAAACAAACATGAAGGGTTTGTTGCCAAGTTATTTTTTTATTGTGATACATACTAATGAATTGATGGTATGTATCAGTCCCCACCCACCACTTACTATTTCCAGTGAATTCCTCAAAATAATACATAAACAAAAAAAATTTATTGGATAATTATCTTACGAAATGTGAATAATTTAACCATCGACCTTGAATGGTGTCAAAATAAAAAATTCACATTCAGACTAATCATAAATCACTAAAAAAAATAATGTAGAAAGAATCATAATAGGTCAAACTCAATCAAATATTAGACACCAAAATGGATTATGACATAGACGAAGAAACTCTAATAAAATTATTATAAATATCATGATAAAAATACCATTTTACATTGAAATCATTTATTTAAAAGACATTAAATAAAAAATTAATACATTTTCTTTAAAAATATACTTTTAATATAGATGTTAATATTTAAAATAATAATTTTAGAAAATGGTGAAAAAATCCACCCACTCCACATAAGTTTATGAAAACATTTCATTTATCAATAAAATGCCGAAATGTACCTCATTTGGAAAATGAAAAAAAAAGATTCTTTTCAAACCATATTAAAAAAATTAAAAAATGATTAAAATGATTTATAAATTTTTAGTATAATAAAATTAAAATAAAATATTTTTATGAATCATGGACATGGCTGATCAATATTCCTCCATAAATACTCACATATAAACAACCTCAAATAATAATTATATTGTTAAAAAACCATTACATTTTACAATACTTTTTCTGAGGGTGTTTCGCACTGTTGTATAATGGTTAAATAATGTTATGAAATTACACCATAACTATATAAATATTATTGATATCATTTATGATCCTCTTATATCAATTTCTTTTAATTACATTTCATTATTACCATTGTTTTAGGTGTTAACTACTTCATTTTCATATGTTTCTTTAATCGTGTAATAGCCATTTCATATGCATTGGATATATTTTATTAATATAGAGTAATATATAAAGTCAATAAATATTTTATTAACTCATCATATATATTTTTATATTCATTCTTTAATGGTTAATGTGGAGAAAGAATCTCTTCGTGCCGTGGAGACTCTGGGTCATAGATAAACACGAGTGGCATTATCATTCCATTAATGGAAATGTGGTTAGAAATTGGACGGTAAATTAATTATTCATAATCAATATCATGATTTATTTAATATTTATATCCATTTAAATCAACAATATGCACATCCAAATAAATTTTATATGAAAACTAAAATACACCACAACGTGGATACGGTAAGTTGTATGTACGCATGCATGTCGATATTAGTTTCTGTAGGATGGATAAAAGGAGGGATATGATTTTACAAAATTCATAATAACATATCATTATATAAATATGATTTCATAGTTATTATTTTATATTGAAAACAATTAATTAATAATTATTATAGGACGGAATATTTTTGACTGGATCAGCAAATATGATTACCTCTTTTCGAGAACCACCTTTGGATATCTTTGTAGGGACACTAGGAATGGTATTTTGAAAATCCATGTACCTATATTATGTTTCTAGAAAGGTTTATAAGGTAAATGGTTATGGTTTTTCTAAGAAACGTGTTGAAATGTGGTGGGAGGATGTTAGAGAGTAGGTACAATGTTATAAGAGGGGGGAGGGACACTCTTGGAATCCTTTAAAATATTAAAAAATTATAAATTTATTTTTTATTTAAAATATCAAAAAATATATTTACATAGAATAAAATATTATTATTGGTCTAAATATTCACATCCAATAATTTTTAAACATTTTTAGGTCAAAATAGTAATCTTATCTTTTGGTAATTACACATATCAAAACCCATTACATCTTACTATGAAAACTCAAATTTTTATACTTTAGAGTTAATATATTTAATATAAAATTAAAAAATAACCCCAAACGTATCAGAAAAGAAATATTTAAATATATTATAGTATTTAATTTGAATTTAATATTTTTATGAATTTTCATTAATTTAATAAAAAACTATTTATTTTAAAGTATCATTTATGTGAAATTATTATAGTATTTATTATTTTTCTTTTTGAAAATAAACTAACAATATGATAACTACTAAAACACTACTAATATATCACTAAAAGGTCTATGTTACATATAAATTTCATGGATGTCATTAATTATGTGAAATCATATTTATTTTAATAAATTTAAATTAATTTATTTGATATTTCTTTCGATTTAACAATTATTGCATCATTATTATGAAACTGATTAATTGAATTATTTCTACTCTAAAAAATAACATTAAATTATCATGATGAATATTAAATTATTATATTTAAAATTAATATTTTTATTTCAATTTATCTTCATTATTACAAAGTACTAAATATGTAATACTTATTAAAAAAATGAGTATGATTTTTTAATATATTTTTTAAAAAAATATTATAAATGTAATATTCATCCCCAAGTGGCATGAAAACCTTATAATTTGAAATTAAGTTATATTTTGGTGGAAACCCACTAATAAAATTATATTAGGACAAGTGCTAGTACAAAATTATTTTTACCTTTAAATTCTAGATTTTTCTTTTACCGTGTTAATAAATAATTAATAAATTTATTATTCAAAATGAATAAAAATAAAAGAAATATAATTACATAATTTGGACCCTCTGATTCCAAATATGGAATACCTTTTTAAAAAATTATAATAAAAATATTTTTTATTAATTAATTTAAAATTAATCTCATTGATGGAATGAGAAAACATGTTTAAGGTGTGAAAACGTTAAAAATATTTAAAAGTTTTCATATGAAAATTCAATATAAAAATTATTATAATAATATATATGAGATTAAATGATAAATATATAATCTAATTATTTTTTTAAAGAATAATAATTAAAATTTTACTCTATAAACAATTTTGTGAAAATATTGTATTCAATTAAAATTATATATTTTACACTATTCATAAAAACACGAAACTTATAAAAAAACAGAAATTTCATTAAAAAAATAAAAAATTTATAACTCAATTTAAAATATAAATTTTATATTATCAAATATGTAATATAAATGTGTCAAAACATGTATTAAAATTGGTTCTCTATTAAAAGGTGTTAGAATTTCCCTTTTTGAAAAATAAATTTTTTAAGTAAAAAATTGGATTTGTTCTTATATCATGTATAAAAACACATAATATAAATATTAAAATTATATAAATGTCATTATGTGGTTATTAATATTCCCTACAAATATTTTAATGGCTCGGTCATAATAATCAATTTTTAATAGATCACAGTATGTTCTAACTCGGTGTTTCATTAAACACACGATAATAAATTTATTTAAAAAGTAAACATATCATAAAATCATGGGGTGTTACATCACACATCCATCAATAAATTGTGTCTTCAATTTTTTTAATTCGGGATTAATAACTATGGTTTGGGTATTCAAAATTCCTTTTTTGAAATATCAGATCAAAATATAGGCTGATAAAACATCAACAATAAATTAATGAAAGTGAAGTACAAAGGTCACCGAAAATAAAACATACTAGGGACCAATGTAGGGAAACAAGGAAATGGAAGAGAAATCTGACCAACATGTTCTAATGGAGATTGATTTCGAACATGGTCCATAGAAAGTTATCGATCACAAATCATTAATTATATGATGATTTATGGGACCATTTGATTTATAAAAATTGTAGGTACTATGATAAAATGTTGGGTTTCAGGATATCTTCTTTGACTAGATGAAATATTTTATTTTTCAGATAAAAACATAATTGATTTATTTCCATGTCATATGCATAATAAAATCTTTTGGTTGTGCTTCGTTATATTTCTATTCATCACTTACACCTATAAATGAATGTTCAAGATCAATTCATTATTCTTGAATCACTTTTATGAATTATAAGATCTACAAGTGATTTATTAACTTTTTCTATGTATAAAAAAATGAAAATTGTTACCACAGTATACCCAAGATTATTTAATATACTTTTATCTCCAACAATACTATCAAATGTTGAAACCTAACAATTACAAGCTTAAGACTCATCTGAAATACATCTGTCAAAATTCAATTTAAAAAAATGTATAAAAATATAACTAAATTTTAAAAACCAAATTAACATAATATTTTCTCTAATCCACATAATGAATATAATTTTGTCACATAAAAAAACATGTTAATTCCATGATCACCATAAAACATTAATGAAAGCAATATTTCTTTAATGTTTATAAATAATAAGTAATATAGTAAAATACATATATATATCTGGATTCTTATAACTGGAATTTCATAATTATTGAATCAGAAAACACAAATACATTAATTATTCCACTTCTAATATAGTAATAAAATAAGCTTTAACATAGTATATTTGGTTATTATAAGGTATATTTCCTTGATACATTTTACATTTATTATCATAGTGACACATTTAATACCCTTAAAATAATTAAAATCAATATTTTGTTTCTTACCATTGTATTCTTTTCCTGGTGATCCTTTTCTCTACACGTATAACAAACACCCAATCCTCTTATACATTTACTAGGGTTATTTGTTCCTAAATTATCACATGTAAGAAAATATTTCATTCCAATTTTCCCCTTATCTGTTTCATGCTCTATAATTTGATTCATATCCTACTTTACCTTAATGTCAGAAGACTTAATGAATTATTTTGTAGTCCTCATAGCACATGTGACTATATCATGGTATGAAAAAAATGTTTGGGAGACCAATGATATTAAGAGGAATGGGTTTTTACCCTAAAAATAAATGATAAATATTAATCCTTGGGTTACATATATTTTTTACAGCATTCCTTGTAAACCATGTATGATTGATTCAAATCAAGTAATATTCGGTTCCTACATTTTCTTTAGACATAGAAATTTCCACCCCATATCATCTCTCTATTTGGTAGGAATAAATTTTCCTAAAAATAGTTCCTTAAAATACTAGATTTCCATTTTTTATATATCATATTTCATTATATTTTCTTTAATCAATGAATAGTATTATTTTACATATCCATAAAGACGATAAACTACCAAGGCAACTTTCTCCATTTCCTTAATTCCAAAAGTGAGAAACATCTTTTTTATAGAACATTTCGGTTTCACAAAAATAAAATAGATTGATAGTCCCACTTAATGTTGGAGTTTGTTTTCTCATGATGAATTATAACATTACTTCTCCACATCGTTGTAAAGGAAACTCCATAAGGTTAAGGTAATTGCTAATAACCCAAGTAAATTGTCACTATTTGTTTATTTGTTTTTCAGCATCAGTGGTAGATCCATCTCCAACATAATTCTCTTGTATATTAGTAAAATTCCTACATGAATTACATGAATTGAAATAGTTTCTAATCCATACACTATGATTCCTTTCTAAATAATGTAATACAATAGATTGTGATATGAACCATTTTGAAAAATCTCTATCTAGTACCACTTGTCATAAATTTAGAAAATTTTGAATAACTTATATAATAATAATAAATATGGTTTAATTGGAGATTTATTTAATTTAATATCATTCATAATGGTTTGTAAAGAAAATTTGAATTATCCTACGCATATCACATTAGACTGTCAAACCTGGTGCACTGTAAGGCCTATTTTTAGGTACCATGTTACATTGAGTTAAGACCAACACACCTTATCAGAGTTATTATACATTACTACATCTATTTGAGAGCCAATTTCACTTGTATTTTTAAAACATGTATTTATTCCTATTAATAAACCCATAATATATACCGTACCAAAATTTGATGAGGTTATTTTATACTTATCCTCAATTTTTATCTTATGGTTATGTTACCTAATTCAATATTTCATTATCTATTTTCAATTATTTCTACTAAACATTATCTAATACGAACTGTAACAACCATGACCCCAATAACTTGGAGAAGGTTCCTTACATTATTACATTATCATAGATGCAAGTTTCAAATCCTAGGGGACTGATCAGTTTAGTAGTTTTGGAATCTAGATTACATATAAGAACAATAGATTTTAATTTAAAACATAAAATAAACTATAGAATACTCTTTGAGAATTTAATTATTATATTAAATTAACTTGGTATATTATTCATTATATACTTACTGATATCCTATGAAAAATAAATCATAAGAAAGGGGTGATCTCAAATTATCAATAAGGGTATGTATACATCATAATCTATGAGTAAGTATGCGATAAAAATTATTTAATAGTAAATAACTCTAACATATTCTATTAGTTTTTTACATTATATGGGACACTTAAGAATTAATAATATAGATAATGAAATAATCACATAGAATAAATAATAAAGAAATAATGATCAAATTTTGACAACTAAACATTCATGATCTATCCTCATGATAATTACTGTAAAGATCTATCCTCATGGTAATTGATGTTTGTTGGTAGAAATTCCAAGTATTTGTGTTGAAATCTATCCTCCTGGAAATTTAACACAACATAGAATCAAATGAGAATGTTTTTTCACCAACTTATTTTTTCTCATGACTCCTAACTATGCATCGAGGGACTATAGCTAGCCCCGAACCTCACGTATTATTTCCAATGAATTCCACTTACTAGAATATAAAAACCATTAACATTTGTATTAAAATCCTAGAATATTAAATGTGATTAAGTATACTATAAACCATTAATACAATCAATATAGAAAATCATTAGTCAAACTAATCATAAAACCATAAATAATATAAAGTATATTTTCTCTTAAGAGATCATCCTTATTCAAGAATAACATTTTAAACAATTTGTGTTGACATAGAATAAAATACTACAATAAAATCATTATAAATATCATGAGAAAAACACTCTATTACTTTGAAATTGTTTATTTAAAATTTTTTAAATAAGAAATTAATAAATTTTCATTGAAAATATCATTGTATGATTATAAGTGATGGTTGAAAACATTAATGAATCATGATGGTATAAAAATACTTTCATACCACATAAGTTAACAAACATTCATTTCATCGAAAAAAGCCATAATGTACCTCATTTTGTAAACAAAAAAATAATGCATCTCAAACCATTTTATAAAAAGTAAAACATGGGTAAAATACAAAATAAATATTTATGATAATAATATAAATATTTTGTAAATTTTTTATAATCATGGACATGGAAGATAAATATTCCACTATAAATACTATTGAATAAACAATCATGGATAATAATGTGATTATGAAATTACCCTTACCTAGTAGTTTTCATTATTTTATGGTCCTTTAAGGACCTGTATAATGGTTAAACCATGTTACTAAATTATACATTAACTATATTCAAATTTATGATATCATATAGGATCCTCACATATTGTTTTGTTAAAAAGATTTCATTATTTATATTGTTTTGTGTGTGAACTACTCCCTTTTATTTTGTTTGTTTTGTCGGTTAAGTTATATTTCATATCAATAGGTTATATTCACGTAATATATATAATTAAATTATGTTAATATATATAATTAAATTATGTTAATAAATATAATATTCACTCATCATATACAATTTTATAATAATTCATGAATGGTTAACATGGAGAAGGAGACTTTTCACATCACGGATACAATAGGTTGTACACACACACAAGAGACAAAATCATTTCCTTAATGTCAAAGTGGTAAGGAATTAGATGGTATATTAATTAATATTAATAAATATCATGTATTATTTTATATTTATAACCATTTTAATCATAAATATACAAAAAAAAATATGGATATGAAAAATAAAATACACCACAACATGGGGACGATAAGCATTACGTACGCAGAGTTATTGATATTGTTTTTCATAGGATGGAAGAAAGGATTAATATGATTTTATCATAATAATAATTAAATATAATAATTTATTTGATAATTTATTTATTATTTCATAATATAAATAATACATGAAGATAAAGTATAATAAGAAATAAATTTGTCAGAATCGGTAAAGATGATTACCTCTTTTTTAGGTAACCTACATTAGATCTCTTCTTATAGACACTAGGGTTGGCCTTTTGAGAAGAAAAAAACTATAGGATTAATCTAGTTATGTTGATAAGTAAAATTGTAAGGTATTTTTATATATGAAATAATAAATGTTGTGTGGTAATGTCAGGGATGAGGATCCTTTTTATAAGAGAGGGGAGGGTCACTCTTGGAATCCATTAAAATATTGAATTAATATAAATAAATTTTTGATTTGAAATAGATACAAAGAGAGTTACAAGGATGATAATAGGATTATGGATACAAATAACCTTAAATTCTTTTTTTAATCATGTTTAGGTTACAATGGTTACCTTATCTTTTGGTTTTAACCCTTAGTAAAATCATTTAACTCTTACCGTAACAACTTTTCTGGTTAATATATTTGGTTAATATATTTACTATAAGTTGAAAAAAGATTCCCAAATAGATAATTTATTACCTATATAACATTATTGTAGTTATTTGTTGAAATTTGGAATTTTTATAAATTTATATAATTTAATAAAATATTATATATTTTAATGTTTCAATTTTTCCAATTTTGATACAATTCAATACTTGTTATTTGAGAAATATCATAACAATATGATAAATTCAATAAAACACTTCTAATATATGACTATACATTAAATGTTATCTATAATATTCTTGAATTTCATTAATTGAGTCAAATTATTTTTATTTTACTATGTTTAATATCATTTATTTGATATTTTTATTGACTAAACAATTACTGTAACATTTTTATGAAAGCCTTTAGTTCAATGATTTCTAATCGAAAAATAAAAAATAAATTATCATGATGAAGATACATTTATTATATTTAAAATTAATATTTTTATTCTAATTTATCTTTTTTATAACCATGTATTTAATAATGTATTACTTATTTAAGACATGAGTATGAAATTTTTAACCTATAATTAAATAAAATATTATAAATGTTATATTCATACCCAATTAGCATGAAAAGAATATAAGTTCAACATAATGTTTATTTAAGTTGAAACACAGTCATCAAAAAATTATGTATTGTGTTAGGGAGAATTTATAATATTTGTAATATTATTTTTACCCATAATTAAATGATATAACTTTTACCTTGTCAATAAAAACATTCAAATTTTACTATTAATATTTCAAAAAATTAAAATAAAACTATTTATGTAATTTCAACCCCTTGATTCCAAATATGGAATAATTTTTTCAAAATAAAAAACACACAAAATTCATTAAATATCTTAAAATTAATATGATTGACAGAATGAGAAAACTGTATTTTAAAGTGATAAAATTCAAATCATTAAATTGTTTTTATATTATAATTCAACGTAAAATTTTTTCCAATGACATAAAATTGATTAACTAATACAAATAGTAATATAATTATAATTTTAAACCTATAGATATTTTGATTCAACTCTATAAACTATTTCATTAAAAATATTTACTTCAAATTAAAATTTCGTATTTTTCATTATTCATGAAAACATGAAACGTCTCAGCCAAAATCCATCTGATCAGTTAAAGAAATTTATTTACTTTCATAAAATATGATATTTATTCTTTTAAATATAATACATATAAGTATCAATTTTTTTAAAATAGGTTCACCAATAAAATGAGGTAAACTTTGCCTTTTGGAAAATAAATTGTTTATGTGAAAATGAGATTTTTTATTAAATCATGTCTAATAAATACAAAAGATGACTGTTATAATTATATAAATTTAACAATGTGGTTAATAAATGTCATTTCCTTTATATTAATATAAATTTCAATGCAAGAAATTATTAATATATAACAATAAATTAAAACTTAGTACTGTGTAATACGTATGGTATTAAATTTATTTAAAAATAAAAACTTACGATAAATTTTTTCAGTGTTATTAAAACAAATTGGAAATCTTATAAATGAATCAGTTATAAAAATTAAACCATTTTATATTGAAATTATCAATTATTAGTTTAAAATCTATTATTTAATCATTATGCCTTCAAAATTGGTTTTCATTGAAATTAACCTTGATAACTAATAAAAGAAGAATAAAAAAATTTTAAAATAAATTTTTAATCAAAAAATATAAAATAATATTCCAACATTTAAATTTAAAAAAAAATATGTAACTTAAAAACCATTTTTTTAAAACATTGTTAGAAAAGAACACAGATTTACAAATGAAAGGATAAATAAAGTTGAATTTTAATAATTTATTTTATAGTTATCTTAAGTAACAATGTGTGGAAAATTATACTAATAAATTTATATATTATAGATAATCATAGAATTAGAAATGTTTTTATTTTTAGGGTAGATTTATTATATGATTTTCTCAAATGGAAACGTAATCATGAAGAATCCTGGTAAAATATGAGATTGAGGCAATAAAAAATTAACACATCGGTACCATTAAACCATACACTACTTGATAGAATAATATTAAATTAATAATATAATATCATGAAATATGTATTCACATTATATAATATTTAAAATTTCTGTTTAAACACATTGTAGAAGAATATAAGTCTATAACATTGCATGTGTCTCAATGAATGCGAATTATGACAAAACTAATTTACAAATTTTGTAGCTTTTTAAACCCAAACCCCATGAAAGAGATCTCATAAAATTGAAATTTAAATACCCAATAATGTTTTTCACATATCATATAATAAATTACATTCTATTATACACACCACATAAAAAAATTTGGTGGTTAACATGGAATGTATCTCATAGAAAATAAAAAGTGAGATGAGAAAACCCAAACTTAACTATTCACTTTCCTCATTCATGTTGAAACCTACTATATAATTAGTATAATTATATTATAAATATAAAAATTAACTAAATTATTATATACAATACCAAATATTATTAAATTTATACATTATAGTCCAGGTTTATAATTAATTTCATGTTACCATTGCGTTTCAGGTAGTGTCCACATTGTTTTTCATATACTTTGGGACTTTTTGTTCATGATACTCTTTCTTGGATATTGATTTAAATATTTAAATAATTTAAAATGACATAAATATCACATATAATCAGTATATAAATATATAATTTTTTTTAAAAGATAGAACCATGAAATGGAATACACTGTTCCTGCAGACAGTAGAACATATGTATGCATGAATGATTTTTTCATTTTATTTTCATATTAAAATAATTAAAATAAAAGAAAAAAATTAAATAAATATATATCACAATTAAATAATCATTATTATTTTATATGTATCATATATGTTCAATAAACCCTCCATTAATATATTCCATGTAATGTGAGAACGAATCATATCGATTTAAGGAGGCAGAAGACCACACTTACATAAACGAAGTTATCTCATTTAAAAAATTGTAATCAAGATCATATGTGTTATGTAATAATTAAATATAAACAAATACATCAGATATATCATATATATAATATATAAAAATATATTTTCTATCTTAATTCTAAACTATGGGAAGTGGTAATGTAAAAACGTACAATATCATTTAGTATGGCTTTAGTTCGACATACACATAAATGTTAAGTTCACTACCCCTTAAATGGATTTTCATATAATTGTATATATAAACCAAAAAATAAAATTACCTTATTATATTTATGATATGTAATATTTTATATAATCATGGAATAATAATATTGGATGTGGTAGAGAATGAAAAGAAACCAAAGATCTTATTGAAGGATTGTACCTTTTCTTTAATTAACACATTTTTGTTTACACTAATGGGATTCTGTGATGGGATTTTATCCAAGGAAGAGGATTCAATGATGAATAATGAGTTGTTTGGAGGATATTTGTGAAATTTTTCTAGAGTCAAAATGTATTTAGATGTGTAAGGAATTTAACGGTGTGAGTGTTATGTTATAGTTTAGGAGTGTTATTATTTTAAATATATATAGGTAAAAACTTTTGAGAGGTCTCCTATATATCACGTCCCTCCAATAATTAATGTATTTATAATGAATAAGAAAACTAGATAAAATTATTCAATCCGTGTAATTTTGGAAAATTGTCATTGTTAATTTGGGCCATATGTTTATGGATTAGTCCTTTGTTAAGCTATTTTTCACTTAATCGACGTAATTAGTTTTAATCACTTTCAATAGTATTTTTGGTAAAATAGTGTTTTGATATTACTAAAAATTATAATTAATTTTCGGTCAAAATATAGAATACATTTTTCAACATTCTAATAATAAAAGTAGTGGATATTAATTTACAATTATCCCCACAGACTTGTTGTTACAACGGGGTTTTTAAGCGTAATATTCCAAAACGTTGAAATGTTTATATAACCTATTTCAATGTGAAAATTGGATCTAATAATCTAAATGGTATAAATTAATTTTTAATTGGTCTAAATATACCTAAAAATAAATTAATATTTTATCTATGTTAATATATTACATGAAAAAAGAGTTTTGAATTATAATTCAGTATTTTTCACTATTCCCTAAAAAATGTAACATCTCATAATAACACCGAATAATTACCAAAATAAATTTTTATATTCCATTTTGAAAAATGAAGTTCATGTTGTAAAATATTTTTTTAATGTTTCATAAATTATATTTCAAATATTTTCTCCATTCTAATGTGGTATCATTATCTTTTATAAAAATAGATATGTTTATTCATAAAATTTGATTTATTCTCATTTAATAACTATATAATCTAATGTATGGGTGTAAAAAACACCAATTGAATATATAACAGTCAATTTTCTAAAATACATAATAAAAAGTAATTTTTCAATTTATGGAGATAATTTTTAAAAAAAAATAGTTTTCTTCTAAAATAATCATTTTTATTTTATAATCTATCATTCATTCACTTATTATAATTTCTAAAAAATTATTCTTTTCAAATACATGTGTTAATAATATCTCCAAAATATATATAATCTTATTTATAATGTCTAATAAAACAAAAATTATATAGCTTTAACAATAATTTATTACTAATATGAATAGTATATTTTTGTTCGGTAATAATCTGTTCTGCATGATACTCATGCTACCAAAGGAACTCATCATTTCATGCAACAAAACACAACATAGTGTTGCGTGTACCAATAGTTAATCTATTTGTTTCGTATAAAACAAGTCCAAAATCATGTTTCATATAATTTAATCCAATATTACTTATTTCATATAACAATGGTATATTAATTGTTGCGTTATATGAATAAAAATGAAAAATATTAAATTAATTTAAAAAAAAAATTCTTAAAATATCAAGGTGATACATGTCACCCCGTGGGAGAGGATCATTATTCTTCACATTTTGAGCCACCATAAAAGTCTTGTGGGATAAGGGAAGAATCATTTTAGCATCTTTTCACATTATCTTTAGTGGGATAAGCTCATATTACATACACCTAATGATAGGGGATCTATACACATTGTATACAACCCTTAGGATAGTGTCGACTTTACCATAAGTTGGATAGAATTTGTCTGAGGACTCCACCCGATTTGTAGCTTAGGGATGTTTTTGGATTTCTCTAACTATAAATTCTCCTCACCTAAATAACTCCATAATTACTGATATATTGCAAATCCTTCATGAATTGTGGACATGTATGGAAAAGAAAGTATTCCCACATCCATTCATGTATAACCCCCTTCAGAGTTTAAATCGTAGTCCCATTTACAACATTGTGATTGGTCTATCTGTGAAACAAAGAATGTTGGGTCATAATAGTAGGGATTTGACTCTGTGGTATGGGGATTAATATCTCGACCACAATAACAATTCTGTATGAAACAATTATTGGTAAATAATCCCAATTTTATGTAGACACCATTTTTAGAGATATTATAAGCATTATAATTAGAATGTTTCACAGACCAAGACTACTAGAATTAACTTAGAGCCTTCATGAGGAGTACAACCCTCAGAATATAGTGATATAAAAAAGGAATATAGCCAATTTATGGATAATATCACTGATACTATGTTATGTGTATTTCTAAATCATTAAAATTATATTCACGCTTGTCATAATAATATATACAATTAGCCTTGATCATCTTTGATGTATGTGGAAATGATTTCTTGAGTTAAGATTTCTATAAATCCATTAAATCCCACAATGTGTGAATAAAATTTTCAGATTATTTTACGATTTTGATTATAAATAGTTGGCTAAACTAACAATTAAAGGTCCCCTAAATATTCCAACATTAATTTCATTCTCAATGTCCCCTCGACTAGATCCCTTGTGTAGAACCCTCGACCATGTGGTCCAGTGCATAATCCTCAAAAATGTGGTTCCATGAAAAATTGTATCTTAAGTGGTTGTTCCATAGATATATTAAAGGATGTTCTTCAGGATACCTTCTTAAAAAATTAATTCATGTAATGAATGGGTGAATATTCTATATGAATATATCAAAAAGAACATGTGAGAATGAATGAAATCTCCAAAGGGGTAATGATATTTGTTGACATTGTTGTCATACACATTAACCATATGTTGCACCAATGTGAACGAGCCATTCATGGAAAACTTTTGTGTCACCCTCCACCACTAACATTTATGGGTACCATACATGGTAGACCTACACAACAATCATAATATTTTCATACCTTTACCTCAGTACTAGATCTCGTTCTTTTGGTCTGATCTAATCTGGTGGGAGGATATTTTCTGGCAGTTTGGTTATTCATATGGCTTTAAACTATTATGAAGAGTACCTCATGTATGTTGGAAAGATAAAAAAACCAATAAGGATAAAAGTAACTTTCCATTTCTATGATTTAGACACCACCCCTATGCACAATAAATCCCACACATATTCCACTATGCAACACGAAAGAGTTGGACACACCTGGACTGAGTACCTATGCCATGGAATCTCATAGGTTGACTACTTCTACAAGGGTCACCCAATTTTCTATATATAGGATTGTAGGGATCCTAATTTGATCTAATTGAAATTTTGAATAATTCCACAACATTGAGATCTATATCCTCTTAACCCAGGTCATAAAAAATCCCTCAGGAGTCTCTAAAAAAACCAAGAGTAGAGGGAATTATGGGGACTAGGGAAATTAATGTCCTCCCATGGTCGAAAAAACAAGGGCACCTTTGTGAGGAAATATTCCTCCCCATGTTGAAAACCACTAGAGTTATGGTCCATTGACTAACATATGAGTAATTTGATACCCTTTTAGGTATACAAGAGGAGACCCTTTGTTCTATGAGAAAGGCATCCCCCATGTATAGTCACCCTTATGATCCATCGTACATGGAACTTATAACTCATAAAGGCCTACCCACCTATACAAATAAAATTCATATCCTCATATTACCTACATGAAGAAATATTGATCACCAACCTAGGACCTATGTGAGTATATTTTTAAGCCCTTATCCAACCCACCAATGGTAGGGATCCCCTTCCTTTGGATCCAAAATCATAGGGGGGACAAATTGAAACATCCACTAAGGCCTCTAGACTTGTAAAACCGTAGTAAAAGGATCATCTGTGTGTAAAAAATTTTAATATGTATTACTTAAGTCAGAGGTGTCCCACACCTATCATACCTAACGAGTATATTACTATAGAGCATATGGATATGCATTCCCATAGTAATGAGTACCTCGACCCTGTGGGTTGTGTTACAGACCTCCATGTACCAAATATAAGGTTCTGGACTATTTACTCCCTATATTATCTATGAGATAAGTAAAACATATTCATGCTGGGGAGGGTGGGGATCATTCTTGATTTTACCTCTTCAGGGTACTGTTTTATCATACTTTTTTCCATAGTAACCACGAGTAATGAATCCATCCTAGAGGAAACCCCTATCCTTTTTAAAGGACCTCTCATGTTTCATTAATTTATCTTTATATATTTTTTATTATTTTTCCACGTTAGTAGTAAGACATGTATACATAGTTTAAAATCAAGGGAGGGAATGTGTGTGCCAATTCACTTTCTAATTATCTCATCACCCCTTCCTCATCCAGTAACTAATGAAGAATCGTAAGGATTTTCATATCATCTACTTCTAATTTTTTGGTAAAAATATAGAATGAATCACATGATACTTGGGGATAGATATAACAATAAATACCACAAAATAGGTTACAGTACTTTCCTAGAATCTTTCTATGGATTAACCTTTGTCCTCCCATTAGAGGGACTCCATCGATGTAGGTCCTTAAAGCCACATGTCCTAACCTAAAGGAACCCTATTATATAGTTTATGCCATGAGACGCAACCTCAGGTGAATAATTACATTTATAATCCCCAATAAAACATCAGACTATCACATGGTATAATACTCAACCATCCTTCCATTAAACCGAACAACATCATCTTATACTGTGTGAACCCCAAAACCTGTATTTGTTCCTCCTACTCGGTATAAGCCTCAAACCAATCCTCTCCAAAGGCCGTCCTCCCATATGGGATAAATCATCATAGGTATTCCATAGGTATTAGTACTCACTACTAAACCTCATGGGATTTTATTACTATTTCGATACATTAGAAGGATCCATGCATTAAAAATACATCACCAAAAATAAACCATAATTTCTTCTAGGACACATTCCCAGTGAGGTCTTATCCAACAAGGGTGTCCAAATTTTTTTGGGTTCCCTGGGCTGCTTTAGAATAAGTCCCACACCAAACATTGACAACGAACCTTTATCCTAACCATCATTTTTATATTAAATTAAACTTTAAAGTATACTACTTACCATTTGACTTTAAATTTTATGATGTGTCCCATTAAGTGGAACCAAACTACGTGGATTTTGATTCCACCCACAAGGATACATACAAAGTCAATATTATGGGTTCGATATGGACATAAAAAACCCTCATATCTCTATATGATTATTTACTCTACATTTCACCACATTGTGGATCTTCACCAATATCATAATAATAATGAAAAAAATAATATTTTATCAGTACATAAAAGGGTACCATTGATAGAGAACATAATATGAATAAAGATAACTTCCTTGATGAAGAAACATGGATACAAGAAGATGGTTATAAATTCTATAAATGATAACAAATGAATTTTAATTCAATATTGACCCTTGTTATACTTTGAAATCAATGATGGATTTGGGAACATATCTCAAATCATTAAGAGATTCCTTTAGTAGTAAAAAATCCCCCACCCAAATGGTTTGATGAGATTTAATTCCCACAATCTCAACCAATGTGTGTTCTTAAGTATCATTGTACAATATCCATAGTGATAACATTACATTAAAAAGCTATTCAATAATTTATCACATATAAGAGAATCGTTCGATGTTTCCGACTCCAAAAATTAAACTAGATAGAATTCATTTTAAAATAATGAAGCATTCATGAATGATTGGGATGTATTTAAATCCCCAACAATTAACCATCAGGCACAATATTTCCATTGGGAACAATCATATTAAAGAACATATGTTATATTTTACTATGTTTAAACCCACCTACATAATGAAAAATTTGTACATAATCTTGGGTACTTATTTCTGAATGGATTTATGGTATTCTCCATTATACCTCCCAATTATTAGAGTTAGAGGTAAGGGTTTAAAGCACACTGGACAAATTTTTTCCTCTTAGATCAAGTAGATTATTATCTACTTAATGTTATTATATTTATTGATAATTTTATTATTATTTCTATCTTTGGGAGTTCATAGATCAATATTACCACATATAATTGAAAAATGTGTTTGATCTGAGGGTTACTTCAAAAGAAACTTCATGAAACGATTTAATGTGGTGATAAATGGCTCCAAAGTATTTAAACTGAATAAGGTATCATTTTGATTTAGTAATTTTATTATTACTGGTCATAAGTGAAATCTAAATTTTTCTATTTTATTAATCCATTTAATATGTGATGTTAGAACATAATTTTTTTTGAAAATAATTAAATTTTAAAAAAATAATTCTTTTTTTATAAAACATAATATTAATTAAACATACCTAACTATATCCTCTAAAAATCATTGATTATTTGTTTTTAAAATTTCATTTCATTGGTCGCATTTGGTTAATTTTCATGTGTAATTCATCACAAATTCAAGAGGATATGAGGTCCACTCACCCCACTGATGATTTTTATGACTAGTATTATACTCTAGTATATATTTATGTCATTTTTAATAAATAATATTCAATAATATAACCATTTACTATTTTTATGAATGATATTTATTAACATTAGTCCTTTTAATGAAATACTATATAAAGTAATTATGTCAAAATAAGTTATATAATAACAATTAGTTACCCTATAATATCATGAAATATTATATTGAATATTTCAATGTATCAACATCAAGGTAGGAATAATGTTTAAGGAATATTTGTTTTCATGTAATACTTCGAATATTTTTAGAAATAATTTTAAACCCAGGTGTGAGTTTTTATGATATTTTGGGGCCTAGAGAGCCCCAGAATTGATATATTAAAAATACTCAATTTATAATATCACATGTGAGATGTTTTTTATAAATAATTGATTGAATCAAAAATAGAGACATGTATTTCAATTCATAGAAAATTTTTCAATCTATAACATAGGTTTTAAACTATGTGTGGCATAAAATAGTTGTTTTTTGGGGTTTTGGTTGAAGAAAACCATTGGATGTTGCATTATGTAATTAAATAATTTATTTATTTAGTTATTTTTTTCTAATAAGAAAACACCAAACCTCCTCTATAATTTTTTAATGATATATCATGTATGACAGACACATAAACCTTTATGATTATAGAGGATGATAAGAGTACAATAAATTCATAATGAAAAATCGAAAATATGGATAGAAAATCAGAAATCATAGATAATAGATAGATGAATGAAGAAAACAATGTGATCATCACCATCATTTTTATTTGATGAGTTCCCCAACTATGATCAATCCAAACTCAATGTTGGGTTATTTTATTTTATTTTTCTCTATCCTTTATGATTTCTCACATTCCATGTGAACACATAAATGTTATTTTTGTTAATATTAGGATTATTTAATTATTATATTTAATGTTGTTGGATTCTAATCCATATTGGAATTAAATGTTATGAATTTAAATTATTCAATACTAAATATTATTTTAACATTTAATTAAATTTTTATCGCAATTGGTTGATATGTTGTGTTGAATTAATTATATCCCTCCCCAATTTAGATTATTTGCATTTCTCCCCTTTTTATTCACTCACATGAAATAGCAGCCCTACCCTTAAGGTGACCAATGAATGTGAGGACCTCATTAAGGGTGATCTAGTAGAGATAAAACTAGGTATGGTAGGTTCTCTATAAATGAGTCCAAGTGAAGGTTATTTCTAAATTTTAGTGTATCCAAGGGGAAGAATGTTTCACATAACCTTGGATTTAAGTGAGGTAATGAGTTTCACTTCATAATTATCATGTGTGATTATAAGAGGTTGTGCATGATGTATGATATCTATGATGAGAGGTGGATTTGAATGTAACGATATGGTCAACTTATGTATTTTAGGGATTCAACACACAAATTAAATTTCGAACAATAATATATAAGATTATGATGGAATAATGAAAAAATATGAATTAATTATTTTTAAGAGAATAAAAAGAGGGACCCTATATGAATAACCAGATTAGGCATGAGAATGGGGAAGGGTCCTAGTTAGAGTTATCACAATTACTTCCACATTATATCAAATTTTAATTACATAATAATGAAAATAAAAATAAAAATAAAAATATGAGTATTAATATTAATATTGTTATTATTATCAGATCTACATTCTGATGTCATTTCATTATACAACATTATATTGATGTGATGTAAGTTGAAATGTGACCCTAACAATGAGGTTTCTAATTCAAGACAAATTTTGGGTATATAATTCTAACTTTAGGGACATTACTATGAATTTACCGTCGTATTTAATATTAATAAATTCATTTTTTCACCAATTGTCCATCATTGGAAAGTAAATAACCAATTATTGGTGTTTTTTCATGAAGATTACAATGTTGGAATCTATTAATTCATTCCATGATGTTTAATGTTATATATTGGTTGATTTATATTTTAGTAAGTCATACTGATGATGAGCCTCAGGCACTCATTATACTTTTTCTAGGCTCATATTATTCCCCACGATCAGCCTGTCTTGAGTATTTTTCACATAGAATGATATTATAGCCTTTATGATCAAAGTAGAAATATTGTTTGTTTTTATAATAGTTGGGTCCTTCTCTTAGTGACAATTATTAGTTATTCCTGATCAGGTGTGATCATTAGTCTGTTAGTGGGGATTTTAATTCCCTATTGCATTAGGAATAGGGCCCCCATACTCCTTACGTAGGTAGATTTGGTACTACCTCATACTACATTAGGGAACAACTAAACTATCTACATAGTAGTATATCAATCATCATAGATCTCAGGTGGGGAGTAGTTCATCCACTATAGTTGTGTGTCCCTAAATTCTAGTGTCCATTGGTGAGGTGTTGGACCCTCCAAATAGATTTTGGCGAGGTTTCCACAGATGCATAACAAGATATGTGGTACCCTTGACTGTGGAGGGATGTGGAGAGGTGAGAGACCCTCCAGATGAATTCATATATGGTTTTCAATGATGTTGGGAATCAATGATATACCTTTGGTTCTATATGAAAACTCATAAATATTAGGGTTGTTGGGAAATAGATCCCCATATTCTCTTTTGATGGTCTTATTATTTAGTGTTTCTATGTTATAAATCTTCTGGTTATTATTGTATTTTTTGTCTTATGTTTTTATGACATTCAATTTTTGTGATGTAACAACTACCCTCCCTTGATTTTTATTTTTATTTTGGGGTGTCCAACATGGTATCTTTATACTCACCTGTGCATGAGATTTTTCCACACATTTTTTGTATTATTTAGTCCATAGATTTGTTATAAATGACTATAGAGTAATTCATATCAATTGAGATTAGCGGTGTATGGTGGCACCGATGGAGTTTTGTAGTCGAGCACTGGGATCTAGAGTCATGATCTCCCCCAATCTACTCTTTAGAGTTGATTTTAGATTGGATTTCCACATGTATTTATAGTTGGGTGTGTTTTCTTCCACTTTATACAATTTTTATTACTCTTTTTTTACATTGAACTATTCTTATGAGATGTTATTTCAAGTGTTTTTTAATATATATGTTAAAATATCTTATTATACCTATGAAATGTTGTATAGATGGCTGTGTGCATGGATATGGGTACATTAGGCTATGAAATCCCATTTTATTTTATTTCTTCGTAGAAGTAGTCACATAAACATGGCCTATTGGAGGAAGGAATGTAGTTTGCACACAAGGATTATCATTGACTAGGTGATATTTGGTGGGTCAAGTCATGAAAAATTGTTATCAATGTAGTCCATCCTTGGGCCAGCGTTGTAGTGGGTCACCTGGTGAGGAGCTGTTAAGACCATAAGGAAACACTATCAGAGTGTCTCAAGTGAGTCTTTTAGGATATTTAATCCATTATTGGTGTGGCATACGATGTATCCTTTCACCAATACACTTTAAAACTCATTTTCATCTCAATATACAAAGGATTAAAATGTATGAATCCATTTTTTACATGCATCATAGAAGGCCAGTCCCTTTGACTATCCTTCCCGAGTCAGCTCCATAGATTTATTATATCAATGGGGTTTGTCTTGATTATATTAAATATTCCTCCACAATGATGAGAAACTATTATTATGAGATTGTTTTATGATAATGACCAGTTGAGCTTTAATGCCATATTTAAGGGACTCATGAATGAGGTGTTTCCTCTTTCTAGTAATAGATTAGTATATGGAACCTCCTCTAGTTGAGTAGGTGGATGATTGTTCATATGTTCAGTAATATATTGATATAATAGGTAAGGATGATGGTATACATGGACTTCAAGAGTTTCATTAGTTCTATTAATAGAAACCATATATGTTTTGAGTTGAGAAACACACTCAAATGTTATAGGATTGTATTGAGATAGCGCTCCATGTTTTCTGGTTCGTGTTGACCATGAATGATCATATGGTATCCCAAAAAACAATACTTATCTATGGAAAAATAGTTTTTTTGGGTGGTACCAGAAAATGACACTGCTATATAGATTTTTCATCTCATGCTACAGAGTTAATGATCACCCTAGATATGTGGTGACCGAGACCCCCTTATCTAATCATAAAGGATGAAAATGATCATACGGTTTGAATATCACACATTATAATAATTAGTCTACATACTGGTTCTTGTGGTGATACATCTTACATGTTATGTGGGGAATCAATAAATCCATATCATAGAGATGTTCGGCATGACTAAGAACATGAAGGGAATGGGGCACTTCAACCACAATGACACACCATTTTGAATATATATAAAACCATTGGAGTTAGTTACTACCTCCAAAAGAAGATATTATTGAGGTGTGGTGGGTGATTTCTTTAAAGTTGTTTGTTTGAGATCTTTGGATGTGCTAATGTGTTTGAGAGGGTCTTGGTTAAGGATAACTGGGTAGAATGGGTAATGATAGATTCAACCAATGAGGCTTCTGAACCCGCTTTCATGGGAGAGAGGGAGGTACAATTTGGGTCCTCTATATTCTAGTAATATTTTATTACCTTTTCTAAAGGAACATTTAAATTTTCATGGCCCATTTTTGAGGCCTATAGATTCTAATAATGTCTTTTTTCTCAAACAATGTATTCAATGATTTTTGAATATAGGATCATCGATCCCACAATTCTAAGAGTGTAACCACACTCTCTAAGGAGAGAGATACATGTGAAGAGTCTTTTCATAGCTGGCAATGATGCCTTATGAATTTTTCAATGGTATGGACTGGTTTACGAGTTTCAATACTGAGATAAATTTCACCTGTTAGGGTTATAGTGTACCAAAGGAAGTATTATGAGATTATATTTCATTGTTGAGAATGAATAATAGTAAAATAGTATTATATAATGTATAATTCGATGTGGATTATTTTATTAATTGGCTAGTGTAACCATTAGATAAGTGGATCCTATGAAATTTTAGTCTCCTATAATTCTAGAATAGTATGATGTTATTCTTAATGAGGATGTGCTGGGTTGACCTATAATTGAATGTTTTTGTTCTTTATAGATTTTCAACCTAGAAAACATGACATATACAGCCGAATATAATATTATCCCAAGAAAATTATAGATTTGTATGTGGATTTTTAGGATATTAAATATTATGGACTTATTAAAACTAGTTTCATCTCCCAGGAAATGTTGTGTTCTTTCATAGGAGGCTGATGAGAACATGATGATTTATGGGGATTAAGATAATATAAATCAGATGAACTTCATGAAGGAATACCCTCCCTAGAGAATTGATGACTTATTTTCCTATTGGATATAGGGAAAGTTTTTCTTAGTGTTTGACCTCATGATGATATATCACCTGCTTTAGGTTCGAAAAGAGGTTATACCGAAGGTGGATTTACTAAATATTAAATGGTTTGTTTGATTTCATGGTGATACTATTTTTTTATGAACACCCCAACTGAGAATATGAACCTTATGAACGGTATCATTATAATTTATTGGATCATAATATTTATATACCTCAATTATGATATTAATGGGTACTCGACATATATAATGGATCATGAAAGACCCATATGGACGGTTTGAGACATTCTCTGAGAATACTACAATGATGTGAATCTCTCAAAGCTAAAGATCTGGATATTATAGGCATAGTATTTTATGTAAATCTCTTCTCAAGCATGGGAGTTATAGTGGACCAAACAAAGGATGAGATCATGTTTTATTTAAATATACACAATTTCATAGTCTCGGTAGTAGATACTCATTAAAATATTTACTTTCACTTATATATAGTGATGCTATGGTACAAATGAATTATTTTTATATGGACCATGAGGGTGAGAATAGATCATTGACCATCTAGAAGATGGATCTTACCCCACTTTTTATTTATAGTAATAGGGATTTTTGACCTGGTGATATTTACTATAAGTAAATTCATGCACATATTTCAATTAGACAGTATCTTAAAGGATTTTTGTATGGTAGAAAACATGTTATCATTGATTCAGGATAGATTATGCCATTGTACATACTGTGAGAGGAGGTGTTTTAGAGGTTTTCATCCATTGGTAGTAAATCTATGAGAGGTGAATATGTACGAATGTCCTTTGACAATAGAGTGGCAATCTAGGAATATTCTATAATGTTTTGTTGTTAAACTCTTTGTGTCTCACCAAACTATGCGTGGAGGCTGTGGATCCCGGATGAAAGTGGAAATGGGAAGGTTTCACTATAGTTTTTTTGATGGAGATTCCCTGATTATTGATAGGTCATGATGATATTTGGGTGACTACAGACCATATCTCCAAGTTGACTCACTTCCTAACCATCATAAATTAAGGAAAAGTGGGGAGTTTAGAAAACATTTTTCTTTAAGAATTAGTATAGATTCAAAAAATTCCCTCAGTTATCAATTTATATCATGATGGAAAATTCATGTGATGATTATGAAGAGGATGCAGGAGGTATTTATAACTTTTTGTCAATAGAAAATAATGTTTTTACCCTTGACAAGTATCCATTTATTGTTGAGAACTCATGTCTTTGAGAGCATGATTTTGGTTTTTGGAGACCATTTTTCAATAAATAGGTTGATAATTCACCATTAGTAAATTTTGCATAACAAATTAATTTCCAATCCTCCATCGATGTAGTACCTTTTAAGGTCACATACAGATGACCCTATAGGTCACCATTATATTTGTCAATTCTAGTGGGAGATAACACTTGTAGACCTACAATAAGTTTTGATGATAGTTATGAATGGTTTTGATTTTCTAGGTATGAAAGTGGTCAACAAAATAACATAATATGTATTTTTGGACCAATGAATGTGGCTTGAGGTTATCTCAAATCGACAAGGTTTATAGAGATTTGGTTAGTATGATAGGCTATCCACATGGTCCCTAGGTTTTTGATATGGTACTGCGTTGGGTAGCAAGGTGGCATACCTCTGGACCATGTGAATGAAGATATTGAGAGTGTATGGATATTTCATTTTATGACAGCTATGGAGATATGTGCATGATCCATCACACAATTTATACGAAGTTGACCTATATGTTTAGAGAAATGTTACAATTTTGTGGTTCATAGTGGTGTTTGAGTACCAATTGGAGAAGAACCATCATGGGAATTTTTTTTCCTTTTGGTGTGTTTTCCCTGATAGCATATGGTCCTTTGGGAGATCTCATCGGAGTGATAATCCTAGTGGCAAGATCAATATGGTCACCTTCTTGAGAATGTCATCACTTTTTTAGATGAGAAGTAAAATGGTTGGGAGAGTGTAATGAATTTATTTGTCATGTAATATTTTTTAAAATATATATAGGAATATTTTTGATCTATGTTCTGACTCCAAAATAAATATAAGGGAATTGAGGGCCTTATTATTGATATATTAAGAATATTCAATTTATTACATCACATGTATGTCATTTTTTTGAAAAATGGAATGACTCTCTAATAGAGCCTCATATGTGAAACAGAAGTCAATTTTTTACATTGAATGTCGAGTTTACCCAAGACATAACATAAAATTTGAGAGTTTCAGGAATTCAATCGAAGGCAACCATTCATGGGTGCATTATTTGATTTAATTAAGAAACCATAACCCTCCTCTATAAATATGTTTCTATAAAAAGTCACATGGATTTGATACATTAACCTGGACGATTATATAATAGGATTTAGATATTTTCATTGGAGGTACCAAATTGGGAAGGTGGATAGACAATAGGAGATCATGGTGAGTTGAGAGATGAATTCCGAACACATGTGGATTAACACCTTCATCGATATTGGATGCGTTCTTGATAATGATAAATCCAAAAAATGGGTTAGGTAATTGTTATTTCCTGTTTCTCTATCCTCCATAATTTTTCACCTTACATGGGAAAAAATCACTATCCTTCATGTTTGTAGTGGTATTATTTAATTGTTATAATTATTTTTCATGTAATATTTTCTAAAATTAAATGGTTTTTTATTTGAAATGAATTGACCCTAACTTTTGATATAATAATTTAAAATGGACTGGAAAAATTTAATCGATAATACACAAAAATCATTTTTTATATCTCTCAACATAAATTAATTATTCTTTATCCCATTCTTATTCACTAACGATAAATGAAGAAACATTTCCTATGATGGCCAGTAGTGGTGAAGATCTCATCCAGGGTGTTCTAGAGGCTATGACCCAAAACATAGAGATTTCAAGGACTGTGAATTCTGGAAAAGGAGGTGTGTGACATTTTCATTTTTTAAGGGAGGATCATTGTGCCCAACCATGGATGATTGTGAGGGGAGGGGGCTGTAAAAGATGTTATTTTCACCCTATGAGATGTCTCTACATTTGATGTTGGTTATGTGCAATGAGAGGGGGATGTACACTGTGGTTAGGTGTTTTTGGTGTGTTATAGGGTTTAATCATCCAAAACCCCTTGGGAAGAATTAGGTGCATGGCCAATAATGAGGTAATAACAAAAATTTCCAAAATAATTTTATCCGAATATATGAAGAGGCAACTAGGGGATTTCTCTTTTTTAGGGAGTGAAGGAGGAAGGGTTCCATATGAATTCTCAAAGCTTCTTCCCTATTTAGGTGATATTTTAATTAAATAATAATATTAATAAAATTAATATTATTATTATTATTATTAGATCTGGTTTCTGATGAAATTATTTTCTACAATGCCATAATGATGTGCTCTCAGTTACATTGTGACCCCATCATTGAGTTGTTAAATTAAATGACAATGTTGGGTAATTAATTATAACTAATGGATTAGGCCCATGGAACTCTATTTCATACATAATATTATGAAATGGATGTTTCTCTTTTGTTGATAATTTTGAGTGAGTTAGTAGCATATTTTGAGTTTTTTCTTTGATTCTCACAGTTCAATGATTTTTTGGACATTCATATCCATTTTTGATGACATATTAGTGGATTTATGTTTTTTCAGAACATATTGATGATGTTCTCCATTCATCCATAAAGATTTTTCCTAAAGTTTATTTTAGCTCACCAGTATCCTATCCTGAGTAGTTTACCATACATAAAATATTTTTGTCCTTTATTTTGGAAGAACAGAGATGATATGAGGCAATTATGGAGGGATGCTTCTCTCCATGTCTCTTAGTGATAGGCAGTGATTGGTTGGGATTATTTGATTTATAATGGGGTCAGTACTCTATTATTTTAGGGCACAATCCCCCACACACTTTAAATAGTTAGATTCAGTAGTATCTCATAATATAGTAGGCAACCTATCATATATCTACATAGTAGTACTCCCTCCACATTGAGAACAGATGGGGTGTGTCTGCTCCACCAGGGATGTGTCTCCCACGATTATGGAGGGCAATGGTGAGGTGTGGAACCCTCAACACATATTGTATTGATGTTTCATGGGACACATGACAAGAGTTGTGGGTATCATGATTATAGATCATATAAACACAATGTGGGACCCTCCACTTGGATTATTTTATGGTTTTCCATGATGATTTTAATTAGAGAAAAACTATTGATTTTGTAGGAAGAGTCATCATTATTTTACAATATATAAAGATAGAGATCCATGATCTCTCTTTTGTTTGGATTTCAATTAATCATATATAGGTTATGGATGTTCTTGTTATTGTTATAGTTTTATCTCATATTTTTATTAATATACCATTGTTGTGCTGAGATGGATAATTTATCTAAATGATTTGGCTTGGTGATTTTATGATGTCCTACTATGTATGATTATACTTACCCCTGAATGGTATTTTCCATCACATGTTGTGTCTTATGTAGACATAAAATTTTAGTAGTTAGTATGGTGGAGAAGGACTCGCGGGACTATAGCAGTACGTGATGATATTGAATTTGTTTTGTGGTAATAATCTTGGATATGGTGTTGGGATATAACATAAAATTCTCTTTATATTTGATATAAGTTTTGGTTTCCCACTTGTATTTCATGTTGGGTGTGTATTTTCCCCCTTCATATAATTTTTATTATGCCATTTTACCCTTCAATATACTTACAAGTGGCTATTTCATGTATTTTATACACTCTAGATGTTCAGTATCAAATTATACCTCTAAAATGTTGTATAGATGTTTGTGAGAATGTATGAAGGTACATTAAGTTAAGTCCTTACAATTCAGTTTATGCCTACTTAATTCTATTTTCATACCCCTATCCGTTTAGTGGTAGTTTTAGGGTTTCCAAAATTTTCATACCACCCACCGGAAAGGCCATAGTGGGTCGGATCATGACATAATGTGTTATTGGAACACCCAAATATTTTTGAACATATATCTCTTTAACTAAATTTTATATCCTTGATAGCATTTGTTACACATAACAATATTTAAAATGAATCATGATTAAATATTGAAATATTATTATTTATTGTGGCAGTTTCATTTTAGAAATTTTATTAGGGAGTTTGAATAGGAATAATTTTATTATACAAAATATTTGTCTTACACATGTATAATATTATTTCATTAGTGATCGACTAATTATAAATAAAATCAATTGAAAATAAAATAGATGATTTTCTGAAAAAACATTTATTATGCGCATAATGAGATTTCATATTAATAAATTATATTAATCACTATTTATTACAGATTTTAAGAAATATATATATTAAATATTTAATTACAAATTTTAACAATCATCTAATAATTTTTCTAGGACTAGCATAAAAATAAAGTTTGTTTTATACATAAAAATTATTTATCAACAAAATGGTTTTCATTTAATTTTAAAAGCCTATATTAAATATAATTTCATTCACTAGAATATGTTCAATAATGAATAATTAATACCATATTTATTATCTAGACATTCATATTTAGTAAATATGTCCCTTATAGTTTTTTTATATGAATAATAACCTTTGGTAAACTGTAGTCACCTCATTAAGGATAAAATGGATTAGAGAGGGTAAAAAATTAGATACATGGATTTAAAATGTCTATATAACACCCCTATATCCAATTGGGTGATTATTTTCAAACATTTTAATCTAGATCACAAATATGTAGCTAATTTCTTTCATTTTCTGTTGATTATTACCCTTATATTAATTTAATAAAATAAAAAATACAAAATGACACTCTATTGACAATGATATATATAATATTTTTAAATAAGGATAATATCAGGATATGATCTGTTATGAATATTTATCTAAACAATGAATTAATTTTTTTATTATGTAAATTTATTTATAATAATTTTTGATTGAATAATTAGCATCAAGTCTTACGCAACACCGAAAATGTATTTATTCAATTAATAGAAGAATATAGTAAATGATTTATAATTATTAAAATTTAATATAATTAGGATGAATCATTGTTTTCCATAAATTTTTTAGTTAAATATAACAAAATTTGGATTTTTTACAACATTATATTAAAATTATATATATTTCATGTTAATTTCAAAAAAAATTAAATTCATAGTTCCAAAATGAAAATATTTATATTTCGTAACAAATAATATTTTGTTAAATTATATAAATTTCATGAATGTATTATATTTTTCCATGTAATTGGGATATGATTGAAAATATCAAACATGGACCACTTATGGTAAACCTATCATTTATGGGAACATTCTATACCTTTAAATAGTAAAACATAGATTTTTTGGTAATTATACAAAAGGGTTAATATGGTAAAAAATAAAAAGAAAATGATGAAAAAATCACCAAAATTGTATCAAATTTTATTGGATTTGAGAAATTAGAATCCTAATCATATTATATTATAATTATATTAAATTATATCCATTATATAATGAAAATTATTTTATAATAATTTAATACTTTATGAAATTCTATTAGTCCCCCCACACTTATAAAAGTGATCTTATTCCCCTAATTTATTCAAAATGTTGAAGCATCATATCCCAAACATGGAATAACAAAAAACATTCGAAGACTCATTAAACAAATCATATAACTTTTTTTTTCAAAAAACAATATCCTTTCAATGGTTAAGGTAAAAACCAGTATAGATTTCTCAATGAATAGGTATAACTCCTATATTTTCCAATTTTATTTAAACATATAACTCATATAAATACATGTAATCCATTATAAAATAAAAAATTAAGTTTATTTAATATACATAATTATTATTAATATGATTTACCAACCATTATCAAACTCTTTCCCATCCATTCAAAAACGATAATGTCACATGTGAGTATATGTGGACTACAACATCCACGAAGCGATATTTTTTTCATTTATATTATTAATGGATTGTAATAAGGATATATTTAATAAATAAATAGAAAACATAATTTATGAAAATAATCCATTAAATGATAATTATTATTAACATTTTTCCATCATTTTTAAATTGAAAATAGTAGTCATACATATGAATGAAATATGATTTTAATGAATAGAGTTATTCATTTTTCGAAAGATACATTTAATTAATGACTCTTAATAAATATACATTAGATATATATGTATATATATTATATTTACATCATGATAGAAATTCATAATATGATGTAACATATAGAAAGTAAAAGTACTAGGTATTTAGAACCAAAATTCTCATGAAATAATAGATAACACCTGGAAACAATGATTTCTATAAGTTATAATTTCTATATTTTTGATAAGTGTTATAAGTGGGTAATATATGATATTATAATAATGTTAATGATATTATTATATATGTATAGTAAATTTAAATTAATTACTCAACCGTTTAAATAACATTCAAATAAATTCAAATATGATGTAACGGTTTTATCTAATAGTCTATTTATTTACTGGTACTGTTTATGATTAAGTTTTCAAAGATAAAATTTCATGCACTTCCTTTAGCTAATTCTTAGTAAATTTTTCCACTGTTTATTTTTATATATTACATATTTCCATTCAATTATTTCACATTATGAGCTCAGTATACTAAAATAATTTATTTCAAGGAAAAAATAATTTATTTTTATTTTCAGTCGAATATCCATTTTCTTCCCTATCCATTTTTTATGAAATAATTTTTTTTAGATTATCCAATGACAGTTTTTATTATTTTACCCACATTTAATTTTTAGAAAATCTTTTGAAATAAATATTTTAGTTACTTTTCAAAGATTATACATATGAAATTCTACCAAAAATCCAAAAGTATTCATTATTTTAATATACATGGAATTAATAGAATTTCCCACCATAATGACTGCTCGATGTTTCCAATCCATCTTATAATAGTTTCAATATTAATTTTTGAAGACAATTGTTCCCATAATTTTTTTAAAATTTTAAAATTTTTTATAAGTAATTCAAAAAATGAAATGTGTATTTTTCCCAATTAATATTCCAAGTCATATTTCAAAGTCATTTTAATCTATGTTGATATCTTTCCCAGATAATTATTCATTAAAGGGGATATAATCCAATGACACTATCCTTTTTCTCTCTATAGATGATATATTATTACAGTGATGTGATATTTATGAATACCATTTATTTTTCATTGTTTATGAAATGATGAATTGTTGAAATGTTTATAATACAAACTTACATTTCATAGATTATAATATACAATGAATGATTTTGGATCCTGTGGAAGTCATGGGAATGGATTTTTATTATAACATGGGTGGGATATGAATTATATAACCCTCCAAAACATTTGGAAAATACATATTTCTAATGAGATAATACATACATGAAAGAGGAGTCAACTTAGTTCTGTATGGGTTTTTTTCCGGTATGATAGTATTTGGAGTGAAAAATGACTTAGGATACGATGATTTGAAGATTGATCCCAGTGCACAATGATAATATTCAAAGTGATCCTTGATGACTAAGAAAATTATTTTTTATTCTTATGTTTTTACCATTATTTACACCCTAAAAAAGAATATAGGGAAAAATCAAAATAATATATAAATATATATATATATATACGATAAAAAATAGGTTACACATTGGATAAAAATAAAGGTAAGAAATAATCATAACCACGTGAGGATCACTCACATGTGTTGAGAAATATCATGACTCTTAGTGGCACATCTGATCACATAATCCTTGAAATATAATGTGATGAATCAATGGGAGGCCATCTAATTGTTTACTTGAATAGGAATGAAACCTGATGTGATATCCATGTTTGAACATGCGAAATCCTCTTACAGTTATGTTATCAAATCCATGAAAACTGGATCCTGAAAAAAGCTTCATGTGTTTTAATTATCAGACTATTGATCACTCAATTACGTAGTGAAAGACTATAAAAATTTTCATTACCAGGACTAAGTTATCATGCGATAAAAAGTTATAAATGATGGGATCGATATGAAATTTGAGTTAAAATGTTTTAAACTAAATGGCTTATGCAGTATACGTGATAAATACATCAATCAATAAATGGGCCATGGAAATGTTAGTATGAGCACAAGAGTGGCCCTAAATATTTTATCTTGACTGTGGTAAGGACATTAAGCTTGTTTCATAATCTTATAAAGGAATTTTTGTATTTCTTTCTTGAATTCCACATGACACCTACATGTGATCTTAGAAATACAATTCAAACTGCTAGTCATGAACCCTTTATCATATTCATTACCCTAGAAATATCATGTATTCTTGTACACTAGCTATTATTGACTGATCATTTGGTTGATTTTTATTTTATGATCATGGGATAATTTCACTGATGTATCATGTCTTAATCATGTAATGTTCATAAGTAATTTCCACTTTATACAGATGATCATTACACAAACTCAAGATGTGGTATGCACATTTTTCAAAATGTAAAGAGGCATAATAAAGTGAATTAAGTGATAATAAAAACCAACCATTATATAATAAAACTATATACACAAAAAAATAAAAATTTCTAGAGTAAATAGATCATAGGATCGTAATACCCTTCTTTCAAGAAATGTCGGGTTACTAACTTAGGAGAAATAAAACTTATAATTTTTATGTGTCTATATCTTGAGATTGACTCTTGATCAAGTGAAGTTCCCTAATAATCTTAGATATATCATTTTAATCCTTCTATACATTCTGTTTTGTTAATATGATTCCTTAATAGGCAACTAATACACAAAGATTATGGTCTCATGGATTGAAAATCTATAAATGATCACATCTTTGTTTGTCATAAGATGCGTTTTTCATCAGAAAATGGGATCATGTGGTTTAAATGATCAGTTATTTTATCAATATACATACCCCTAACATGTTATATGGATCATGTGAAAACCCTTAGACATGTAATCCATGATAAGATAATCTTTTACTACTAGATATCCGGATCATTTTGATCACATGATTAGTTCACTAATCACTCAACTAACATGTTTTTTTTCATTTATCATATAGGTTCCCCCAAACATGTTTTACGTATCATGAGATAACCCTTTTACATTTCAACCATGATATGGATACACTTCGAGACAAGGTAGTTCGATCTCATGGTTTTCTTGATCAGTTCATTGATAATGTTAAATCCCCTAGACATGTCAGATGGATCATGTGACAACCCTCATATATGTCATCATTGTCAGGAAGGCACACATTCACATGTTCCCTGGATCCATATAACCCCTAAAACATTATACTTTATCCTACAACCACCATTATGAATATAGTTTCCACAATAGACCAAAAATGTGCACTCATGCAACTTTATTCATTTGATGTCCTCTGAAGAGGCCTCTAATCAATCCATGTAAACCCAATAGCCCTTTCATGGTCCCCTATTTTTTCTATAAAAGGGTAATGTATATATATGTAATGTGGGAATACACATTGGTTTTAGTACGTAGAAATTATATTTTCTCTTACTCACTGAACCCAACTATTATGGGTCTACCATCATTCCTTATACATCGGTGGGTTAGTATCCTTGGTGATATAGAGGAATCTGATTCCCCTTTATAATTAGGATATATAGGATTCCTAATTTATGATTGATCTCCATATCCAACATGAATATCTTATAACTCATTGTTGGGTCATGTATATAATGAGTTTTATAATCACATTCCATCAATGAGACACCAATTCACATGTCCCATATCTATTTGTAGTGTCACTGATCTGTTGAAATAACTTTTTTCCCGACACCAATCAAAACTCATGTGGGATTAATAAAATACAATGATCATGCCAATATCATGATGAAAATATCACATTATGTAAATTCTATCAAGATATGATCACTTAATATAGTTTTTTAATTCTACAATGGGATGAAATGAAAATAGAGAATTAATTTGGGAATCCTTAGTGTGTAGGAATCCCTCACACATAAAGTCAACCTCAAAGTGTAATCCCCATACAAATATCAGGGTGAACATCACGTATAAGACCTAATAAGTTCAATCTTAGAATCTCATGTCATGTGTGAAACTACAGACTACTTCTTATTTCTCACAAAATGAAACACTCTTGTGGGAATAGATACCATTATAGAGTGTTCCAATACTATAATCATCATATATATGGGCCTCTATGTTGGTATAAGCCCATAGACTTCTTAACCTCTATGGTAAGAATCCTAAAAATTTTCAACAATTCATTCTCACCCATCAACAGGTCGGGGATTAATTGAACTATGAGGTCTTTGATTCCTACTATAATCCAGATACATATGAAAACATTATAATGCTTGAAATCCATCCAAAATGATTAAATTACCTCAATTAAATCCCTTATTCATGATTCTAAACTACGTGGAATTGTCTTATATAAACTACATGAGTTTTGGTTCATGCTCTCACATGATATATTGGATGTTGCCTAGAGGTTAAATCTTTTTCCCAAAACACCAATCATCTCCATCGATAGAAGTAAAATTTAGATTTCCTATACATATGATTTCAATGTATATATAGTCCGACATTTTATATAATAATGGGTTGCTATATGGAAAAACAATTATAAAAAAATGGTTTCATTCATAGAGCACTTCTTGTATGTACAAGGATTCATGACTATATCATTTTGTGAGGAATAATAGTCACATAGACAGATTAGTGAAACTTTTATGAACTATACTAAATTTAATATAGTGACATGGAGTATAAAATATTTCCCCCCAAAAGGGTGTGATGAGCTTGTCCCACTATCCTCTCATCTTATGTTTATTTCTAATAATAGTTGGTATGAAAATAAAATGACCACAAAACATTAAAAATCTAGACCGTGGATAATTATTTATTTGGGAGGAATTTAATGTTTTTTAAGATAAACCCAACTGAAATTATTGATCATGAAACTATAATATCTCCCTCTAAATAAACTGTGATGTGAAAATGATTTTGGTGAAAAAATGGCAAGCCCTATTTAATTCATTCAATAATTAAAGGCAATATGGTGTACTATGAGATGGTCTATTTCATGTAGTATGTTATGAATAAGATAAATGAACAAATTGATAATGAAGATAAACAATTGGATTTCCCATGAATAGTTGTTGAATAATATTTCATATGTGAAATGTTGTAGTGATCAATGGAATGGATTATTATTGTCCATTTGATTATAGATACAAGACTCCTAGGACCACCTTGAATGAAATCAATGGCATCATCAAACAAATTTTTTGGCATTTTATCTACAAAAATATCCTCCACGGATAATTTTATAATTCCACCCACCCAATTATATTAGAATCAAATCCCATATTTAATGTTCATATCATACTATAAACAGTGTATGATCCCAAAACATGGGGTTGTATGCATGGGGTCCCCATGCATCGAAAAACATAGGACCACCTCACTGAAGGAGGGGATTAATGACACTAAAAACACATGTTTCCGATAAAATATAATTCAAGAGTCTATCCATAGAGAACATAAATCAACACATTACATACCAAAAGAAGATGGACTATGGAGTCAATCATGACTCTACTAAGGTCAAGATTATACAAAGGATAGATGATGTAAATTATTTAACTAATTTTAACTCTCCAATTCCACTCAATCACCTACTATGGGAAATTACTAATAGGTCTCCACCTTACACAATACTGACATGGAACAAATAATATATTACTATGTGTGTTGTGATAAAGTGCTAATGGACTAGCTTCATATCCCTAACCCTATCAATGATTCCCCTCACCATTTTCCAAACGCATCTAATAAGTAGGATTATATCCTTTCTTATCCAAACTACATCTTCCAACATATCCTAGAAGAAATCATTTGGGATTTATATATCAATGCCCCCTCACATGATGTTCATTGGCAGATTTTGATTGTATAAGGATGAAATGAGTGGGAATATATCTCTTCTTCATTGAAATATGTTTATTGATATTCAACGGTGTGTGATAACAAACAGACCTATGTACATTCACACACCCTTTAAAAATAATACTATATTTTGTAAGTGATGAAGGAACTCCTCCAATATATTTTGAAAATGTTAGAAGAACATGAACGTATTCTTACCTAGATATCCAAAGATGAATATTACGATGATGAAAATTTATTGGTATACACAATATATAAATGACATAATATTTCTCCCACCTAGGAGGATTTTTGGATCATTTCTATTTTGTATGAATCACAAGGCAGTACTCATATTCTCTTTTTGACTGGGGTCTATCAACTTATATTTCCACCCACCTTATGACATGTGCATGTTCCTATCAACAAAATATAGTGTAATATTCCAAATGTTAACCATGATCAAAAATATTTCCACTCTAATAAAGTTTCATCCATAATTTTTTGAAATAAACATAAAGAAGGATCATATATAAAACAACACAAGGGTCAACTTAGACATAATATGATCCAGGATTTGAAAACTACCATGATTTTCATAATTTGGATTGAATATGGACTAATTATAGGAACCTTACCATTGACATTCATCATGGAAAACCCCCCATGATGATATATTGTCCCTACAATGAAATCCTACCATTTTAAATAAACCAACATATAAATTGGTTTTTGATAAACCAAGGATAACCATATATATTTTCCCATAAAAGACCAAAAACAAATCTCAATAGACAGGAAGTAACCATGATATGTGACCTCAATTGTATAACCATTTGGTGGAATATATATCCGATAAAAATGAGGTTGGGATGGATATTTTTAATGATCTAGAAAAAATTACCTTCCAAGTGTATTTTTTTTCTAATCACTCCTTACATTTATGAGACACAAAATTTTCTAAATGAGGAGTTCATACATTACATATAACAGAATCTCTTGGTTAACATTCAATAGATAAAGGTTATAAACCTTATATATATCATAAAAATGATGGTCACAATCATTCCATGAACATACCCAACATTTTGGTAGACTTAGATGTTTCCTCTATTTCCTATTCCCCAATATTGTAATGTTATAATAAAATATTTATGACATTATTTTCTCCATAGTGTAATGTATCTTCCATAATTAATAACTCAATCCCCATCAGAATAATTCATTTGATTATGGGGCTAGAATGGAGCATGCCACATTACTCTTTCCATGGGGAATAAACGATCACAAGAAATATTGTGATTATACTTCATAGACAGTGGGGATATCATGTGATAGAATAATGTTTGATTCAGTTGGTCAATCCAATGAATCCCCCCATATAAAATACATTAAATCACTGAGAGTGGAGGGAGAGGGTTCCTATTTTTATCATTTGTTGGGGATCTTGAAAAAAATGAAAAATTCCTCATCTATGTAATTTATGTTCTTAGATAACATGAAATATTCCCACAATGAAAGACTCCCTTTTGGAGTAGGGCACACACCCAGTACATGCACATATGAAATTATCCCAAGTAAGGGAGATAATAATTGAGGCCACCATGAGAACCATATGATAAAAAAACTCATCCCACTAGACTGGGGTTGTTTCTTCCATTTTCTCTAACCCCCTGATCATGAAACACCATGTGGGCCCCAAGGAAATTATCGGTGACACAAAAAAAACAACATCTCATAGGGATGGTGGAATTTTTATCTCAACAACCATCCTAGGAATCCTTAAACCCTCAAAAATTGGATCAGAAAGTACCAATGGGGTCCCATAATCAACCACACCCCAAAGGGATGGTGGCACTTTCATCATATCCCCAAGGATATCAGTCTTCTCCGAGCATGGTATATACAACCAGTGGTATGTACCTCAGACATTCCTTCTATGAAACTCCCTCAATGTCACAACTCACAAAGTGAACGAGGGGAATGTCAAAAAAATATATTAAAACCACGTATGGTTTGTAATCCTAGATGGCCTAACTATACCATGTTCTATGGTATGATTCACCATGTAACTCTAAAAGGGGAAATATGTGCTACAAAGCTACCATACAATGGTTTCAATGGTGGGGTAACTGGTATTGTAGGGAATGAATCAATGAATTCAATAACAATTAATATGGAAAAAATTACTATACAAGATTTTCATATATTGCATGGAATCATGGATGTATTACATTAAGAGTTTGTTGATGTTGATGGACAAAATGAGACTGCACATATGTGGAATTAGTGGATAGATGAAATCTTGACACCCACAAATAGTGATTCCTTACATCCATGATGAAATAAATATACGGATAAATAGAAATACATGGATATATCCCACACACTAACTAAATGGGATAAAATATATAATATATATTAATAACTATAATATTACTAGAAGGAAATACACAAACCTCAAATCACTTAATAACGAATTACTCAAGGGTAATAATCCCAATGGGTTGACTCTTCTGAAGGAAATTAATTTCCCTTCTTTTGCACATCAAGGGGAATTAATCTGCCTATAAGAATGAAATTTGGATATCCTATAAGATATAGATCCAGAAAACCAGTTTAAATAAATGATGATGTTGAGTTTGAACAGTATTTTACTTCTTTACAGTGATATCTTCCTCCTTATTGGGCTGATTATATATCATCCAAATGAATTCTAAATAATCATGATAATAATGTATAAAATATGCATAATTACACTTCCTAAATTCATTCTTAATAGGTGGTAAAGATAGTTGTACCTCTAGAACATCTCAACACCATTGACTCCCAAACTTCTTCAAACCCATATAATAGGAGTATGCCCCCAAACAACCAAAGTGGAATCCATATCCCACTTGTAAGGTTGAATATTTCAATGAACCACTTTTTAGAAATCCAATCTCATCAACTTTAAATTGCATGAGGAACCAAAAATAAACAATTCACACACATCATGTCCTTATGTGACCCTATGATGGGCCCATGAGACAAACAAGAGGTTAAAAACTAATTTTATTCGTACATGATATAGTGGGTCCAAGTTTCATTTTTTTAAAATGATTAAAATGGAACAATCAATCATTATAAATAACATCATCATAAATTCCACAATTAATTCATCTCTGTGATTACAAAAATGATGATCTTCGATATGAAAATTGTAAGAAACATGAGAATGAGTGGGTATTTTTCATTATCATTAGATGGAAAGGTCTAATAGAAAGATGAATCAACTAAATCATATATAATAAACTATTTGGAATTTTAATAAGAAACTATATGAGAAGATATAAAATACATTAGTCCTAAATGAAATACCTAGGTTTATTCTATGAGTTTTCATAAATTACTCATTACTAAAATGATTATTTTTAGAAAACAAGGCCCATATCACGACCCACACTCATGACACAAGGAAAAATGACTAAAAAATCAAAAAACATCACCATCATGATCAATAATGTAATGATTACCACCAAACCACCAAGGAAGGTCCCAAATCCCCTAGAACATCTTTCCATGTGGTCATAGCTACAAAACCATCATCAAATGTAGATAAAGTGACATCAATGGAAACCATAATTTGAAGAGTGTTAGAATAAATAAGATTTCTTCTGATGTGAAATGGTCATTTTTTATTTTATAAAATTCATAAAACACAATCTATTCAAAAATCATGAGACCTTAAAATCTATTATGGTTTGATTTTATAAATTCCATGATCATATCCCCTTTCATAGAAGGCTGGGTCACACAATCATGGATTTTTATGTCTCCAATTACATCAAATGAATCTTGTTTGATTCCAAACGTGTGATATTGGGAAGATCCTCATCACATGTGACAACTGTGACTACCACCCAAAATGAAGGATATGGTTAATAGAATGAATATCTAGCTAAGAATAATTAGAAGAACAACAACTATATGTATCAAAAAATAATTGACAAATCTAACACCAAAATAAGAGTACAACTTCATAAATCGGTCATGGTTTCATCACCCAACAAAGATCCATTGAATCTACCACCCCGAGGTATGTGTAATCATAAATAACAATAAAATATTCATCTAAATCTATCTTATCCAATTAAAATTATGGATCTAAATCCTCTATAACTCTTTCCATGAGCATTTGGAGTTCATGTATCATCCCACCAAATGGAATCCTCATTTGATTAAGATATCTTTTTAGGATATTATAATGTTTATCACATAGATGCTCATTTCTATGATGATGAATAAATACTCGAATATGTGCTTCTTGTATTAAACTTAGGAACTACAGAGTTAATCCAAAAAAATAGCGGGTTGAGGGAATCATATGGTCATGAATGAAATCAATATACGAGACACATTCCCAACAAGGGAATATATGTGGCTAGGACACAAGGTTGTGAAATTTAGCAATCCTATCATGAGCATGGGGATTCCAGAATGTGTTTTATTGTATGTTCGTATTTTTTTGATAAATGGATATATGGTGTAAAAATATTTGATCATCCCAAACAATAGGTGTCACGAATCAACCCGGGTCGACCCTAAACCGGTCACCCGAGCTGGTCCACGACATGGCCCGAGAGGTGTTCTCGATCCTCCCGGGCTGGCGACAAGTGCCAGGGCATCAACAGAGGCTGTAAGAATTATTTTTCTCATATAATTAAATAAATAAAGAAGAAATAATACAGAGTAGTGAAAAAATAAATAAACTAAGTAAAGTAACTAAATAAGAATAAAAGAAATTAAAACTCACCGAATTAGACAACCATTATCTCTATGTGACCTTACGGGTCACTCTCCAACTCACGACCAAATTTCACCCAAGGAGAACACACCCAGGCTTTATCATTTTAAAAAACTTTCTGTGAATAGTTTAGGAATCCAAACATCAGTCATTAGCCAAAAAATATAACCACACATAACACACCACACACGCCAAGGGCAATGGGTAAAAATGCACACATAAGCCAACAACCGAACTAGACTTCTCAATCGTGTGCCACACATTAAATAAACACTAAATGAATCTTGTGTCGAACCTAGGAGATCGTGAATAATCCAAAACTTACTATACATGTTACTCATCTAGAAACAATGCTCTAACTCGATGACTTCATAAATACCTATCGCTCTGCATAGCCCTACATCGTCTAACTGAGGGGCCCAATCCCCAGAGTAGCAATAACTCAGTATTCCCCTTCTATGGTGCCACTAGCTAGTGCGTAATCTAAACTAGTGCAATAATCATTCTCATAAGATTCACTCACTATGATGGGTTCCCATGTCAACACAAGCAATAAAAATGGGTGTGTCCAGAATGTAAATCAATCATTCAGGACGCACAAACATCAAATAGTGATCAATCAATCAAAACACACCAAAGATCACACCTGAGTGGGTTTTCCAAAGTATCTTATTTTATTAAAGTTCCAAATTAACCTTCAACAATTTAAAAAAAACCTCATTTCTCAATAAAACCCAAAATAATTGTTAATAAGAAATCATTTACCATTAAATCTAGAACAACATTTTAAATTCCGTGAATTATTTTTAAAGCCCAAATGAGCATTCTTTCAATACTGGGAGTCTGCTCGTCAAGAAAATGTTTCAAGTGTCGTGTATAAAATTAATGGATCTTTATACAAAAATTAATCATTTAAAAATTAATTTTCTTATATTATTTCACATTTATTAAAATTAATAAAACATTAAGAAATTAATAAATTCTAAATTTAAAGGTGAGAGAAGTGGGGGACCTACCTCAAGACCGAGATGAACTATAAGACGCACGTCTGACACCACACAGTAAGGTACAACGTACTAAAAATAAAACACTAAGAACTGAAAACACAACCAAAAACCCCAATTAAATTATATGAAACCTTGAGGCAGGAAGAAACCCTCAGCTCGAAACTAAATCACAACGATGATGAAAACTTGGAAATCAGGCACTGTGATGGCGCTCACTCGGAAATGCCCGCACAGGTCCTAGAAAGTAAAACCAACACAAAAAATATTTACTTAATAAAAATTATAATCAAACAAGGGTAATATATATATATATATATCAAATAAGAATATTAAAGGAGAATAAAGTAAAAGAGGTATACCAACGGGGGGTTATGACTGGAAACAGACCGCCGGATGGCGTCACGCCGGAATAGCGGATGTTGCATGGATGGACGCAGTCCCACTAGGGGCTTTGGACGAGGGCCACCAGACAGCGGCAGTGCAAGGTGGCCGCCAGGCAGAATACGAGTAAGCCGGGTAGCGGTAGGCAGTGGCAGGAGACGGGGCCGAGAAGGGATGGCGGCTGGAGCGAAGTAAGAGGCTGGAGAAGATGAAACATGGGAGGAAGGCTCTGTCGGAGCACACGACAGAGGAAGCGCTGTGCTTGCTGTGTAGGAGAGGGGAGCCAGACAGAGAGACAATAACAATATAGTGGTCTGAGTTGGCTGGGGAGTGTGAGGTTGCACTAGGCGGAGAGGTGTTGGGCAAGACGAAGCTGGCTGGCTGGAAGGAGGGGAGTGGGCCGCTGCCAGTGGGTCACTCCATAAAAGGAGGAGGGCTGTTGGACCGCACAAGGGGGTTTAGGAGGGCACATGATGGGGGCAGAGCTTGGTGAAAGCCAGGAAGAAATGAGGTAGGGGAATCTGGACTTACAGTGGGCAGACAAGGAAAGAGGAGGAGAGGGCTATGCACAGCGGGTTGCAGTAGGAGCATGAGGAAAAGCTGGGTCGCTACTTGCGGAGGGCTGGCGTGGGACTCAAAGGGGCAGATGAGGGCGCTGCTAAAGGAGGAGAACCAGGAAGGTGCTACTGGGTGCAGCGGGTGTTGGGCGTGGTCAACGGACAGTAGGAGGGACAATGGGGGGAGGAGGCGAGTAGGAGTCAGCTCTAGACAGAGGTGGCCAGGCACCGCGATGGTGTGGGAGAGAGGTGTTGGCGGAGTTGAAACAGGGGGGGTCGAGCTGGCTGCAGGTCCTGGGTGAGCAGGGGGAGAACGGCAGACCAGGAGGGGGCCTACTGGTTGGCTGGACGCTGGACAAGGGGGAGGTAATAGAGGCAAGAGGGAAGCGCATGGGAGGCCTGGCCGCTGGGGCCACCGACAGGCTGGGATGCGGGAGAGTGGCTGCAGGCGAGGCGGCTGGATGAGGGGCGGAGGGAGGTTGCTACAGGAGGTGATGGATCTGGGTGCTATAGTTGGTTAAAGGCATAGTCCGAATAGGTGGTAGGGTGTAGTGGTGCTACGGGAAGAAGAAGAGCAAAAAAAAAGAAAAGGGGGGAAGCTGCGTGGAATTAAGAATAAAGGTAGGGAAAGAGAAAGAATAAGAAGAAAAAAAAAGATAAGATAAAATAAATAAATAAAAAGTAAAGCATCTAAATAATAATATATAAAGAATAATAATAATAATAGATAATAATAATAATAATAAGAATAATAATAATAACAATATTAAAAATTATTGTTATTATAAAACATTTTACAAATTTCTTTTCAATTTAATTTATTCATTTAATTTTATTATTTATCTAAAAAAGTGGGAAACATCGCACTCACCAGGTCTGAACGCATGATCAAACCTAATGCGCTGTGACCATGCACCCACTCAGACTGAATGCATGGAGACCGCTAGTAGTGCGGTGACTGCGCACTGGCCCGAGACCCACCGAAAAAATCAAAGCGTCAAAAATTAAATTCTGAACCAAAACTCGACTCCACCCTGAGTCACGAGACTGAGAAAAGAATAAAAACATGGGAATCCATGGTACGGGTGTGACAATAGGTTAACCATCACAAACCATGCCATTAGTAAAAGGGGAACCCTCGAGCTTTCCCCATGGACTAGAAACATCTAACAAAGTCACTTTATCCCCTATGATGCTTGATAAAGAGGAACTCTATACTGTGAATCATAGACCTATGTAACATAAATATGATATTATATGGACCCTAGCTAAATTATATATATTTGGTTTTCTCTATCACTAAACTGATCTTATTGAGGTTCTTATTGGGACCCTAAGATGTCCTTGGGGTTTTGAGTCATAAGTCACTATGGATGAGGTATATTTAGTGTAAACTAAACTAGTATAAGGACATACAACTATCTCATTTATGAAGAGTGATAAGGTAGAATCAATTTAGGGATATATCATAGTTTTTAATGGTTTCGAAAATATCAATAATGTCTATATATAAAGGTATATAGTTAAAAATTGTTCATGTATTAGCCTTATAACAATTAAAACTCTCCAATATTTGGGATTTAGCGAGGATGATTTATCTCCAACCAATACAACTATTCAATGGTATGATAAAAAGGGAGAAAATCCCACTCATAATGATATAGAAGAAGTCCATATTCAGAGGCCTCATACCTAATTTTGAGTTCATGGTTTTAATGGAGTACACAACATAAAATTTCCTTTTCAAAATACCTTGAATTTATATTGTTGTTGTGGTTCCTTATTAATTTCATTAATGTCTAAAATCCAACACTAATAAAAACCTTGGAATACTATATAAGAATTTTTCCCCATTTTAATCACGTGAGTCTAGATTTTTTGAGAGGATTTTTTGTAATGGTTAGGGTGAAATACTAATTATATATATATACAAGAATGCTTTTAGTACCAATGGATTGGGATACTCCATGGAAAACAATTATAGTATGACCAATAGTTATTACGTGGTGGACATAAACCTAATCTGGAAGTAGACATTTTCTGATTACATAGTTGTGAACCACAAACATCCCTAAACCATGTATATACAAAAATTATTGCATCATACATAGGTAGATCAATAACATATATCAAGATTAAATCTCTATTAGGGTCCAAAAAATCCCATGGGTCATTACATGAAATTACAATTTCCCCCAATATATTCAATATAACTCGGGATTTCCATACCACTCCTACCCATGGTAGAAGCTTAGCGGAAGACAAGAATATGGAGAAAACCTCACAATTAATCTTATTATGTACGATGTAAATATATTTCCTTGTGGAATCTCATTCTATGATAGGGATACAGATTACCCTAAAATATCATCCATTTCTTAAGACCCCCCATAGACATAGAGATGGAAGTGACATAGAATGTCTTCAAGAATTTCCCTCTGATATTATAGAATGAAGACTCCATCACTATTGATCAGATTATGTAGGATTATATTGAAATATAATCAGACCTAAATCATATATTTATTAGTTATAACATGCCTCTCCAGTGGAATGAGATTTATATTCTCTTTCTAAAGAAATATTTATCTTTGTTCACATATAATTATATAGAGATGCACAAAGATAACCCTGATGTTCATAATCATCATATAGGATTTCTAGATTACTAATAAGGATTTAAGTGGGAATCCTAGATAATTTTCCTCTATCAAGCTACAATCATATAATATGAGATTGAAAAGTTTATCAATAATATTTATTCTTTTCATAGGTTCCTAAAGTGTTTTTCCAACATCATTCCAATTAATACAAATAATGGATATGATAGGGAATGTATCAATTTCAAGGACCCATATCGACAATTTCTATGGGTACATTACCAATAAAAAACATGGATCATTGGATGTATAATACTACTAGATTATAAGACCTTTTATTTATGGTTTTTTTAAGGTATATCCAGATCAAGATGAACAACAAAGATTACAAATCTACTACCTTCTGGGAGATACAAGGTATATTTTTCTACCAGGAAATTCCATTCATCTTATTGAATCTTGGTATTAATTATCAACTCCCCATGAATCAAAAATTTAAACCATTATTGTGATGAATCATTGAGTGAAACATCTATATAATTGTAGTTAAATATCATAATTTTTTTGATCACCTTTCCTGTCATCAGATAATCATAAAAAATTTATAGTAGTATAGTTTGAAGATGAATTATGTAATGTTTTATTTTAGAGTAAGCACCGGTAAATTCATCATCTTTTTGGTATTCCCCCTTGTCATAAAGTCATACATATTTTACTAGTGCAATTGTTTATATTCCACCACTATATAATATTAATGAATTAATAGGGATCCAAGGGAAACTCTCTCATATCATATATTTCATAACCTACACATGTACAACATGTCACCTCTTATAAAAGTTGTCATTAATGTGAGTAAGCTAACAGTTGGATAAAAACTATAAATAACCTTTTAAGAACATTAAATAGTATCTATTTAATCAACCAGTATTAACGACCCTAGTGAATGGGACACCAATTTTCCTATACATGGATACCATGGAACTATCATTTGGTACACTCTTTACATAGTATAATGATAATGGGAATCAAGAAATTCTCTTCTATCTAATAAAAATGATTCTAGATATTGAAACTCAATCTATGATTATGGGACATGATGCATCATATATTCAAAAGGTAACTTCTCCATTAGTCATCTATTATAACTGATTATAGAGTACCATTATTCCTTATTAGTGGATTTTTTTGATCACTAGCATTGAATAACCTTTAACATTTAGATAATCCATTAATAGATGAAAGGTGTTAAATTTAACGACATGAGGAAAGATTGTGGGACCTACCTCATATTCTTATGTATTATCTGGATCAACATAAAGATTATATTAGTTATGGTATTTATAGGTCATGTTGTGTTTTCATCAAACCCCCTCATGAGGATAAAGTGGTCCATCCATCATCTTGGAACCTAAACCTCCCATACAATGGGTGTCCATTATTTTCATGATTTAATACCTATTCCATGATAATTTTCTATGGAGGATCTAGAAATGTATAGAAAATAATGTTCCCTCATCAATATGTGAGATCCAGATATGCACAATGGATAATCTGTGTGAAATATATGTGTCTTGATTCATATTACCTTATGTTATATAGTGATTCATGGATCTCAAATACTACTTCTGACCACTATATAAAGTAGAAATTTTCTATATCCACATATAGTTAAGACATGTCAAATGAATTATCTATATATGAACTATATGTGGCTTGATTACTGTCTTCATTGGATACATATTGAATACTTGATCTTCTATCATATTTCTATCCATCACCACCAATCATAACCATCCATGAGAGGAACATCCATGTATAGATTTCAGTCCACATTAAAATAATTTAATCCAAAAAGTTTCTCATATTATGCTCTATTTTGTAGTGTAATTGAATTCTCTATTGTATCATGTTTCTCACATCTAGCACAACTCAAGTGTGATTTTAGAAATAGGAAAACCACACTATCTAAAATTAATAAGGTGAATCTTGTTAAAAAAAATATGAAACCATGTCCAGGTCACATGCTGTTAAACTACATGACCACATCCTTGAAACCTAACATTAATTCACATGAAAATAGATTTTTAGTTAGAATAGATTATATTCTCTGATAAATTTGTACTCCAAAATCACTTTTTTATCCCTCCTACCCAAAATGTGTTCAATATGCATTGGCATAGGATCTAGGGAACCATAACCATTTTGAAATATTATGTTATCCATGAAATACATCTATGCCTTTTAGGTCTGAGATAATACCAACCAATTCATTCAATGTATACATTTATAATGGTGCTCCATTGTCTATAATCCCATTTACTCTTGGTTATCACATGTTTTATATTATTAAGAAGAAATATATGATGTTAAGGGTCCTTTTAAGGAATCACTAGTAAACAAAACACTACCTGTGTACATGCACCTATGATATTTTCTGATTCTATATGAGTGTACACCCTTAAATACAGGTGCTATATCCCATTACTACATATGATTTGGGCTTTATCCATTATTAATTGTTCATCTATAACCACCTACCTCCACCTTCACTTGAATAAAATATTATTGGGTAATGATTATCAATTCCTATAACATATATATTCAAGTGGATTCAAATAAAAATAATAATACAAATATATTTATCATTAATATTATATGAGTAATATTCTGACATCATATTCATCTACCCATTTATTTAGGCGTATGTATATCATATGAAGCCCTATAGTTCATGATTTTTTAATCCCTTTAGACACCACATTTTACAAAAATCAACTATCATTCCCATTTTCATATATTAATCTTCAGATTCATTGAGTGTATATTGAATTTGATTTCTACATACCTTGACACTGCATTCTTTGGTTTTCCCATGTTGCAAATTTGAAAAATGGACTGATTGATCTAAAGGAATCTTGATTTGATTCTCCATTGAAAACCAAAAGTACATAGATAATGAACATATGGAATATTATAGACCTCATGTAATGGACACTATTAACTCCATGGATTTATCCTCGAATGGTAAGAAATTGAAGCACCATTCATTAAATAGTCATCCATTATTTAGGCATTCAATGAATATAATTTGTTTTCTTTTATTTAAAATCATGTAAGGATCAAGAATGTATCAGTGTCTTTAAGCCATCATACCAATGTCATTATGGTAAAATATTAAACTACTTTTAATTGAGGTCATCATTCAATGATCATAAACAACAAGATACCTAAATCATTGGTACATGATGTTAAACTACACGAAAATGTTCTAGTCATATGCCATTAATCATTGAATATTTCGTCCCATCATGCAATACCATAATCAAATATTAGTGGGATACCTGATGTGGATAATTGTCTGAATGTCATATTTGTTCAGGAAGGATGATAAAAAATTCCCTCTCCCCAACATATGGGTTAGTCCTATATAACAAATTATATATATAAAAATAAGTATTTATTCAATTACATTGATATTGGATACATAGTGATTCAAATATCCTATTATTTTTAGCCCATATGAAACATTAATAGATAATAAAATTCCACGTCCCTATTTGATAGCCATATCTACATAGGTACTATATATTATAACTATGTGTGAATTGATTGTCATTTTCAAGGGATCTGTTGTGATACTTTCGAATATATTCCTAGGACTAACAAACGGTTTTATACTATCACAATCTTCATCAATGCTTAATATGTATTGAAATATCTCAGCCTTATTAAGAATTTAAGGATTCAACATTAGTGAAAGTCACCCAAACATGATATCCCTAGACATCGATGATAACACTAACATTTAGCGATAATTCACCTAGGCTATAGTGGGAGACTGTTTTATCAAAGATAATGTTACACCCTCCATTATATATATGCCTAGTCCATTTAAGTGTATCATAAAAATATTAATAATTGTATATGGATTGATTGTTAACACTATTGGATACATAGTTATACTCAGACCACCCATCACAAATCCCAGTCCTGAATTTCAAAAAAAATTACCGTTTCTACATTTGAGGTCAATATATTTGCTGATCCATTTTTGAACAACATGTTCCATCATTCCTACCCTCTCATGTTACGTTCTGATGACTAAGATCATTTAAACATGGATCTATCAACAAAAGAACCCCAAAAATGGATTTCCCCCTTCAACATGTTTGACAAAAATATATTTAGAGACCTCATTGAATGTTATAAATGTGGGATGATTCCCTCCCTTTTAAATTACATAAGAAAATATTGGGAAGCCCAATTCTTGAAAGGGAATATTCACTAAAAAATTTCCTACCTTGGATGAGCTTTATATATAAAGGTTGTTTTGGTTATATATAGTTACTTCACCTATTCAAGAATAAGATATGCATATAGACTTCTTATGTCTACGTCAGATCTGTATGAAAGGATTCCCTTTATATAACAACCTTTTAGTAATACTATAAACACACATAAAATGCATCCCACATAATAATTACTCCCACTAATGATTATTGTCTCTAGGGAAAAATTGTATAATTTCACAACTATCATAATGTCCTAATCACATAATGTTAAGCTAAAATGACCATGTCTCAATCACATGGCACTAAAAAAATGAAAATTATATCTTTATTACATAAAATTAATCTACATAAAATTTGAATCACCACTACATGGAATTAAACTATGTATTAAATCATCCATCATCACACCTTAATAAAAGAACAAAATTACATAATGTATTCCTACTAGATAGTTTGTTGCATTAATCTCCATTCTAAGCACCTCAACTCATGAATCAAACTTCTTATCTTGAGCATCTCATTTTAACAAAAAAAATCCACAATGCTTAGAAAGAATGAATGTTACCTTTTTCACCATTTAATATTTTGATCAACATAAGATACATTGACACATAAACCATACGTATCAAGACCTTGAAATAATATCATTTTCATCATTGTGATGCCGAATATAATCTCAGTGGAACTCGTCTCCATAGTGTGATTCTATATCATCCTCAGAATAACTGTCCCGTACCATTATTAATGATTCTAGAATCATGATTCATGATTAAAACATTATAATATCCTTTTTGGATGGTGTTTGGAGTGATCATGACCTTGGGAATCATAATTAGGTTGTTTTATAAAATTCCCCTCATATAGGGTCCCCACACCATGGTCTCAATAAATGTGACCCATGGAAAATGTTATATGACTATAAACTCATGGATTTGATGTTACAAATATCATTAAACTAATTTATTATTTAAGATTACATAAAACATATTAGGAAGGAAACCAAAAAAGCGTGTTTTCTGTAAAATTCAAGTCTCCACTCACTAAAATCATCATTCATGTATTTTACAAAAGTGTTAGAGAATAAATAAATATAGAAAAATTCCAGTTGATCTCTTAGAATGTCCCTGTTAAAAGATGATCCATGCTCGCTGGACCACTCTATTCAATATGAATTTTAGAGTAATAATTTAACACAAAAGATCATCAAGATAATATATTTAGTAGGATGTGACAAAACTATTCGGGTTCTAAATCCATTCATGAATATTTAATTTTTTTACAAACCTCCTTCGTGTCATTGGAGTATGAGTTAACACCCAAAAAATACATTAATTTGTATAATTATCATAGAATCCTAGGACCCTAATTCATTTATCCTTGTCCTTCTATATTGAGTACTGCTAATAAAGGCTGAATTCTACAAAGGAATTCAACTAGTAAATAATGAAATGACAAAGATATTATACTCAGTGGTTGTTTTGGTCTTGGTAGATTGTTATACTTGGAATACATGAGCTATTTATCTATCTTCATGTAATAGTAGATTCAACGTGTACAACCCTCCTTCATTGTGTATTTACTCATATATTCCCAAAAAATTATTTTCTAATATCATGAATAAACTAATCAATTTTATACAACATCCATGATTTTATGATTACTTTTATTGTACCTATTCTCAAATAAAGAATATGGTACTTATAATAACCCACGAATTTCAGAATTAAATATTACTACTTTTTAAATGAATATTCATTACATTATATAAAATTAGAAAAAGGACCAGAACGTTATAATGCCTTTAGATTCCTGGAAAAATAAAAACCTCGTTCATAAAATATCTAAAACATCTCCCACTTACAATTTCATAAATAGAACCCCTTTTGACATAACTTAATTTATAAATATCATCATATCTTGGGAAAGGGAATCATAAAAAAAAGGTGAGCAGATTTTCTTGGTAAGGGTAAATGTGGGATAAATAAATCATAAAATTATCATATGTTTATAAGAAAATTAAAATAACATTTTAGAATTATACACTTAGTAGCCAATATATTAATCATGAGTCATAGAATAAATATTCACTATTTATAATACATGAATCATAATGAAACATGAGCAATGAGAGAATAACACTGAAAAAAAACATGGAATTTTGGTATAAACATAATCATAGTAAATGGTTTCATTAGCATGAAAAAAAATATTTTACAATACTATCATATTGGAATAAGATCACTCACAAAACCATAAAAATATTTAGGGTTCACTCCCAGGACTACCATGGTGGACCAAGTTTCTTATAGAACTGGGTTTACTCCCCATTACGTTCTTGTTTATCTCTTTAGGTGTCATTATTTACCTAATACATTAGAGGGAGTGATAAGTTTTACCCATCAAATAATAGAAATCATACATATATGGGCCACCAGATCATAAATAATTCATTATGTTAAGAAAATAATCTCATTTCATATATGATAGAAAAAATTTCATCTGATTTTTTTTCTAGAAAATCGGGAACTACTTTTCATATAATATAAATAGAGGACTCATTTTAAACTATTAAATAAAACTTCAAAAATGTGTAAAAAATATTTTAAATTGTTTTAGGATAATATTAAAATCCTTTTGGTTAATTACATTTATAAAACATGGTCATAGATGTGAAATATTTCATAATATAGACTTAAACATAAGTTATCCTGAATAAAGATGAGACTAATAGATAAACCATTACCTCCAGTCAAACCATTCATAAATTACATTAAAACATATATAATAATAAATATGGATTTATTATACATGTATTATATAAACATATTCATATCGACCATAACATTTATGATTTATATATAACATCTTATCACCAATTTATGAATGATTTTTTATTAAAATCATTGTTTTGGGTGATAACTGTTTTGTTTTCAAAGCAAATTTTTTTTTGAAACTCTATATTCTTATTATTTGATCCAATTTCCATAAATTACAGAATATGAATCATTTTATAAATATAATACAAATTTTTTATATGTATATTTATAATTATTATAGAAAATTAGAAATATTAAAATGAATTACAGCATTTATAGAGTTGGTAGGCTGTAAATATACATGAATGTTATTGTGATTTTCAAATGATCGAATAAAATAATTTTAAATTTAAATTCACATTTAAAAATTCATTATTATATAATATATACCATATATAAATATTAAACCCATCATAATACCCATACATAATTGAAGGTGGTGAAAAATGAATTATATCTCTATGTGGAGACGGTAAGCGGTGCTAATATGCGAGAGATAATATCACTTCTTGTATGAGGGGAAAGAGGGATTACAATGAAAATATAATAATAATAATAAAATTTACGAATATTATGTATACTAAAAGTACTTTCTTATGATAAATATATTATATTTGTTGTAGGAAAGTAAGGGTATTAAAGAAAATGTTCATTTTAAAGCGACAAACTCTTATTAGAATGAACAACATTTAATATAATATTAAGTACTCTAGAGTTAGTATTTTGAGAATAAAATAACAAATATAATGTGGATATAGATGTGGAGACCAAATTTTTGTAGGCTATGTATGGTTTAGAAGGATCAATGTAGTGTAATGAAGTGAAGGCTGAAGTTCCCTTTTATAAATCAGGTGAGGGGAACTTTTGAGATCTTTCGAAGGATTAAATATTAAAAAATTAACATTCAATCAAAATACCACCAAATGGAATAGGATTAAATGAAAATTTGGTATAGTGCCGTAAAACAATAAAAAATAGATTTCATACATGATTTTGTGTAATTAAGAAAATTTTCTTTTTTTATTAGCCCTTAGTTAACCTATAATAATTTTAACTACGGTAAAAACGTTTTCGATATTAAAATAATGTTTTTCATACCTATAGGTAAAAATTAGACCATAAATAGAATTTTTATGAAATGATAAACCATATAATAAAAAAATTAGTTATTTCATGGTTTATATAAATTATGAATAATTTAATATAATTTTATTATGTTTAAATATAATTATTTTGAATTTTGATAGTATTAATTTAATTTATCATTAAATACACAATGATAAAGTGTATATTGTAATAAAATTAATTCAAAACCCCAAATTATATCATATTGATATTATTAATTATGTGGCCACATTAAATAATTAAAATTATATAATTATTAATATATTTTAAATCATTTATAGTATTTTTTATTTTGTGGAGAAATACTGCATTGGTGTTCTATAAGAAATTAAGGACATTATAAAATAAATAAAAACTAAAAATAATATTAAATCATGAAAATAAGTTTTATTTATATAATAATATATTATTTAATTAATTCACATCATTCAATTTTTTCCTATGCAGATATGTAATTGATATGAAAAAATTATTGATATTTTGTATCTTTCTTCGATGTAAATAATATATAAGTTATTTCAAGTAAAATAATTAATTAAATGACTCAATTAAAAACCTAATGTATTAATTATAAAAATATAATCACTCAATAATAATTTGGACAAATATTTATTGCCTTATCAATAACTTCTAACTTAAATTACCCAAATTTTCCCACTAACAAGGTGATGAATTATACAAAAGTTAATATTTATATTAACTAAAAATAAAAGGCACCAAATTAAAAAATTTGAAACACATTATTATAAATATGAAATTTCTATTATCAAATTATATACCAATAACTGGAATTAATTATTTTTATAATATGTGTGTAAAATGTGATAAAAATATTTTCTGGAAAAAATATATTTTTAATAAAATAGTTGGATTTTTTATTAACATATGACAAGGAAATTATTTATTTAATTTATATAATATTGGATTAATTAAATAAAATTTTCCAATAAAATAATTTAGTAATAAATATTAATTTAATATGTTGGTATAAAATAAATTTCACGCATAATTTGTTTCAGGAAAAAATATTTTATTTTCAAATTTACTTATAATAATTATTTAGTAATTAATGATTTTATTTTATAAATTTGTAGAATATATATTATTAATAATTTTGTTATTTTTTTCACACCCTATAATCCAGTGGGTTGATGATATCGAATAAATAATATTTTAATAAATTTTTGTGGGTCTTTTAATCTCACTCTGGAGTTTAATGAAATCTATCAAAGAAATAAGATTATTTGAGGAAAAATATTTCATAAAAAAAATTGTGGCGTTACACACTTTCATCACTAAAATTAATTAATACCTTGGAATTATTCCCTCTGATATAAATAGATATGGATTCTTCTACCTCATCAAATCCTAATCTTTCGACATAGCTTTCACAAATGAGTTGTTTTGCCCAATAAAATTATTAGATTAATGGTAGTGTGTTTTTAAAAATTCTCTCTAGGATCCATAATCTATAAAGTTTTTTATTCCTACAAAATATCATTCTTCAGTGGTATACCATCTAGGTTTAGTTAATGTGATGTATCATGTTTTTGATTCCTTAGGAGAGATACATGAAACATATCATGAATGTGAGATAGATTTGCTGGAAGCACCAATTATTAATTTTTCATACCAATAAGATAAATAATTTAAAAAAGGATTGAAATTATTAGGTTGTAGATTATCCTTCATTGAAAATATAATTACTCTCTTCATGGGAGATATATATGGGAATACCTTGTCACCCACATTAATCTCTAGATATTTCTATCAATTTTTATTATAACTTTTTTTTCAACTATGGGATTCTCTTATGTTTAGTTGAATAGATAAAAAATTATGTACTAGTTTCTCATCTTGATCAAGTGACAATATGTTTTATTATATAAATTCATTCAATAATGACAGATTTATTCAATTTATACTAGATAGGGATTCATAATGATCCATATAAACATTGGAGATAATTCTAATATTGTATATAAATTCAACAATGAAGGTGATTTTATCCCAACCACATTTAAAATATAAAGAGAAATATCTAAACATTTCATATAGAGTTTTACTATTCCTCTCAAACTGAACATATCTCTAAAAGTCATAAGTAGTGCTGAAACATAACTCTATTTAAATATCTCATTTAAGAAATCACTAGATCATCTTGGTAAACCATGAATCCTGATAATATATAATAGACCGTGGAACTCCATTAAATAATACCACTTACATAATATATATTTTTTGAAACATGGGTATGAGAGAAATATTAAATTATTGTAATGAAGTGTGAAAACATATTAAGGTTATCGACTATAACCAATATAGAATTATGGCCTTTAGATATTTTAGGTAGTGTGATGATAAAAAAACATGGTTACTTTCTTTAATTTTCCATCCATATATGGTTAATGGTTTAACATCCCCTTGTAATTCATTATCACATCCTTAACATGATGAAAAACTAAACATCGAGAACCATAAAATGAAAAATTTTACTTCATGCCAACCCTCTAGAAATACAGTTTTGTGTCTATAAATATGTTTTTTAATTCATGAATGATTAGTGAATTACGATTTAGGATTCTCATACAATATATCCTTTTTTAAATATTGTCTATTCGGGATACATATATGGTTTGTGAACCTTATTATTCCACCAAAATCATTGGTTAACTTATGAGTATTTCTCACCATCATCTACAACTCTACATTTTCCATCTACTCCTATTTAATCATCACATGGATAGATGGTTGGATATTTATTTGATCGATATATAATTTCTAACCTTCATTAAGAAGTCTAGATCCATCCATTATAAACCCGAAAATATTGAATTTTTTGTGATCCCCATAATAGATAAGCTTGTATGACAATTTAATCTCAATAAATCTCCATCCATGATCGCTTTCCTTGGGTGGTAGTATTTTGTTGATTCGTAATAAATAATCATATTAAAACATTATATTTTATTTACATTCATCTCTTTTGAGAGAAAATATAACTTAAAATATTATGATCATTATATATGTCACACCTTTCTCCATTAAGATATTGTCTCTATATTTTAAATGAATATTTTTCCAAAATATACTCTATAATCCTCAGTTTATGTCATTTTTCTCACGAAACATCAATTAGCGTGAGGTATATGAGATCACTATATCATTTTTAGTGAAACCACATCCTGGTAACTTCTTTGATACATCAGTATATGTCCCAAAAAACACTCCATGATATAGTAGTGTGACCATAGGTAAATTGACCAACCTTATTTTTAGCACCATAAAATTATATTCATATTACTTAGTCTGTGTGACCATAACATCTTTTTTGATTCCACATTGTGAGTTTATTATAAATTCATGAGAAATATTTTAGAATGTGCCAATAATATCCATCCAGCATAAGTAGGCTACTAATTTCAATCACCATAGTCAGTATACTACATTCCCAAAAAAATCTGTCATTGAAAGATATAAATATATTCCATCACATGAGATTATATGACCCAATAATGATACATTATGAATCCAAAATTCTTATTTGGTAAATTTTTCATAATTATTATCTTTCCTTGGGATCATCAGTATAATCCTCAATTTATCCTTATTTATCTTTTATTATATAAGAATATCACCTTTAAATTCTACCAAAAACTGATCAATGTAGTCTCTAAATACTCTATGCATAATTTCCATGAAGATACTGGGATAATTAGTAAAACCAGAAGAAATCATAATAACTTTATAGTCTCTATACCTTGTGGAGAATTCAATTTTTATTATATCTTCATTCTCTAACCAAAATTGATGATATCCAAAATAAAGACCCATCTTGGAAATGTATAGAGATCTCCATAGTTGATCAAATAATTCATCAATAATTGAAAGATGAAAAAAATTATAGTGATATTTTTATGTTCTCAATAACCAATACAAATTCACATTGATCTATATTGATTATTAACAAGAAGAAAATATTTGTGACTAGATGAAGACTAGGGAATATTAATCCCTTATAATTATTCTCCTAGAGTTATTTATTCAATTCCTACAAATCAAATGAGTTCAATATATAAGGAGCCTATGAAATAGGGATAGATCCATGTATGAGTTTTAGTAAAAATACTCATTATCATAATTCAGTGTAAGGAATAAATAATTATCAGGAATGTAATAAAAAAATCATAAAAATGGTTTATCCTTAATGTTTAGATTCTCCGTGACCATCTAAGATAGAGAGTCTTTGGGTATAATAATTAAGACCCACTATATGAAATGAAATTCCATTGAATTTTCATATTAATCTTTTAATTGATTAATGAAATCTGTTTATTTGGAAGGTGAAATTTTAATTTTATCCCCATAAATTGTTGTGGGATTCATATAGAGAAATATAATAAATTATAATAATCACATAAAATTCAACTAACAAGAGAATCACAAGAACTGTTGGAATCACCTTCCCATAAATATTAATTGAAGAAGAACAATAAACAAGAGATGTGACTATTGTTACATTAGGATTTTTCATAGCCAAATTGACATCTAAATGACGAGGTAATATTGTGATACCCTTATAAAATTCTTTATAAATAGAAGTGTGGGTTGATCCAGAATCAAATAAGACGTTATTTGTTCTAGAGAGGATGGAAGGTGTACATTTCACTATATATTAATCATAACTCACTTTTAAAATTGTGATCACATTATATTTCCCTATGTAATTGTACATAAGAGGTTTTTGACACTGATTATAAATAATCAGTAGAGTCATACAGTTAATGGAGTAGTCCCCATTATCCTTACATTTGATTCATTAGATAAGGAGTGCTGAATTCTGTAGAGATTTCTCTATATAATCATAATTAAATAACTTCATCCCATCACATAAATAGTATATTTACTAATGAAAATACTTTTCACAAATGAAACATTTACTAATCCCCATAATATAATCTCACCTATCTTTTACTTCCACATTTCGAGCATAAATAATATATCATATTATTTCATGCTTTATTTTTATAATTTTATTTGAATCATAATTTTTTTCTTATAAAATCCTTGATATTTATGGGAAACTCCAATATCAATCCCCACCATTAGAGCATATAAAATAATTACATCATAGGATCTGATGTCTCTTTCAGATAATTACATTCATATACTTGGTCATATTCAACAAAATAATCAATGAATTTTATATCAATGATTTTTATTATACTGGATTCATACATATCACACACTATAAATTTTCCCTCATTGTTACCAATGGATTCATCATCAATTTAAATTATCTAAAGAAAATTATTCTTCATTTTTTTATGTATAATATGATGGAATTACTTGACAAATAATATACCCTTAAAAGCATCCAATTCGATGGATTCAAATTCTTTTTTTTTCTTCATATTCAAGTTAACATTCCACTGTTTATCAGATTTGATTAGTAAATGATAAACAACATCAACAATATTTTTACATCCTGATAATTGAATAGTATAAATTGTTTTCTCAATGGTGTTGATCCATATTTTAGACATTAGTTTCTCATTATATAAGATAAATGAATGTGTTTGTATCCTCATCAATGATTCAACAATGCATTGTTCATTAAATTGATCATTTGAAAACATGGGTTAATTAATATATTTGGAATATTATGTGATAATAGAATCAAGATTATGCATTACATCTCCCATAACATTCTATGTTTCAAAAGGAAAATAGTTTCATATTCTGTCTAATTCTACATTGAAAAAATTATTAAAGGTTCCACCTATTGACTAAAACCAATACAACATAATTTGAGAAATAGTAATCATATTGGAAAACCATATTATCCTGAAAAATAATTTGTAAGTTGTATAAAAACGGAAAGCTAATTTTATAATAACTTAGTTCTGAAGTAGGTCATTCTTGATCGTTATCAAGACATTATGATTTTATCTAATAAATAGAGTCATCCCTAATATTTGACTCCTCCTATTTCAAAAATGATACCTAAATCCAACATTTGAAACCAACTATAATGGATCGATATTTCCATACATAAATATTACATCCTTTAGATGAATAACAATTCCATTACACAAACACACACCATGATACCATAAAGGTATAATGCCTTTATAGATTTAGAAACATAAATAATTAGTTTATAAAATATCAACATGGTATCCAACTTATTTTTACCTAACATGCACCCTTTTTGAAAAATCATACTTAATACCTTTTTTATATACGAGGATAACAAATCAATATAAAATGTTGAGCTCAAATGCTCAGTAAGGGTAAACTAGTGAGATGACATTCATTAAATAAGAATTTTGGCATAAAAACATTAACATAACATTCAAAAATTATACATTATATATCTAATATCATAATTTTATATCAAGAAACAATTATTGGGGAATAATAATACATTAATAATAATGTAACATGATCTAAAATATAATAAAAGTAGCATAAGACATGAAATTGTGGCATACACATAATCATTGAAAATAATATTTTTATTATTTGGGATATTTTTACATGACTATCCCAAACCGTCATAGTAGTCATGGTTCAGTAACAATACTATCTTTGGGTAATAATTTCCATACTAAACAGATTTTACATCCAATTTGTTCCCTATTTATCTTAATAGATATCATTCATTACCAAATACATTGGGGTAGGTATAGTTATTACTCATCACCTAAAAAAAACCACACATATATTTTAACAACATCATAAATTATTCAGTATATCAAACTGATGAAATGTAAATGGTTTCATAAACATTTCTTCATAGTATAACTCATGGAAAAGAAATGGGGGTAATAAATATTTTATCATTTTACCATGACCATAAAATTTCCATAATAAGAATAAGGATTATATCCTTAGTTTATATCCCTAGTAAAACTACATTAATGTTAAATGATATCAATATATATGTAAACATATTTTTAAATATAACATAGAACAACCATTTAGTTAAATATTCCATCCAAAAATTCCATCTTGATTTTAAAAACACTTCATATACAGATGAAAAAAATTCCTTATAAATAATCATTTAATCTAGTAAGGTAATTTTGAAATAATTGAGGAATAATGATAGTGAGAAAATATTTTCATGTCATACAACATATAAAAACATTCATTCATTACTTTTTCCATATAATCCCCAAAGAAAATTTTTTATGAAATGTAATAAATAATTATTTTCAACCAATTTAATAAAATTTTAAACAATTATTAAAATTGTTTTAAAAACATTTATTATAATATTAATAATAATAATAATTTTTTCCTATAAAATGGACATGGATGTAAAATATTCTACAATGGATACTTAAAAAAAGGAAATCCCAGATAATGATGATATTGTTTAATAAACCCTTAACTAACATACTTTATTTATTTTTTCATGTTCAAAAATCTTATATAATAAATATGGATTAATTATTATTATATTAAATGAAAATATTAATAACTATTATACCTATTAGTATTTATTTATAACATATTATCCCCCATATATTAATAACTTGTAATTTAAATCACCATTCATAGTAATAACTGTATTATTTTTTAGGCAACTTTTTGGTTTTGTAGTCTTAGTTATTATAAATTGATCATAGTAAATCATTTAATTTTTTTAATAAAGGTATATTTATTACATAGATATGTATAATCATTCATAAAAATCATAAATTGAAATATTAATTATACTATTCATGGTGACGTTAGGTCGTATGTAGGAATAAACATTGTTTCCATTTTTTGATTGATTGAATGGATGAATGGAAAATAATTAATCAACTTTACATATGATTATTTTATGAAATATATCAGAAATAAATATTAAACCCATCATAATATCAATTCATAATATATGGTGGAGAAAAACGATTTGTATCCCTACATGGAGATGGTAAGCCATATATACACACAACCAATACTTTTACATCATGTGTGGTGGGAATTAGGTTTTATAATTATTTTTTAATAATAATAATAATAAAATTAAATAATATTTATGATTCATATGTTTTAATATTTTTATTAATACCATATATTTAAATGATTTTAAGATGATTACAAAAGTATGTGACCTATTAAAAGTGATTACCACTTATTAGAATAATCTCCATCAAATATATTCTTATAGTCTATAGAGTTGGTATCATGAGAATAATTGAACATATATAATTAATATAGGTGTGTAAAGAAGATAATTTCACTGAGTATGGTTAATATATAAAGCTCAATTTAGTGTAATTAGGTGAAGGAAGAGGTTCCCTTTTATAATTGAGGTGAGAGGCACTTTTGGGAACTCTCAAAAGATTAAATTATAATAATTGAATTTTGAAGAAAAATACCCCCAAATGTAAATTGAATCAATGGTAAGGTGGGGTAGGTATAAGGCCCCGGCCTTAAACCTTACTTGATATTGAATTAAATGAATAATTCACATTGAGGATCTTTTCAGGTTTAGAGTTTTAGAGAATTAGGACATAACTATTACATCTCAAACGATTACAAAGTAGAAACTTCAACTAAGTTTCCATAAAATAAAAACTCTTAAAAAGAAACATGTCTACTTACATATTTTAGGTAGCATGACTTTCCCTTGATCCCATCCTTGACCCTATTCCATGTTAAGTCATGTGAAAAAATTTTCAAAAACTTGGGATGAGCATAAAAAGCTCAGTAAGGGATACACAAAGAATGAAAACTGTTTGTTTTTAAAAACAACAAGTAAACCATATATACTTTATCAAAGTAATACTTTTCACCTTTTCGAATTAGTAAAAACTCTTCACTGAATAAAAGTTCATTACTTACCCTTCTGTAACCAAACGATTACCATAAAACCCATATAAAGATCACAAAACATATAAAGGTAACTTGGGACATAAACATACTAAAGTGGAATAACCATAAGGTCGACTTCCACACATATCACTTAATGGAATATCCATTCGGCCAACTTCCATACATACTTAATGGAATAGCCATACGACCGACTTCCATAGCCAATGCATTGGAGGTTATAACGTAACCACTCGCCCTGGTATTCACGGCAACACCTGTCATATGGTTTATCACGTAACCACCCGTAAAATGTCCATGTACCATCATTACAAATAAAATATTGAAAATATAAACATTTCAATAACAACATTTTATTTTCAATCACAATAACTAATTCCAAAAAATTGAATTAATCAATCTACTTTCAAAAACCTTTTAAAAGATATTTTTGAATCAAAGTTTCCCATACAACTTTGAAGATTTTAATGGAATTATAATTTTAAAACATTAATTTTCATATAAATAAATACTTTAAACCATTTTGAAATCATGGACATTAAAGATAAATATTTAGAATAATGAATCTTTAAAACATTTAAAACTATATTTTTGTTAAAGAGTTTTTAACAAAATGAGAGACTCTTGAATACAAATAATCGCGGAATAACATTTAATCCGAGCTTTATAATATCATGAGAATAAAGGGATTCATGATATAATATGTCAAAGGACAATATACACACCAAATAAGAGTGAATTGGTGCATAACCACAATGAAGTCTCAATGGAAATGTAAATTGAGATGAAATCCATTATAAAGAGGGTATCCTTAAACTAAGGATAAATCTATCACATAATTATGTGTGAGAAATACAAATACACCCAATATAAGTGGATATTATGTGTGAATAAATCTATGGTCATTCACACATATTCATAGGATTACATGTTCAAGAAGTACAAGTTTAACCCAAAGAAATTGAAATTGGGTTAAGATGATCTCTTGTAAAACTTCGACAGTCTAACGGTGACACTTCAAAATTTAGAAAATTAGTCGATGAGAGAGTGAAAGGTATCTCATCACTTGGACATAAACTTTACATCAATAAGGATATATAAGAACATATTGCAACATAATAAGATGTAAATTAAAAGACATAACAAAATAAGTCTTTTAAAAAGAGGAGGGTGAAAGGTCCCCTTACTGAGTTGGGTAACTTTTGAAATGTACACCCCATGGAAGAAGGGTCATACAATGAAGATGTAAATACCCATAAATGAAATAATACTACACAATTTGTATAATAATGTGAAATACATACACCACTCAATGGAAATAATGGCAAACGTAGCATAAATGTCACGAGAATAAATGTGGGATGAAAAATCCCTTATGAAAACTCAGCAGCCTAACGGCGCCACATAAATCTTCCAAAAATGGATTGATGAGATCAAATTGGGTCTATCATTATATGAAATTAAAAATTACAGATTGAGGAATATAAAATAACATCCCCAAACATATGAAATATGAGCTTAAAAGAAATGACATAAAAGAGAGTACTTAAAAAGAAAGAGAGAGGTTGGATCTCGTACGAAAATTCGGTAGCCTAACGACGCCACTCAAAACATCCAAAATTAATTGATGAGAGAGAATAGGTTCTCTCATGATATGAACATAAAAATTACAGTAAGAGTAATATAAAAGAACATCCCAATAATATGAAATTTTATCTTTAAAAGGAGCGACATAAAAGAGTGTACTTAAAAAGAAAGAGAGGAGTAGGATCCCTTACCTCGTGTCCGACATGACTCGATCGTTCTGTAATCTCCTGAATAATAAAATTTGGTCAATTTATAATTTCTTAAGGAACTCCTTTAAATAATATTATTCAGTTCATATCACATATTATAATGTTATAATAATTGGTTAATAAAGTGAGTTCGTATCAGACGTTTTTGTCGATGTTTAGTACATGAGTAAAAATTGAACTTGTTGGAAAAGAATTTTCCATGTAGTTATTGGTACATAATCTCCTGAATAGAATTTATGTTTTAAATATCATATATATCCAGTATATATTCGTTTTATACTATTCCATAGCATTTGGAGATAAAAAATTAAAAGCACCGTTCATGGAGATGGTAGGTCGTACGTACGCATTAACGCTACTTTAATTGTTTTGCGATATTAATGGAATTAAAACGAAATGAGAGATATATATATTATAATTCCAGAATGATCCTCATCATTTAGATGTAATATATTACATATATTTCCATTACATATATGTACTTATAATAGTACATAAAATTTGGAGATAAGAAATGAAATGTACTGTTCATGGAGACGGTAAGCCGTACGTACGCATGAACGCTACTTCCATTTCTATTTCATATTTAATGGAGTTAAAACATAATGATACATAATATTATTTTAATTCCAGTATGGTATCATATATAATATCATTAAATATATCCTTTATACGTACCACATATGGTATTAACGAATCAAATCACTTTGAGGGGGTGGTAGTCTGCACTTCCTTAAATGAAGATATTGCGTTTACCCATAATGGAAACCATAAAGGTATGACATAAATGAAAAATACAGAAGAATAATTAAAACATAAACATATAATATATAATATATAAATATAATTTCATCTTAATGGCCACCTTTGAAGGTGTTAGAAGAATTTTGAACAATCATTGTTTCTTGAGGCAGAAATTCACCATCCACAGAAACAGTATGTTCTTTAACCAATATATGAAAGTGTGTGTAAGTGTAGCACAAATAATTCTTATAAAAACATCCTAGTATATTGAAGATACTTGATTTGTTACAAAATAAATGAATAAAAATAGTTTATGTGGTTGGAGAAGCAAAATAAAACAAACGGACTCAAGTGAAGACATTACCTTAAAATCGGGTAACTTCCTTTGATTTGAGCTCAATGGATTCCTTGGAAAGGATTCTGCCCAAAGTGAGGCTTCAAGGAGTTATATAGGAATATGGAGATACAGAATGGGCAGGGGATGGCCCAGCCAAAGGCTTTGGAAATGTGGGTAAGGAGGTAGAGTTGGGGGCCTTTTTTAAAAGTAGAGGAGGGGCACTCTTGGAAAGGTATAAAATGTAACTTTATTTTCAAATGAGTTTCAGATTTTATTGGTCCCAAATAGATGTGTTTCAAAGATAAGGTGATAAGGGTTCAAAATCCACCCATCCAATAGGTTGTTTTCATGTGTAGGATTTATATTTTACATTATCATTCCATTTTATTTAAATCGTTAAATAATGAGGTCATCACTACATCATCATGATGTCATAAATAATTTAATTTATTTAAAGTCTAAAAATTAAAAAAGAATACTATGATGTAGGAAATATTTTTATATTTCAAATTAATATTTATAGTCCAAAAGATCATTTATTTAGACAACATTAAAAATATTTTACTTAGGTGATACATTCTTTGTTACATTTAACATTTTTTAAAAATAAAAAGATAAAAAGTCACTTTCTCACAAAAGTGATTCCATGGGGCCCCAAGTTTGGCACAAAGAATCCCATGGTCGGCCATGAGACAACCAGTAGCCTTAGGAAACGTTTTGTGGTCATTTTTTATTATTATGATATTACCTTATTATCTTTAACTACTCGATTACTCATTAATCAAGATAATTAAAGATAATTACTGTCGTTACTATTCATAATGTCCAAAAACAAAAGAGTCTTAATAACATAATTTGGACCTTCTGATTCAAAATATTTAATTAATTTTACAAAATTCCAAACAAATAAATTGAAATAATTAATTTTAAAAAAACTTCTAGTTGTCAAAACAAATAGCGGGTTTTTTAGAAACAATATTTATGAAAAGCTTGGCACTTGTTTACGCCTAATTACAAAGTGAAATTTATCCCAATGACCATAATTGAATTAAATTGTAAAAATATATTCTAATTTCACTTTAAAACAAATTAAAAAGATAATATAACCATATAATTAAATTATATGAAAAAGCAGTTTTGATGTAAAGTGCAGTATTTATCACTATTCATTGAAAAATGAACATTGACAGAAAAATACCAAAAATTAACCCAAGATAAATTTCAATGTCCCAATCATAAATAATATGTTTATTTTGAAAAATAGAGCTTATAAAATTTTCAAAAAGTGGATTTAAAAGGGGTTCTCCATCAAAAGGCAGTTAATCGACCTTTTAAAGAATATTAGAATGTTTAGGCTTAAAAACTGGATTCATTTTCATTTTTAATCCTCTAACATTTATTGTAAAGAGTAAACAATTTGAAAAACATATATAATCATTTTGTAGTTAGTTTTGTTCATTCCAACCATTACAACAGCTATGCGTTAACTACCATTTAAAATAATATTATTTAATTATTAGAGTGCAACGTAAGATTCCCAAGAAACTCGTTGTTGCGTATTGGGTACGCCATCGAGCATAGCATCCCATTTAAAGTAATATTAATATTTTATTCACAAATATGGATAAATATAATGATTTCATATTATTTATTTACTTGGGGTGTTACATCCTTCCCCCCTTTTGGGAATTGCGTCCTCGCAATTTTAAAATTGGGCTTGGAAACATCCTTGAAAGTCCCACATCAAAAAAAGAGTCAGTAAAACAATCACTTTAAAATAAAGGTAGAGAAGTATAGAGGTCACCCAAGTTAAAGCATACTATGATTCCAAGTAGGAAAATATGGATATGGAAGAAAAAACAAAGGGTCATCTTCTGATGGAGAGTGATAGTAAACATGTCTAGGATAAAGTTAACCATAAGAAAATCACAAACATGTGATGGGTTATACAATATTCGATTCCCCAGTAGGAAAAGTTAATAGACAACATTTTTATTTTAAGTTACATTTTATTGAGGAATTTATTCAGAAGGAAACATAATAATTTATCATGTTGACTTTCAAATTTTATTAGATTCCTTATAGAAACTCATATTTTCTCCAAAAGACGAGTATTTAGGAAGACTTGTTCACATTAAGAGTATTATAATCAACTTCTAGAGAATAACCAAATCCACAAAAGATAACGATGTATTTACCATGTCTTTAGACTCTAACCAAAACCAAAACCCAAAAGGGTAGTACAAGATCAGATAATCCAGAAAAGGATAACCCTTTATAAAAATAAAATCTATTCTTAATCTCCAAATTTTTTCCAACAAAACCCAGAGTTCAACGAAGACCATTCGATAAACAAATTTTCCATAAAATTCTTCAAAGTAATCCAAAATAATATTGAAACCCAAATATTTGAAGGATTTATTCACATAGTCTTCCAAGGTTCAAATTACCTTTTATCTCCAAATAACATCAGTTGCTCTTAAATTCTCATATTGAAAAGTAATTAACCTAATCACATATCCTTGATTATAGGTTAATCATTTCCATATATAACCCAAAATAATCTTACTCTTGATTCCTAAAATCATCTTAACTAAAAAGAATTAGTCAAACTATCCAGGGACTTCACGTAGTCCAGTGGTAGGTGATAAATACCAGTCACACTTTGGTTGTGGGTTCGATTCCCGCAGCTTTGTCCGACGCGACGGGTTGTCACACTGTCTGTGTGTTGTCCTTTTTCCAAAACTATATAATTCTTAAAACATCCCCCAAAATGAGATAAAATCTTCAAAAATATTCATAACATATTTTAACCTCAACTTTATCTCATTCCTTTCATTTTCGATCATAACATACAATAACCCATAATTACCTCAAATGTAAGGATCATATAAACCCTAATGGTTACCTTTATAATTATTACCTGAACTTCCACATCGATTGGTCATCCTGTACATGATTCATTACAGAACATACCAAGGTACTAGTGGCTGATCATTACTCTTGGATAGTTGGTTTAGAGCAACCATGAGTTTCTTCATTGAATCCCCCATTTCATCCAGTCTCTTAATCAGTGAACCACCATAGTTTTTTTCAAACCTATTGTCATTTTGGTGCCTTCAAGATCCAGCCATTTTCTAAAAATAGAAATGTTAGTGTGAGTATATCAACAAAACCATCATGTACTAATGAGGAAGATAAACAATAATATATACTTACTCATTCACTTTATCTAAAACTAAGACTCTTTCTGAAATCGTAACCATTATAATAATGTCACTTATGCTTAAGGGATAACCTAACCACTAAAGTTATCTAAAATGACCTTTGATACCAACTATAAGGCCCCGTACTGAAACCTTACTTGATATTGAATTAAATGAATAATTCACATTGAGGATCCTTTCAGGTTTAGAGTTTTAGAGAATTAGGACATAACTATTACATCTCAAAGATTACAAAGTAGAAACTTCTACTATGTTTCCATAAAATAAAAACTCTTAAAAAGAAACTTGTCTAGTTCCATGTTTTAGGTAGAATGACTTTCCCTTGATCCAATCCTTGACCCTATTCCACGTTAAGTCCTGTGAAAAACATTTCAAAAACATGGGATGAGCATAAAAAGCTCAGTAAGGGATACACAAAGAATGAAAACTGTTAGTTTTTCAAAACAAAAAGTAAACCATTTATAATTTATCAAAGTAATACTTTTCACCTTTTCGAAGTAGTAAAAACTCTTCACTGAATAAAAGTTCATTACTTACCCTTCTGTAACCAAACGATTACCATAAAACCCATATAAAGATCACATAACATATAAAGGTAACATGGGACATAAACATACTTAAGTGGAATAACCATAAGGTCGAATTCCACACATTTCACTTAATAGAATAGCCATTCGGCCAACATCCATACATACTTAATGGAATAGCCATACGGCCGACTTCCATACCCAATGCATTGGAGGTTATAACGTAACCACCTGTCCTGGTATTCACGGCACCACCCGTCATATGGTTTATCAAGTAACCACCTGTAAAATGTCCAAGTACCATCATTACACATAAAATATTGAAAATATAAACATTTAAATAACATCATTTCATTTTCAATCACAATAAGTAATTCCAAGATATTTAATTAATCAATCTACTTTCAAAAACCATTTAAAAGAGATTTTTGAATCAAAGTGTCCCATACCACTTTGAATATTTTAATGGAATTATAATTTTAAAACATTAATGTACATATAAATAAATACTTAAAACCATTTTGAAATCATGTACATTAATGATAAATATTTAGAATAATGAATCTTTAAAACATTTAAAACGATATTTTTGTTAAAGAGTATTTAACAAAATGAGAGACTCTTGAATACAAATAATCGTGGAATAACATTTAATCTGAGCTTTATAATATCATGAGAATAAAGGTATTCATGATATAATATGTCAAAGGACAGTATACACACCAAATAAGTGTGAATTGGTTCATAACAACAATGAAGTCTCAATGGAAATGTAAATTGAGATGAAATCCATTATAATGGGGGTATCCCTAAACTAAGGATAAATCTATCACATAATTATGTGTGATAAATAAAAATACACCCAATATAAGTGGATATTAAGTGTGAATCAATCTAAGGTAATTCACACATATTCATAGGATTACATGTTCAAGAAGTACAAGTTGAACCCAAAGAAATCGAAATTGGGTTAAGATGTCCCCTTGTAAAACTTCGACAGCCTAACTGCGTCACTTCAAAATTCAGAAAATTATTTGATGAGAGAGTGAATGCTATCTCATCGGTTAGACATAAACTTTACATCAATAAGGATATATAAGAACATATTCCAACATAATAAGATGTAAATTAAAAGTCATAACAAATGAAGTCTTTTAAAAAGAGGAGGGTGAAAGGTCCCCTTACCGAGATGGGTAACTTTCAAAACATACACCCCATGGAAGAAGGGTCATACAATGAAGATTTAAATACCCATAAATGAAATTATACTAAAAAAAGTGTATAATAATTGGAAATACATACACCACTCAATGGAAATAGTGGAAAATGTATCATAAATGTCACGAGAATAAAAGTGGGATGAAAAATCCCTTACGAAAACTCGGTAGCCTAACGGCGCCACATAAATCTTCCAAAAATGGATTGATGAGATCAAATAGGGTATCTCATTATATGAACATAAAAATTACAGATTTAGGAATATAAAAGGACATCCCCAAACATATGAAATATGATCTTAAAAGAAATGTCATAAAAGAGAGTACTTAAAAAGAAAGAGAGAGGTTGGATCTCGTACGAAAATTCGGTAGCCTAACGGCGCCACTCAAAACTTCCAAAATTAATTGATGAGAGAGAATAGGTTCTCTCATCATATGAACATAAAAATTACAGTAATTTTAATATAAATGAACATCCCAATAACAAGAAATATGAGCTTTAAAAGGAGCGACATTAAAGAGTGTACTTAAAAAGAAAGAGAGGAGTAGGATCCCTTACCTCGTGTCCGACATGACTCGATCGTTCTTTAATCTCCTGCATAATAAAATTTGGTCAATTTATAATTGCTTAAGGAACTCCTTTAAATATTATTATTCAGTTCATATCACATATTATAATGTTATAATAATTGGTTAATAATGTGAGTTCGTATCAGACGTTTTTGTCGATGTTCAGAACATGAGTAAAAATTGAACTTGTTGGAAAAGACTTTTCCATGTAGTTATAGGTACATAATCTCCAGAATAGTATTTATGTTTTAAATATCATATATATACAGTATATATTCATTTTATACTATTCCATATCATTTGGAGATAAAAAATTAAAAGCACCGTTCATGGAGACGGTAGGCCGTACGTACGCATGAATGCTACATTCATTTTTTTTCCATATTAATGGAATTAAAAAAAAATGAGAGATATATATATTATAATTCCAGAATGATACCCATCATTTAGATGTAATATATTACATATATATCCATTATATATATGTACTTATAATAGTACATAACATTTGGAGATAAGAAATGAAATGTACCGTTCAGGGAGATGGTAAGCCGTACGTACGCATGAACGCTACTTCCATTTCTATTTCATATTTAATGGAGTTAAAACATAATTATACATAGTAGTATTTTAATTATAGTATGGTATAATATATAATATCATTAAATATATCCTTTATATGTACCACAAATGGTATTAACGAATCAAATCACTTTGAGGGGGCGGTAGTCCGCACTTCCTTAAATGAAGATATCGCGTTTACCCATAATGGAAACCATAATGGTATGACATAAATTAATAATACAGAAGTTTAATTAAAACATAAACACATTATATATCATATATAAACATACATTCATCTTAATGGACACCTTTGAAGGTGTTATAGGAATGTTGAACAATCATCGTTTCGTGAGGCAGAAATTCACCATCCACAGAAACAGTATGTTTAGTAACCATTAGGTACAAGTGTGTGTATGTGTAGCTCGAATAGTTCTTATAAAAACATCCTAGTATATTTAAGATACTGTATTTCTTACAAAATAAATGAATAAATATATTTTAGTGGGTTGGAGAAGAAAAATAAAACAAAAGGACTCAAGTGAAGACATTACCTTAAAATCGGGTAACTTCATTTGATTTGAGATTAAAGGCTTCCTTGGAAATGATTCTGACTCAAGTGAGGCTTCAACGAGTTATAGAGGGATGTGGAGAGACAAAATTGGCAGGGGATGTCCAAGCCAAAGGATTTGGAAATGTGGGAAAGGAGGTAGAGGTGGGGGCCTTTTATAAGAGGAGAGGAGGGGCACTCTTGGAAAGGTATAAAACGTAACTTTATTTTCAAATGAGTTTCATATTTTATTGGTCCCACATCGATGTGTTTCGAAGATAAGTTGATAAGGGTTCTAAATCCACCCATCCAATAGGTTTTGAACATGTGTAGGTCTTAGATTTTACATTATCTTTCTATTTTATTTAAATCGTTAAATAATGAGGTCATCGCTATATCATCATGATGTCATAAATAATTTAATTTATTTAATGTCTAAAAATTATAAAAAAATTCTTTGATGTTGGAAATATTTTTAGCATTCCAATGAATATTTATATTCCAAAAGATAATTTATTTAGACAACATTAAAAATATTTTACTTAGGTGATACATTCTTTGTTACATTTAACATTTTTTAAAAATAAATAGATAAAAAGTCACTTTCTCACAAAAATGATTCCATGGGGCCCCCAAGTTTGGCACAAGGCATCCCATGGTCTGCCATGAGACAACCAGTATCCTTAGGACACGTTTTGTGGTCATTTTTTATTATTATTATATTATCTTATTATCTTTAACTACCCGATTACACATTAATCAAGATAATTAAAGATAATTACCGTCGTGTCTATTCATAATGTCCAAAAACAAAAGAGTCTTAATTACATAATTTGGACCTTCTGATTCCAAATATTTAATTAATTTTACCAAATTCCAAACACATAAATTGCAATAATTAATTTAAAAAAACATCTTGTGGTCAAAACAAATAGCGGGTTTTTTAGAAACAATATTTATGAAAAGTTTGGCACTTGTTTAGGCCTAATTCCAATGTGAAATTAATCCCAATGAACATCATTGAATTACATGGTAAAAATATTTTCTTATTAAACTTTAAAACAAATTAAAATGATAATATAACCATATAATTAAATTATATGAAAAAGCAGTTTTGATGTAAAATGCAGTATTTTTCACTATTCATTGAAAAATGAACATTGTCAGAAAAATACAAAAAATTAACCCAAGGTAAATTTAAATGTCCCAATCATAAATAATATGTTTATTTTGAAAAATAGATTTATAAAATTGTCAAAAAGTGGATTTAAAAGGGGTTCGCCATTAAAAGGCAGTTAATCTACCTTTTAATGAATATTAGAATATTTAGGCTTAAAAACTGGATTCATTTTCATTTTTAATCCTATAACTTTTATTGTAAAGATTAAAAATATTTGACAAACATATATAATCATTTTTTAGTTAGTTTTGTTCATTACAGCCATTACAATGACTAGGCGTTAACTACCATTTAAAATAATATTATTTTATTATTAGAGTGCAACGTAAGATTCCCAAGAAACTCGTTGTTGCATATTGGGTACGCCATCGAGAATAGCCTCCCCTTTAAAGAAATATTAATATTATATTCACAAATATGGATAAATATAAAGATGTTATATTCTTTAATTACCTGGGGTGTTTCAATAGGGTTTTAAGACTATCATCCAGTATATTATAGACCTTTTTTGGTTTTATTTCAAATATTATGATTTGGATTAACCCTTAGATAACATGGTATAATTTTAACTTCGATATGAATTTTTCAATATTAAAACGTTGTTATTTTTACTTATAAGGTGGAATATTGATAATAAATGAGTAATTTATGAAATTTAATACAATATCATAATCACTTTCCACAATTTATTGATTTTTCATCATTATTAAATAATATAAAAAATTATTATTTTGACAAAATAACATTAATGTATATTATGAAACATTTCATTTAATTTAAAATTAAATCCATCATTAAAAAGGGGAAATTATAATTATTTCAAAACAACCTAATATATATTTTATTTATATTTTCAAATTGTGGGTCACATTAACTCATTCATCTTATAATCATTTTAATATTTTTAAAAACTTTTATTTTATTTTTTATTATGTGTGGAGATACTACATCAGTGTTTCATAAGCAGTCCATGCCATTATATAATTAATATGTATTTATATATTGTTATTTATTTTATTATGATCAAAATAGATTCTTATGTTCAATCATATCAAACGTTTTTACCTATATGGAAACATAAGAAATGTTAAAAGACAATGAGAGTGGCATTTGGTAAGTTTCATTGATATAAATAATATATTTGGCATTTTCATAGGCAAATATCCATTAAATAAAAAATTTAGAATCATGCATCTCAATGGTCTATTTACATTCATCCAACAATAATTTGGATGAATAATTCTATCCTTATCACTTATTATTAAACCAAATTATCATGATTTACCCTTTACCAATGTGATAGAAATTACCAGGGTTACTTATATTGAACAAAAATAAAATTGTAATAACTACAAAAATAAGAATATGTAGATAATAAATATGAAATTTATATTAAATAATTCAACACATATAAATATATTAATGTAATTTTAATATATGTTCTCAAAATGTGATGAAAACTATTTTTTAAAAAAACAATTTCAATTACATAATTGGATTTCCTCATAACATGTGATTATTAAAATATTTGTTGATTCTTTACATAATTTAATCACATAAATAATATATTAGAATAAAATCATCCACTAATATGGATTAATTTAATATATTTATATAAAATAACTTTCACTCATAAACACAATTTTTTAGAAAAAAAATTACTTTTCATTTAAATTTTTTTTGGTTTTTAACGATATAAATTTAGAAATAAATGAAATTGTTTCAAAAATGTGTTGAAAATATGTTTTTAATAATTTTTTTTATTTTTATTCCAAACGTCTAATGAAATGGATATACAATAACAACAATTTAATATTTTATTAATGCTTCACGGTTCATATAAACTCACTATTTCATGTCACGCAAGCTATCAAAAAATTAAAATTATTAAAAAGATATATTTCATAAAAATGTTAGGTAAATATTGTTCATTATTCTTGAACCCCATAAAAATTCCAATCAAGTTATAATGAACACCATTTCATAGGTCGTGATCTTGAAAACCATAAACTATAAGAAAATAAATTGTGCTCTAGATTACCATAAGATAAAAAAAGAAGCTTTGTTCCAAAAATCACTATATTACAAATAAATTCCTCACATGATAAACCTAATCTACAGAAAAATTAGATCAGATATAGATGAACCTAAACAATAGAAAAAGAAGTTCTGAGCTAGATGACCCTAAACTAAAAAAAATAATGTCTAAAGAAGTCAAACTATAACTTTGTTAGATGGTGGTCATATATAGATTATCCTAAATTGTAAAAAAAGAATATCTAAGAAATATGACACTGAACTACAACAAAACAGATATGACATTGTGAACTATATTCTAATAAAAAGTCAAATATTAAATAATGACACAAAACAATAGAAAAATGATGTATAATCTATAAGAACCAAAACTATAGAACCACATTTTGATAATTCATAAGACCATAAATAAAAAAATTTGAGCCATGCCCTATAATAATATTTGTCGTTTTTTAAGAAACATTTATGCCTAATAGTAATATATCGAAATCATTTAGGGACCACCATATTGGCCTAGTAGAAATCAATGTATGCTCACTAGGTTCTAGGCTTATGCAATTTTTGATTACTCTATCTAAGAGAAATATTTTCAATATTATATTTTTAATCAAATAATAATGTATCAATATGTTTTGATACAATAAGGATTGTTCTTATATCCTTAATGATTCTTGTATTTGATAATGTGAAATTCTTAAAATATGTCCTTATTTATTCAATCATTTGAGTTAATGTTTTGGTTCACATTGTATAAAATTATTGTGGTGTACTTAAAGATATATATGATACTGAGCTAAATAAATTCCATGAAAATGAGGAAAAAATAAATCTTTATTTAAACATTTTTATGTTAAAAGGACAGGTTCATTGATAAATTAAAAATGAAATAAGGAATATCCACAACATGAAGTCTCTCAGTAAATCCCGCAATAACAATTAGGCTCTTAAAAGGAAGAACCTATTACATCATCATCTTATATAGACAATGAGACAAACTAAACACAATTATAGTGAGGATATGGAAAAGTTTAAAGGTTTTACTGACATAGTATCTTCCACAATTTCTTATTATAGTGCCTCCTCCAAAAAAATAGTATCAATTTATCCTTCTATATCATGTTAAAGATCCATTGTTAATGTTGCAATATTTTCTATACAGGTCATTGAATATATTGTAGCCAAGATGAATCATATATAATTCTATTTTTATCATAATAAAAGCCCATCAATATCATTTTTCATAGTATAATTTTTTTGGTTCGTTGATTGTTCTGTCAAACACTAGTAAGCCATGTCCAGAGCCCATTCATTATGTACTTTAATTGGATATGAGTCCTCTAATGTAATTATTATTATCCCTAGGTCTATTTTTTTCCACATTGAAACCATTTCCATTAACTCAAAATGTAATTCTCTATAGTCAAACCTGCCACACCAAATTGACGTGAACATGATATGATATGACCAATCCAACCCTCAAGATACATGAAGGACCCCCATAATCAAACCAAATATATCTCTATATAAATTTCATTATAGATTATAAAGAATTGATTCATGTACTGAGCATTGACATAGTCATATTCTAAGAATATGTATTTATTTTGGGTCCAACATTCTAAATGAGGATCTCTTACATACATTTTTTGACAGACTTGTTGTCGATTTGGTCTCTATTTTAGTCATTCATGTTGGGTGGTACCCCAATATAGGTGGATCTATGTCCCCTAATCTCTTAGAAAGGACTAATATAATAAAAAATATATGATATATTTGAAAAAAATATTTAATGTAATTATGCAAAATAAAAAAAAAACCATGTTAAGAATGAAAAAAAGATAAAACTCCTTGATTGAGTCATCAACTGCATTTGTCATCCAAGATACACCTTTAAGGGAGGAGGTGATGAATTCTTGTAGTGAATGGTCAAATGAAACCACTAATTTTTATTCAATAAAAATATTTTTCAATCCACCTTGGTGACCAGTAGATTAAGATAAATGTTAAAGGACATGGTACATATTAGATGGTATTTAATTGTACCAGAGAATTTCATACCCTCAACATGTGATTTCACCATCACATCCAAGTTAGTGGGTGAATAGATACTAGCATAACAAAAATTTAGTGTGAAATTAACCATGTAAGAATGAAATTAAAAAATATAACACATCTGTAGTAGACATTGGGTTTGATTTATCCTTGAACCTAACCACCTCTACATCCCCAGGGATCGAGAATTATGATAATAATTCTACAAAGGGAAATAGAATAAGTGTCCATATCTCTTGAAATGGTCTTCTCATATAGCTCCGATATACGACGACAATGGAATTTTAATCTATATAGGTGAGGATAAACTATTAATGTAGCCTATAGAGAATGTAATGAAATGAAGTCTACAATGTGAAACTCTTAATTATCATTCCTCATTGGTAGTGTTTCAGTGAAAATTTCCACATCCTCTACCTTTTATCCTAAAAGGGATAATCTATGAAATATGGTGACGCTTATGGTGATATGTATGGAACCACATGAAGTGTATATCCTTCCAACATATAGATAATAGTCATTTCCATCATCAACTCTCTCTAACTAGGGGAACCTTTATCCATTGCATCCCCATCATCACCAATGTTGGAAATAGTAGTTGTTCCCCTAGAAGAATACACTAAGGATATAAGGGGTGAGTAGATCTACCATGAATAATATTGTATTTAAAAGGGTTTTGAATGATCATTGTATTTTGGTAATACATCAAGGAAATGAGGACAATGATAAAATTATACCTCTTCAGCAGATTTTTATAGATCCTCTTTATCCTTGATAACCCCAACCTTTCTAGAACCCCTTATTTTCTACAGCTAGGTTGAGTAGTAAATTTTTAACATTAAAATATGGATCAATGTATCCATTTATTAAAGGAATACATGTACCTTAGTGGGTTGATGTTTGAAGGTGATATCCTATGAAGTAATGATGTACCTATTTCCTTTTATTTAAAGATATATATAGAACAATACAACCATGGAACATGAAACTGAGTTATTCATCCTCTACTCATTACCTTGCTAGAATGGAATAGGAAATGTAAGCCTTGTAATGTTTTTTGTCACAAGTGACATACTTATTGTCTCCATGCTAGTTTCACCATGACTAATACCGAAGCTTGATCCAATTTATTCACCTTCTTTCTGGGTATATCTGGAACCAGAAATCTATAGTATGATGTTTTCATAACAATAATCATACTTGATTTATCCCCGACCAAAGGAATTCACCTCTTGTCATTTCTCACTTGTAAAAAATGTTTTCCATTCAGGTACGAACAAACCCAATAATTAGTCTATGATTTTGAAATGATAAAGTCTATACTGATTACCAAAAAGGTCACATTGGAATTAGTTTCCCCCCTTTTTAACTTCAAATAAATTAAAGGAAACCATTGGGTGATCATCTTAGTGGATGTAAGGATATGCTGAGAGTCTAGTTTGAATACAATGAATCTAAAACTTAAATGTAAAGGCTTTACACCACTCAAAAAATACTTCTATTTCAATTAATGTGGATATGGAAACCACATAATTTAAAATAAGATATTCCTAAGCATTTATATCTCACATTTTGAATTCAATTTTCTACTAATGTTTTTCTTATAATGAATGAAGGAAAAATGGTCATGGAAATTCAAGCTACTATTTACCTCCCAACCATTCATCACAATAGTCCACACTCCATTGACTCATTTCATAACAGTATTGAACATGGAAATACATATATTTTACATGTTGATATACTAATATCAAACTAGGTGGGAAACCATATAAACCCATAACCCCTATAATTGACATAATATTCTATATGGGGGTTTCCCCTATAGATACAGTTTACATTCAATAACAACTTTCCAACATATGAATGGCCAAACAAATGTGCCTCCCTCTTTCCATGGATGATAACATCATGAAGGTAGAGACTCTAAATTCCCCCTTTTCATGGTCTGGGATATCATACCCTCTTAGATACATCCCTTGAAATCCAGCTAGATGAACGAGCCCCACAACATTGTATGTGGCTTCACTCCCACACATATTGAAAAATTATTCTTTAACTATCAACCAGTATGCACCCACTACCTTTTCAGAATCCCATGAGGTAAAGGCCATGTGATTCATGATCGAATGTTGAAAATGTTTCTTGATGAAAATGAATCTTCCTCACACCGAAAATGGGGGGGGGTCACTCATGTATATGGGTTCATCTCTTGGGATTCCTTTTCCAATTATATTAATTTTATTAAAATATGTGGGGTTTTCACTACATTATCCCAATTTGATAATGGGGGTGAAATTATTCATACATATCCCTCAAAATCAGCACACCAATAATTTTCTCTACATCCTAGAGACAGATGATGACATCACCATGAATAAAGTGAAATGTGTTTGTATCAAGAATAAAATGGATGAGAAAAATTTCAATAAAGTTATTGAGGTATTAAGATGGTTTGGGAAATCCATGTTGCTTCATACACCTAATATAATTAAACGTAACTATAAATGGTGTGTGGGTACACTACACCTGAAAAGTCTAAGCCTAATACAACCCAAAGCATACCATTGATTGTATATCGCACCGAGGAATCCATTTGAACATTGAATCAATAAAAAAATTCCACATTATTAACTACTACATAAGGATGTTAGGAATTTACTCATGTTGATCCCCATCAAAAACGTTTCGCATGAACTTCAAAATATACCCATCAAAGTTTCTATCCACTAAAATTAACAGCCACACATTAAAGATTCAAACCCTAGGCATATTACTAGTCTTCAAAATCTATAAACCAGAAGTGACTCTAGATTTCAGTTTCAGAATAATAAAAATATTGTAGAAGATTAAATTGCATAAATGCTTCCATAATGATCTTGGATATTTCAATGGGATTCCACCAATCCGGATAACTATCATCCTCTGAGATGGAAAACAATGAATCAGTAGTAATAGTACATGTAGGATACCATAAGATTATAGGGGTGATCGCTTCTATAACATCCATTATCGAAGATATTTGGATCAAGTGAAAAGAGAATTACAGTATAATGAAGATTATAGTTAGTTTTTTCTGTCAAATAAATGAAATACATGACTAGGGGGAAATCACATGGTGGTTGTGTCCCATTCTGAGTCACATGATTGCATGAACCATTCTATGTCATGTTAATTTTTACCCATCCCAAATAACACAGATCATGTGACCAAGGAATGGACATAAAAATAAGAAATTTCATAACACCAAGGAGATCATGAGTACTGAAGAAATAAATCATATTGAAAATATTAGTGAGAAATACCTTATTCATTTAAATTACCATTAATTAGTTGTGTATTAGTTTCACAGCTCATCTAGAAAAAAGTGTTTATATTATGGGAATCACATGATGATCTCAAAAAATAAGTTCTCTTGATAGATTCTTGTAATTTAGTAACATGAAGGTGGAATAAATTGTAGAAATGACCAAAAATTTCATTCAAGGAGACACATTCATACCAATTCCACTAGTTTTTAGGGAACCATGTGGAATTTATAAGGTCCCTCAAGAGACCATGTTTATCCCAAAATATCAATAGGTGTATGTTCATGTAAATCAAGTGGGACTTTACTTACTCATAAGTGATCATTTTCTTATTCATTCAGAATGTTCATCTAAGTATGGGGGTGGGTCATCCCATTAAATTAAAAATCATAAAATATGAATTTATATAAAAATATATATACACTATAAGAATTATCATTTTTTGAAAATAAAAATTAAATAAATAAGGATACAAATATGGGGATCATGCTCCCACTTTTAACAATTAGGTGACCCTTATGGGACTTGTGATCATGTCATCCTTGAAAGACCACACAATGTATCAATGTAAATCAAATGAAACTTATACCTGACAGGATTCATAGATGATTCAAGATCCTTGTTGGATCAAACAACACCCTCTTGTAGTTAGGCAATCAATGACATGACATCCAGGATATGCAATGGGTTCATGTGATTTGTGTTATTGAAATATTTTTCATGAAAATCCCCATCAAACACCTGGGGGAAAATGATTGAAAATGTTTAAGTACATATCTGATAAATATATTTTTATGATAGGGTCATTGTGAAATAATACTTACATTGTTTACATGATAAGATATTAGGATGATTGTGTGATCAGTTCATTAATCATGTAAAGGCCCTTGGTAATGTCATCATGATCATTGAATGGTCATTGGAAACGTTATTTTAATCATGTGAAGTCCCTTATAAATATTATCCTAATCATGAGAATTCATTTGGACATTTATATCTTTAATGCCATGTGATGCCTACATACGATCATAAAAATAGAACTTGAACACCTGGTTGCCTGCCCTGTCACATGAACATGTCCCTAGAAATATGGTCAGATCAATGATGATTGTAATTTTTGACTAAAAATGAAGTCAATATTTATCATATGATAAGGGAATGAAATCACTGATAATATTTGGATTAATAATTTGATGAAAAAAATGAACTGGTGACTTATGCAGTCATTCCATTCACCGACTAAAGCCATGGTTTTTTTACCAATTTAAGGTATCATAGATACATGGTTGAATATTATAATCAATACCACCCATGGTAGAAAAAAATAATGAAACATATAAGAGTATTTTTAGAATATTAAAGGGATCACTCCAACCAAATAATTTCCCACACAGAGAAGTACAATGAGTAACATGTGATATATAAAGAGATTATGTTACATGACAGTTGATCAAAAGATGTCCTCATGATTGGGAGAATTACTAATAAATTTTATAATATATCATGAGAATTCATTTGGACATTTCATCATGGCCACACTATTCTACAGTGTAAAACTAATGAAAAAAATATGGGATTCATGTCATTAAATGATTTAAATGAAGCGATATTTAGGTGATAGAAGTTACATTTTTTTACATGTAATGGGATCCTATGATTCACATGATCAATTAAATTATCATGAAAATGCCCCTTGGTATTTTTAATTGATCATGAAATCATTATAAAACATACCATCCTTGGATGACGGGGAACCTTAGATAAGTTATCTAGATAATGTGGTTCTTGTTATCAGTTCATTAATTTCATGGTGGTACCTTGATATTTCAAATGAATCACACAATAAACATCAGATATATCCGACCTAATTTGAAATAACCCCCAGTAAATTCATCTAGATCATACAGCTTTCATGATTAGTTAATTGATTATGTTAACAGTCATGGACATGTTATATGAATCACATGAGAACAATCAGACATGTTTTCATTGATATGAAGATACCCCATGATATGTCACATTGATCACAAGGTTTACATGATCAGTTCATTTATCACAATAATTCCCTTAATCATTTTTTATATATCACCTACAAAACTTGGTACATGTCAACCTTGTTAGGTTGGAACAGATGGACATATTCCCTTGAACTAAGTGATCCCCCCCCCATGAACCATTGGATGAGCTCCCTCATTACATGGAGAGTGTTCTCAATGGTAAAGGATTGTGCCCTCATGAAACCCTATGCATTAAATATCTTCTATATAGGCCATATTACATATAGTAAAACTCAATTGTCTTGTCATGGAACCCTCTCTTTTTATTTCATAGGGTAATGGCTGGATATTTGACATAGAAATCCACCTTGGAACAAGTCCCTCTACATTCTATTTACTATCGATCATAGGACTCAACTCCTATGTTAAACCATATTTCCTTATCTATCAATGTGGTTTGAGCCTTTGTAAACAACATGAACTCTGATTCATATTATATGACGAATCTGTTGGTTGAATTCCTATTAATTTATCCCGATATTATTAATGAATATCTTAAATTTCATTATGGGGTTAAGTGCCTCATGGGGTTTCAAAGGACACAACCTTATTAATTCATTATTGAGTAACTATCACATCCATTTGTAGTGAATCTAGTCCTTTAATATCTATTATTTCTCACACATATCATGAATCATTTTGGGTAAGGTACATGAAATAATTTTCCCATTTACATGAAAAAATTACCCCATAATGGGTATCTTAATAATGTGTAGGCCACAAATATATATTTATTTTCCTAAAAGTAGCAAAAAAAATTGAGTAGTAATTATAGAAACATTATTGGGTAATCCATGCTATATAATCATGACTCACTTAGTGTATATGAATCACCCAAATATTAGTGAGACCTCAGTGTGTAATCCCTACTTGGTTCTATATTACAATCGCATATGATGTCTATAATATTCATCTATCGGTTTTTCTCACATCGAACAGGAATCATGTTCGATTATAGAAATATAATTATTGAACCATTATCCTGATTTTAATTCCCTAACATGTTCCTCAATGTTGGTACTAATCAATCTCTTTCTAAAACTCTAGATAGGTAATCCTCACAAGATGAAATTACACTTCCTAACCATTTAGCTGGTTGGGTACAAACTGACCATTGAAGAATTTTCTTCTTATTAAAAGTTAGATATTTCAGATTACGTCAATGTCTCAATCTATATACCCAATTCATAAGATCCCAGATATATGTCATTCATGTAAAATTATAATCTACAAGGAATGGTCCTATATAAACTATGTGGGTTTTTATCCATGTTCTCAATGAATATATAGGACACCTCGTAGAGGTTGAATCAAAATCCATGAACACCAATCATCTCCATGTATGGTAATAAACATATGGATTCCTTGATACACAATTTTAACATAAAATAATTCCTCATTGTTAATAAATAATTTGTAATAAGATAGATAACCACTAATATATACATATGGTCTCTATTGTATAACCCTCTCTTGTTTTTAGATGGAATTAACAACAAATAATTTTTATTGGGTACCTAGTACCATATCTAGAGTTAGGAAAGTTTTATAAACATATCCCAAATCTATAATACATCTACATATTAGGCAATAATTGCCCCCAAAGGGTTTTTATGAGCCTTACCATTTGTGAGTGTGTTCCCTAGACCCACCTTCATTATGTAATGTATTTAAAATTACTTGTTTACATTTGAAATATAAATGTGTTTTTTTACAATAATTGTGTTGATATATTTTCATCCACTATTTATGAGGTATCTTCTATTGAATACATGTCATATAAAAAGGATATATCAGTTACTAACTATAATGATAACCTCAAGATACTATAAAGTAATCATAAATGTATTTCACATGGTATTGGTACATTATAGTAAAGAGACACAAATGATTTCTAACTATGAGGTGATGTGGGATCATAATAATTGTGAATTTATCTCATAAATTACATGTATGAAGATCTCTAGTAGATGATATCCCCTGGATAGTGTTGAAAATACAAACAACACATGTTTCAAGCGTCATTGGTTGTTATTCTCTATAAACATGTGTATGGGTCTCCAAACTTGTTATTGTTATTAATTTCTACAACTGGATAAATTACTTGTATGAAAGTAGAAGCCATGAAATTAATGTTTTATAGTTTTTGATTGTGTTGGGTAGGTCATTGGTGTTATGTCACTAGTTTAATGATAAATATTGAATTTGTCACTACTATGATAGAGAGGAGATATATAATGGTCCATGGTTGACTAAGATAGTAATACCATCCTTTAATCCATGGCCATGGTAATAATAGGAATGTCCAACCAATAATTTCATTGAATATATAATGAAAAAAATCATTATTACCAAGTGTGTATCCTTCTTTGTGATATATCATAATGAAACATTATTATATTACACAGAGTATGTTTATATAAGGTACTTGTATCTATGAAATTATTTATCTCATTAAGGGTTATGATGGGCTGAAATACTCTATTATTGTCTATGTTTTGGAATTAATACTATGAGGATATGGATATAGAGGTTCACAATCTAAGTGTATCCACATGTTCCACCTATTCTAATGAATAGAAGTTTAGGATGAAGTCGTCCACAAGTACTAGGGTTACTGAACGGCTGATACTGATTGATTGAATATAAAAATAATCCAATTATATTTTTCAAATTAAGAATAATTTATATTGAATTAAATTCTCAAGGTATTTGGATGTTGATTGATCATAAAATTTAAAATGTGAAAATATTATTTTTTAAATGAACAAAGGATGTTAATGGTTCATTACATTTTTTGGTGAGAATATGGTGTGTTTTAATGGTTCTAATTTTATCACGTAACATTTTATATTGTGATAATTGAGTGAAACAATATATTTTAAATTAATTATAACATTTTAATTTTATACACTTGAGTAAAGGAAAAAAAATAATTGTTATTACATTCCATGGACCACGATACAATTTTGGGTGCTATAACAACAGTATAAAAGTTCATTTTAACTATTGAATCATGAGATATTCTATTTTGAAGAATTTAGTCTGAGAATCTCTCATCTCCTATATTATAAGAATTTTATTGAATGATTTTAATTTAATGTCTAGGTGGGATCGATCATGACATCTCGATTGAGTCAGATATCTTCACATGGTCAAAGGGACTTCTTAGTGGTTATTGGTTTCACAGATAATTTAACGAACCAAAGTTTCATTAATGGAAAATCCCTCTTGATCCAGTTAAATGTTTCTTTCTGAAAAATGTATTTTATAAGATGTCAACTTCTTTTGTTTTACGATAATATTTGTGACCGTTACTTTAACAGTCGTTGAACAGTGATCATCTGAGTAGTATAAATATAAGGCTTTAACGAACCAATTTCTACTCAGACAAAGGAAGCGATGGCCTCATCCAGTAGAATTTCCCCTTACGAAGCCCATTTGTCAGAGCTCGGAAAAGAGGTGGCGTCTTTGGGCTTTTCCCTTGACCAAGCCCAAGCTGAGCTTCATCAAGTCAAGCTCGAACGTGATCGTCTACCGGAAAAGTGGAAGTTGATTGAAATTACCACTTGAGCGATGTTATCCGAGCCGCCCCAAGAGTCTGTCACCATCGAAAACCTTACCCTAAGGTCTTATGCGGCTATTTTAAGGGGTTACGTAACAAATAAGTAGCACCATGTTCATGTACATTATTTTTTTATATAATAATGAATATAATTTCTAGTCATTTTTGATACATTGTAATTAGTTTTTAAAGTACAAATGGTGTTTTTAGTTATTATTTAATTAAGAATTATATTTTATTAAATTAAAGGATTTTTGAATTAAATAGAATTTTAATAAAATATTATTATTGATATTAAATTAATTTTTTATTAAATATAAAGGATCTTATAATTTTATGAATGCAATTAAAATTTTTATTAAGGTTTGAAAGCCGTTTCTGTCAAAACACGTAAATTTTTTATCAATGTCGGTTTTTATTTTAAAAGTGAAAATTCACATATTTAGAAAATTATTTAGATAAAATAAATATTATTTTTGGAATCAGGACGTTGAAATTATCCAACGGTGAATTTTTCATAATTTTCTGAGACAGTCAAATTTTTGGGTAAAAATTAAATACCATTTAAATATATAATGTGTTTTATTACATCATAATGACCCAATGGTGATGTAATAAAATAACATAATCGTTATGTTCGGCCAATATGTGTTTTATCATTAAAATAATTTGGTTTTGGGTTTGTTTGACTTACTTTTCAAAGCATTAATGGAGCCCTCAACCCTTATTCAATACCATGCCTTTTTAAAATTAATTTCCATGGGAGTGCATAAGCAACCCTAATTTTTTAATAAGTCCGGACCTTGGCCTTGTAAAATATTGTTTTCCTCTTTCCTTTTCTAGAAAACATGGGCAAATACCATGGTATGGTTTGTTTTTTGGATTATTTTAATATAAGGGGTCCCAAACCTAAATAATAAATATTTCTCTCACCTTTCCTATATAAACCCACCCAAGCTCCCACTTCCTCCTCACTAAAATCCCTTGGAGTTCGTCCAACATCTGCCATACTCTCTCTAGAATACTCCCAATGTGCCCCATGCTCCCATGAAGCCTCTCACAAGCCTCTCTCTAGCCTTTGGAAGCACACTTCCAAGTAAGGGGTTTTCTTCCTTTCTCATTTTTTGTCAATTTTCTTTAAGTTGTATCGCCCTTTTTATTTCAATTATGAATGTTGGGGTATGGTTTCACACCTCCCACATACTTCCCTCTTATTGTTTTAATGATGGGATAACCCTTTCTCTCTCATTAAATTCCTCCCATGTACACCTGTTACTATGCCGAAATTCTGAAAGGAACTTCTCTCTCTTCTTTTACATTCAAGCAATACTTTTGTATCATGAATCTAAATTCCATTTCTATTGTTAGGACATGTATATATATGACCTCCTTACTTTCCATTACATGTAAATATGATGAGGAACCCCTTTCTCTCTCATCAACCTTTTTTATGAATTCTTATGTCACGCCGTTACGCTGCCGAAATCGCACCGATTTTCTAAGCCAATGTCTTTGTGTAGTGAATACCATGCCCATTTCTCCATCAAGGGTATTCACCTTTATGCACATTTACATATTGATTGTAACGTTTCATTTATGAATTCTACATTCCTTTATCGTGGAAGAAATGATTATGTTTTATGAATCCATGTTTTATGATCCATGTGGCACACGTATGCATGAAATGAAATGTTTAAGAAGGGTGCGCCCTTTATAGCGCTCCAATGCATTGGGTAAAGTATAGTATCATGATACGTCATGTGCAATGAGTTTTTACTCTTGCTAATTCAAGTTCAACTAGGGTTTACTCGTGCTTCAAGTGCAATGAGGGTTTACTCATGCTCCATGTGCAATGAGCCTTGGCTCATGCTAATTCAATGTTAAGTGTTATTGCCACATTTCCATGTTATGATTATCATGCTTTATCATGCCTTTATGTTCATGTTTATCTTATTCTCTATTGATATGACTATTGCCTAAAATGTATTGTACTCCTCATGTTATCCTTTGTGTACTCCCTTACTGGGCTTTATAGCTCACCCTTTTCTTATGCATGTCCCCAGGTTATCCCATGCAATGCTAAGTATGAAGGAATGTAGTGGTCATGTAAAGGAAGTTTTCAATAAGGATGTTGTATTTCAAGTTTAAAGTTTTTATGTAATGATCCTAAGCCCCAAAGACACTAAACCTCTCGATCTTCTTTGTTGTATCAAGTGATGTTTTATGTAATAAAGCATGCTTAAGTTGTAATAAAAAGCAGGGTTGTCATAGTTGGTATCAGAGGATAGGTTTAGTTATTTTTGGGATTAGGAAACCCTAGTAAAGCCTTAGATTCAAGACTAAGCATAATAAAAACATCCCTAAGTTTTGGAAAATACTAAGTAAGTTGTTTATCAAACAAATACATCCCTGTCTGGATACGACCAGGTAGAGGCGGCTCTGGCACAGATGTATCCTAGGGGTAAAACCCGAAAACACCGCTTTGAGCTAGACTCGAACGGGAACTGGTGCACGACAACGGGCCTTGCTGCACTCTTGGTTACGACACTCCCGGAGGATATTTTTTGATAAATTCACAATCTTAGTATGAACCATTATTAAAGGAAAAATGCCCCTTAGAATATATGTTAGAAGGAAGATCATGAAAAGCCTGGATTGAATCCTATAGACTCATGAGTTAAAGATATTAATGTTTATTTATAAGTCATCAACTTTTGTCTTTGGATTAACCTTTATGTGTTACCCCTAACATTCCTTTTATTCCAGCCAATGGCCGGTAATAGGAGAACTCGGGCTAACAACCGTTGTGAAGATTAGTGTGATGATTGTACTTATGAGATTCCCAATCTAATGGGAGCGGGAATTGTGAACTTTGTCACGCTTATCTCTCAGCTAACTCAAGTTTTGAATAGAAACACTGGTCAAGAGGAACGTTCAACCCCCCCTAATAAAGAAAAAGTCTCTATTGAAAGCTTCATGAGACAAAGGCCTCCAACTTTTAGTGGATAATCCGATCCCACGATCGCTGAACAATGGATCAACTCCATTGAAAAGATATTCTCCATCCTCCAATGCTCTGAAAATGAGAAGGTTCTCCTGGCGGCTTATCGTATGGAGGGTGAAGCTGATCAATGGTGGACGTTGATCAAAAATACGAAGCAGGAGGAGGAGATCGAGGCTTTAGAATTGGAAGGAATTCCGGAAGATGTTTTTCTATAAATATTTTCCGCTCAACCTCCATCTTAATATGGAAAGGGACTTCCTTTCCCTCAAACAGAAAGATGAAGAATCTGTGGGAGTGTATGAGGCAAACATCACAAGGCTTGCACGATACGCTTCCGGCTTTGTCGTTACCCCCGAATGCAAGGTTGACCGCTTTTTGGTGGGCTGAAGCCTAGCTTGCGGAAAGCATTAGCGATCTGTGACTTCGACAGCTATGAGGAAATTGTCTGATGTGCCCTCAAGGTTGAAATGGAGATCGGAGAATCACAAGGGTATCATGGGGACAAGAAGCGTAAGGGGGATTTCAATGCTGGTGGTCTGATGGATAAATCCAATGGTGCTATGAAATTCCAGCACCCCACTTGCCAAAAGTGTGGAAAGAATCACCCTGGAAATTGCCTTAGGGGGACAAGAAAATGCTTCAAGTGCGGAAGAGAAGGGCACCTAGATGTTAACTATCAGTAGGAAGGACCCGCGGCTGCGACAGAGGAGAAGAACGCTCCGTTCGAACCTCAACGCGTTGTTCAATGCTTCAAATGCAAAGAACCAGGTCATTTTGTGAATCAGTTCCCTAATCCAAGGGTTATCGGAGGCAATCAACAACCTCCAAGACAGCAAGGAAGATCTTTTTCCATCACTTCTGCCGAAGTGAACCCCAACAACGAAGTGGTGATAGGTACGCTAGTTATACATTCAAGAATAGTGAACGTACTTTTTGATTCAGGATCTACGCATTCTTTTATATCTCAAAAGTTTAGTAGAACAATCCCTGCACCACCACAAATCATGGAAGTAAAGATGTCGGTGAGTACAACAAATGGGGAAATCCTTGCATCCCATGAATATAAGTCCTCCCCTGTTATAATCTGTGGATTGAATTTCCCAGTGAACCTCGTCATACTCCCTTTGGTGGAATTTGATGCAATTCTTGGCATGGATTGGCTTTACTTATATAGAGCCAACATAAATTGTCAGGAGAGGGAAATCACACTCCATATGGAGAATCGACCCCCGATTCATTACAAGTGTCAGGAGGAAGATGAATCTCCTTTAGCTCCATCATCTCAAGCATGGATATTACTGCCTTATGAGCACGCATATCTGGCTCAGATGATTGAGTCCAAGGAAGAAACCACCCTTGAAGAAATTCCTATTGTGAGGGAATTTGCTGAAGTATTTCCCGAGGAACTTCCTGGTCTTCCTCCAAGAAGAGATGTTGAGTTCTCAATTGAACTTATACCTGGGGCGCTACCAATATCCAAGACTCCATATAGAATGGCTGTTGTTGAGCTTGAAGAGCTGAAGAAACAACTACAGCAGAATCTGGATAAAGGCTTTATACACCCAAGTGCATCACCATGGGGTGCACCAGTCCTCTTCGTCAAGAAGAAGGATGGGTCAATGCGGCTTTGCATCGATTATTGTGAACTTAACAAAATCACGATAAAGAACAAGTATCCTCTCCCAAGAATTGATGACGTGTTTGATCAGCTGCGTGGAGCACAATACTTCTCCAAGGTCGACTTGCAGTCGGGATATTATCAAGTAAGGGTGAAGAAGGAAGATGTCCCCAAGACTTCTTTTCGTACAAGGTACGGGAACTATGAATTCATAGTAATGCCTTTCGGAATCACTAATGCACCAGCAATATTCATGGACTTGATGAATAGAGTCTTTAGAGATTACCTCGACAAATATTTGGTAGTCTTTATAGATGATATTCTAATATACTCCAAATCCAAGGAGGACCATGAGGAGCATTTAAAAATTGTACTAGAGACTTTGCGCAAGGAGAATCTCTATGCAATGTACAGAAAGTGTGAGTTTTGGTTGAAGGAAGTCTCATTCTTGGGCCATATCATCACAAGAAATGGGATATCTGTGGACCCCTCCAAAACAGATGAAATTGAGGGATGGTCGAGGCCAACATCGGTAACTGATATCCGTAGCTTCTTGGGGTTAGTTGGATATTATCGACGATTTGTGAGAAATTTCTCCCAATTGTCCAACCCTCTTACCAAGCTAACTCGAAAGGGAGTAAAGTATTCTTGGAGTGATGAATGTGAAGAAAGCTTCAAGGAGTTGAAAAGGAGGCTTATCACTGCACACTTGCTCACTTTACCCACAAGTGGGGAGCTTTTTGTGGTATTCAGTGATGCTTCGAAGAAGGGCTTAGGATGTGTGCTGATGCAGAATGATAAAGTGATATCCTATGCCTCAAGGCAGGTGAAAAACCAATGAGCGAAACTATCCAACGCATGATCTGGAGTTGGCGGCGGTGATCTTTTCCTTGAAAATCTGGCGGCATTATCTCTATGGAGAGAAATGTGAGATATATACTGACCACAAGAGTCTTAAATATATATTCACACAGAAAGAGCTTAATATGCGCCAAAGAAGATAGATAGAGCTCATCAAGGATTATGACTGTTCAATACATTACCACCCTGGGAAGGCGAACAAGGTGGCAGATGCCCTAAGTAGAAAGGATCCAGCGATTCTATCAATGATGAGAATTGAGAAGGATCCAATCTTCTTAGACTTGATGAAGATGGACGTGGGAATCATAAAGAAGGGAACATCATCAATCCTTTCACAAATGATTTCTCAACCATCTCTTTTGGAATGGTTAAAGGATGCTCAAAAGGATGATGCGAGAATCCATGAAAAAGTGGAAGCTATCAAAAAGGGAAAATCCTCAGAGTTTAATGTTAATGAAGAAGGAATTGTGCGGTTTGGGAAAAGACTATGTGTTCCATCAAGTTCGGAGCTGAAGAAGGAACTTTTGGATGATGCACATAGTTTAAATTTCTCTATTCACCCAGGGAGCACAAAGATGTATCGAGATCTCCGAGAAAACTTTTGGTGGGATAATATGAAGAAGGAGATCGCTGATTATACATCAAAGTGCCTAGTGTGTCAGCAAGTGAAGGCAGAGAGGCAGAAGTCTAAGGGGATGATGCATCCATTGCCCATACCAGAATGGAAATGGGAGAAAATCACCATGGACTTCATCACTGGACTTCCAAGGACATCCAAAAGCAACAATGCAATCTGGGTTATTGTGGACCGCCTTACAAAGAATGCACACTTCATTGCTATTCGAGAGGATTTCTCATTGGATCAACTAGCACGGATATATATCAGGGAAGTGGTACGGTTGCATGGAGTACCACTATCAATTGTGTCTGACTGAGATCCAAGATTTACCTCTATGTTTTGGAAGAGTCTTCAACATGCTCTAAATACTGAACTGAACTTTAGTACGGCCTATCATCCTCAAACTGATGGCCAATCCGAGCGGACTATCCAAACACTTGAGGATATGTTGAGAGCGTGCTCAATGGACTTTAAAGGAGGATGGGATCAACATCTTCCTCTAGTTTAATTCTCTTATAATAATAGTTTCAACTCGAGCATCCAAATGGAACCATATGAAGCCCTATATGGGAAAAGGTGTAGAACACCAGCTTGTTGGGATGAGGTCGGTGAACGTAAGCTGCTTGGACCAGAAATGGTCGAAGAAATGGTGGAGAAGGTGAAAACCATTCAGCAGCATATTAAGGCATCCCAAAGTCGACATAAGAGTTATGCAGATAATCGTCGACAAGAACATGAGTTTAAAGTTGGAGACATGGTGTTTTTACGCATATCTCCATGGAAGAAGGTCATGAGGTTTGGAATGAAAGGGAAGTTAAGTCCAAGGTACATCGGCCCCTTCGAGATTCTTGATCGTGTTGGGGTTGTGGCCTATTGACTAGAACTTCCACCTACTATGGCCATGGTGCATGATGTCTTCCATGTATCCCTTTTAAGGAAGTACATACTAGACCCTTCACATGTACTCTCTTCTGAGGTGGTACAATTAGAAGACGATCTTTCTTATGAGGAGCAACCAGTGAAGATCTTAGATCGTAGAGAAAAAGTTCTACGAAATAAGACAATTCCCCTCGTCAAGGTGTTGTGGAGAAACCACAAGTTTGAAGAAGCAACTTGGGAGTCATAGGATATGATGAAGCTATGTTTCCCACATTTGTTTTAGTGTGGGAAAAGGAAAATTTCGAGGGCGAAATTTCTTAAGGGGGGAATGTTGTAACGAACCAAAGTTTCATTAATGGAAAATCCCTCTTGATCCAGTTAAATGTTTCTTTATGAAAAATGTTTTTTATAAGATGTCAACTTCTTTAGTTTTACGATAAGATTTGTGACCGTTACTTTTATAGCCGTTGAACAGTGATCATCTGAGTAGTATAAATATAAGGCTTTAACGAACCCATTTCTACTCAGACAAAGGAAGCGATGACCTCATCCAGAAGAATTTCCCCTTACGAAGCCCATTTTTCAGATCTCGGAAAAGAGGTGGAGTCTTTGGGCTTTTCCCTTGACCAAGCCCAAGCTGAGCTTCATCAAGTCAAGCTCGAACGTGATCGTCTACAGGAAAAGTTGAAGTTGATTGAAATTACCACTCGAGCGATGTTATCCGAGCCGCCCCAAGAGTCTATCACCATCGCACACCTTACCCTTAGGTCTTATGCGGCTATTTTAAGGGGTTATGCAACAAATAAGTAGCACCATGTTCATGTACATTATTTTTGTATATAATAATGAATATAACTTCTAGTCATTTTTGATACATTGTAATTAGTTTTTAAAGTACAAATGGTGTTTTTAGTTATTATTTAATTCAGAATTATATTTTTTTAAATTAAAGTATTTTTGAATTAAATATATTTTAATATAATATTATTATTAATATTAAATTAATTTTTTATTAAATATAAATGATCTTATAATTTTATGAATACAATTAAAATTTTTATTAAGGTTTGAAAGCCGTTTCTGTCAAAACCCGTAAATTTTTTATAAATGCCGGTTTTTATTTTAAAAGTGAAAATTCACATATTTAGAAAATTATTTAGATAAAATAAATATTATTTTTGGAATCAGGACGTCGAAATTATCCAACGGTGAATTTTTCATAATTTTCTGAGACAGTCAAATTTTTGTGTAAAAATTAAATACCATTTAAATATATAATGTGTTTTATAACATCATAATGACCCAATGGTGATGTAATAAAATAACATAATCCTTATTTTCGGCCAATATGTGTTTTATCATTAAAATAATGTGGTTTTGGGTTTGTTTGACTTACTTTTCAAAGCATTAATGGAGCCCTCAAGACTTATTCAACACCTTGCCTTTTTAAAATTAATTTCCATGGGAGTGTGACTCCCCTCCACATAAGCAACCCTAATTTTTTAATAAGTTCGGACCTTGGCCTTGTAAAATATTGTTTTTCTATTTCCTTTTCCGGAAACCATGGGCAAATACCATGGGATTGTTTGTGGTTTGGATTATTTTAATATAAGGGGTCCCAAACCTAAATAATAAAGAATTCTCTCACCTTTCCTATATAAACCCACCCAAGCTCCCACTTCCTCCTCACTAAAATCCCTTGGAGTTCGTCCAACCTCTGCCCTAATCTCTCTATAATCCTCCCAAGGTGCCCCAAGATCCCATGAAGCCTCTCACAAGCCTCTCTCTAGCCTTTGGAAGCACACTTCCAAGTAAGGGGTTTTCTTCCTTTCTCATTTTTTTGTCAATTTTCTTTAAGTTGTATTGCCCTTTTTATTTCAATTATGAATGTGGGGGTATGGTTTCTCACCTCCCCCATACTTCCCTTTTATTTTTTGAATGATTGGAGAACCCTTTCTCTCTCATTAAATGCCTCCCATGTACACCCGTTACTATGCCGAAATTCGAAAGGAACTTCTCTCTCTTCTTTTACATTCAAGCAATACTTTTGAATCATGAATCTAAATTCCATTTAGATTGTTGGGACATGTATATATATGACCTCCTTACTGTACATTACATGTAAATATGATGAGGAACCCCTTTCTCTCTCATGAACCTTTTTTATGAATTTTTATGTCACGCCGTTATGCTGCCGAAACCGCACCGATTTTCTAAGCCAATGTCTTTGTGTAGTGAATACCATACCCATTTCTCCATCAAGGGTATTCACCTTTATGACCATTTACATATTGATTGTAAAGTTTCATGTATGAATTCCACATTCCTTTATCATGGATGAAATTATTATGTTTTATGAATCCATGTTTTATGATCCATGTGGCACACTTATGCATGAAATGAAATGTTAAAGAAGGGTGCGCCCTTTATAGCGCTCCAATGCATTGGGTAAAGTATAGTATCATGATACGTCTTGTGCAATGAGTTTTTACTCATGCTAATTCAAGTGAAACGGGGGTTTACTCGTGCTTCAAGTGCAATGAGGGTTTACTCATGCTCCATGTGCAATGAGCCTTGGCACATGCTAATTCAATGTTAAGTGTTGTTGCCACATTTCCATGTTATGATTATCATGATTTATCATTCCATTATGTTCATTCTTCTCTTATGCTCTATTGATATGCCTATTTCCTAACATGTATTGTACTCCTCATGTTATCCTTTGTGTACTCCCTTACTGGGCATTATAGCTCACCCTTTTCTTATGCATGTCCTCAGGTTATCCCATGCAATGCTAAGTATGAAGGAATGTAGTGGTCATGTAAAGGAAGTTTTCAATAAGGATGTTGTATTTCAAGTTTAAAGTTTTTATGTAATGATCCTAAGCCCCAAAGACACTAAACCTCTCGATCTTCTTTATTGTATCAAGTGAAGTTTTATGTAATAAATCATGCTTAAGTTGTAATAAAAAGCAGGGTTGTCATAGATAATTTTAATGGAAATATTGATTGATGATCCAAGAGTGGTGGTGTAGATTTTGATTATCTACGGTATTCTTAGCTTGGAATCTTTGATCAATGAAACATCGATGAGGAGTGAATCCAACATGAAATGCCAAATAAACTATGTACAACTTACTCTTTCAGTTGATTTTAATTTTCATGCTAAAATTAATTTACACATGATAGTTTACCAAATACATGTATGGTTATTTTTATATTGAATTTTTTTAAAATGAATACAAACTGAAAAATATAAATTGAGAAATTTTCAAGATTATTTTATGCTATGGGTTCCTTCAATTGGTATTTGAGTGAATATGTATTTATTTTAGTTGGAAACCTAGATATTTATATAAAAGTTTATATGATTTGGTTAGAGGGTTTTGATATGGTCTCATTGAAACTAATAGAGTGTCAATCGGATTTCATTTCTTCATGCTATGTTAGATCAATGATCTATTGGTTATTTGTAAAAATTGTGATAAAAATTAATGTTATCTCTTTTAATTCTCTTTAATGTCTATCGATGTAAAAAAAATTTAGCCAGAGTCAGATGATAGTATGTTGGGTGTTTTCTAAATATATTTGAATCTGAATGTGGATGTTTTCAATAAATACAATCCTACATTTCTATCTTGATTTAATTTCTAAAAATAGAAAATTGATAAAGGTTCCATTCGAAACTTGATCATGTAATCTATTTGAATCCTATTCAAATATTATCTTGGAAGATTATTCAATGAATCCCATAGGGGCTTGTACAAATCTTCCCATATAATAATGATCAAATATATACTTGGAATATTATATTTTATTAATAAGTTAAACAAAAATAGAACGATAATACTGATGTAATCATGTTGAAAGATTAAATTCGAAGCATCATTTATTTTTTTAGTGGAATAATTATTGGTATACCATATATGTTCTATAAATTGACACCCAACTCAGTTTTGGACAAACTGATATAATCTTGGTTAAATAAAAACTAACCATAACTTACAAAAAATTAATTTCTTGGTGAACTTCTTTAGGACCAAATTGAGAAAAAAAAATCAGAAATACATCTAATTTTCAAGGATTTTAAAAAAATTATTTTTGGTGTTTTGGGATACATTATTATTTACTGGAAATTATTTCAATGCATGATAATCCATTATAATAACTATTGATTAAAATCATTGAAAATTTAATTATAATAATGTAATATAATTTAATATTGACTAACCTAGAGTCTTGAAAATACCGATCATTTTTTGTTATTATTTGTTTAATTATTTCATTTTGGTTTTTTTTGTAATAATTATTTTTTTATGATTATTTGTGCATCATCTCCCCATATTTTTGTATAATGGTATGTGTGTCCAAATCTATCATATGAAATTAAATTTTGTATGGTGAGATCACTTCATATCGCTATATGAATACATTATAATGATCAAAGGAGTTCATGTAATGATATTTTTAGTAATGAATCAGCATAGACCAAACGAGTGGAGAGCATTGGAGTTGTGGCCTTTGACAATAAATTCATGTATTAACATAATGAATTAATCATGGTTATTAGTTAATTTATATTTAAATTGTTTAATTGACTAATACTTAATTTCTCATGATCATGTCATTATAATCTACTCATTATTTATTTATTTAATCGTGTCTATGGATTATTATTTTTGTGATTCCGTATAAATTATGCTTGATTACATATTATAATAATAAATAATAATTCAAAGATAAAATAAAAACATGTGTGGTGAATTCTCTCTATTTAATGGCATGGATAGTTATTGAGTGTGACCAAATGAAAAAACATGACCAAAAGAGTATGATTTTATTCACCGATATTAAATTACCATAACCCTTAAAATAAAATATGAAGTCATTAACTAACTTCCATCACATGAATTTAGACAGAACCCATTGTCCAAGGTGATCATCAACCCCATATGAGGGTATGTATTACTATATAAGAGTAATTTTGAGAGTTGTGGGTCAACATAATGAATGGTTGGAGAAAATTAGTAGTCGTGTATATCTTGTAGAAACATTAGAGGTAAATCATTGATAAATGAAAAGTAATTATTTAAAAGAGATGGGAATCCACTCATAAAATTATGGAGACATGATTCAATGTTGTTGGATAGTTAAAATCCTTCCATATCCTCTCATATTATTTTTTATTCTATATTTCAGGCTATGATGATTTTTTTTGGATCCTTTCAACTAGAATAACCATGCCACAATGTATTCTGAATCTAGTTGCCTATTGATACTAGGAATTGATAAAATAGTGAGAGATATTTAATGTTAATAATTTAGAAATTTCTACCATTAATTAGATAATGTACTAATATGGTATCTTTATATATTTTTGGTAAAAATTGAAATCCCCCATACCAACCGAAAAATTTCAGTCCAATCAATTATTAGTTAAATAGAATATCAATAACAGCCATAACTACCAAGAGTGGTGCAGGTGCTTGCACATTGAACTTCACCAATAAGAGAATATTTATATACCATAATCCTCAATTCTAGTTAATTACTCTTAGGGAGAAACTAATAAAGTCAATGGGAAATATATGAGGAATATATATGATATACTAGCGGTTCATTGATTTGTGATTCCATCTATGTCTAGTGATCTGCATAAAGTGCACGTGGAAAATGATGAATTCCAACTGTTGTCTTATCAATAATAGTTATACAATGATAGAGTTTCGTATGAAATATAGTTGATATCAACATCTCTCTATAGATATCAGGTAACACATGGAAATCAATCTAGACCTCATGCACTCTAGATGATCTTGTACATAAACAGAATTCAGTCCTTTGGGTTCAAACAGATCCCATATCAAACTAATTTTCTCATTCATAATTCTTTACTGCATAGAATTATAAAATTCATGGTCAATTATAATATTAATAACTTTAATAATACACTCTAGGGATTTTTTATTTAGTTATCAAAACAAGTAAGGATATTAACAGTTCTAAATCTTTAATCCTTATTGTGAACATTAGTTGGAATGGCCTGGATAAAAAGACAATGATTATGTCTAACTCAAAGACACATATCCATTTTTATTCAATAATACAATGAAATAGAGGGATGCATTTGAGAAATATAGTGTCTTCATTTCATGTTGAAATAAAGTCAACTGGGAGAATGATATCATAACGAGGAAGAAGAAACATGTATATGCTTCTTCATTAGGTACATTATTCATTAAATATATTAATTATATTTCATCATATTGGGTATTTTATATTTCAAGTGTCTCAAATATTTTTATTCAAATACCTAAACCTAGTATTCTCAAAACAATTGAAAAAGATGATGTTGATCTCCATGAAGAAAATATATTTGGACAAGAATCTATATAAGTGGGGTATTATCTTCATACACTTTTAGTGGAATTGTTATTTTACTAAATAATTGTTACTAGGTACTATATATTACCAAGAACATAATCTTAGGGTTGATTTTATACACTATTATATTTTATATCATGCTTGGAAATAGATTCCTCTTGTGTATAATGATAAAACTTGATATAGTATTACACATCATAATAATGCATTGTATATACATCAAATTGATAATCCAATATCAAATATCAATGATAAATCTAGTGAGAATGACTCTTATCTTACATGACAATGGAATATCTGGCTTGGTCATGTAAAGCAGAAGTGTATACAAAAAAATATCCAGTAGGATATTTAGACTCCCTTTTGTTAAAACCATTATATGTCTATCATGGGTTTTTATAAGGTAAAATGGCCAAATCAACAATCATAGGGAAATGATAAATTTATAATGAACCATTGGAACTGTTCTATACTAATGTATGTGGTCCATTTCTAGTAGAGGAAAGGGGTGTTTTTCTTACTTCATTATTTTTACTGATGATTGTAGTAGATATAGATATATCTACATTTTGAGGTATAAATCATATTACATTAAAAAATAAAAGTTATATTAAGAAAATTAGATAATCAAGATGGTATTAATTATCTGGAACTACACTAAGACCATGATAGAGAATATATTAAGCAACATTTCATCCATAATATAAAAGAATGTTGGATAAATTAAAAACTCACACCTCCTAAAAGAACTATGTGGAATGGTGTTGTTGAATGGGGGAATAAGACCCTTTATTACATGGTTATAATTATTAGGATACACAAAATAATACCATTAGACATATTAAGATATGAACATTAGGTCAAGAAATATATAGTAAAACATGTAGCACCTAGAATAGCAGATAGTATTCCATAAGTGTTTTGGTATGGAAATAAATCCACTCTGTTCCTCAAATGTGTATGGGGAGGGGATACTATTTTCAAGACTATAGGTAGTGAAAAATTATCATCTCAGTGTAAGATGTTTATCATCATAATTTATCCTAAGGGTATTAAAGGATATTACCAACATAACCCTTAAAATATAAATGTTATTGTAGAAGTAAATGCAACATTTATAAAATGTACCTCATTTCCATTGGAATCCATGGCAGTAAATTAACTTTTTTTAATTTGATACTCCAATAGAATATGAGTTGGTGTAGAAAAATATCCACCAGAGATAGTGGGTGAGATATTTTTTCATGAAAAATAAGTACTTCTTAGATCTACTAGAGATGTTAGAGAACTAAAGTGATATGGTATAATTTTCACAAGGTTAGGTGACACATTACTCTTATTTAATAATAAAACTATGACTTTCATAGAACCAGTAAATGATATGAATGATATTGAATTGAATTAATCCATGAATTCTAAAACGGATTCCATTTAACAGAACAATGTTTTGATTTTAGTAAACACAAAAAATGTAAATTCTATAGTTTTTAAATGGGTATTTAAGAAAATCATGAAAATGTACTGTCAAAAAATGACCTTGAAGGAATAGTTAGTAGTGAAGTTTCCTGAAATGTTAATGAATTAACAATGATATAACATTCTCAATACTTTCAATATTTAAATGAATTACTATATTTATTATTATAGAAGAATTCCATGATTATCAACTTTGGAAATATGATTTTATAAATGATTATATAAGTAAGATGTTAGTGAAAGATATCAATATTAAACATCCCAAAGGGGTTTTTCTGTCAAATATTTCCAATTAATTGTGAAACTTCTAGATATCTGTTTATGGATTGAGGAATGAATCCTGATCCTGGAATGTTCATTTTTATAATGCCATAAGAAAATTTGGTTTCATTAAGAATTGAAGGGAATCGCGTGTGTTTTAGAAGGATAGTTGGAGTGACCTCATTTTTCTAGTATGATATGATGATGTCATATTTATTGTGGGAAATGAAATGAAACTATTATATTTAGTAAAGAAGATGTTTAATTAAGACTTCTCCTTAAAATAAATAATAGAGGAAACCTATATTATAAGAATTATGATCTATTGAGATAGATCTATGAGGTTTCTAGGGATAAGTAAATTTATATATATTGATAAGGTTCTCAAAATTTACATTATTTAATAATCAAAGAGATTATTTATTTTCATTACCATGTGGAAATAATATCTCAAAGAAGATGTGTGAATAGACACTTGAGGATATTTAAAGTATGTGTACATCACTGAATGATTTAGTAGTGGGATCTATTAGGTATGTCACATTATTTACTATTTTTTATTTTTTCTTTTAATGAAGAATGGTTTGATGATATCAATATAATATTATAGAGATTCCTTGGGTATGTATAAAAATAAATATAAATGTCTTGAGAAATACATAGGAAATTTAATTTTGTCATGGATGTGTTCAAGAGATAGTCATGAAGGGATACACTAATTCTCATTTATGGACAGATCATGTTGATATAAAATCTTAACAAGGCAATGTATTTTCCCTAAATGTTTGTATAGTGAGATGGAGGAGCTCAAAGTAGTATATTGTTGCCGATCATATGACAATACATAAATATAAAGAGGCATATGATGTATATAATGAAATTTTTTTTAAATGTGCCATTGTTTATGATCATGGAATAGTACTTAGCAGTGAAGATATTTTTACTTTATACTGTGATAATACTGTGGCAGTGCTTCTTTCCAAATATCACATGATTTACCATATGCGAAGGAATATAGTTTATATGTTTCCTTTCTTGAGACATTTTACTCAAAGAGGTGAAGTCGTGGAGACTAGAGTATTCATAATGGATAGAATGAAAGACTGATGATAAAATCCATATCTTAGTAGAAGCATGAAAATTATGTCAGAGCTAGAGGGATGCGAACTTTTATCAGTTGGCTATAATAAATGTGGTAGTGTTGTAAGTGGGGTTCATAGATCCAACACTTTTTGTAAAATAATTACCACTACATTTTTATGGTTATATATAATCATGTGTTTATTCATACACTAATAGGGATGATACATTTACATATATAGTTTATGTTGTAAGTTATGTAGAGTACATGTCGTATCTAAATTTTGGAGTTATTCCCAGCTATAATAATAACCATGAGATACTACGACAGTAATCATAAATATATGACCAATCGTCTATATACATCATGTATACATAACATTTGTAATGTCTAAATATCAGTGGATGGTGGCTCATAAGCATTGATACTTATTCTCTTGACATTCACACTTAGTGATTTTTAGTAGAAGAGATCATGTTGACCGACCCCCATAAGAACACCAGTTTTTTCAGGTGTCATTTTTTGTTCCTATAAGGGAACTGTATAGGAGAATAATATTATTTTTTACTATAGCAGCAATGTAATATGGAATTAATATAGTAATTTATCATTGGATGAACTTTAGCACAGGTGAAACTGTAGTGGAGGAGGAACTGTAGAAGGGACTGTAGCTGTGGCTCTACTGTAGTAGGTATTGTAGCAGCCCATGTAATATTGTAGAACCATTCACCAAAGGGAACATTAGGAAAAAATGGGCTTTAAATTCTTGTATTCTAGACACTTGGCCTTGGTCCTTCTAGCTATGTAATGGGTCTCCCTCTACCAAGTCAAAAAGTGTTCATTACATTAATAATAAAATGAGGCTTTGGCCCCAACCATTAAAAAAGATATAATTTTTCACTTTTGAGTTGAGGATGGAATATATCCTAAGCCCAGGTTCACCATGATTTTAGTACCATAGTTAAATAAATTACCATTGTATAATAAATAATGTTCTTCTTGAAAGGAGGTGACATATATAATGTATCAAAATAATGATTCACCAAGTGTGAATCCTAATTTATGAGATATCACGAGACCAACAGACCATATTAGGTAGAGTGTGTTCATAATATGTAGTCATAGTTATGAAATTACATATCTATTTAGGGGATATGATTAATTTATAGGATCCACTATTAGTCTATGGGTTGGACTTTCCTTTATCAAGATAATGTCATAGAGGGTTTCACACCATTTGTATACCCAATTTCCACTTATTCCGATGAAGTGTAGTTTAGAATGATGTTTTCTATATATATGGGGTTCAGTGAACATATGAGTACAATCGATCGGAATTAAAAATAATTAAATTGTTCCAATTAATATTATAATTATGATTATTGGATTTATTTATCCAGGTATTAAAAATAGTTTTTTATTAAAAGTAAGTATTAAAAAATATAATTTGTCAAACGAGAATATAATGATCAAGGTCTGTTAAACAATTTAGTGGGATTACATGATGATTTAATGGATATTATTTTATTAAATAACAATTTATTTTGTTAAAAGTGTGTAATAAAATATTCATGACAATTATTAATAGTTTATTAATACATATTTGTGTAGAATGGATTAAAATGAAGGTTAAAATTTAAAGGAACCAAAGTTAAATTCTACAATGTATAACCTAGTTTAAAATAATCATTTTAGAATATTGAATTTTTAAATCCACAATTTGAAAGGATTTATTGATATATTCTCTGTTATCCTATCATATAAAGTTCATAGAGATATATTTTGATGAAACAACTACAACATATTGATCTGGCCTTCCCAATTGATACTTTTCTCTTCACGAAATTGAAGGGATGTTTTAATGATCATTGACTTCCTATGATAGAACCTTGTAATATTAGATCAAATATAATGAGATATGGTGAATGTGTATGAAATATATAAGATTCTTAACATTCTTCAATTTATCCATGACACATTAATAGTGTGAAAATCAATCTTGCGACTTCAAACGAACAAGGTACCATTTACGCTTTTGTTCGATTTTATTTTATACTAAAATTGAATTACACATGATAATTTATAAATTCTATTTGACATGTTTTTTATCCAATGGTTTTAAAATGAGTCGGAACCTAATTTTTTTTAAATATTCTAATATTCATGCTTTAGTTTTTTCTTAGTTACTTCACAACCATACATCCTCTATACTGATACGAGTACATATGAGATTCAAGTAGGAAACTATAATAAACATCTTCCTTTGGAATATTTTCCTATATATCATTATGGATGTGGGATAAATTGGATTTATCAATAAAAAAACGACTATTATAATGTATGGTGAAACTATAGTAGTCACCCACAATTAACCATCTAGATAAAATGATCTAGGTGAAACTACCACAAACATATGTATTTTAAAAATTTAATGCATTAATGGATCATGTTATTTGATCCTGTTATGATTTCTATCTTATGAATTTTCATGATTTATGTCATGATTCAATATTATGATCTATGACAGGTTGCGTAAGTATTTTTAATTAAAATATCATGATTCATACCTGTATTAGCATGTTATGATTAAGTGATTATTGATATATCACTTATTCTATATTGTTGGGCATCTATGATCACATTTAAGTTTAATCTCCCTAGGTCATGAAGAATGGTTTTAATTATTGTTTCTGTAAGAATGGTCCATGTTGTGAAGAACTTATAAGGAGTTTATATAGATCTCTTATGAACAAGATGTTTATATATCCATGTCTCCAAACAAAATATACATATAATATTTTGACGTGTATCATTATGTTTTTTATAAATAATCACATAATAAGATTTTTTATCTATGTATAAAATGATTGGGTAACATTTTTTTTCTTAAAAGATAGTTTTATTTATATTTGTAAGATATGATGAGAAACATGTGGAGATAACCACTACAACAATCATATGTGTAAGAGAATTTCCTAGGATATTGTAAAGATTGGGGTGTTGTATTCCTAAAAAAAATTTATTGGGAAAATAAATGCAGGAATGATTATATCAATATTCATAAAGGTGTAATAAAAAATATTTATTAAATTTATACCTCATCAATCATTATGGTGAATGGTGAGTGTTCTCATATAATGGACCTGGGTTGACACTCATAGAGGATATGGTTGGATTAATTCACATTTTATTTTAAATCCATCATATAGGATTTGATATATTTATTGATAATAGATATCCATGTTTTAAAAAACTGGTAGTATATATTGAGAGAAACTATCAAAACATAGATATCTTATGAATGATTTTTTAATATTTATCACTCTGATCAATGATTCTTGATAGGCATTCTATCAATTTTTATACTATTGGATTGAAAATAAAATAATAATGTTGTGGTGGTTTTAGGTATAATATAATATTGATTAATATGCATGACCATAGTTATATCAATTCAGATATATTAGAAAAATTCTAATGGAATTTAAATTTACATCCTCAATGAGTATACATTGAATTGGTTTTGAACTCCCCTAATGATACAATTATTTGATATCAATTATATGATTCTTATATAATTAATGTTTGTGGATATTTTCTTCCTTTAAATATAATTATTCTTACTCTATTTGAATTTTATGTTATCTTATGAATGAATTAGTTTTCTTTAGAGTAATTAAACATTAATTAATGAGAAATGAATGTCACATCTGATATTCTGAACCAACCTATGATCATATATGAATGTGATGATGATGATACAATTATATTGTATATAAAATACATTATTTGGAAAATGATACATATTTAGAAGTTTTGTTTATCTCTCACAGTTTGGGACAAAACCAACATCAAGTATATTTATATATTTAGTTGGAATTTGTTTGTTGTTATTCTAGAAGACGTTCTTAGTCATAAACTAGATTGTGATTTTGAGTTTTAAATAGAACTAATAACTAGTTATAAAATATTTAAAAGACACTAAATATAATTGAACTGATATTGTTTTAGAAAATGAAGAAGAAACTATAGAAGAATATTGATAAGGGATTCAATCGTCTAGGTGTGTCACACTCAGGTGAACCAATTTTTTGGGTTAAAAATTTATTTGGTTCAATAAAACTATGAAATAATTGTTAGGAACTAAATGATAAAAATAAAAAGATCAATTATAATTTATTCTATATTGATGACATGTTTGATCAAATTCATAGAGCTCAATACATTTAAAATATTGACATTCATTCTGGATATCATCCATTGATGGACATAAAGGAGGATATACCCAATATAACATCTCATTCATGGATTGTACATAATGATTTTATAGTGATTCACTTTATTGATACTATTTTTTTTACTATCATTATATATTTAATCAATATAGAATTCATAGATTACATTAATCCATTTTGGTAGCCTTTTATTAGTGATATTCTAATATATTCAATGATAAATAAAGAGAATGAAAATTTTCATTGAAGACCCAAAGGAATTATATATTTTTAATTTTTTTTACAAAATTTGATTTTTGGTTATATAATGTTTCATTTTTTATCATATAATCTTACTCAAAGGAATATCTAGGGATACATTAATTGTAGAAGATAATGAATATTATCATAGTGAAACCACTATTTTTGAGATCTATAGTTTTCTTGGATTAGATGAATATAAAAAATTATTTGTGGATAATTTTTCATTACTATCTTATATACTCACCATGTTAACATAGAAGGTATCCATGAAACATTGGACAATTTTATGTGAGAAATAATTTAAGTAACATAAGAGAAGTTTAGTAACCACATTTATGTTTACACTACCCCAGATTAGAGAATGGTTTTTGAATTTTTAGTGATGCATCAAAAAAGTTACTATTAAGGGTTGTAAGGTAGAATGATATGGTGACATTAAATTCCTCAAAACAACTGATTATTTATTTGAAAATGTACCTAACTCAAGATTTTTTGTTAGATGTGGTAATTTTTTAATTAATGACATAGAGGAATTATAATTACATAGAATAGGGTAACGTATATAATGATCATAATAGTTTAATTTATATATTAACTAAAAAAATAATAATATCTACCAAGAATGTTATTTGGATTTGATCAATGATTAGGATCGCTAAATAAATTACCACATTTGGATTGAGAACATGGTGACCAATGATTTATGTCGAAATAATTCTGCTAATTTATCTATAATTGGGTTCCCAAAAATTCAATATTTTTATATTTTTAATTTATAGATATATAAATATATAATGAAGGGGATACATATTATCTTTCTTAAATGAGTGTTTGTTCATCTATCCTTGGGATGATTAATGTGGAATATAAAAAAGTTGTTAAACCATAAAAGAAGGATATAAATATTTCTGAGTTAAGGATTCATCTTAATGGAATCATAATGATTAGAAACCATTCATGTGCTCCATAAATATTATAATTGAATAATTAATTATTGGATAAAGCACATAATTCAGTATTATCTATTCATCCTAGAAGTATGATGATGTTTATAGATCTAAAAGTGTATTTCATGTGGGACAACATTGTAGAGACCCTAAGCTTGACGTACATGGACATTATATTACTTTTGCGGAATACTTAATACATAACAAAAATAGAGACACAAGGACCGTAATAGTTTATGTCTTTGAAAACCTGGAACGTAATATTCTAATCATGGTGAAAGATCTTCAACATCTCATAAAGATCTTCCACTTTTTGTTTCATGGCCTAAAACCGTTCTTTTGATTCTGGGGGAAAATAAAACATAAAAAGGGTGAGCTCAAATGCTCAGTAAAATTAAGCATGGATAAAATAAAACATTCCATATAAATTGGAACAAAAAATACATGAACATAATGTTTAATCATTAAAATCATGAGCTACGAAATAAAAATGGAAGTATGTAAGGAATAGATTATAATGGAACATAAACCATGATAAAATAGCAATGGAATAAAACATGTAATTGTGTAATACATTAATCACATGTAATTATTTCCATAGTAGCCATGGCATTGTTGCGAAGACCATCTTAGTGGACAAACTCTCATTCTGAATTGAGTTCACTCCTCGTTTCAGTCATGTAACACTGAACCAGATTAACTTACCATTCCAGCCATGTCTATCTCATGAGATATAAAATCTTTATCCAATGCATTGGAGGGACATATAGGTCCCACCCATCTCATAATGAAATCATTCTTACTTGTTCCACAATAAAAACATATATCATTCATAATAACCCAATAAACAAAATGGGTTTCATAAACATCATTCCATCATCACATAATCCATATAAAAGAAATGGATATCATTTCATAATAAGAAAAGTGAAACCATTTAAATAATAGAGAATGATACTTGAAACATACACATATGAAATAATGTCATCTTAGATGAAAAATGGTTTTGATAAAATACTTGAAATGAATTCTTGAGGAAAATATCTTTTCTTCTTCAAAATCAATTTCTTTTCAAAAAACGTCATGAAATTTTAAAAGAAAGAGATTTTGTTGAAAACAATAATGAAATATTTTGGAGGAAGATTCATGAAAATAAGGCTTTATGAAACCGTAAAAATCATTTCATGTCGTATAAGTTAAAAAAAACATTCTTTTCATAGTATTTCCAGAAAAGTCAAAAAGTAACTCGTAATGTAAAAAAAAGAATGATTCTGTACATACCATGTAGTAAAAGTAAAAATGGGTAAAAAGGAAATTAAAAATACATGAAAACACTTTTATAAAACATGTTCATGGATGATAGAAATATCCCCAGTAAATACTTACGAATAAGAAATCTCGGATAAAAATGAGATATGCATAATTATCCCTTACCTTAGGTCTGATACGCTTCATACATATCCAAACCTCCTGTATATTGATTTAAATAATGTTATTTACTTATTACAGAATCATAATAATTGTTATGACATCATATATGGTTCACTTATGACTTTATATTACCCGTTCTTCTGAATATTCCATGTTAAAGAGTGTTTTGGGTAAAATCGTTTCTTTTGTCGTCCGTGTTTTGACTTGTAATTATTCATATGATTACATAGATCATGATTAATTACATAAAAAATTTAAAACATGATTTATATATAATATATATTCATAATATACATATATATAATAGATCGATAAATGGAAAGAAATACACCGTTCATGGAGACGGTAGGCCGTACGTACGCATGAACGTTGTTTTTGTTTCCTCATTGAATTGAATGGAATTAATTGGATGAAATATATATATATATATACATATAAATCCAGTATCATTATTATGTCATATATTTCATGATTACTAATTATATATACTTTATATTCATTTATGAATGGTTAATCATTGAGAATGAATCTCATCGCGTCGTGGAGACGGTATTCCGTACGTACGCACGAGCGATGATATCGTTCCCATGATCGTGGAATTTTATTGGAGTGTATGTATACTATTATAGAATCAATATAACTTTACAATAATAATATATAGTTATTATTTACACCATTATACCCATCCAAGTAAGTTGGTGGTGGAAAATAGATTACAACACGGCGTGGAGACGGTATTCCGTACGTACGCACGCGCGGTGATTTCATTTTCCGTCGGATGGATAGATGGTGAAATAGGGTTGTTTAATACTTATAATAACATATCCGTATATGAGTTATACTGATGTTATTACTTCATAATGAAACAACCTAAGAAGAAGAAGCGGAAGAAGAAATAAAGGTGAAAGAATCGGTAACAGAAATTACCTCTTCTTTGAAGTGCCTTTTTGAGACCTCCTCTTAGGGTACTAAAATTGGTCTTTGAAGAAGACCAGTACCTCTAGGATGTTTCTAGGGAAGTGGAGAAGAGAATTTTGCAGAGGTTTTCTGAGCATGAATGCTCAATGTGGTGTGTGGAAGAGAGGGAGGAGGTGCCCTTTTATAAGGGAGGAGAGGGGCACCTTTGGAATTCTTAAAAATATTAATTTATAATAAATATAAACCCACATAAAAACCTAAAAAAATGACTAATATTAGAATATTAAATGTGATAGGGTTGTAATCTCATCAACCAATAAAATTTAGACATGTTTGGGTCTTATTATAAACCTTATCATTTTGATTTATCCTTATTTAATCTATTTAAGTTTATTTGTGGTAATAAACTTCTAAATTTTAAATTATAACAAATAATTGATTATTTGTTGTGAATTTTACATAAGTTTTCAATGTATAACATTATAGACCATATAAATTTAAATTTATAATTTTTAAATATTTTTGTGATTTTTAAACAATTTTATAATATCTTATTTTTATAAAATAACAATAGTGTCAATTTTGACACTATTTATTTATTTGAATTTAAATAAAATATATACAGAAGACATGTTCTAACTAAAAGCTTCCATAGATTCATAAAAGGTCATATGTATCTATAAAAGTAGTGTATCACATTAAATAGTTCATATAATATTTATTTTATTATTTTTAAAACCATTTATTTGGTTTTTCTCTTAATAAAATAATTACTACAACATTTTTGTATAATTATATAATATACTGATATGTTGCATAAAAATTAAAAATAAAATCCTATGATGAATATAAATCTATTAAATTTCACAATAATACTTTTACTCGAATTTATCATCTTAAAATCACAATATTTATATGGTTATATTTATTAAATTATGTAGGTGACAACTTTGGCATCATTTAAAATATAATAATATAAGTGTCATAATCACTTTTATAAGGCTCCAAACGGTTATATATTAGGTAATTGGATGATTAAGGTGTCGATATACACTACCAATAAGTTTTGGTTTGGTTCGTGGGCCTTCTAATTGGTATTAGTATTTCAATAAAAATAATATTACCTATTTCCCACTTAATAAATAATTTCTGTATCATTAATGTATCACCATTAATGACAATTATTTAATCCCTAAAAATTCTAAATAAATTATCATGATGTATATAATTTTATTATATTTCTGGAGACAATTTATATTATAAGTTTTTTGATGTTTATCACTAAATTAAAATTATTATACTTATAAGATTTTAGAGAGTGACATGTTGTCACTTTCTTTGGTTTTAATAATAATTAAATTATTTTCACGGTTAAAAGTCCATAAAATGAATCAAATCCGACCATTAGTTGATATGGGTTTACTTTTAGACATCCAATAGAATTTTGTCATGTGTTAGGGTAATTTTATAATATTATATTTAACCTTAATTACCCGATTTACCTTTAACTATGGTAAATAAAATTTACCATAGTTACTATTCATAATTCCCAAAAACAAAAAGTAGCCTATTAACATAATTTGGACCCACTAATTCCAAATATGGAATCCATTTTTTTCGAATTCAATACACAGAATTTTCAGAAATTAAATTAAAATTAATTCCGTTGTCGAATGAAAACGAGTTTTTTGTTTAAAACATTGCAAAAGATTGAATTGATTTAACCTACGAATTCAATGTAAAATCAATGCTAATGACATAAATTATATTAAATGGTAAAAATATATTATATTTATACTTTAAAACCATTAAATATTATAATTTAACCATATAAATTATTACGATTAAAAAAGTTGTTTTGCATTAAAATATAGCGTGTTTTTACTATTCATCAAAATATGAAAGTTACCAGAATAATACGTAAAATTTATCCAAAGTAAATTTTTATTTCATGATTCCATAGAAGAATTTTATTTTGTCATATTAAACTTATAAACATTTCAAAAACTAATTTAAAGTGGGTGTGCCATCAAAAGGCGGCAAAAATTCATTTTTTTGAAAAATACTTATTTTACCCGAAAAATTTATTTTGTTCTTATACCATGTTCTAGAAAATGTGTAAGATGAATAATAATGTTATAAAATTCAAAATTTATTTAATAATATTCATAACAGCTAGTTCATAATAATATTATAATAATATATCATTTTTTAGTAAAACCCGATATTGCGTACAACACACGCTATCGAGGAAGGTCGCGATTGCATGTAATGCAAGCCAAGTCAGGGTTGCGTGTTGTGAAAGAATCCTTCGTTGTTTCGTATAACATAATCCAACCATATTTCATTTATACATTGAATATATATATATATATATACTCAATGTTGCGTAGAATAACTATTATCAAAATTGTGTGTAACACGATCCAAAAAGAGTGTTGCGTATACTACAAGCTAATACGGTGTTGCGTATAAAGCAAGGTAATCTTGGTATAGAATAAAATAGAAGACATTAATGAAATTAAAAAATATTTTTCATAAAATCTCTGGGTGTTACATTCTACCCCCCCTTAAAATGAATTTCTCCCTCAAAATTCGTCGGGGTTATAAATGGTTTACTACTCAAAAGTTTGTTTAATATAAACCCACATCGTAAAAAGCAATAGAAATACATGGATTTAAAAACTAATGTATGAAATGTAACGGTTACCCAAATTAACTCATCACTGGGTTTCCACATGGGAGAACATAGGTGAAAATAAGGATATAGAAGAAAAATCTAACTATCAAGTTCTGATAGAGAGTGGTAGAGAACATGGCTATGAAAAAGACAACAATCACAAAGCTATTGATTTGTGATGATCTATGGTACCATCTCATTCATCGGATATAAGGTAACTAGGACAATATTTTTGGTATTCAATATCATTTCCCTAAAGTTGATGAATTAGAAGAAATACTTGCATGATTTTGGTACAATCTCACTGTTGTTCGTGAATTGAACAATTTCCACTTCATCCCTTAATTAAATGAAGTTGAATTTGTTATTAGTGATGTGTTAGCAGATCATGTGATAGAATGATGGGTCATTCCATCTCTTTCAAAAACAAGGTTAACAAAAGTTATAAGTCCATCTTATGTTTAGATTAATCGTATATGGTTTCAAAAATGAACTTATACTTTATATATCATACCTCTAAATAAAATAAAACTAGTTTCTACTAACCAGGGGATTCCTGTAGGCCAGTGGTAGGCGATAAAGGCCAATCGCACTTCGGTTGTGGGTTCGATTCCCATAGCCTTGTCCGACGCGATTGGCTGTCATCCTTCCTACAGGTTGTCCTTTTTATAAAACTACATTACTATATCATCCCATCAATAATATCGAAAAAATGTTCTGTACATAAACAATACTAACTTGTGTCCATCATAATCCATTCCAATCTTTAGGCTTATCCATAATATTGCAGTCCATTGTCATATTATAGTGAAAATGATTACCAGAGATTTCATATAAGAAGCATGTTAATACCATCGTTGATCCCCGTATATCATATGATATGTCTTGTTGGTCACATTACAAACGTTCGAAGGTCTTAATCATGTATTCTATTGAAAAATGAATACCCATTGAAACTTAGTGAAAACATGAATGCAATAAAAAGTTAACTCTTTCCACATACAAAAATCATCAAAATTATATATACTCAAACCATGATATCACTTAGTCCTTATATCAATCATGAGCTCATGAATACAATCAAACATCTCATTATCTTTTTATTCTTTCATTATGCACATATCATTTACTTTACAAAAATATCTGAATAACATTCCATGGTTACTTGTACCATTCAATATATACCTTCAAATACTTTTAGGAAAAACAATAGTGTAACAATCCTTAGATGATTCTTTATTCCATAGTACCATTAAATATACAACATAACTCTCGATAAACATACAATCATTCCACTACCTTCTAAAACAACTGACTGGGCTTCAACACTTCTTTCAGCTCATATATCATTTGTAGTCTCCTCATCATCATCAACATAAATACTACCCATATGACCAGGCTGATTCTCTTCATGTGATTTTCCATTAGGTCATTGGTTTGCATAATTCCCATACATTCCACATTTAAAACATCTAATCATTGTTGATGTCATAGAAATACCATTATACTTGTCCATGGTATTAACTGAACCTTTTCCATTGCACTTACTGGCTTTGTGTCCTTCTTCTCCACACCCAAAGCATCTTTGAGTTCCTTTGAAACAATATCCCTGATGCCTCTTCCCACATGATTTACATGAGGGAAAATGAACATTCTTTCCTTTATGATAATCATGAAACTCTATCTTTCTCTTATTATCTGATTCGGGAAACTTACCAAAGCTGAGATTATTGATCATATTATGAGATTGCTGATTAGGCATAATAACGATGTTTGGACTTCCAGATCTTGTTTCATTTGGTTTCTCAGGAACAAAATCATTCCATTGTCCGTCATATCCTCCATTATCATGAATCTTCTTGTTTCCAGCCATTTTCTAAAACCCAAAATGAATAGTGTGAGAGGCAAAAATCATTCTAGGGAAAACAACATAGTAAAGGGGGAGCACCCTAAATATCTAACATCTTAGGTTAAATTCTATGATCGTTACCGTAGTTCTAGGACTATATCCTAAATGTATTCTTATCCTTAGGTACATCCCAAGACATACCTTAGAAATGTCTCTAGGGATCTCACTAACATTTTCGCATCCTAGTTTCCAATGGTTGACTAAACCTTTCCTCTAATACCAACTGTAGAGACACTAAGCTTGATGTACATAGACATTACATTACATTTGTAGAATACTTAATACATAACAAAAACAGACACACAAGGACCATAATAGTTTAGTTTCTTTGGAAACTTGGAACGTAATCTTCTAATCGTGGTGAAAGATCTTCGACATCTCATAAAGATCTTCCACTTTTTGTTTCCCGACCTATAACCTTTCTTTTGATCCTGGGGGAAAATAAAACATTAAAAGGGTGGGATCAAATTCTCAGTAAGGGTAATAAAGGATAAAATAAACCATACCATATACATTGGAACTAAAAAACATGAACATAATGTATAAACATTAAAATCTTGAGCAATGACATAAAACATGTAAGTACATAAGGAATAGATCATAATGGAACATAAACCATGATAAAATAGTATGGGAATAAAACATGTAATTGTGGAATCCATTAAGAACATGTAATGAATTACATAGTAGCCAAGGCATTGCTACCAAGACCATCTTAGTGGACAAAGCCCCATTCTGAATCGAGTTCACTCCTCGTTTCAGTCCTGTGACACTGAACCAGATTAACTTATCACTCCAGCCATGTCAATCTCATGGGAGATAAAATATTTACCCAATGCATTGGAGGAAGATATAGGTCCCACCCATCTCATAATTAAATCATTCTTACTTGTGCCACACAAAAAACATACATCATTCATAATAACCCAATAAACAAAATGGGTTTCATAAACATCATTTCATCATCACATAATCCATATAAAAGAAATGGATGTCATTTCATAATAAGAAAAGTGAAACCATTTAAATCATTGAGACATGATACTTGAAACATAGACATATGAAATAATTTCATCTTAGATGAAAAATGTTTTTGATAAAATACTTGAAATGAATTCTTGAGGAAAATATCCGTTCTTCTTCAAAATAAATTGCTTTTCACAAAATGTCATTCAATTTTAAAAGAAAGAGATTTTGTTAAAAACAATAATGAAATAATTTGGAGGAAGCTTCATGAAAATAAGGCTTTATGAAACAGTAAAAATCCTTTCATGTCGTCTAAGTTAAAAAACTTTCTTTTCGTACTTCTTCCGGAAAAGTCAAAAAGTACCTCATAACGTAAACAAAAGAAAGATTCCTTACATACCATGTATTAAAAGTAAAAAACGGTAAAATTTACTTTAAAAATACATTAAAACAATTTTATAAAACATGTACATGGATGATAGATATATCCCCAGTAAATACTTACGAATAAGCAATCTCGGATAAAAATGAGATTTGCAAAATTATCCCTTACCTTAGGTCCGATATGCTTTGTACGTATCCAAACCTCCTGTATAATGATTTATATAATGTTATTGACTTATTACATAATCATATTAATTGTTATGATAACATATATGGTTCACTTATGACTTTATATTACCCGTTCTTTTGTAAATTCCATGTTAAAGAGCGTTTTGGGTAAAATCGTTTCTTTTGTCGTCCTTGTTTTGACTTGTAATTATTCATATGATTACTTAGATCATGATTACATACATACAGAATGTAAAACATTATTTATATATAATATATATTCAGAATATACATATATATATAATAGATCCATAAATGGAATGAAATACATTGTTTATGGAGACGGTAGGCCGTACGTATGCATGAACATTGTTTTCGTTTTCTCGTTGAATTGAATGGAATTAATTGGATGAAATACATAAATATATATACATAAATCCAGTATCATTATTATGTCATATATTTCATGATTACTTATTATATATACTTTATACTCATTTATGAATCTTTAATCATTGAGAGTGAATCTCATCGCGTCGTGGAGACGGTATTCCGTACGTACGCACGAGCGATGATATCATTCCCATGTTCGTGGAATTTTATTGGATTGTATGTATAATATTACAGAATAAATATAACTTTACAATATTCATATATAGTTATTATTTACACCATTATACCCATCCAAGTATGGTGGTGGTGGAAAATATATTACACCACGGCGTGGAGACGGTATTCCGTACGTACGCAGGCGCGGTGATTTCTTTTTCCGTAGGATGGATAGATGCTGAAATAGGGTTGTTTCATAATTATAATAACATATCAGTATATGAGTGATACTAATGTTATTACTTCATAATGAAAAAACCTAAGAAGAAGAAGTGGAAGAAGAAATAAAGGTGAGAGAATCGATAACAGAAATTACCTCTTCTTTGAAGCGCCCCTTTGAGACCTCCTCTTAGGGCACTAAAAATGGTCTTTGAAGAAGACCAGGACCTATAGGATGTTTCTAGGGAAGTGGAGAAGAGAATTGGTAAGGGGATGGCCGATCTTGAAGGCTCAATGTGTTGTGTGGAAGAGAGGGATGAGGTTCCCTTTTATAAGGGAGGATAGGGGCACCTTTGGAATTTTTAAAAATATTAATTTATAATAAATCTTACACCACTTAAAAACCTCCAAAAATGACTCATATTTGAATATTAGATGCGATAGGGTTGTAATATCATCAACCAATCAAATTTAGACTTGTTTGGGTCTTATTTTAAGCCTTATCATTTTGATTTATCCTTATTTAATCTATTTAAGTTTATTTGTGGTAAAAAAATACTAAATTTTAAATTATAACAAATAATTACTTAATTTTTTTTGAATTTTATATAATCTATTACTTTATAACATTATAGACCATATAAAGTTAAATTTATAATTTTTAAATATATTTGTGATTTTTAAACAATTTTATAATATGTTATTTTTATAAAATAACAATAGTGTCAATTTTGACACTATTCATTTATTTAAATTTAAATAAAATATATACAGAGTATATGTTCGAACTAAAAGCATTAATGTATTCATAAAAGGTCTTATGTATCGATAATCATTAGGCATTCTATATAATCATCTTTCATTTATATCTAGTTTATATTATTCATTTTTGTGCTATTTTGTTGAATGATAATTCTCCCAATATTAAAGTTATTTGAAGTTGTCTTATATTTCTTATATTTTAGGTCGAATTAAAGGACACCACTGGATGAGGGAAGAAAAATTGGGCTAAGGTAGGAGGTCTTAGTTCATTACTGTTTTTATCCAATATAATGCACTTTTATTCCACAAGAAGGACCTTCTTAGAGGAGCATCATAATTGATAATTAAATTAAATTTAAATAATTATATTTCTAAATGAGACCTTAGAGTGATTAAAATAAACCCCATGAGTTGATTACTTTGAGTTAGTCCACCCCAATGTTTGTGCTACACCTTATTGGCATATATTCTCATCTGTTTAAAATTTCATAACAACCCTTGTGCGATTTTTCCTATCTGAATACCTTGAATTGAAAAATTATATTGAATTGGTTGAAATCCCATGAGTTTTTAACCAAAATCTCATACCATAACTGATATGGATGAACTAAGAGAATTTCCATGTGATTTTTTATTCCACCCATGCCAAATATGGTTTTTCAAATTTAATGTCAGGAAAAAATTTCCTATAATGATATAAATGCTTGATTAAATGATTAGAATATATGTTGAGGTATATAAAAGGTTTTAAAACCTAATGAACTCTTGTATAAGTTCATCATTCCATTGTAATAATTTGTTAATGTCTTGTAATAATGTTGGGGGAGATACTATCAATGTTGGGGATGGCCTCGGAATGCATTACTGATTTATACCTCCAGATAAATGACACCAGGTCCCTAGAGAAAACCTCATGGATAGTCTTAGTGGTGACATGGTTTTACCATGTAATGAGAGATACTCAGACCCCTATAGTAATTCCAGGTATAGACTCAGAGGATTCTTCATGTTGTCACTTCACTATGTCTGGAGTGACACTTGGAACCACATTCATGGGACAACATGGATGGAATTCCTTGTAAATGGTCTTATATATATCCCCTGAAGTGATATATATAATTCCCTTATAATTTTAACAGATTAGACTAGGGTGACTCCTGATGTCATTATAATTTAGATAAATTGGATTTTAAAATAAATATATGTATTTTAATGTGAAATTTACTTATTATATTGGAACATCAAGGATGTGAAATCCAAGCCAAATCACAAGAATTGAGTCAGTCTACCTCTTTCTATAGAGTCAAAATCACTTTATTTATGGTGGATGTCTTGGTTAATACCCACTAAATTATGTGGAATAAATAATTGGATGGGTGTCCGAATGTATTCTCATCCAATTCACTTATATATTTATTTATAATATTTCATTTACTGACTATGGAACATTATTTATCTTATATTAAATTATATTGTTTGATATAGACACTATTGGTAATGGACTACTTGGATTATATTTGACAACATTATCGATCTGAATTTGTTACTTGAGTAGAAGTTATAGTGGTAGGAATTGGTACACTGAAGAATCCAACTTATGATGTTTCATCATGATTCATAGGTTGATGTCTAGGGGTAGATGACTGAGTATTTTTACAAAATTCTTGTAGTAGTTGTTTTTGATTGTTTCTTTATTTTATTAGAATGTGTAATATGATTGTATCCCCTATAAAATAATCAAAAAATTTTGTTGTTATATTACCATGACCATCAATGTGTATCTTTATTTATATAGCTTCTTCTAGTTATTTTTTTTATTTAATTGTTTATTATTTTTGTTCTATTTCAATCCGCATGTTGAAATTAATACCCCTATACTATGTTACTATTCTAGTCATAGTAATGTATGTTTGTTATTTTAATCATTTATTTCATATTTTTTTCTACTAATTGATCATTGAATGAATAGTCTCCCACTGACCCATCCTTGGCTATTTTTCTAGTTGCGAACCTCTCATGTTTGGAGAGCAGCGCATGAGGTCTTGTGGCCACCACATTGGGGAACTAATAAGTGGAATATGAGGTGGGATTATACATATAAATAATTATATTTTACGTAATTTGAATAAATTTTATATTTAATTTTTTATAGAATATTTGTAAACTTTAGATCATTTTTACATTTAAAACTCACTTTCTCATTCTGTTTACAATATTAATTTTATAGTAAAATATTATATATATATAATATAAAATAAAAAATGTATTAAATATCTAGAATAATAATATTTTTTATATCTAATTAGTTCATCTTGACTTGGATTAAATTTAATTGTGAATGATTAGGAATTATTTAACACTATTATGCTAAAATGGATTTTTCGAGGGTTGATCTAAGAAGATAATACTAAAAAATTACCTACTAAATTGTACAACACAAATTTTAATGTTGTATTTCAACCATGTAACTTATATGATCAATAAATTCCTATCTTGTATTCTTTTACCATGGTGAAAATGTGGATTTATTGAATATTTTCATAAATTTATAAGGGTATCACTCACCTCACTTATAAAAAACCACACATCTCCTATCTTATTCATACATTCAAAAACATTTCATATAGTCAATAAAGTCGAAAATAAATTCTCTAATATCATCATATATTCCTTATTTTTTGAATAAATCAATCATAGTAAGTCTTTAGTTCAATACTAAATAAGATATTTGAATAAGAGGTAGCGTTCTTCATTGACTATTTTTTGTATTATTCATTCCTCAACATCATTTAATTATTATTAATTAATAATGAAATAGAAACCTCATTATATTAAAAATAATTGGATATGAATATAATAATGGTATGACCTACATCTAGCCCCATTTCAATACAATTTTTTACGAAATCATCGTTCTTGTGTATGGCATATTATCGCCTTATGAACCAATGTTATTCACTTTCCCATTACCACATATCATGATTGGTTTTAATGATGAATATAAAGTGTATGTGTTATATTTCTCACATATTTATAAATATGGTGTCATTAAATAATATATAGATTCATAAATTATCATTCCATATGAGATACGATAATGTCTCTCATGTGTAAGACATTGTACTGCCTCACATTGTGATGTGATTCATTTTTTCAGTTAATCATTATATAAATTTCAATAATGATAATTTTAATGATAATATAAGATATAAATGAAATAATTATGATAATAATGAAATATTTATCAATCTTAAAATAATATACATATATATTTATATATCATTTTTTCTTACATTTTTCAGTCACATAAAGATTATAGCATCATTTGTCTACTTGTGGACTACCGCCTTCACGAAAGGATGTGGCTGAATTTTCGTCACCACATCACATGGATGATACCTAATTATTTTTATATAATATGGTAATTATGATAATATTATATTTATGTAAATATAATATATTTATTTCCACATTTTGATAATTTTTGTTGAAAATGGAAATATTAATCATGTGTTTGAATAACCTACCATCTCTATGATGGAAATATTGTTTCATTTAACGAACATATTTGATAATATTTATTAAAAGTATAATTAATGTCTCAATATAATATTATTTTCATAATTATTATTTTTATGATCAAATAATAATATTATATGTTCAAGAAATGGATATTTCATAAAGAAACATGGATGAGAAAATAAGGAAATTAACTCACGAAACAATGAAAATACTGAATTATTTTAAATGGAATCATGATAAGGTGTTATAAATGGATAAAATATGATATTATAAATATTAAAATGGTTTTTTATAATTATATTATTTTAAAAAAATACCATACATGATATTAAATTACGTTCAACTAAAAGTAAGCATCAGGTTAGGGATTTTAGCTCAATTTCATTTCAATGTGTCGTATGGTAATGTTATAATTTCATTTATAGGGTGTATATATTTCTCCATTTACATTCAATATCATGAATAATTTATTATTCTTATTATTTTATGTTTCTACATTAATTATTTCATACAAGTATATTTGAATTAAATGTTACCGAGTGGTAAATAATTTCATAACTCAATTTTGTTTCTTGGGTTGAATTACTACTTTTTTGTCTTTTGATATTAAAATAATATATGTGTAACAAAATATGAATATCACCAATTTAATTTCAAATTTTTTTAGGATTTAAATTTTAGAAATAAAATCTATTTATTTGTAAAACTCAATTCAACATTCTAATCTTTTTCTGGGATTATATTATAATCTCATTTAAATATGGATTTTTTACAAATTAATTTCCATTGAAAAAAGTTATTTATAATTGTCTACGGAAAGAATTTAATTTCATTATTCAATATTTATTAATTATTTTTTTAAAATAATATTTCTTTTTTCTACTCATCATTAATTAATAAATATGAAAAGAATGTTTTTAAGAAAATCCATCTTCATTTATCAATTAATTTGAAAATCCCATTTCATCTAGACACAAAATTTAAAAAATGTTTTAAAGGATCCTAGTATACTTTATTAAATGATTACTTATATTAATTTTATCTATTTTATCCAATTAAAATATCCTTTTCAATGTAATATTTATGTATTTTTCAACACAATGATTGTTTGTCTTTTACTAAAAAAGTAAAAGGAATATTTTTTAACATATATGGAATGAATTGAATTTCCCAACATCATGAAAAATATGTTGTTTTAAATTATATTGAATATGTCTCCAAATAAATTTTTGATGGAAATTATTTCAATTTTTTTCATGAATTTTTTAAATGATATTTTAAAAATGAAAATGTTATTTTTCTCAAGAATGTTTTTAATGGTGATTTTATGGTATTTATATTCATCAATGAAAAACCAATTATTATTAATCAATGGTTAAATAATGTATTAATACCAAATTTATTACTTAGAAGGATGGTTGATGTTTATTTTTACTAAGGATAGAATTTTCATTTACATTGATGCTTTATTATTAGGTATTTATAAACTTCACCTTGAAATATTCAATTTTTTTATCATTCTACATTGAATTTCCCTCAATTATACATATCATTTATCACGTACATACTTATTTATTATGATATATGTCATTTTAAAATATGTATTTATATATTAAAAACCAATTGTTTATTTCGGGAAATTTTGACAAATCTATATAATTTACACAATACAGATATTTAATGATAAGACACATTATTTTAGAATTAAGTCAATTATATGATATATTTTTGATGATTTGGATACATAAGACATGTTTGGTGCTTTGTTATTGAAATCCCCTTGACACATCAGTAGTCTCATCAAGGGAATCAAAAATGCTAACATGATATTAGTTTTTCAAATCAATTTGATTTGTACCTTGTATTTATAAACTGCCTTGTGAGTGGTTGTGACAGTAATGATATCATGTTTCAAGAAAATATTATGTAAAATAATTTATAATTTCCCCCATTCATTATTAAATTATAATTATACATTATATTTTTAAAATTATATTATCTTTCGGTTCATTTCATTCCAAGTTACCGATTTAATGGAATTTATCATCTATAATTTATATTTCCATATTGATTAATCTATATGCTGTTATTTAAATGGTATGTGTGTTCATTTTTTTATATTTCCATGAGAATTATTATTATAGATTTATGATATATTTAGATACATTTATCCCATACTAATAATTTTAGTTCATCCTTATTTTTTCCATTCCAAAAATATGTAAATTGTACTATGTAATATATACAATAATATTCTAGGGAGAATAATTTTAAACTCAAAGACAATATTCTCTAATTTGGGTAATTTAAATGTAACATTGGAATCATGTATATATTTATTTTACCAAGAATAATAAACTATTTGTTCATTAGGGATGTTATTATTTTATCTTATTCCAACGTAATAAATCAAACATTGTCTCTGGGCAACATGTACTGGGATCAATATAAGTATTTTATGTTGTAAATAACGAATAATGAAATGAATAAATCTATAAAAATAAAATTAATGGAGATGCTTTTTTTTATATTATTATTTTTATATTAATGGTATAAATATGAAGTCTAATCGATTGGATTTTGATTCCTGTAATAGGGAATCATCTTATCAAACTGATGGTGATTATTCGAGATTAAAAAATAGCAATTTAAGATATTACTAGTACGTATAAATTGAGATCCACACTAATTAAATTGAGATGATTCCATATAGTTAATTGAAATTGAAATTATACTATAGTATATTATATAACAAATGGTAATTTTGGATACCATGTTCAAATGATAATTTACCTATGAGAAATTATGGGTGGTAAAAACTGTGGTAATTTATTGGCGAATAATTTGAGTTCCACATTATAGAAGAAAATTCACACATCATAGTTCATGAATTCCAGAACACATAAATTGATATTTAAATTATTTAAGTGAATACAATTTTACAGAAAATTATCTGAAGGTATCAATGCCATGAAATATTAGAAATTAAATAGGATGATCTTTTCCAAGATTCTAGTGGGATTGAATGATATTTAAATTTCAGACTTTTACTAGATGATTTAATTTGGATGAATTCCTATATATTAAAGTAAGATATTTTCTTTGTTTATAATATTTAAATTATCATTCTATATATTGTGTATATAAAACATAATGTTCTATAAAATAATCATTGGAGTAATATTTATATATTTATTAGTTTACTATAGAACATTAAATTATGGAGTGAAGAACTAAACGGTGATGTCAAAGTTGTAATTTACTGGGAGGAAGACATTATTACTATGAATAAAACAAATGGAAATAACCAAGATTATTCATGATTTATTATCATTATCATGAAAAACAAATACTATACTAGAAATTTATTATTTTCTTAGAGAACATTGCATTGTAAAGAAACATTATATATGATCGTAGAAAATAATCATCTCAAGGAGACACAAAAAAAATAAAATAAATTAGGAGTTATCTCTATAATTAAAAACAAATAATGTATGTTATTGTAGAAGGGTATAACCAATCAAAAATGGATGTTTTTTCTTGGGTAGTATCACAAATCACGATAGAAGTTTCACTGGATTGATTGTATAACCAGACAAAACTAGAGGGACACCTACTAAATAATATAAATAGTTATTATTGATGTCTTGTGATTGATACATATAACGAATCAATATCCTCTATGACTCTGGTGCCATTTATATTAATTAAAATATTTTGAAATGATTAGTGCATCTAATTAAATAAGAAATTAGAAAACATGAGGTTGAATTTGATTCAATGATGAAAGGAGCAGTAAATGTAGGGGATACTGAAAAAGAAACTTATTTTGATGATTAGGATGATCTATTTGTCTTCAACGGTATTGATTCAGTACTCTAATAGTTATTTAGAAAATTAAATTGGGAATTGAAAATAAATAAAATCCATGGTGAAAATAATATGTTGTTATTGGACACATTTTTATGACTATAAAAATATCGGAACCATGGATTTTAAATCCAAATAGAAATAAAATATTTCATCATATATGAAGAATTTTAAGAGTGAGAAATATAAGACAAGTTGAAGGAAAAAAACATGATGAGAAAAATATAATAATATAAATCATGTATTTATTTACTAGATAATGTTAATTTATATTGTGATGTGAATAGAGATTTTTATTCCTCAATTATTGATGATTATGGGGATTAATGGATAAAACATGATTAAAAGACGAAAAGAGATTTTAAATATTTCATTGAAAATATAATAAAAGAAAATAACAAATTAAAATGATAAATTAAGGGAATAAATGATTTTAGGTTTAAAAATAAGTATATGTTTTAAATTATGTTACATATATTTAGAAGAAAAATTAAAAAAAATAAGGTTTCTTATAATTTGAAGATGGTATATGATCTTGAGGAGATACTTCTTCAAATGTAGAACGATTTTTACTACAAATTAACAATTTATCATGATCAAAAAATTATGTGATAATTATTATAGAAATCCTCATCATGTTTATTGAATTTAATGGATATACGTGTATCACCCTTTTTAAAAGTGATACATATAAGACTAAATGTTACTACCCTTGTCCACAATGTGAATCGTTCTTTTTTGGAGTGATCTTGTCCAAGAGTTGTGTTAATATTCTTTACCTCCTTTCATATTACCCATGTTATTTTAGCCTATGTAAAATGATCACTGGAAGAAAATTTATTTTCTTCTATGGTATTGAATTGTTTTATGAGTGGATTTTGGATTAATATAGAATAAATCCAAGGTATTTCATTAGACCCATGTGGTCAAATGAGAAGTTAAATTATTTTGGGAGGTCAGAATTTAGCAAATGGTAGGGCATCCAATAACCATAATGAAAATTTGATGCACTACATAATATTTAGGCATGGAGTCTATAACATGGTTTTTTTATTACATGGGGAGAGTGTGTAACACTTCTTTAAAATAGAGATATAGAAACCTAAATATTATTACCCATTATTGTAAGTCGCACTATGTTTTGTGAAGCTAATCTGATTAGATTTCCATAAATAAGTGATATTTTCCTAGAGTACTATCAAGACGGGTTACCTCTAGGGATGTATCATATTGTTAATGCGATAGAGAAGAAGTAAAATGAAGGACTCTGTGGAAATGTTTTTTCACATAAGTTCAATGGGGTGTAAAAGTGATGTAAATTTAATATTCATGAAGTATTCAGGTTGAAATCAATAGGAAACAAATTTAATTAAGAGAATGCTTGGTGATTAGACTAGAGCAGTTCTATATGACCCTAAAAATTAATAAAGAATAAATATATTTTATGAATAAATAAGATTATTTAATATTATAAAAATATGTTGAGATACATGATAAGATGTCTATAAATAAACACATAGTGTAAAAGAAAAATCATGGGAATGGTGTGGTATGGTTGGTAATTGCTATTTTTTTTTGAAAATCCTAGAAACCAAATAAGTTATCATAAAAGGACTCCAAAATAAAATTATGATGCTATTGCCTTCATATATGACATATATAAAGCTTTATCAAACAAATATGACGTACATAAAATGATATGATTACGAAACTCATTATAACTATTGGTATGAAAAGAAGTACTGAAATAGGCAGGAAAAAACTTCATAGTATAAGAGGAAAACTAAAATATTATTGTTAAATCTGATAAAAAATGTCCCCCTTCATCCATAAAAACGATTCATTATTTATGAAAACATGCAAGGAATTGATGAATTATTTGTAGTGGAATGAAGAATAGAAATTGATTTAGTTGTTATTTGAGTTTATTTTTACATAAAATAGTGAGTAAATAATTTTATTATCATTCAAGGGGGAGAAAAAATGATTTGGATCTATCAAAACATCACGATCTGTACGATTATAGAAAAAATAGAATATCTATTTAGCCACATGAAATATAAATAAATTTCTATTCCATCACCCTTATAAAACTTATTATTAATTATTCCAAAAATGATTATAATGTGGGGAGTTGTTTTATTAAAAGATAATAAAAATTGATATTAAAATATCGCGAACATAACATATTCTATTATCATGTCACGCAACTGTAAAATGAGGTTTTGGGAATTATATCACATGTGTGTAATTTTTTGGTAAACATAGATGATCATCATTATATATATTATATATATATAATTGATATTACCATATAGACATAGTGTGTCATTTTTAATTGATCTTCGATAATTTAATAATATGTTATCATTTTATTATAATTTTGATAAAAGATTTTATCTAGATTTGAATAAGGGCGTATTTATGTTTTTATTTTAATAATTCATTATACCACATGTTAAATTATAATGTCATCCTATTGTGATTTTTATTTATTTTTAATAAGGTGGATAACTATAAATTTATGTTGATACACATGTTTATAATGTTTATTATTTCTATTTATATTAAATTAAAATCATATATTTATGTTCCTAGGTAATAATTTCATTTTTTATCAATTAGGAAATATGTGTTTGATATAGGAATGCAGGGATGGTGATTGAATGAATGTAATGGATTCTTGAATTGAATTTGGATTCCATACGAACTAAGATATTAAATTAAGTTTTATTTATTAATTTTTTTAAAGTCATGTTCTTACTATTAATGTATTGTATACATCATTTAATAGATGTTAGAAGGCCTCATGAATGATGAATAATATCATGAGATGATTTTTAGTTTAATTACTTTCTTGTGTATTTGTAACTACATAACTATTTTTTAAATATATGGTTAACAATAAGTCTCGTTGATTTGGGTTAAGGTATTTGTTACCTATATAATAATCATCATTATCTATATAAATGTTACACTAAAATTTAGTAACTACATTAGTGTCAATTGTTAACTTCAACACCTTTGAAATGGTATCATAATCCCTTTATAAAGGTGCGGTCATGTTCATGAATTTATTAAGGGTGATCCTATTGATTTTATTGGTATGTAATTACAATCCCTATATATTCATCTGACGTTAATTGTATACTAATATAAATTTATGATGTATTTTTAATTTAAATTTAATTCATAAAATGACAATGATTTTGGGGTGAATAAATGAAAATGAAAAATCAAGTTGTTTTAAAGGCATAAAAATGTATTTTTTATGGCAATATTAATATGACTTCATAGGTTATATGAAATTAAATTGGAAAAAATTAAAATTTATCTATGAGAATTTTATATGATTCCTATCATTGGATTGTAAAATTAATTGTATATGACTTCTAAATATATAATATTTTTTATATGTTATATGAAAATAATGAATAAAACCAATATATTGGAGAATATAAAATATTAGGAATAAATGAAGATAAATTAATATGATTTTAATGTTATAATATTCACATATAAAATACACTAATAAATCAAATTTATCAAGATACTATATTTGAATATAAAATCAACAAATCAGAGGTGATGATTTCCGATTGAAGAAAATATAGTGAGGGAAAACCACTTATATCTATATTGAGCTCCACCTTGATGATATAAAGGAAATTCCACATGGATATGTGAAATTAAGATTACAACATGACATAGTATGTTACTATATTAATTTTTGGTTAATACTATGAAATTATTATTCCCTTAAGAAACATATAGTTCCAAAACATCAAATACATTTTTTTTGAATATATTTATTACCAAATTGTAGATGGAAAGATCCATATCATAGTTCATTAATTCATTTACATACGTATTCAATTTTAAATGAATTATTTTAATTGAACATCATGGGGAATATCATGAAAGAAATAATACAAAGTTGTAATGGGATTTAATAAGATCCTGGCCAATATTCATGAGGGTTTGAATGGTAAATATATTCTTTATTTATCTAGATGAAAATAAATATATATTGAAAACATCCAAAAATAAAATTGATTCCATATTTAAAATTTGAATATCATTATTCCTGATAGTATGCTTATAAATACAATATATCTAAAGAATAACGTGTCTATTAAAATAACTAAAATTATATGGTGCCTGATATATCAAAATATGAACGATAGAGGAATACAATTTTGATGTTGGGAGAACATTTTTTTTGAACAGTTAATGATGAATACTTATTTTGTTGTAAGAAATATACTAAGACCATTCAGGATATAATGAATTTCTTAAACCAAAAAATCAATTCTATTAAAATTTTGGCGTTCTTGAAAATATTGCATGGTTTAACTAGATTATGTGATCTCATAGAAAAGATCATATAGAATACATGTGGATGAAACCTAAAGAATATAGTGTTATTTTTATCCCTAGATAAAAAATTAAGGATCTTTTGGATGGGTTATATAATTGTCCAATGAGTGAGATTTTGTGGTTGGGTAATATTACCAATCGATGATTAATATTTTGTGGCTAGGGTGTATAAATATACAAAATTTGGGGATCTTAAATTGGGGTAGATAACCATCTTTACAAGATGTTTGGTGATTGTGGTTTATAATAAATCACTCATATATGTGTCTCATGGAAATATTATATGAATAAAATATTTTAGTATTGAATCTATACAATTGTGTATCTATTCAACTGCAACAAGGAGTGGTATTTTATATCAACATATATAAGTTTTTATGTTCAAATTCCTTTATATTCACAATCTATGTTGTAAGGTTGTGAAAATTTTTGTGATAGATTCAAGGATTTAATTATATATATATATATATATATATGTTAATTTTTAAAAGTATTAAATTTACTGAAATAAAAATAGATCATTGATTCACACTCTCCCTCTCTCAGTGATATATTATGATCTGGAAATTACAAACAGATTCTCTGATTATTCATCTCATTATTCCTTGATCATGAACAATCACATATGTTCTATTCAATATATTATTTATTTCCTTTTTTTATTTTAAATTTTTATTTCATAATAAAAAATGGGATTATTCAATTCCTCAAGTGATAAATATTTTTTTTCCATGAAGGGAAGATGCTTTAAAATCATAATATGTGAGTATGTTTCTCCATTAATGTCTTATTATTCATGTAATCTTATAGATTAACACCATATCCCACAATATTATTAAATATTTCATGCAGTATTTTATAGTAGTCATCAATTATTTTTTATATTTTTGTATGTTTTTTTTAATTCCAATATCTCTAAAAATTTATTTTTTCCTTCTTGATTTTGAAACTCCCTTAATAAATTCTTTCCCTATTTTCCAAGATAGTATTTTCAGTTTGATATCCCTTAATTTTTGTAAATAATTTTTATAATAATGTATTAAGAATATAATTTCAATATTTTATATTGGATTCTTAATTCTACTTTTGAGTAAAAAAGTTGACACTAATTTGAATTGGTGGGAAACTAATTTTTGTTCTATCAACAACATCTAGGCCAAGAGAAAAAATATAGGGAATTATATAATTCATTCATCCATGGTATCTATTTACATAGAAAGTAGGACCCCTTATACTATCTAAAACCCATATTTTTTAATTTAAAAACCTAATGATCTAACATAGGGAATGATAATACTCTTATATCACATATGCTACCCCAATAATGTGTTGATCATATTGAATGGAGGGTTGAATAAATAGTAGTAATATTTTATAATTTCTTAAAAATTAATTCATCTTACATAGTCAATTTAAATTTTATCATCTATATTATTTTATCATGTGATTACCCAAATGGTTACATAAATGAAAATAATAATTCACACTAAAATTATGAATGGTATTTTCATTATATATGTACACACTTCTTGTTGGGTCCAGTTTTTTTCACGGTCCTTTAATATTCCATTAATTTTTTAGCATCAAATTTATATGGGAAATCTATGTATACTCTGAAATCCTTATGTTTTATAGAATACCTATTGTATTACCCCACATCCTAATTATTATAAAATAATGAAATCTGAATTTTAATGTTAATTAGAAAAAATAGTGTTTTTTAAATAAATAAATATTATTTTTTAAATGAATTCAATACAGATGTTTATAAATAATATAATATATTTCAGAACCACAATAATAATACAATACTACTATAAAAAAATTTCAATTTAAATTTGAAAACATATAGAATCTATAATTCAGCTTCTTTTTGAACTTATTTAAAATCTCATTACAAAAAATGAATGGGCTCTGGTATATTTTATGTACTTCTTCTTTCTCTATTTTTATGTTCTATTTTAAAAAATATTTTAATATTAAAAATAACACTATATAAAAAATTTGATAACATGTATTCAGTTATTTGAGAATTCATGGAAAGGATTTTAATTAATCAAATTCCATAAATCACTATCAAGATCATAATTCTATATGATTTCCATAACCAACTATAAACAAGACATTCACAAAATATTTAAACAATAACCATTAAATATGGGTATACTTTCATGATATTAACATTTTAACTTCTAAAATTAATGGTTGATTTCTATTTATTTCTACAAATATTACTTAATTTATTTCCCTTTAATTTTGGAAGAAAATATAGAAACATTAATGAAAACCCTCCAAGAATTACTCATTAATAAATTAAGACAAAAACAATTTAATTTATCATTTCTAAAAATACAATGAAAATCCCTCTTCTTTGTTTGAGTAAACTAGTCATTTCAAGATACATCTCTATCATTATTTAAGTGTTAATTTTTCCATTGTTCAATATGATCACATAAAAAAATAGTAGAAAAATTATTTTTGACCAAGAAAATTAAAACTCATTAAAAATAACTAGAACCTGTATAATAATATATTAAAATGATCATGGAAATTTAGATCAGCAATGAATCCTCACTCTTACATTACAAAAAAAATTCTATAAATTTTTCTTCAATAGTTTCAAATTTATTGTTATTTTTTATATTTTATAAGCTATTATATGTGGTCATGTTCTTCATTACGAGTGTATCATAGGTTTATAAGATAGATTTAATGATTTTTCCTCATATATTCATGATGTTTTTAATAATATTGAACATCTTCAAAAACATGACATAAAAATTTTCAATTAAAAACACTAAATTTGGAATCCCAAATTTTTAACCAGTTGAATTACGAAAATTATTCATATCCTAATGTTGAATGTAAACAATAAATAATAAATGGTATCACTAATTCAAAAAAGTGCATAGAAAATATTTACACCAAATAATATCACTATTTTTTAATATATAGAAAATCATATAAACTCCTTGAATGTATGAGGATGGATAAAATATGTTACAGTAATATGAATTCATGAAGAGTTCTTAAATTTCACAAATATTGCATCTTATAGAAATATGAAGTCATATATGTTTCTACAGAAATCAGACATGATTTTATAAATTATTATGTGTTGTACTAAATGTTATACTATATCACATAAATATTTTATTTAGTGATACTACATTATTATAAAGTAAGACTTCTCACGATTTCATCTATCATTGATGTATTATAAACCCACTCAAATATATTATGATGTTCCAACAAATATCCTTGGATACTCCAATAATTACATGCACACTATGACTTATACATATTATAGTTTGGTGAACAAAAATATATATATATTTCAAATACTCATAGAGTACCTTAAATTCACTATATTTTTATATAAATAATAAGAAAATCACTAACAATAACCTAAAAGTAATCTTCTAGATCTCAAATACTTATTGAAAAAATAAAACTCTTCCAAAATTCAAATATGGTCTTCAAATAATGTATACATGTAACTCACATTTGATATTAATTATATTACTATGAATTTTATTTAACACATTCTGGATGAACTCATCTCATTATTATATATTGGATTAATTTTTTAAAATAAAATATAAAACAATAATATACTAAAAGTATTTTTTTATAATCTTATGTTTTTTACTAATTATTATAATTTACATGTTTTCATCATTAATCAATTAATATTTAATTATTCTAAATTTGATTTCAATTTAATTAAATTTAATATCTATGTAGGATAAATTAAATTAAATTTTTAAAATTATATAAACCATAAAAATATAAATATCATAGTGTGAGATATAACCAAAGAGTTGCAAAAATATTTATAATTACTAAAGTTTCTAAATAAAATTTTCTAAAAAATTTATATTCATAATCATTATTACAATATACAAAATATATTATTTTTAAATTTTTAATGGAATATATATGTAACATCCCAAGTAAGTAATGAATAATATATATTCTTATCTATGTCTATTTATGAAATAGATAGTGATTTAGAGGCATAAAATGAGAATAAATCCAATCTTAAGCATGGAATACACTAATATTTTTAAAAGATTGTTTTACTGCCCTTTGATGGAAAAAAAATTTTAAATATATATTTTGACAATATTATAATTATATTTTTCAAAATATAATTATTATTTATGATTGGGAAATTGAAATTTACATTGGATAAATTTTTGGTATTTTTCTGACAATGTTCATTTTTTAATGAATAGTGAAAAATACTGCATTTTACATCAAAACTACTTTTTCATATAATTTAATTATATGGTTAGATTATATTTTCAATTGGTTTTAAACATTAAATAGAATTTATTTTTACAATTTAATTCAATAATAATCATTAGAAATAATTTCACTATGGAATTGGGCATAAACTAATGCAAAACGTTTCATAGATATTTTTTCAAAAAACTACGCTATTTGTTTTTTACACCAGGAATTATTTTTAAATTAATTATTGCAATTCCTGTGTTTGGAATTTGGTAAAATGTATTACCTATTTGTAATCATAAGGTCCAAATTATGTAATCAAAACTCTTTTGTTTTTGTACTTTGTGAATAGTAACGATGGTAATTATCGTTAATTATCCTGATTAATTAGTAATCTGGTAGTTAAGGATAATAAAATAATATCATAACAATACAAAATTACCCCAACATGTGTCCTAATACTAGTTTTTGTGTCATGTACGACCATTGGATGCCTTGTTCCAAACTATGGGACCCCATGAAATCACTTTTGTGTGATAATGACTTTTTATCTTTTTATTTTTTAAAGAAAGTTAAATATAACAAAGAATGTATCACCTAAGTAAAATTTTTTTTAATTTTTTCTACATAAATTATCTCCTAGAATATAAATAGTCATTAGAAAGATAAAAGTATTTCCTATATTATTGTATTTTTTTATAATTTTTAGACATTAAATAAATTAAATTATTTATGACATCATAGTGATGCAGCGATTACCTCGTTAATAAAAGATTTAAATAAAATGAAAAGACAAAGTTAAAACTAAGACATATAATTTTCAAAAACCTATTGGATGAGTAAATTTAAAATTTTATCACCTTATCCTAGAAATACATCAATGTGGGACCTTTAAAATTCGAAACTCATTTGAAAATAAAGTAACATTTTATAACTTTCCAAGAGTGACCCTCCTCTCCTCTTATAAAAGGCCTCCACCTCTACCTCCTTACCCACACTTCTCAAGACATTGGCTTGGAAAAGAACTGATAATTGTATCTCTAAAAATCCCTCTATTCATCCTAGAAACCTTACCTTAGGCAGAATTCTCTTCAAGAAACCCTATTGGTTCTAACCAAGAGGAGTTACCCTTTTTAAAGGCAAAGACTTCTCTAATGTTTTTTTGTTTTATTTTGCTTCTCCAACCCCCTAAACTATTTTTATTCATTTCATTTATAATAAAACCAGTATATTAAATATACTAGGGTGTTTTTATAATAATTATTAGAGATACACTTACACACACCTACATCTAATGGTTAAAGAACATACTGTTTCTGTGGATGGGGAATTTGTGCCTCACAAAACCATGATTGTTCAATATTCTTTTAACACCTTAAAAGGTGGAAATTAAGATGTCACTATAATTATATATGATATATAATATGTTTATTTTCTCCTTAAGCTTATGTATTTTTCATTTATGGCATACCTTTATGGCTTCCATTATCGGTATACGCGATATCTTCATTTTAGGAAGTGCAGACTACCGCCCCTCAATGTGATTTGATTCGTTAATGCCATATGTGTGATGTATAAAGGATGGAATTAATTATATTATATATGATATTATACTGGAATTATAATATACCATTATATAATAATGATTCCATTCCATTAAATATGAAATAGAAATGAAAGTAGCATTCATGTGTACGTACGACTTACCATCTCCAGGAACGGTGCATTTCATTTCTTATCTCTAAATGTTATGAAATATTATAAATGAAAGCATATACTGGATATATATGATATATATGATATCTACATCATGAATATAATTCTGTATATAATGGATATTTTACCACATGAACAACTTGTAATTATAAAGAGTTTATTTTTGACTCAAGTACCAATGATCAACAAAACGACCATTATTAACTTAAATAATTACATAGTATTCATGACACAGTAACAAGTGATATAAAAGGAATAATACACTTGAAAAAAGGTTCTAAAGTAAGTAGAAATTAACTCATGTTTATTATTCAGGAGGTTAAAGAATGATCGAGTCAAGTTAGACCCGAGGTATGGGACTTCGTCTCAATCTCCTTTCATTGAGGCATATTTTGTTTTATACACAACTTTTTTTATACGGTGTATAAACCCCTTTGACTTTTATGTTTATTCAAAATGAACCTTTTTAATATGAAGTGTTTACTAAATGACAAAATGGAATGTTTTTTTGTCGTACGTATGCGGCGACAATGACTTCTCCTCTACCATGACCATTATTTGAGCTTTGGCTTCCTCTATAAGCCATAAATTTTTTTTAAATGAAAAATAAATACCATGTTTTACTTTTAATTTATTTTGGTATTGAAAATGGTTTTCATAATGTTTTTATATAAATGTGTTGTATTGATATCTTGTGATTGAAAAGTGGAAATGTTATGTTTCTTTTATGCATGTTTTATGTGATACGATTATGTTATGGTTCTTGGGAATTATTATGAAGATGGGTGGTTCTGTGATAAATTAAGGGCGGGTGAGCCCGATATAGCTCTCTAATGCATTGGGTAATGTGAAGGAGTTCAACGTTATGGATTCTCTGAAGATATTTAGGGAATACACTGTGATGGGTATTCCAAACGTAACCATGAGGGTTAATCCCTACGTAAGAATGTTACGAATTCCCCAAGTTACCTTTATGTATTATTATTTCTATGATTTATTCATGATTTTATGAGGTATGTTAAAATGCTTATGTTTTATGAGTAAAGTATGATTTCATACATGGACTAATGTTTTCATTTCGTACTTTTATATCCCTTACTGATCTTTTTATGCACATCCCATGTTTTTGAAATGTTTTTCAAAGGTTAGTGGAAAGGTACATGATGTGATGATAGGTTCAAAGAAGTATCATGAAAGAATCCATGTTTTGTTTTAAATATATCTCCATTGATGGGAAAAAATGAATACTGTCTTTTATGTAACCACTTTGTTTAAATGTGGAATGTAATACATGAATTATGATATAATTCTCTAAAACTCTAAACCTGAAAAGATCCTCAATGTGTAATCTTTTAATAACTCAATATTAAGTAATGTTTAAGTATGGGGCCTTATAATATAAATGTCATATACTGGCTGTTTTCAATAATATTATATCATGTAAATTTATATTTTAATTCTTATATTAATATTCTAACAATCACATAATCGAATCCTACAATACCTATACCAATAACCACAACCACATTGATTACCAAAACATTTTATAAATCCTCTAAACGATTCATAAAATATAACACATCTCAAACCAAGAAATTATTCTCATCATTTAATATCCACCTAAAAATCTTATTTCTTTTAATAATACTATTCTTTATAATGATTGTGATTCTATTAGTAATAATAAAATTAATATTTAACAATATATATATGTATCACTTGTTCAAAAGAATTTTTTAATATTTATTATCTTATTTTGATTTTAATAGTTATGATTAATGCACTAATAGATTTTGAGGATCATTTATTTAAAAGTATAGGGAAATAAACGAAAAAAATATTGTTACATTTCTATAGTATTTATCATCAATCATATCATTGATGGAAATAATTGTGTAATAATCATTATAATATATCCTAAAATGTTATACCAAAATCCATATAATCGTTAAAAATTGTTAGAATGATATTTTTATCTCCATGGAAATGAATTAACTTATACGATAAAGGGGTGAAGAAGAATAATGGGAATATAATATAATATAACTCAAAAATACTATCAACAATGATGTTATGGGATCCCTTTTATATACCCCTTATATCAACAAATGATCTATTTCATATAAATGACTAAAAATTACTAATGAAGATTGATACATGAAATATATTTTATAAAATTAACAAAATTTAACTAAATAATTATTATACTATTAATAGAGTTAATTTTATATTATATATCATAAATACCCTACATGATGTATAAACTAAATAAATATTAGGTCTACCATATAAAAAGATAGAATTAAATATAAATAAATATTTTAAATCTATACCATATTACTAGTAGTGATATCATCATATGATTTTCTATGCTATTGATTTAGTTAAATTATCATTTTATGTCCCACTTATAAAAATTCTTTATTAACTATTGTTATATTATTTTAAATCCTATTTAATAACATTAAAACTTATATTAATAAGAAATCATAAAAACACCATTATTATGTTGGATATCTACATACATGTAGAGACCCCAGCTTGATGTACATGGAAATTACATTACTTTGGCGGAATACTTAAGACATAACAAAAACAAACACTAAAGGACCGTAATAGTTTAGTGTCTTTGGAAACTTGGAGCATAATCTTCTAATCTTGGTGAAAGCTCTTCAATATCTCCTATAAAGATCTTCCCCCTTTTTTTACCTAAAACCTTTATTTATATCCCTGGGAAAGGAAAACATATAAAGGGTGAGCTCAAATTCTCAGTAAGGGTAAGCATGGAGAAAATAAAACAAAACATATACATTTGAACTTCAAAACATGAACATAATATTTAAACATCTAAATGTTGAGCCATGACATACAACATGGTAGTACATAAGGCATAGATCATAAAGAAACATTAATCATGATAAAATATCGTGGGAATTAAACTTGTAATTGTGGAAAAACATTAATAAAATTATATGATTTCCATAGTAGCCAAGGCATTGCTGCGAAGACCATCTTAGTGGACAGTGTCCCTTTCTGAATCGAGTTCACTCCTCGTTCCAGTCCTGTATCACTGAATCGGATTAACTTACCGTTCCAGCCATGTTAATATCATGATATATAAATCTTTACCCAATTTATTGGAGGGAGATATAGGTCCGACCCATCTCATATTGAAATCATTCTTATGTGTGCCACAAAAAAATCATAAATAATTCATCATAACCCAAAGAATAAATTGGGTTTCATAAACATCGTTCCATCATAACATAATCTATATGAAACAAATGGATATAATCTAATTATAATAAAATTGAAACCATATAAATCATTGAGTCATTATACAAGAAACATACACATATGAAATAATGTCATCTTAGATGGAAAATGATTTTGATGAAGCACCTGAAATGAATTCTTGAGGAAAATATCTTTTCTTCTTGAAAATCATTTTCTTTTCAAAAAATGCCATTTAATTTTAAAATAAAATGATTTTATTGAAAATAGTCATGAAATATTGTGGAGTAAGATTCATGAAAATAATGCATTATGATATCTGAAAAATATATTCATGCCATATATGTTAAAAAAACATTCTTCTCATACTTTTAATGGAAAAGTCAAAACGTACCACATATGGTAAACAAAAGAAAGATTCCATCCATAACACAAAGTAAAAGTAAAAGATTGGTAAAAATGAATTTAAACATACATGTAATAATATTAAAAACTTTAGAAAACATTTTTATGGACATGGATGAAAAATATAACCCTAGTAAATACTTACACATAAGCAATCTCAGAAAAAAATGAGATTTGCAATATTATCCCTTACCTTAGGGCTAATATGATTTGTACATATCAGAACCTCCTGTATAATGAATTAAATAATGTCATTGACATATTTCAAAGTCATATTCATTGTTTTGATATCATATATGGTTCAATTATTACTTTATAATATCTGTTTAGTTGTAAATTCCATGTTAAAGCAGCGTTTTGGGTAAAATCATTTCATTTATCGTACCTATTTTGATTTGTTGTTCTTGATATTATTATTACTTATATCATTATTAAATTACATCCAGAATGTATATAATGATTTATATATCATATATATTCAGTATATACATATATATAATAGATAGATGAATGAAATGAAATACACTGTTCATGGAGACGGTAGGCCGTACGTACACATGAACACTATTTTTGTTTCCTTATTGAATTGAATGGAATTAAGTAGATGAAATAAATATATATATACAAATAAATCAAGTAGAATTATTATGTCATATATTTCATGATTAATTATTATATATACTTTTTAATCATTCTTGAATTTTTAACATGGAAAATGAATCTCATTGCGTCGTGGAGAAGATAATATGTACGTACACACGAGAGATGATATTGTTCCCATATTTATTGAATGGAATTGGAGTGGATGATATAATATCATAGAATCAGTATGATTTTATTATAACCATATATATTTATTCTTTACACCACTATACCCATCCAAGTAAGGTGGTGGTGGAAAAACATATTACACCACGACGTGGAGACGGTATTCCGTTCGTATGCACACGCGGTGATTACATTTTCCATAGGATGGATAGAAGGTGAAATGTGGTTTTTTCATATTTATAATAACAAATAAGTATATTACTGATACTGATGTTATTACTTTATAATGAAACAGCTAAAGAAGAATAAGTTGAAGAAAAAAGAAAACTTGAAAGGATCGGTAGAAGTGATTACCTCTTCTTCGACACACCTCCTTTATACTTCTTCTTAGGGCACTAGTGTTGATATTTTGAGATAACCAAGAACATTATGATATACCTAGTGAGGTTTATAAGAATAAATTTCCAGGTTTGGATGATCTTCAGGGCTCAAAATTGTGTGATGAAAAGAGGAAAGGGGTGCCCTTTTTATAAGGGAGGAGAGGGTCACCTTAGGAAAACTTAATATATTATTTTATAATAAAGTCATATTCGGTTTTTAATAGCTCCAAATTGATTTATTTTTTAATCTAAGGTGGGGATGGGTCAAAATAATATCATCCAATATAATTTATACAAGTTTAGGTTATTATTTTAACCTTATCATTTTGATTTAACTTTAATTAAATAATTTTACTTTTATCGTGTCTTCTTATTTTCATACACTATATTGTTAATAAACTTACTATAACAAGCCAAACGAACCCAAAGATGTTAATTATTAATATATATAACCTTATCTAAGTTATTTGGTCTAACCTTAGAATTTTAGGAATTAAATAACAATTAATAATATAATATTTGTTTTAAAAACTATTTTATGTTAATTTTGACACTATTTTGTAATTGATTTTTGTGAAACTCATAACATCATGATTAGTTAGAAAATAATTAATTAAATCAATAATAACATGCCATATTAACATATAAAATTATATTAATTAATAAAAAGTCTAAAATTACATTTATTTGGGTATTTATAATATCAATTATGTCAATATTTCATTAATAAGGTAATTACTGCATCACCATTGTGTCATAAATAAATTAAATTATTTAATGTCTAAAAATTATAAATAAAATACTTTTATGTAGGAAATATTTTTTTGTAATGAATATTTATAGTATAATTTATCTTATGTATAGCCCAATATTAAAAATGTTTTAGTTATTAAACTCTGATTTTAACAATTTTAATTCTTCTTTAAATAAAATAATAATAAATGTCCTAATCTAATCAATGTGGACCTAAAGGGTAATATTTTACCCCTAAGGTTGTTTTTTGGTCGAAATAAACATATAAATTAGATTTAGGACATGTGTTAGGGTAATAATAATATCTTTTTTTCATTAATTACACTATTTACTTTTAACCATGATAAATAAAAATAAAATGATACTATTCACCAAAAATTATTTTTAACATATTGAACCACATTTTACATTATCATATCAACCATGTCTATCGGATTTTTGAAATTACACTCATATAAGTGGTAAAATTATGTTTTATGTAAATTTGAAAATTCTCTTAGGATGTAGGTAAAAGACGGTGAAAAGTTCAATAAAATTTTAATATATCTAAGTTTATTATAAAATGACTCTAATGAATTAAATGGAACATATAAAGGTATAATGTAACAATTTTGACCTAGAATAAATTTAAATAAAATAATTAATTATTTAACTAAAAAACCAGTCTTTAAATAGTAACCTAGTGTTTTAACTATTTATCAAAAATTGAATGTTTTCAGAAAAATACCAAAAATTCACCCTAGGCTACTTTCGATATTCCAAATCCAGAAATGAAGTCCATTTGGAAAGATAAAATCTATAAAATTTAAAATAGTAGGTATTACTATTCATAATGGCTAGTTTAAATAACATATCACTGCCTAATGAAACTCGGTATTGGGTACAACACACGCTATCATGGAAGGTCGCGATTGCGTGTAATGCAAGCCAAGTTAGGGGTGTGTGTAGTACAAGCTCCTTTTAAGTTAAATAATTTTAATTTTATCGTGTCTTCTTGTTTTCTTACAATATATGGTTAAAAAACTTACTATAACAAGCCAAAAAAACCCCAAGTTGTGCATTATTAAAATATATAACCTTGTCTATGTCATTTGGATGAACCATATATTTTTAGGAATAAAATTACAATTAATAATATAATATTTGTTTTAAAAACTATTTTATCTCTTTTTTGACACTATTTGGATATTGATATTTGTGAAAACATAACAAGATGATTATTTAGAAAATAGTTAATTAAATCAATACTATCATGCCATATTAACCTATAAAATTAGTGTAATTCATAAAAAGTCTCAAATTACATTTATTTGGGTATTTATAATATCAATTATGTTAATAGTTCATTAATAAGGTAATTACTGCATCATCATTATGTCATAAATAAATTAAATTATTTAATGTAAAAAAATTATAAATAAAATACCATTATGTAGGAATTTTTTTTAGCTTTCTAATGAATATTTATAGTCGAATTTATCTTATGAATAACCTTATATTAAAAATGTTTTAGTTATTAAACATTGATTTTAACTATTTTAATTATTCATTAAATAAAATAATAATAAATGTCTTAATCTAATCCAAGTGTACCTAAAGGGTAATATTTTATCCCTAAGGTAGTTTTTGGTCAAACTACACATATCTAATAGAATTAGGACATGTGTTAGGGTAATAATAATATCATTTTTACCATTAATTACCCTATTTACTTTTAACTGTAGTAAATAAAAGTAAAAAGTTACTATTCAAAAAAATTATTTTTATCTTTTTGAACCACATTTTACTTACTGATATCATCCGTTTCTCTCGGATTTTTGAAATTCCACTCACAGAAGTGGTAAAATTAAGTTTCATGTAAATTTGCAAATTCTCCTAGCATATTGTAAAAGACGGTGAAAAGTTCAATAAAATTTATATATATATATGATTATTATAAAATGACTCCAATGAATTAAATTGAACATATAAATGTATTATGTATCAATTTTTCCCTAGAATAAATTTAAATAAAAATTCGGTTTATAAATAGTAACCTAGAGTTTTCACTATTCATCAAAAATTGAAAGTTTTCAGAAAAATACCAAAGATTCACCCTACGCTAATTTCGATATTCCAAATCCAAAAATGGTGTCCATTTCAATAGATAAAATTTATAAAATTACAAAAAGTAGGTATTACTATTCATAATGGCTAGTTTATATAACATATCGTTGTTTAGTGAAACTCAGTATTTCGTACAACACACGCTATCGTGGAAGGTCATGATTGCGTGTAACACAAAACAAGTCAGGGATGCGTGTAATTAAAGATCCTTTTGGTGTAGCGTACAACACAAGACATCAATGAAATTAAAAAGAATATTTTTCATAAAATCTCGAGGTGTTACATTCTACCCCTCGTAAAATTAATTTTCCCCTCAAAATTCATCAAGGCTATAAATGGTTTACTATGAGAATGTTTCTTTAAAAGAAACCCACATTGAAAAAATAGTAAAACATATCTTTAAAAACTAATGTATTAAATGTAACAGTTGCCAAAATTAACTAATCACTGGGTTTCCACATTGGAGAATATAAGTGATAATATGGATACGGAAGAGAAATCTAACCATCATGTTCTGAAGGGGAGTGGTAGAGAACATTTCTATGAAAAATCCAACAATCACAAAGCCATAAATTTTTTATGATCTAAGGTACCATCTGATTCATCAGATATAAGGGCACTAGGACAACATTTTTGGTTTTCAAGATGATTTCCCTAAAGATGAAGAATTTGAATTAGAAGAAATACTTACTTTATCTCGGTATAATCTCACTGTTGTTCGTGCCTTGAACAATTTCCATTTCATCTAATAAATAAATGAAGTTGAATTTTACATTCATTAATTGCTAGCAGATCTTGTGATAGAATGATAAGTCATCCCATCTGTTTCTATCACAAAATGTTTAGCATAAGTTATTAAATATACATAAGTCCATCTATGGTGAGATTAATCGTATATGATTCCAACAATGGAAATATAATTCATTTATCATACCGCTTAATAAAATAAAACTATTTTCTTCTAACCAGGGACATTCTGTAGGCCAGTGGTAGGAAATAAAGGCTTATCGCACTTCGGTTGTGTGTTCAATTCCCCCAACATTGCCCAATGTGAATGGTTGTCCCCCATCCTGCATGTTGCCCCTTTTTTTAAAACAACACTATTATAACATTCCATCAATAATATCAAAAAAGTTCTATCCTTAAACAATACTATCTGATTTCACACATAATACATTCCAATATTTTGGCTTATCCAAAATACTTCTATCCAATCTTGTAGTATAAAGAAAACAATTACTAGAAATGTCATCTGTTGAGCATGTGAATACCATCATTTATCCCCCATATATCACATGATATATGTTGTTGGTCACATTCCAAACATGTGAATACCTCAATCATATATTATTTTGAAACATGATTTACCATATAACCTTAGTGAAAACATGAATGTTGTTAAAAATTAACTCTTTCCACATACCAAAATCCCAAAATTTCTATATACTCCAACCATGATATAACTTTGTCCTTATATCAGTCCTGAGCTCATTTCAATTTTTTCTTTATCCCTTTATTATGCGCATATCATCCTCTTTCCAAAAATATTTCAATCACTTTTCATGGATACCGATGCCCTATTTTTATGGAAAACTATAATAGACCAATACATAGATATTCCAATTTACCATTAAAGTACCTCAAAAAATTATTATTGAATACCAGTACATAAAAACTTTAATACATCCTATTTAATGATTTCCTTGGAATAAGTCCTTCCTTGATTTAGAAGTAACCTTTTAGGTCATGGCATTGAGTTGGGTATTGCCCATGTTATCCACAGATAATACATTGGACTCCATAACAGTTAGTCACTCTATGACCCTTTTCTCCACATAGATATCATCTTCCCCTCAATTTGAGGCATTCCTCAAGGTTCTTATTCCCTTCTTTATAAAAATCAATCTTCTCTTCTTTATGATCCTCACCATGAGAACTTGCATAAAATTCCATCTTCCTCTTATTTGATGATTTAGAAATACAACTAATGTTCACCTTGTTAATTATATATCGAGATGTCTGATTCTGCATAATCACAATATCTTTCTCTCCTGGAATTACAAAATTTCATTGATCATAGTCACCAATTTCTTCATTGGAATCAATGTTAACTGAATTCCTTCTCGTTCCCTCTAATGACTACGACTAGAAACCATAGTGTAAGAAATAGTTAAAATAACAAGGAACCACATAATCATAAAAATTCACTTATGGGATGTCTAACTTATCAAAAATTCTTTAATCCATGACACCTTAGGTTCACCCTATTTTATTCATGATTGTGAAAATAATTCTAGGACTCTAACCTATACGTATACTTAACCTTAGGGACATCCCTAGACATACCTTATAAATATCTCTGGGGATCTCACTAATGTTATCGCATCCTAGTTTCCAAAGGTTAACTAAACCAAACCTCAAATACCAACTGTAGAGACCCAAGCTTGACATACATGGCCATTATATTACTTTTACAGAATACTTAATTCATAAGAAAAACAAACACCGAAGGACCATAATACTTTAGTGTCTTTGGAAACATGGAGCATAATCTTCTAATCTTGGTGAAAGATCTTCAACATATCCCATAAATATTTTCCCCTTATTTTGCTTACCTAAAACCTTTCTGTATATCCTAGGGAAAAGAAAACATATAAAGGGTGAGATCAAATGCTCAGTAAGGGTACGAATGGAGAAAATAAAACAAACCATATACATTAGAACTTCAAAACATGAACATAATATTTAAACATCAAAATCTTGAACAATGACATAAAACATGGTAGTACGTAAGGCATAGATCATAAAGGAACATTAATCATGATAAAATAACATGGGAATAAATCTTGTAATTTTGGAAAAACATTAAGCACGTGATATGATTTCCATAGTAGCCAAGGCATTGCTGCCAAGACCATCTTAGTGGACAAAGTCCCTTTCTGAATCGAGCTCACTCTTCGTTCCGGTCCTGTAACACTAAACCAGATTAACTTACCGTTCCAGCCATGTCTATCTCATGAGATATAAATCTTTACCCAATGCATTGGAGGGAGATATAGGTCCCACCCATCTTATATCGAAATCATTCTTACGTTTTCCACAAAACAATCATAAATCATTGATCATAACCCAAAGAATAAATTAGGTTTCATAAACATCATTCCATCATAACATAATACATATAAAACAAATGGATATCATTTCATCATAAGAAAAGTGAAACCATATAAATCATATATACATTATACTTGAAACATACACATATGAAATAATGTCATCTTAGATGGAAAATGGTTTTGATAAAGCACTTGAATGGAATTCTTGAAGAAAATATCCTTTCTTCTTGAAAATCATTTTCTTATCAAACAATTCCATTGAATTTTAATAGAAAATGATTTTGTTGAAAATTGTCAGTAAATCTTGTAGAGAAAGATTTATGAAAATAAGCTGTTATGAAACCGTAAAAATCTGTTCATGCTGTATAAGTCATAAAAAACATTCTTCTCGTTCTTTTAATGGAATAGTAAAAAAGTACCACATATGGTAAACAAGAGAAAGATTCCTTCAATAACACAAATTAAAAGTAAAAGAGGGTTAAAAATGACTTTAAACATTCATGGAATAATATTAAAAACGTTATAAAACATTTTTACGGACATGGATGAAAAAAATAACCCCATTAAATACTTACGCATAAGCAATCTCAGATAAAAATGTGATTTGAAAAATTATCCCTTAGCTTAGGTCCGATATGCTTTGTAAGTATCATAACCTCCTGTATAATGATTTAAATAATTACATTTAATTATTAAAGAATCATATTCATTGTTATGATATCATATATGGTTCAATTATGACTTTATAATACCCTTTCATTGGTAAATTCCATGTTAAAGCAGCGTTTTGGGTAAAATCGTTTCAATTAGCACACATGTTTTGATTTGCTGTTTTTGATATTATTATTATATATATCATGATTTAATTACTTCCATAATGTATATCATGATCTATATAACATATATATTCATTATATACATATATATAACAGACGGATGAATGAAATGAAATTCACCGTTCATGGAGACAGTAGGTCGTATGAACGCATGAACGCTAATATTGTTTCCTTATTGAATTGAATGGAATTAAGTAGATGAAATACATATATATATACATAATTACATTATAATTATTATTTCATATAATTCATGATTACTTATTATATATACTTTATAATTATTCTTGAATTGTAATCATGGAAAATGAATCTCATTCCGTCGTGGAGACGGTAATCCATACGTACACACGAGTGATGATATCATTACCTTATTTATTGAATGGAATTGGAGTGGATGATTTAATATCTTATAATCATTATGATTTTGTAATAACCATATATTGTTATTCTTTACACCACTATACCCATCCAAGTAAGGTGGTGTTGGAAAAACAGATTACACCACAGATTAGAGACGGTATTCCGTACGTATGAACGCGCGGTGATTTCGTTTTCCATAGGATGGATAGAAGGTGAAACGGGGTTGTTTAATATTTATAATAACATTTCAGTATATTATTGATAATTATATTATTAGTTTATAATGAAAAAACTAATGAAGAATAAGTTGAAGAAGAAAGAAAACTTGAACGGATCGGTATAAGAGATTACCTCTTCTTCAATGCACCTCCTTCAAACTCTTTCTTAAGGCACTAGAGTTGGTCTTTTTCTAAGACCAGAACCTCCATGATATAACTAGAGATGTTTTAAACAGGAATTATCAGGGTTTGGCCAATCTTCATGGATCAAAAGTCTGTGAAGAGAAGAGGGAAGGGGTTCCCTTTTTATAAGGGAGGGGAGGGGCACCTTAGGAAAACATAAAATATTATTTTATAATAAAGTAATATTAAGTATTTAATAGCTCCAAATTGATTTATTTTGAATATATGGTGGGTATGGGTCTAAATACTCTCATCCAATAGAACTTATCCAAGTTTAGGTAACTATTTTAACCTTATCATTTAGATTTAACTTTAAGTTAAATAATTTTACTTTTACCGGGTCTTCTTGTTTTCTTACAATATATGGCTAACAAACTTACTATAACAAGCCAAAAAAACCCCACGTTTTTCATTATTAATATATATAACATTATCTAAGTCATTTGGATTAACCATAGATTTTTAGGAATAAAATAAAAATTAATAATATTATATTTGTTTTAAAAACTATTTTATATCAATTTTGACACTATTTGGTAATTGATTTTTGTGAAAATCATAACAGCAGGATTAGTTAGAAAAAAGTTAATTAAATAAATAATAACATGACATATTAACCTATAAAAATAATTTAATTCATAAAAATTTTCACATTACATTTATTTGGGTATTTATAAAATCAATTATGTTAATATTTCATTAATAAGATAATTAATGCATCATCATTTTGTCATAAATAAATTAAATTATATAATGTCTAAAAATTAAAAATAAATACCATTACGTAGGAAATATTTTTATCTTTTTAATGAATATTTAGAGTCATACTTATCTTATTTTTAACCCTATATTAAAAAGGTTTTAGTTATTAAACATTGATTTTAACTATTTTAATTCTTCTTTAAATAAAATAATAATAAATGTCCTCATCTAATCCAAGTGGACCTAAAGTGTAATAGTTTATCCATAATGTTGTTTTTGGTCTAACTACATTTATACAATTGAATTAGGACATGTTTTAGGGTAATAATAATATCATTTTTACCATTAATTACCCTATTTACTTTTAACTGTTGTAAATAAAGGTAAAGAGTTACTATTCACCAAAAATTATTTTTATCATATTGAACCACATTTTATTTACTAATAAAAATTGTGTCTCCAAGATTTTTGAAATTCCAATCACAGAAATGGAAAAATTATGTTTTATGTAAATTTGCAAATTCTCTTAGGAGGTAGGTAAAAGACGACGACAAGTTCAATAAAATTTTTATATTTCTATGATTATTATAAAATGACTCCAATGAATTAAATTGAACAAATATATGTATTATGTATCAATTTTGACCTAGAAAATATTTACATAAAACAATTAATTATTTAAAAAAAAAAGTCAGTTTTTAAATAGTAACCTAGTGATTTCACTATTCATCAAAAATTGAAAGTTTTCAGAAAAATACCAAAAATTCACCTGAGACTAGTTTTGATATTCCGAATCAAAAAATGAAGTCAATTTCAAAATATAAAATATATTATATTTCAAAAATTAGGTATTACTATTAATAACAGCTAGTTTATATAACATATCATTGTTTAGTGAAACTCGGTATTGTGTACAACTCACGCTATCGTGGAAGGTCGCGATTGTGTGTAATGAAATCTATGTCAGGGATGCATATAGTGAAAGATTATTTTGGTGTTGCGTAAAACAAAAGACATTAATGAAATTAAAAAGAATATTTTTCCTAAAATGTCGGGGTGTTACAACACTGGAATGAATTATCACATTATATATGTGACTACTAAGACCTAGGTTAATATGGTAAGGAGAATGTAGTATTTAGATTCATAATAAGTTATGATTTTATGGAATAGTATGCATTAGAGTATATATATGTATAAAAACATATTATGATTTTCTCTCAATTGTTTTGGTTTGTTGGAACTATTATGGTGAGATATGAAATGATTCACCACAATTATAATCATCACTCTATAATTTTTATTATAGAATTTTCAGTGTTAATGAAATGAATATTTCACTATTTAAATTATATAATATACCTCAAATCATGATGAAATCATTGGAATCTGGAAAAAATGGGAATTATATGTGAATGATCATATTTTAAGATCTTATTATAATTAAAATGGTGTTGTAGTTTTTCGTTACATGTGATTAACTCCACTATAATCTAGGTTTATAATTTTTATAAATAATTATCACTCGACAACCAACATTATGAGGTGTGGGAATGTTTTTTTCATTGAGAAGTGTATTGGGGGATTTGTATGGATAAAAAGTATTACTGAAACCCATGGACAAATTTTGATTATTTTTAAAATATTATTCTTTATTGATATGAATTACAAACCAATGAATATATCTGTATAATATTTTATATTTTATACATGGTGATTATTTTCAAATGAATTATCTTTTATGATATGAATTTTATCTAAATATTTTTGTTTAATATAATTGGTCAATAACAGTACTATTTACACTAGGTTTTGTAGTATAAATACATATTTTTCATGTTTAAAATTTTTTCCGGAAATAAAATTCGTCATTAAATTTAAAATTAACTCATCCATTAAAAAATGTTTAGAATACCATTTTATAGGTTAAATGTGGAATTATATTTTAAATATTTTTTGATAATAAATTAATATTTTTTAATTAAAAAATATAATAAAATTTAATAAGACAGAGTTATATGGAACGTAATATAGATATAAAAATTTAATTCAATCTATTATGAGATTTTTTTATGAATTTTATATATTTCAACTAAAATTAAATATATAATTTCACTAATGGTGATATTGATAAATTAAAACACAATTTTAATTTTAGATTATTGAATTGTTTTGGATTCATCATTGAAAATGTCATCTGTGTTTTATTATTTATGAACCAATATGAAAATAATTATTGAAGAGATAAAAGGGAGACTATTCCCTCTGTTTAGATTTGAGATTATCCTAAACATTGTAGTAATGATACTCAATTAGTGATTTCAAAGTAAATTAATTTATCATTGTAATATTTTTTCTAAATATATCCATTTATGTGTGAACAATGTAAAATAAATTTATTTTTCCTATTTTAAATTTAATATTTGGATGATTTTATTTATTAGTTCACATTTACAAGATTATATTATATTACTAAATTAATATAAAGATCCATATGATTAATTAATTTAAATAACCCCAAATTTCATCCATTTTGGGTTGTCTGTGTCATTATACATTAACAAAATCTATCTTGAATAAATTATAAAATGTATGTAATCAAGAAAAAAAGGATAAAGAGGTAAAACCTTAGTTACTACATAATGTATTTCATTACATGAAGATATATTCCCAAATAATCATTAGTATAATATTTGATAAATATGTTAATATGGAATAATCCATTAACGATGATGTTAATGAATTAAATGATATAGATATTATAAATAATTTATTAAGAGTTATTCTACTTTTACAACCTAAATGTATCAGTGCTGGAGGAATAGAATTTTTAGTTTCTTTCAAATTGTAATTTAAAAATATTTTGTTGAAATATTAGAAGAATGTGAGTCACTAACGGATGATGAATCAGTCATTTGATGAAATAACATTCAATTCTAAATAATATCATAATATCAACCTAAGAGAAAGAGGTGTAGATAATGTATATGTTATATTTATCCACATTAATGATAATTAAAACATACATAATTTATGTTTTAGGGTCAACATCAGTTTTATTTTATCATATGTGGAACATTTGGGGTCATTTTTGTGAGATATCTCAATATTCTGTATGGTAATTGTGATGAGATTAAAATTTCATAAAATTTGAAATTATAGGTTTACCTATATGTAATGTTAAATATTGATATTAATATTGAAAGAAATTTAAATGGAAATTTTCATGATATATAACTATGAAAATGATGATGGATTTCTTGATGAAGGTTATATACAATTCTGTTTAAATAGGTTGAAAATTATGAATTAAATTGGAACATTTGTGTTGGTAGAGGTTCTGAATTTAGGATCGAGACTCAGAATTGAATTTAAAATGTTTGTACAACAAAAAAGGTATTATTTACATTTAATAGAGGTCATATGATTGTTTTGAGTAGTGGGATTACTTTGAAATGATATTAGACTAGTAGGGTTGAAGTTTGTAGCAACCAACAAGGTGGTACTAGCCCACCAGTAAACAAGCGGGAACGTTTGTGTTATAGATCCAATATAGATGCCAAAAGGTAGCCAGTGACTCGGTACCTACAAGATTTTGTGTATTCAAGGGGTAAATTTTATTTTTTCCCTTAAATATTAAATAAGAATAATCCCACTTCTCACCTACATTTTCTCTCAGTTAAAATTGGGGTCAGCACCCTTCACTGTGTTTATTTACCCATGATCAAATATGCCTTTTTTCAGGTTATTATAGGATAATCATTGATATTTCATCTTTCATTGATATCACTGAACAAGTTTTTATATTTATTATCCTACTTCAATGGTTTTTATTCTAATTCCACCATTGAATGGTGGAATCATCCAAATAATATAGGGATTTCTGTCACCCCTTTTAGATTGAATCCCCTAATTATTTACAACTTAAAACACTTATTTATTCACTAAAGTACTATCACACAATTAAATTTTATATTGTTAATAATTAAAAAAATAAAAATTATTTATGATAGAAATATAGTTGTATTTTTGGGACATTATGCATCCTAGCTACTGAAATCTTGATTACAACATCTGTTTGTTGTCTCAAATAATTTTAGTGTGGTTTGTCTCCACTGTGATTTTTTATATGTTTTTCATAATTTAATATTTTATTCTTATATAATTAAAAATATATAACAAATAATTTGATAATATACGTTTTGGGGGACGTGGTTGACCACTCTTGTTTTTTTCATTATTCTAATACGATGAGGATTTATAGTTATTTGTTAAGAAAACATGCCTATTTTAAATGATATCATTTAAATATAAATATTGTAAATAATATTTATGGATTTTCAACATGAATTTAGACCTCATGTGAATTTAATGTGACTAGATGAGTTGATAAGAGATGGTCATTCTCGGATGTATCTCAACGAGCACGAGAGGAGCTTCTCGACGAAGATTTAAAATAGTGAGTTGAATTTACCATGACGTAAGTAGTCCTATAATGATCCATATTTATTTGTAATTGATGATTATAGGAATTTTTATATGATGTCTCACTACATAGGTGATGCACCCTTTTATTTAATTGATCTTTTTAATTAATTGGAATAGTTTAATTAAAATGGAACTGATATTCATCCATGAAAATTAAATAAGGTAAAAAACAAAGTACCATTGTCACCAAATACTAATTTACCATGTTTTATTCCTACACAATCAATGTATTAAGATTAGATAAATAGTATCCCATTACACTCAAAACCCTTTATGGGTGTTAATTATGTGAATTGAATGAACCAAAACCTAGTATCCCTTTCAAAAAAATCATTAGTCACCTCCATATTGGAGTGTGTGATGGTGTGAGCTGGATGAACATAGTAGGTCATGTGAGGAGACTCGTCTTATTAATATATTTGGTAGAACGACCATAGGAAGGACAAAGATGGGTTGTGTTAGAATATTGACTAAAGATGATGTTGATCTTATGGATGGGTGAAACCCCTCCCCCAAGATCTTTTTTGAAGCCTCACACACTGAGTGGGAAGTGAGGACATGTAAAATTTATAACATCACTGAAGGGTGTGGCTTCCCCCATGAGATTAGTTATTACAAGAGTTACTTTCATGAGGCCAAGAAATCTTGTTTGGGTGCCTCTTCCTCTGTTTTGATTTATAGGACCATTGTAGGATCACCAACTCATATATGACAATGAATTGGTGGTGAGACACGGGTAGAGACATTTATAGGGGTCACTATAGAATACATAGAGTACATGTGAGCCTATCGGTTTTTGATAGTGAAAGTGGGTTTCAATATTCAGACAACTATTGGTTATTTTAATATGATGAGGGTTGGAAAAAACAATGTGGTGATGTTTTATTACATAGTAAGATTAATCACTTAGAGATGTTTCCCCATGAAATAGAAAACATCATTCATGAATTCCATTTTTTATATGTATAAAACACATGTTGGGATACTCAATTTTTAATTTATGGTAAAAAAACTATTGGTTAGGTCTTTTATTATGTATTACAAATTGCCACTGGTTGTTCTCTTTAAATTCTTTGAAAACTCTAGTTGGGGACATCTGTGTCACATGAGGGATTATGACAAGGCTTAGAAAATGAAATAGTTGGGGGTGGTAAGATTTTGGAGGTCATATTTCTTATATAATAATATCCATATATGGGAGGCCCATGTTAATTGATCTCTTATGCTTCGATAAGAAAACAAGAATATAGGAGGTGCATGTTACTCATGAGATTATTCGATAGATGATAAAAATTTCTTAAAGGAGGTTTGCGACCCAAAATTGAATATGTTATATTTGATTGAATGATCATCAAAATGTGCTTCAAAGCGCCCCAATGATAGATGAAAAAGGTATGGTCAATCAAGGTCCTAGACTAGAGGATCTATGGAGGTTATTTTTCATAGCCAATGGGATATGTATATTCCCGCATGCTAGTTGGGACAATGTGATTGGTATGATCCCTAGGAAATGGTAAGGGGAATTTCAGTGTGAGGAGAAATTATATATTTATTGTAGATATATTAATTTATTTTTAGTAGTGGTATATTCTTATACAACATGTCACATTCCCATATCACTACATTCATGGTATAATATGAGATAACCTCAATGGTTCCATAATGATTTATATACTCACCCCTTGTATTTATCATCATTAACATTGTTACCTTATAGAACCTCACTTGTTATAGCTTTGAGAAAGGATGATGTTAGAGGTCATTCATAATAGAGTTTGGATGAAATAATACAATATTTAGTATTCAAGATGAGATGAGGCTTGTGATTTTAGTGGATCCTCTTATACATTTACTTAAATATTTATCTACTCTTTTGTTTTAGTCTAATATATTTGTGCAATCTAATGAGAAATAGTTCTTGTATGCTTGTATGATAGTATTTATTTATTAATTTTTTACTATATAAATCCATTAGAGTATATTTAGAATACTATGATTTTATGAATGTTTTTGATGCTGGTTATTTTATATATTATTTTTAACTATGTTTTAGGGATATAATCTCCACATGGTACCATTTTAGAAACCTAAAATTAAATGTAAGCCTCTGGATTATAGAGAGGTGTTCCTAATGTATATTAGTGACTATACATCCCTGAACTGATCATTGGTATGGGGTAGCATGATTTTAGGAAGTTGATTCAAATTTTTTTAATATTTTGGACATAGTATCTCAAAGATATAGGAATGTGTCAGATCCTGTGATTGATATGGTTTTAGATAATCATGAAAACAGGTACTGTTAATAAATTCATGTAACTATTTATGGGATTACTGTTATTTTAATTTGATGTTATGATTAACATGATATTCACATAGTGTAACACATATGTGGTTAATATATATTATTTATGGGTTATTGATATTTGGATCATGGCCTATTTTAAAGAATCCAATAAATTTGTTTACTTATTTTCCCATAGAGGCATGGATCATCCCATTCATCTTATTGGGTTTGTTAGATTCACCTGACATATATGGGTAGAAAATTATGATCATTATGATGGATGAAAATTGTTTAGTTTTTAAATATTTCAATAAATAATCATAATATATTTTCCCTTATAACTTCTTGGCAGAATTATACACTATTAGATAACCTTGTACATATACAATTCTTTATATAGTAGTTAATGTGTATATATGGTGATATTTTCAAAGAAAAAAAATTTCCTCAGTGTTTGGGGAAGAGGTTGACCTAAATGGTTTGGTTGAAGAACATGAATACATTGTGTCAATCCTATATACGGTGGTTATTATCCAGGATTAAATTATATAATGTGTCACTAACAACCTAAATGTTATCTAACTAAATTAAAAGGAAAAAAATTCTACTTAAATGGGATCGTGACTATGTTTCCAATGAAACAGATAATATAGTAATGTTCTATTAATTATGATATTAATGACATGTGATTTGTGACACTTGAAGTTGAATTCTTGTATGTGGATTCATGCTGGGGATATGTTCCCTAGTATGTGTATAACATGGAACAATATGCAATTTCCATGTGTATTTATATCTAGATGGTGGTGGAGTAGTGAAGTGATGCTAGATGAGACTATTTGAGACGTTTTAGTGACTATTTTGGAATATATGAGGTTTTATTTTATTTGATAGTAGTTCATAGATGACACTATGTGGGTTTGGACTCTTTTCAAGGACATTAAATGTTGGATTATATATCATCAATAAGGACCATATGAGTTTGATCAAGACATAGTGACACAGTTTTGGTTAAAATTTTGGGAAACCTGTGAGAGTGGTTATCTCAGGCTTGATATTACTCTAGATATTCTATGCTAAGGGTATATGTCATAGGATTGACATCGAATCAAATGAGGTGTTTTCGAGTTAATGATGAAGGTTTATTAAGGCTTTGGGTTTGTTAGGGATTACACACGTTGGGTTCTAGCACTATTGTTTTGAGTCTTGTTTCTAAGCGAATGATTTTTACGATTCATGACTATATTTTCAATAAAAACATTATTTTATTTATTATATTAGAGTGGACGCTCATGAGTTGAAATAATGTTAGATTACAGCTAAATATGTGGAAGGACTATGTATTTGAAAAAATTTCATGCTTTTATATAAGAGAATTTAGGAGTCCTTTGTTAATATGGAATTGACATTCAATAGAGCATGGTTATCATAGAGTAGTTATGTATGAATCAAGTTATCTTGAGTCGTATTCTAATATTGGTTGGTACATGAGAGTAAACATGTTGTGGTTAGGGGAGATTGAAGTCATACACAATATTTAAACAGGGAACCTACAGATTTTTAAATTAGTGACGACCATGGATATTTCGAGGAAATATGTGGCTTTGTGGTTTTTTAGTGTAGGTATCCTAGGAATTTTTTGTGGATGGTTCTGGGGGTAGAGACACCCAAATTATTTGAGATAAACTAGATAAACTAGTACTCATGGAATGGTATTAGAGATTTCGTATTGTGGGGGTTTGAAAGGTTGTGCATTGTGGGTATAACCCGATTTATGAATGGAATTTTGGTTGTTTCCAGTGATAATGTTTCTATATGGTGGGAATATGTTATGTTTTTAAATTATTCTCATGTATGATTAATATTATCCATATATTAATATTGATATAAATGATGAAAAATTCAAAGGATTTTATATCTAAATTTTGATCCTATAGAGTGTTCTAGTCATGAATTTGGTTTAGTAGTGTGATGATGAAAATGTTACTATTATGGGAGTATGATATTATTCATTTTTGTAATGATTATAATTTTATAAGGGTCATGAAAAACATAAAATTGGTCATTGGGTAATCATTTTGGATTTAGTATACTAATTTGTGGAAGTAGCTTAATTCAATTAAATTTCTATGTTTAGGGAACATCAATTTTTTTAATGATATGTGATTGAGTGAAAGAATCATCCACATTCATGGAATAAAATTAGGTGACCCGGGAATGATAATATTATTGGTATCTTAGTTCTTAATTTGAGGATGATCTTCATGATGTGTTTAGGATATTTAAGGATTCAATCATATGGATTCCTTGGAAATTGTTTATGATATTCAATGGTCATATCTCAACAATCACATGATTCTTATAAGAATAGAGGCTGTTCTAAGGTAATTTGGTAGAACATTGATGATTGATGCTAAGATTCATTGAGGTGGGTTTTCAGAAGGAGGTATGACCAATGGTTTGGAATGTATTTGAGTATGCTGGAATAAAAAAAATAGAGTGTGCTATTTTTTATAATAATCTTATGATTTGGGTGTTTTATTAGGCTATTTGATGAATATATGAAAATTATTTGTTATTTCGTAACAGAGGAGGAACATCTATATTGGCTTGGAGGTGGGAGGTAAGATATGGTACCACCATTGGATCGATTTTTACCTTTTATTCAGATATTAGTATCTAAAACTACACCGTTAAATTCAGTAGTTCATTATAATTATGTTTCAATTCAAAATTATTATGTCGATAGTGTCATGGATCTCAATTGACCATTTTATATTGTGCGTTGGAATTTGGTATTTTGAGATAAGTCCAATGTTAGGAAGAACTACATTCAAAATGTTCAATTGATGACGAAACATGAGTTTATTGAGATATAAATTATATTTCAAATTAATTCTCTATGATTGAATATTAAATAAATGAATCAGATCAAATTAAGTTATTCGAGCACACTTATTTTGGAGATTTCCTTTAAAAAACATCGGGAAATAGATGATGAAACAAAAACATTTAAATGGGAATTGGAGTTCAATGTAGGTTGGATGATGTGTTTCGAAATAAATTGAGTGTTATCAGGGAATGTATGTTTTATGGTAGGGAGATTTTATGATCCCATGTTGGTATAGGTTGCATCTTCTTGATGGAATTTGAAATTATGAATTAGTGTAGGGATTGAATTTTGAATCATGATTTTAAATTAAATTCAAAATGTTATGAACCGCTAAAGTATGGAATTTCTCCCATGGAGTTGAGGTTTTATGGTGGTCATGAGTATAATTTGTGCATTATATAGAAGATGGTATATCTAGGACATGGTCTACAGTAACTAGATTTTCAATACTATCCAACTTGTTGGGGGAAATGGATTAGTGCAACATCATGTTCTATTAGATTGATGGGTTCACGATAATATCTATATGGTGGGGTATTTATTGTGGATTTAAAGTTTTACAACTTGTGTTTTAAGAGGGAGGATTCCCCTTTGATCCCATTATTTTCTCATAGAGGGACCAAGGGATAGTCCCCATCCTAGTTCTGTTTTCCCCCATGATTTGGGTTCCTTATAAAAGTAATTTTATGTGATTTAGGGGAATGTATTTTATTAAATCAACCTCAATTAATATTTCCTCAACATTATTTTGATTTTCTTATTATCTATCATATGTTATTGTTCCAATTACACAAGATTATGGCTGAATTAACTAAATGATATGGAGATTTCACATAGCCATAAAGGAGGAAGTCCCATAACAATGTCCAAAAAACAAATTGTTTTATTCAAGTTAGCTTAAAAAGGTATATAAAAAAATGGGTTTTAATTAAAAATTTATTTATGTGAATTAATGAAATAGAAAGCCATTTTTTAGATTTTTTTGTTACTTAATTATAATAAATCTTCTTCACCCACCATTTCAATGAGGTGCGTATATATGGTGGATTTAAAAATGTTTTCTATTAATATTTATAAATAAATATTTATTTAATCTACAAATCATGATAGGGTGTTGAACTATTATGATTTTAGGGTTATGTTGCAGACCGTCTATGAGTTAATGGTTGTGTTTCTAGTGTGATGACTCTTTATGGTGTTTTTTTGTGAGTATTATTAGTGAAAAGTTATTTATTTATTTAGTTATAAGTAATTAAAAAATTATTATAAAAAATATGCAACAGGATATACCTAATGTTGTTTATTGATGGTCATATGGGTTGGGACAATCTCATTCAGCATTATATGGATCTCCACATTCCTGTGAAGGGCTTAAGGATAATGATTTTATAAAGTTAATTTTCATCAATATGAGATAATTGTTTCATTTATGAGCCATATGACTTTATGTGTATAAGTAATTGGCCTTAAACATTACATAAACTTTTATTATGTTAATAATTGTCATTAAGGATCATTTCATGTTTTGAGATTTACAGAATTAGGTCATAACTAATACATTACAAGTTGAATATTACAAGTAGACATTTCTACTCACGGTAATTTTTTTTCATAAAACAAAAAACTCTATTAAATGAAACACTACATCGTTTTACTTTTTAACAACATAACTTTTCCATGATCCCATCTGTAAATCTATTAATCTACATGTCCTATGAATTTTTTTTCAAAACATGGGAAGAGTATAAATATATTACTTTGGGAAACAAAAATAAATATAACTATTTGTCATTGGAAAACATCAAAACCATGAATACTTTATCATAAAGTAATAATTTTATCCTAGAATAAATGATAGATATATTTCTATAAATATAAGATCATTACATACCAATTTATAACCAAAAGATTGCAAGTAATCCCATAAAAAGAGACATATAGAATATAAAGGAAACATGAGACATAAACATACGTAAATGAAATAACCATACTGTCTACTTCCACAAATCATTCATACAAATGAAATATCCATACGGCTGACATCCATACCCAACGTAACTAGCCATCCTTGGATTATCACTGATCCACCTGTCATTTGGTTTATCACATAACCACCTCTCATTGGTTTATCTTGTATCAACCTGTCAAATTCCTAAGTACCATTATATAATCATAACACATAAAATATTGCAAATACCAACATTTCATTAATTACCTTTCATTTGAAATCTCATGAAATCTTACAAATAAATTAAAAAAAATTCTATTTCAAAAACCATTTTTTATATGATAACATCCAATAGTGGAATAAGGTATTTCTTTTCCTTTAAATACATTAAGGCATATATAGGAAGCCCGATAAGGAGTACGGTGGCAGAGAGTTCATTATAGTAACATATTGTTAAAAAAATTCATTTTTTCCAGTAATAAAATTATTAATAGATAATATATTTCCTTTGAATTAATTTAAAAGTAAAATTGGTTTATTATACACAGTGTAAAAGAAAGAGGTGTATATTCTCAAAGCATTCCTCAATGAATGGTGATTGAGACTAAGTCCCTTACCTCGAGTCTGAATCGTCACATATGTTTCTTGTTTTTATTGAATAATAATATAAATTCAATTTCTACTTGTTTAAGAAACTTCTCCACATTTATTATTCCTTTTTTATCACTTATTACCAAATAATAGAAAATAAAAAATTATTTATGTTAACATCAAGCATTTTGTCGATATTGGGTACTTGAGTCGAAAATGATCTTGTTAAGGATAAAATTATTACATGTGGTAAAAAGTCCATTATCTCTAGAATATTATTCATATAAATCTTATATATCCAATATATATATATATAATATACCATAATATTTGGATATAAGAAATGAAATTCACCATTAAAGGAGACAGTAATCTATACGTACGCATGAACGCTACTTTCATTACTATTTCAACATTAATTGAATGAAAAAATAATTATATACTGGTATATTTTAATTAAAAAACAATATCATATTTTAAAAATGTTTTAGAAGTTCATTAATGCCCTATTTTATATGTTCCAGGTATGGAAACATTGATTCATATCACATTGAGGGGTCAGTAGTCTGCGTTTCATCGTATGAAATTATCATGTATACACATCATGAATAGAAAAAAGTTTTGGGGTAAAGAAAAATTATAGAATCATAGAGAAAACATACACATAATATATATCATACATAAATACAATTCAATAATAATGTCTACCATGGGAGGCGATGGGATATAATTGAACAATCATCATTTCATGAGGCAGTAGGTCGCCATCCAATGAAATAGTATGTTCTAAATCAATTAGATAGATTTCTGTGTATGTTTATTTCAAATTATACTCCTAAAAATATCATATTATATTTAATATTCTAGTGTTGTTATAAAATAATGGAATAAAGTGAGTTTATGGGTATGGAGAAAGAAAATATATTAATGAAGCTTGAGAGAATACAATACCAAAAATGGGGTAACTCCTTTTTATTTTATGCTAAAATACTTTATTAAATTTTTTTATACCCAAGGTGAGGCTTCTATGAGGAATATAGTGGTGTTGGGATATTATTTTTGGATGATATTGGGTGAGAAAAGGGCATGAGAGGTGTGATTTAATGTATAGATGTTGTGCCCTTTTATAAGAGGGAGGAGGCACACTCTTAGAGGGTATTAAAATATTATTTAATTATAAACATATTTTCATCTTCCAATGGTCCATGAGTCATTTATTTCAAACATAAGATGTGTTTTTTACAAATACACTCATAAAATAGGATTTAAAATAGTTTTGGGTTTCAAATTTAATCTTATAATGTAGTTTTAACACTTATATTACTAATTTAACAATTACCTAGTCAGCTTGTATATACATAATGTATTGTTAATATAGTTACCATAAATATAAAATCAATGAAAAATGGGTTCATTAATGATAGTTGAAACATTATCTATTTCATTTAGAATAATTATATATTTTTAGGAATATTATATCATTTAATAAAATAATATTTTTCTTAAAAACTCATTTCTGTCATTTTTATACTATTCGTATCATGAATTTTTAAAAATCCATTACAACTAGATTCATTATAAAAAACTTCATTAATTCAATGATAAAAAGTCAAAAACAACCCAAATATTCATTTCTGTCATAAAAAGTTTCATAATCACCTTATATTAATATTTATAATATCATTTATTTAAATCACTCATTAATAAGGTAATTACTTCATCGTCATTGTGTCATAAATAAATTCGTTTTTTGAAGTATAAAAATAAAAAATAAAATATCATGATGTTGGTAATCGTTTTATATTTTTAATGATAATTTATTGTGAAAAATATAAATTTTATAAACACATATAATTGGTTTTAAAAAAATATATACTTGTATATGTTACATTTTTTGTTAAATAAACGTAATTCTAATGAAATGTATTTTTCAAATCAAATTAGTTCTATAGGGGCCCAAAGTCAACCCAATAATTCCCAGGGTTGGAAGTATTTCATCCAATAGTATTAAGACATGTGTTATGGTTGTTTTATATTGTTATAATATTATTGTTTTACCATTATTTAACATATTTACCCTATAAACATGAAAAATTAAATAATTACTGATGTTACTATTCAAAATGTCTAAAAATAATGGTGCATATTTTCACAATTTGGACCTCCTAATTAAAAATATGCTATCTATTTTTACAAATTCAAAATACAGATGTTATGGTCATTAATTTAAAATTAATTATAGTTGTCAAAACCAAAAAAGTGTGTTTTCAAGAGGTAAAAACTATTAAAAGGTTGACATGTGATTATGTCAAATATATAAGTGAAATTACCTCTAATGAAAAAAATTGGTTTAAATGGTAATTATATAATACCATTACAGTTTAAAACTAATTAAAAGTAAAATATCACTAAATAAATAAATTATATTAAAGGATGTTTTGAATTAAAATGCAGTATTTTTTACTACTCGTTAAAAATGAACTTTATTAAAAAAATACCAAAATTTCATCCAATGTAAATTTTGATGTCCCTATTTTAAATATGAATGTTATTTTTTCGAATGGATCATATTATATTAAAAAACTATATTTTAAAATGGTTCACCATCAGAAGGTGGTTAATAAATCTTTTAATGAATATTAGATTTTTTAATTCTTGAAATTGGATTCATTATTATATTAAGTCTCTAAAATTTATTTTATTAATGTAATGACACTTATAAACCATGTGTAATCATAAATAAGTTGGTTATGTTCATACCCAGTAATACAATGTCTATACATTAACTACTATTTAAAAAATGTTATTATTATATTATTTTTCTGTATTACTCAATATTATGTGCAACATAAGATTTCAATTGAAACCCATTAATGCATGTTGTGTATGCTATCTGATAATTTTTCATCTTTAACATAAAAATAATATCTTATTCAAAAATATTAATTGATATGAAAAGGTATTATTCTTTAAATAAATGGATCATTAAACCCTTCGCTGCTTTCGGAAATTACATCCTCGCAAATTTAAAATTGGCTTTCAAAACATCATATAAAGTCCCATATCACATGAAGAGTCTATAAAACTATCAATTTAAAATAAATAATGCGATGTAAAAAAGGTTACCTGAGATACCACATACTAGGATTCCATGTAGGAAAACAAGGATATTGAATAGAAAACAAACAATCATGTTCAGTTGGAGAGTGATAGAAAACCGAATCAGACTGTGGAACACATGTGATAGGTTAAATAAAATTTGATTCACTAGTAGGAAAAGTAAATGTAAATTTTTATGATCCTTTTTCATAATGTTGAGTAATATAATTATTGGATTTACTTAAAAACTAAGGAAATATACAAACCTTTCACGTAGAGTTTCATCCTTTAATAAATTTCTACCACAAACTCATATTTTTTCCGAACGATGATTATTCAAGAAGACATGGTCACATATGAACTGATATAATCAACATCTAAAAAATCTCATAATTCAAAAAATATGAACTATATATTTTCCTTGTCATTAGACAATAACCAAAATAAATGATTAGTATGAAATCAGATAATCCCCAAAAGAATAATCCTGTATAAAAAATATGCTACTATTAATCACTAAAAATTCAAAAAACAGTACCCAAAGATAAACAAAGAACATTCAATACACAATTGTCCTTAAAATGCATCCATATACTCCATATATACATTTCAACACAAAATCATAATAATTTAACCACATAGACATTCATAGTAAATCATAACATTTATCTATAAATAACAGTGACTACTCTTAAACTATCATACTAATCTGTAATTAACCTATTCAAATATTTTATATGATAGATTAATCATTTTAATAAACAACCCAAATCTTCATATGTCCACAATAAAAACATATATTCTTCCAAAATAAAATTTCATCCATTACTCCACATAATGAAATCACATATTATTCTATTTTCATTAGGCATCTAGTTTTCCCAAAAGAGAAAATTTCTCTCAAAATAACCATTACCACTTAATCACCAAATCATTTTCCAACACCATAGACATCCATTTTATAAAAAATTACTTCCATAAATAAACTAATTATTGATCCATAAAATCATTTAAATAAAAAATAAATATTCATATTAACCACGTACTTCACGTAGTCCAATAGTGTGGGATAAATCCCATCGCACATTGTTTATGTGTTAGATTACCTATGTATTTTCCAACACAATGGGTACTCACATTGTCTGTGTGTTGTCCTTTTTCAAAAACCATATAATTCTAATAATATTATCAAAATGAAAAGGAATCCTTAAAAATAACCATATCATGTTTTAAACTCAAAGGTTATTTCATACCTCACATTCTTCATCCCAAAAGATAATAACACATAATTTCCTCAAAAACAAATGATCACATGAACCACTAAGGTCATCTTGTCTACACATGAAAAGATAAATCTTCCTTGAATAACATTCTCACATATCAAACATCAGGGTTACACAGATTATGAAAATTTTTCCAATGTAATTCTATCAATAATACATTTAATAATACTATCATCTATAGATCCAAAAAACATAACAATTATTAGATATATTAATCATAAAACATTATTCATGATACATTATCCTTGTTTTTACACCTTATTCTATAATGCAACATTCCTATAGAAAAAATCATGCAAAGAGTCCTATGATTTCAGAAATTTATGAACACGAGCTAAGAGATATCTATACCTTTCCTAAGTAATTATCAGTTTCCTCATCTTCAATTAGAATGGAATTAAGAATTGGTAAACATATATTATAATTATCCAATGTATCCCTTTGCAGAACATTCTTCTTATGAAATCTAATTGTATAATGAACATGAAGACCAAATTTTAAACATTCATTTAATCATTTGGAAGGAAATTTTTTCATTTCCTAGAGTCGACTGGACACTTCCTTTTCCCATGGAAGGATAATGCTTATGACCCTCATTACCACAAATCAAACATCTAATCATACCTTTGATTCTTTTTACTAGCTATTTCATTCCCCATCGTTGACACATAGGTTTTTGAATTCACATACCTTCATGATTATTACATAAACATTAATTGGGGTCAATTTCTCAAATATATGATGCCTTAGAAAAATCACAACGGTTCATATGGTCAATCTAGAGACCAAATAATTAGTTAATAATAACAACAAGAGTTATAATTGCTTCTCCAATTTCATTCGATTGCTCATTCAAAAATCCACGACCTGTTCAATCACATCCATTGTAATTTTGGTTCCTACTTGATTCAGTAATTTACTAAAACCAAAATGTTTAGTGAGAGAATATCAATAAAATTATCATAAAATATATTATGAGTTGTGTAAACACAAAGATATACATTCTTAGGATATCATAAATAAATAAATTTATCTAAAATAAATACAACTCTTTCTAATATTGTATCCATTATGGTTATGTCACTTATGCCTAAATAACGGCTTAACCTCTAATGTTATCTAAACCAAACTCTGATACCAACTATAAGGACCCAAACTTAAAACTTACATAATCTTTAATTAAGATAACAATTCACATTGAAGATATTTTCAGGTTTATAGCTTTAGAAAATTAGGTCATAACTTATACATCACAACGTCAATATTATAAGTATACACTTCTACTCACTATACATTTATTTCATAAAACAAAACTCTTTAAACATAAAATCGTTTCATTTTTTAATAGTATAAAATATCTTTGATCCCATCCATGACTCCACTTATCCTTATGTGCTATGAAAAATAAATCAAAACATGGGGTGAGAATAAAAATCTTAGATGGGAAAATATAATGAATGAAAATTGTTAGTCTTGGGATAAGTACAATACCATGAATACATTAACCAAATGTTATACTTTTCACATTATAGATGTAGTGTATATTCTTCACTAAATTTAATCTCAAAACATACCTTTTTTGTAACCATAAGATTACCATAAATCAAAAAAAATCCACATACAGAATTTAAAGCTATATTTAGATGTAAACATATATAAATGGAATAACCATATAATATACCTCCACAAATCATTCTTACAAATGGAATAGTCGTATGACCAACTTCCATACCCAATGTATTATAGGTTCTAATGTAACCACATGCCCATGTTTTATCAAGTAACCACTCATCATTTGGGTTATCATGTAACCACCCATCATTGATATATTACTTAATCACCTGTCAAATGTCATAGTACAATTAAATAATAATAACACATAAAATATTACAAATATCTACATTTCACAAAAAATATTTAATTTTAAATTAAAAAATCATATCCAGATTTTGAAACACAAAATCAATTTCAAAAACCATTTTCAAAATTAAAACATCCAAAAGGGAATTTTGAATTTTTTTCCATTTAGAAAAACATTAAGGTATATAGAGGAAGCCAAATAATGATTATGGTGGTGGAGAGGTCATTGTCACCGCAGACGTTATAAAAATTCCTTTTTTTAGTAAAATGATAAATTGATAAATAATTCCCTTTTAATGAAATTAAAATTCCAAAGGGTTTATTGTACACCAAGTAAAAGAAGGAGGTGTATTTTCTCAAAACATTCCTCAATGAAAAGAGTTTGAGACAAAGTCCCTTAACTTGTGTCTAACTCGTCACATATGTTCCCTATTCTTCCAGAATAATAAACATAAGCTAATATCTACTTTCTTCATTACCTTTTTAAAGATTATTATAACTTTTATATCACTTATTTACATTTTATAAAAATTTCAAAATTATTTAAGTTAATATCGTTTGTTTTGTCAATATTGGTTACTTAAGTCAAAAATAAACTTGTTATAATTATAATTTTTACTTGTCGTAAAAATTCCATTACATCTAGAATATTTTTCATAAATATTTTATATATCTTGTATATATTAATTTATAATAGTCCATATAATTTTGAGATAATTGATTAAATGCACCATTCATGAAAACGGTAAGCCGTACATTTAATGGAATGAAAGAATAATTATGCATTGGTATATTATAATTCAAATATAATATCCTATTTCATATATATTTCAAAAGTTCATTAATAACATACTTTATCTGTGTCATGTATGGAATGAATGATTCATATCACATTGAGGGGTGGTAGTCCGCACTTATTCAAATTAAATTATCATGTTTACACATCATGAAAAGAAAAAGGTATGTTGTAAATAAAATATTTAGAAGCATAGAGACAATATAATCATAATATATATCATACATAAATACAGTTCTGTCATAATGGCCACCATGAGAGGTGGTAGGATATAATTAAACAATTACAAATTCGTGAGGTAGTAGTTTACCATCCCTAAGAAATAGTATATTCTAAATTAATTAAATAGATGTGTTTGAATGTTTAGTATGAATATTTATCATAATAACATCTGAGTATATTTTATATACTATTTTTATATAAAGTAATGGAATATATATAATTTAGGGGGTTAGAGAATAAATATAAATGAAACACGATTTCGAGAAGATGTTACCTCAAATCGGATAACTCGCATTGATTTTAATTGAAAAGGATTTCATGACTTGCCTTACGAAAAAATTGAGGATTCTTGGATGGTATAAAGAATATAGGAGCTTATTTGGGTCGATATTGGGTGATTCATGGGGCTTTAGATGTGTAATTAAATGATTAGTGATGTTGCCATTTTATATGAGTGATAGGTGGCCCTTTAGTAAGGTATTGAAATAATATTTTATTGTGAAAATATATTTGATTTAAAATTATTCTAATTAATTTATTTCAAAAATAATATGAGGGTTATTTGAAATAATTTCAAAAAATTGGTTTTAGAAATGTTGTGAATTCATATTTAACCTTATCATTTAGCTTCAACTCTTTGTTAACTAATTTAAGTCTTACCATGTCTTCTTGTATATTCATTGTATATTGTTAATATAGTTTCCATTAAACTTAATAGAAACAAAAAGGGTTTATTAATGAAATTCTAAATCTTATCTATGTTATTTGGCCGAATCATAGATCTTTTGGACTATTATAGAATTTAATAAAATAATATATTTCTTAAAAACTCATTGATGTCAAGTTTTTTACTATTTATATCACAATATTTTAAAAAACCATTACAACATGATTCTTTAGGAAAAATAAATTAATTCAAAGCCAAAAAGTCATACCCAACCCCAATATTTGTGGAAGGCATATAAATTAAAAAAATAAAATTATTTATATATTTATAATCTCATTTATTAAAATCATTGATCAATAAGGTAATTACTATATCATTATTGCGTCAGAAATAAATAAATTTATATGAATCCTAAAAATTAGAGATAAAACAAAATTATGTAAGCGATATTTTTAGATTTATAATGACTATTTATAGTCTGAAATATCAATTTTATAACCCCTTATAAATTATTTTTAATAAAAGATACTTGTTTATGTTGCATGTTTCTTGACATTAAATTGATTATTATAAAATGACAATTTCACATCAAGGTGGATCAATGTGGGCCCATTATTGACCCAAGGATGCCCATTGTAGTAAATCTATAATCCAATAGTATTATAAGACATGTTATTATAATTTTGTATATTATAATATTATTTTTTACCTTTATTTATCATATTTCTCATTTAATCATGGTAAATAAAATAATTACTGAAGTTACAATTCAAAATGCCTAAAAATAAGAGGTATCTATTTACAAAATTTGGACCTCTTGATTCCAAATATGGATTCTTTTTTTTTCAAAAACCGAAAATAGATGTTGCAGTAATTATTTAAAATTAAATATTGTTCTTAAAATGAAATAAAGTTTTTTTAAGAAGTAAAAAACTATACAAAGAATTACATTTCTTTATATCCAATTTCTATGTGAAATTAATTTAAATGACCAAAATTGGATTAAATGGTAAAAATATAATCCAATTAAACTGCAAAACTAATTAAAATTATAATCTATTCATATAAATAAATTAGATTAATTTGAAATTTTGATATCAAATGCATCATTTTTCACTATTAATTAAAAAATGAACAATATCAGGAATGTACCAATATTTCACCAGAAGTAAATATGAATTTTTTGATTCTAAATAAGATGATTATTTTTTCAAATACAACATAAAAAAGATACAATATATGTTTTCAAGGGAAACCCTTTGTTGCATGTTGAGTAAGTTTTCAGAAAATGTGTCAACTTTAACATAAAATTAATATCTTTTTCATAAATATTAATAGAAATAAAAAAGTAATATTCAATATATACCTGGGTCATTACATCCTTCATCCTTGGGGAAATTTCATCCTCACAATTTTAAATTTTTCTTGGAAACAACATTAAATGTCCCACATTAGAAAAAGAGTCAATAAAATTATCACTTTAAAATATATAAAGAGAAGTACAAACAATACACAAGATATCTTATACTATATTTCCATGTAGGTAAACAAGGATATATAATAGAAACATAATCCATCATGTTTTGATGGAGAGTGATGAAAAATATGATCATAAAATCAATAACACATGATAGGTTAAACTTTCTTTGATTCCCTAGTAGGTATAGTAAATAGAAAACATCTTCATTTTCCGTTCTTTTTCATAAAATTAAGGAATTTATTTATGATGTTAATGAAGAAAATAAGAATATATTCTTACGTTTCATGTAGAGTTTCATCATTTAATAAATTTATACCATAAACTAATCTTTTCTCTAAATAATTAGTATTCAATATGACTTGGTCACATCTGGAGTGCTTGAATCAATTTCTAAAGAATAACATAATCCACAAAAGATGGACTATATATTTTCTCTCTCTTTTGAAATTTAAAAAACCAAAAATGGATTTTATGAGATCAGATAATCCTCAAAAGGTTAATCTGTTATAAAAAGAAAAACTACTCTTATTCTATAAAACTCAACAAATAGTACCCAATATTCAATAAAGACCATTCAATACACTATTGTCGTTAAAATTCATCAGTATAATCCATTCTAATATTGAAACCAAAACATAGAATAATTTAGTCACATAATCATCCACATTAATTCTAAACATTTATCTCTAAATAACATTAACTACTCTTAAAGTCTCCTACTGAAGGGTAATTAACCTAATCACATATTCTCTAGGATTGGTTATTCATTGTAAAAAATCACCTAAATAATTATATATTCATAAAAAAAATATATATTATTCCAAAATAAAATTTCAATCATTAATACACAAATTAAATCCCATAGTATTTTATTTTCTTTAGGCATATAGTGTTCCAAAAAGAGATAACTTCTTCCAAAATAATGTATATCACTTATTAACCAAATCATTTTTCTATACTAAGGATATCCATTTGATAAATCATAAGTTCCCAAATCAATATATTCTTGATCATTAAAATCATATAAAAAATAATTAGTCATACTAACCAGAAACATCATGCAATCTAGTGGTATGAAATAAATAGCATCACAGATTGGTTGTGGGTTTGATTCTCAAAACATTGTCTGACGTGACGTGTTGTCACACAATCTATGTATTGTACTTTTTTAAAAACCGTATAATTATAATAACAATAAAAAATGAGATACAATCCCTAGAAATATCCATAACTTGTTTTAAACTCATAGGTTATTTCATACCTCATGTTTTCACCCCAAAAACAAATAACACAGAATTAACTCATATAAAAAATATCACATGAACCCATAAGGTCATTATGTACACATTAGAAAAAATAACTCGTCCTTGAATAACAATGTCACTTATAAAAAATAACAGTTACACATACTTGATAAATTATTCCAAATTAATCATATTTTTCATACATTTGAACATATCATCATCAATTGACACAACATAACTCTTCAATTACTTGACATATTAATCATTGATCATTCTTCATGATCCATTACCCATGTCTTTTCATCTTATTATTTTATAATTTTTTCTAACAAATAAAATCATGCCCAATATCCAAAGATTTCAGTAATTTCAAAACATGAGATATGAAATAATCCAGACCTTTCATAGGCAATTTTCAGTTTTCTCATCTTTAATCTGAATGGAATTTGTAATTGGTAAAAATTTATTAGTACGATCCTATGGATCTCATTCCATAACATTCTTCGTATGATATCTATCTATATAATGACCATGCAGAACACATTTAAAAAATTCAATTGAACCTTTGGAAAGACTTATTTACCATTCATTGAGTCTATGTGATGCTTCCTTTTTGTGTAACATGTAATATCTTTATGACCTTTATTACAAAATCTAAAACATCTTACCATCCCTTTGAATAATTTCGAATATTTTTCTTTCAATATCCATGACACATATGTTTTTTAATATGATTACCTTCGTGATTATTACCTAAACTTATAATGGAATTTGTATCTCACTGATATGAATCCATAGAAAATTCACAAAGGATCAAGTGTTCAATCATGACTCAAGATAGTTGGTTAAGAATAAACACAAGAGTTACCATTGAAGCTCCATTTTCATTAGATGACCATTCAGAAAACCACCCTAGTATCCTAGAAATCCATTATTACTTTGGTTCCTTCTAGATCCATCCATTTACTAAAACCAAAAAGGTATGTGTGAATATATTAGTAAAATATTCATATAATATTTTATGTGGAGAGGAAACACTAAGATATACTTATTCGTGTTATATTAAACTCATTCAAATTATCTAAAATAACTATGAATCATTACAATATTCATGCCATTATATTTTGGTCACTTATGCTTAAATGATTCACTAACCTCTAAATTTATCTAATGTTTCCATTGATACCAACTATAAATGCCTAGAATAAACCTTAAATAATCATTAATTTTCTTAATAATTCACATTGAGGTTATTTTTATTGTTAGAGTATTAGAGATTTTGGTCTTAACTTATAAATAACAACTTTAATATTACAAGTAGACACTTTAACTCATTATCTATTTTTTTATAAAACCAAAAGTCTTTAAAATAAATCACAACATTGCTCCATGTTTTAACAACATAATGTTTCCTGGATCCCATCCATGACTATATTATTCCTTCATTCCTGTGAAAAAACATTTCAAAACATGGTATGAGCACAAAAACATAGTAAGGGATACATAGAGAAGGGAGAATGTTAGTCTTGGGATCACCTAAAACCCATGAATACATTATCATAAATTAATACATTTCACTATTAAGAAGAAGTAAATACACCACACTAAATATATTCTCATTACTTCTTTATTTTGTAACTAGAAGAATAAAATAAATAACATAAAAAACCATATAGAACATAAAGGAAATTTTGGACAAAAACATACTTAAATTGAATAACCATACAATCGACTTACACAAAACATTCATACCAATAGATTAGCTATACTACCAACTTCCATACCCATTGGATTGAAGGTTATAATATAACCACATGTTCGTGGTATATCACATAACCACCATTCATTTAGTTTATATCATAACCACCAATCATTGGTTTATCACATAACCACTGGTCAAATATTCAAGTAACATTACATAATCATAAGACATAAAATATTGAAAATATAAACATTTCACAAATAACAATTCTTTTTGATATTAAAAGAAATAATTTCATGATATTAAAATAAAAAACACATTTCGAAAACAATTTTTAATATAAAAACACTGAAAACATGAATTACATATTTCTTTTCCTTTTACTATTACATCTATGCTTATAGAGGAATCCAAATAATGATTACGGTGGAAGAGAGGTCATTATTGTCACCTAGGTCAAAACCATTCCTTTTACAATTTATTAAAAAAATTTGTAGATAAAATAAACACTTTAAATGAATGATAATTTGAATGTGTTTTTATACACTCTATAAAAGAAAGTCATGTTTATTCTCAAAACATGCCTCAATGAAAGGATATTGAGATGAAGTCCCTTACCTTCAGTCTGACTTGTCACATATCTTCCCGTGTCTTCATGAATAATAAAAAAAAGTTAATTTTATTTTTTTCATATCCTTTTTCATGTTTTTTATTCCTTTTATATCAAAAATTACCATGTTTAAAAAATTACCTTATTATTTAAGTTAATATCGATCATTTTGTTGATATTGGGAACTTGAGTCAAAAATGATCTTATAATAATTAGTATTTGTTCTTGTGGTAAAATTTACATTATCTCCAAAATATTGTTCATATATATCATATATATCCATTATATATATATATTTATAACAGTCCATAACATTTGGAGATAAGAAATAAAATGCACCAATTATGGGGACGGTAAGTCGTACGTACGCATGAACGCTAGTTCATTTCTATTTCAGATTTTAATCAAATAAAACATAATTATACATTATTATACTATAATTCCAATATCATATTATATTTTTTATATGATTCAAAAGATCATTAACTCCATCATTTATTGGTTCCAGGTATTTCATGGATGAGACATATCTAATTGAGGGGGAATTAGTCTGCATTTCCTCAAATAAAATTATCATGTTTACACATCTAGTAATGCATAAATGTATGTTGTAAAAAAATTATAGAATTATAGAGAAAATATAAATGTAATATATATCATACGTAAATATAGTTTCATAAAAATGTCCACCATGATATTCTATAAGAGATAATTGAACAATCATCATTTCGGGAGGCTGTAGTTTGCCTTCTACAAAAAATAGTGTGTTCTAAATCCATTATATGGATGTGTGTATGTGAAAGTGTAGTTAAAATACTTCATGTAAGAACATCCTAGAACATTAAAGTGAATGTTATTATTATAAAATAATGTTATAAATAGAGTCTAGGGGTTTGGGTAATGAAAATAAATGAATGAAGCTTGAAAGAAGACATTTCCTCAATTCGGGTAACTCAATTTTATTTTAAGCTAATAGGATTTCATGAAATGTATTATGCCTCAAGTGAGTCATTTAGGAGGAAGAGAGGGTTTTTAGGAGCATATTTGGTTAGATATTTGTCGATGCAAGGGGCTTGAGAGCTTTTAATAAATGGGTAGAGGTGATTCCCTTTTATAAGAGGGAGGAGGGGCACTTTAGATATGTTTTGTAATATTTTTTTGTTTTAAAAATATTTATATTTTTGTATGGTCCCAAAGTAATTTATTTCAAAAAAATATGTGTATTGTTTGAAATTCTCTCAACCACTGGAATTTTAAAATGTTTTTGTTTCAAATTTAACATTATCATTTAGATTCAACCATTTGTAATCTAATTTAACTCTTACCAAGTCTTCTTGTACATTAATACTATGTGGTTAATATATTTACCCTAAAATGCCAATCGGGTCAAAAGTGGTTCGTTAATGAAATTTTAAACATTATAAAATTCATTTGGATGAATTTTATATTTTTTTACAATTATATAATGTAATGAAATAATATTTGTCTTAAAATCTCATATATTTCAATTTTAAAATATTCATATCATGATATTTTAAAAACCCAAAAAACCGATTATTTGGAAAAAAAATTATTTATTCAAAGTTAAAAAGTCATACTCCACAACAATATACTTTTATGTTATAAAAACATTCATCATACATTTATTTTAATAATTATAGTCTCATTTATTTAAATCATTCATTAATAAGGTATTTGCTACAACATCATTTCATCATAAATAAATTTTTTATCTGATGTATACAAAATATAAATAAACTACCTTAATGTAGGGAATATATTTATTTTTCTATTTAATACTTATAATCAAAATTATCATTTTGATAATCCCATATAAAAATTTTCATATAAAAAATAATTGTTTCTGTTAAATTTTTATTACTTTTAATTAATTCTTATAAAATGTCATTTTTAAATCAAAGTTGCTCCATGGGGACCAAAAATCATCCCAAGGATTCCCATGGTCGGAAATATATCATAAAATAGTATTAGGACATGGTTTACGGTAGTTTAATATAGTTATAACATAATTTTGTTACCCGTATTTACCATATTTAACTTTTAACCATGGTAAATAAAATAATTAATGAAGTTACAATCCATAATGTATAAAAATAAAAGGTACCTATATACAAAATTTGAACCTCCTGATTCCATATATTAAATCCATTTATCCAAATTCAAAACACAGTAGTTTTAGTAATTTATTTAATATCATGTTTTTTTGTCAAAACCAAAAAACATGTTTTTAAAAACTAAAAACTATCAAATGATTGACCAGTGTTTATTTGAAATTTAAAAGTAAAATTAAATAAATTGACCAAAATTGGAATATATTTTGAAAATATAATCCAATTAATCATTAAATTAAATTAAAAGTATAATCTATCTATACAAATAATTTAGATTAAAAAGCGGTTTTGAATTAAAATGAAGTATTTTTACCTATTCATTAAAAATGAACATTATTAGAAAAATACCAAAATTTATCCAATATAAATTTGGATGTATCTATTCAAAATTTTTAATTTTTTAAATGGAACATAGAAAACTAAATAAAATAATATTTATAAAGGGCTCCCCATCAAAAGGCAGTAAATTGGTCTTTCAGAGAATATTAGTGTATTTAATGCTAAAAATCGATTTCATTTTTCTTTTATGCCTCTAAAAGTTATTGGATAAATGTAAAAATATTTAACAAAAATGTGTAATCATAAAGTAGTTAGCTATATTCATTATTAGAAATACAAATACTTTGAATTAGCTAATATAAAAAATAATTATATTATTATATTATTTTTTAGTATTACACAATGTTGTGTGCAACATAATATATCCAAGGAAACCCATTGTTAGGTGTTGAGTACACTATCAGAGAAAGTATCATCATTAACATAAAATTTATATCTTATTAATAAATATGAATATATATATGAAAAAGCATTATTATATAAATAATTGGTTTATTACTATGTGTTATGCTTCTGGGCATGTGTAAATGTGGTCTCTCTACTTAAATGACAAACCCTTTTATTTAAATTATTATTATTTAATTTCAGTTGAATAATTTAAATTATCTTATTATACAATTATGAGAACCTATGAATTAGTTAATTAGAGTTCTTATGCCATTATGGTATATGTAATCTTGATTAATGCCTCTACCATAGATGGATGAGGATTGGATTGATAATAACCCATGTCACGTGGATAGCTTGATGTTTTTTAATTGAGTAACCAGAATTATTGAAAACCTACTAGCTCTAGAATAGAACTCCATAAAAACCATCCTGACATTATGTGTGAGTTCTTGAGTGAGGAAATCCTAGTTGGTTGTGTGTGTACACACGAATTATGAATAGCTATGGGGGATAGACTCTGGGAAGGATAGACATGGGTTGTGTGAATTATAACACCCAAATATATTAAAATATTTTTTTTCATTGATGAAATTGTAAGTGTTCGATAGATTTAATGACACACAACACTGAGCTTAAAATAAACAAGAATATAATATATCATAGTGATTAAATTTAATGTAGTGTAAACTTTGGGGTTTTTCTAAAAGGAATTATTTTCCACCAAATATTAAAAAAATTGATTTTTAATATATTCTATTTCATTTTCAATTAATTGATTAATTTCAAGGGACAAATATATTTGGGAAATTCTCTTAATGTGAAATATGATCCTTTATGTTTTTCACAATATAATTAATTACATTTAAATCAGTAATATTCATGATTTTGATATAAGTTGTTTTTATAATTAAAAATGAATTATACAAAAAATGATTTTTATTTTATTTAATGAATTTATATTAAAATTTATTATTTATACATATAGATATTGAATATTATAAAATTACACCGTATTAGGAATTAGGTTTTTATTTTTTTTAAAATATATCCCTTTTTATTTTTTTGTATCAATATTACTTCTGTTTAATATTTGACACCTCAGTAAGGGTAAAATGGGTAACACAGGGTTAAACCCATTTGCTAAGGTCTCAAATTCATCCCAAAAGTTTCTTTTATTTCATTGGATATAACTAATATGACCTTAGATATCCCAAATTATAATATATGGCTTTTGGTAAATATTTCCCCCTGATAATTAAATTTATATTATTTCATGTAATGAAAATTTCAAAATGTAACTCTCTTGAATTTCATATCTCCAAAATATTTTCATAAGGATAAAAGATGATAAATTTTGTTTTAAATATTTACCTGATAGAAATATAAATTTTTATTATATAACTATTTTGATGACATTAATGTTAAATTAAATAAATAGTTTCAAAATCCATATTAATGCTATTTTATGAAAATTTAATTTTACTATATTATTTAAAAATTATGAATGTAAATATTTATGTTGAAAATTGGTATAAATTTAATACCTTGGATATTTATTATCTAAATATTATAAAATAATACATATTATAACCCTTTTAAGATTTAATATTTTGTTACTATTTGGGGGTGAAACAAGTAATTAAAGGGTTAAACCAAAATAAAATTTTTAAAATGGCACAAAAATCTTCCCAGATTTCATTTTTTTGATATGTTATAATAATCCTAATTGTATTCAATTAAATGTCAATATTAAATCCTTTTTCATTACCTTTACTTAATTATAATCCAATATTTTTATGTGTGACCTTTCCCTCACATAGAAAAGTACACCCCTTATCTATTTTATTTATACCACATTGATAAATATAAAACATCCTAAATCATGATAAATTATCTTCATAAAATCTCTATAAATGACTTATCTCATTTTTCATTTCAAAGAAACAATTCCAAAGGTCCTTAGGAATGGATCTAAAGGAGTTTGATCGAAGAAGATGTAATCATCCTACCCGACATCTTTAAATTTATTTCTTTTAATACCTCTTATAAAAATTTGGTATTAATGATAAATAAAAATTTTATTATAAATATTTAATGAAATATTATTAAAAATTTTGAACTTCCATTATCCATCGTCTTTTCCATAAAATTAGAAGTGAATGTTTCTATTGTGTGTACATCTAGACTACCAACTCCACGCAGTGAAACAATTCATTTTCCATCCCCATAGTTTATGGATGCTTGTTATAATGTGTTTAGTGGTTATATATGATATTAATAATATAATTATTCATCCATAAATATAATATCATATATAACTTCTAACATCCCCATCCATTGGAGAATGATAACTTCAATCATGGGTATATTTAAACTAGCACCTCCATGAAGTAATGTAATCAATTTTTTTATGCTTTTATGTGGATGATAATAAGGATATATTTAATAAATATATATTATATATTAATTATTTAGGAATGGTTAATTTGTATTTACCTTTCATTCAACCAATTCATCAAAAATTGAAAACTGTGTTAACTTGTACGTAATGCCTACCATCTCTAGGAATGATGTAATTTGTTTTTTATATATAACATTAAATAGCGACAATATATGTATATAGTAAATATATATAATATTTATATTATTATTTTAAAAATAGAGTTTACAAATTCATTATCAATGTATATGTATCAAACAATAAAACTAGAATTCCCATGAAAATTTAATCAGTTAACCCCAAAAATTGATTATTTTGTTACAGAATTATTAATAGGTGAGGGATAAAATGTAAATGAAACATAGACGATATTATAAGTATGTATGTCATTAATTATATAATTAAAATAAATTTAAATTTATTATAAAATAATATAAAAACACATACTAGGAACACAAGATATGAGGTAACACATATACATATCAATTTTATTTCTATGAGACACATCCCATATTCCCGATATTTTTCACTGAAATGGATTATAAACATTCCAGGATTTTAATATAAGACATTATTAAGTAAATATTATGTAATGTACATATCAATATAATTTTCTACATTTCATGAGACTTTGATTCAAAAGATAACATGGTTTTGTGAGGTATATTTGAAATTTTTAATATTTACCGAGATATATTGTGATATATCTCTCAAAAATATAATGAAATTTATTAAACTCAACTTATTTCTGTAGATTACACATTCTCATTTTATTTTCTTCTTTTTATTTACTCATAAGACTGAAATAATAATTTTAATGAAAATTGATATTAATTTTATTTTTGAACAAGAATTTATTTTTTCCATTTCAATGATTCCCAAAAACATTTTAAATATTTATTTTGAAATTATCATATGATTATATAATTTAAATTTTACTCATAGAATATTTTTAAAATTTTTTTATAGAAAATATTTTTCTAATTTTCTTAAGGATTTACTTTTGACTATTTAAAAAAATGTAAATGGAAACATTTTTTTTGTCATACATAAAATTAAAGGAATTTTATACCTCTTGACCAATCAATGTTTTGATGTTTCTTATAAATGTTTCCAAGATTATTTTCGAAGAAACAATTTTCCATAATTTTTTTAAAATTTTAATATATTATTAATTTATTTTAATGTAAAATGGGTATTTTTCCTTAATAAATGTTTTAGTATTCATTTAATGGTAATTTCTAACAAGTAAAATACATGTTTCTATTATTAGGGATAAGATTAAATGATACCATATTTATTCTTTACCTAGAAGGTCAACGATGAATAATTATTGTAGTTTTTTATTCTTCATTCAATTGATAAATATGGACCAATATATACTTTTCAGAATAAATTTTCTTGATAATTCAATAATTTAGTACTGAAAGAGATGTGAATGTGATTGATGGAAATGAGTTATATATTTCCCCTTCATGAATCAATAGAACTGACGAGACAAAATAGGTCGACATGATATATAGGATAAGGCTGTAAGATCAGGTCATAATAGTTGGGTAATTTGTTAATGTCCAACCATACAATAATAATGACTTGGGTATGTGGACATGACAGAATGATAATTTCTTGGTTGACCGAACTTGACCATATGTTTCATGATATCATGGATGAGAGGACATTACAATAAGAAAAATTATTTCATTGTAAAGAGGCATTGATATTGAATGCCTAGTAGTATACATTTTCTTTATTAATAATTAAATTTTTATTATTAATGTGTTATCTATAATGATATTTTTCATTAATAATCATGGAAATGAATTTTTTAATTTAATGTAATGTATTTTAATTATTTAATTCCAATGAATTAATTACTTATTTACTCATGACAGCATCTATCGTACATAATGCTTACTAGTTATCTGACCTCACCCTTAATGTGATTTCCTTTCCTTAGGATATGAAGAAGTATATTATTACTAATATCGGGGATTAAATAATGCTTCTTATACTATTATTACATATTTAAAATAATGTATATAAAATAATTATGTCCCTAGTTTACCAAGACTATTAAATTATTTGGCCATTCAACATTATATTTCTTATATATAGTGCCAATGTAAAAAACTAGACACCAAATTCAGGATACTAGATTAGGGGTCATTATAGTTTATAATAGATAATGATTATTTGAAACCATGAAACTATATTTAAAAAAATATTTATTTTGAGAATCATGAAAATCCAATATTATTACTGAGAACTTTTACAATATATGGATTTTTAATTCATAGCACAATTTTCATTTTTATTTTTAGAGAAAATATTTTGTTCCATTCTTTAGTGATGAATCCTAATAGATGAAAATAAATAAACACCCATAGTCAATGTAAGAATATCCCTATACATTAATCCAATTTAGGTTGTATTGTAAATTAGAAGATCATGGAATTATTAGTGACCTTTAATGATTTAATAATTAATTCCCTCACTCGTATATGAAAACAAGTTGTTCAATATCATTATTAACCTATGTTGGATCACTATATGTGACAAAAGCCACTGAATTTTAATAGAAATACTAATATATTAACATCTAAAAAATAGATTAAGACCATAGAATAAATATTCCTATATTTCTAAAGTAATTAATATGAAAAGGTAATATTGGAATTTTATAATTTTAACGGAGATATGGATCAATTATGGTTGTTGATCTTGGATAATAATGAAGATTATGAAATATAAAATTTGAAATTGTGATCATTTAATGTGATGTTATTTGAGAAATAAGTTATTCATGATAAATGAGATGGTATAGAAATATAATTCCTTAATATTATGTATAATAAGGATGAGATATATTATTTAGTCTCAAGTAATAGTTAAAATGTTACTATGTTATTATACAGACTATTTATATAATTTTTAAAGTATGATTTACTATATCTTTTGTGTGATAAATCCAAGCATTCTAGGGTACTAGTCTCTCAAATATTTTCATCATATGATGATATTTTATCCTGTTACATCATAGTGGAGAACGAATTATCCAATTCATATATTTTAAAATTATATAAAGAGATTAAGAAAATAGATGAGTTCTATAAAAATAGAAATGAGGGGATATAAAATAAGGGGAGGATAGAACTATCAAAATATTATAATTATGGAAAGAAATACCCACATAATTTAATAAAGGGAACATGATTTTGACTAATTTTTCAAGAAAGATTTCAAAAGGATCATGAATGAAAATAAATCAATTAATAAACTATTATCAAATTCCTCTATTGTTAAGAGAATTTTTATTATTCAAACCTATGTCCCAAGTGTAAAGTGAACTTACTATATATGAATCTATGGGAAAAAGGCCATGAATAATGAATTACTAAAACTATTGAAGAAATACAAGAATTTGTAATAATATACATCATAAAATAATGATTTATTTGATTTATGTGAAAATAATCTTTTTGTAGATATCAAATCATATATTTACACTTCAAGGAAATAATTATAAATCATATCACCCAGTAAGAATGTAGTTTTCATGTAGTTTTTGATATGATGATCAATTAATACATACATGAAATCATAGTTGTTGTTATTATGTTAGTATTAGAAATAATCATATTTGTTTTTGTTTTTATTTAGATTTATGGATTAAGTAGTTATTATATGATGAAAAAATAATATAGTAAGTGGATTAAAAAATAAAAATTCTATTTTTTACCTTCACCAAAAAAAATTTGTAGTATTTTATCTCATCACTGATTTAGGGTTTTTTGGCCATTAACATTATCATGAACATTTTATTTATCATCATACATAAGTCCTTATACATTAGTTTTCAAACACATGTCTATATATAATCTTCCCAAGAATTTTATCCATATAAGAGAACCCTCTTATATGTTATTTCGAGTAACCTTTACATTTAAAAAATCACATTTTATGAGGTATTTTTATTATCCCTAAGAAGGATGTGGGATTTCTAAAAAGGTATTTTAAAATATTAAATCAATTTCAAGATCATATAAATTCTGAGAGTTTAATTTAGCCGGTGGTTCTAGAATGCGCCACACTAATATTTTATAATAATTTTCTTCTGAAATAAATCTTTTGTATTTTATAACATTCTTTTCAAGAAACACATTGCATAAAACAAACTGTGATATATTATAACTTAGTTGTCAATTTTTTTGGTATTAATATTATTAACCACATTATTTAATAAATAAAATGATTCTATAAGTTATAATATATTAGTTAATGAATTATATATATGTAAAATATTTTTTGTAAATTTTTTTTATATTTTAAAAATATTATTTCTTCAAAATTTGGTTTTGTGGTATTTTTTATCATATTTTTTAGTGAATATTAAAAATTTAAAACATTTCAGATTATATAAATTATTGTCATTAAATATAAATACCTAATGGTGCAGATATATTTTTGATTTGGTATTATAGTAACGTAAGATCCATATTATTTATAATAAAATTACTAATTCTATATAAAAATATTCCTGATTTTGATGTATGTTAATTTTTATGAGTAAAAAAACATTTTTTTAATAACCAATCACTTCTCAATTTTACTCATATATATTAAACTTTATTTCTACCACATAAAACAATTTAATATTAAAATTTTATGTCCAATTTATAATTATTGTGTTTATGTTTCATAGATTTGTCGCTTTTATTTTTGGTTAATATTTATAATAATCATGGTAAATATTTTTCACCTCTGTGTGGGTAAAATGGGAAAAAGATGGATTAAAAGATGACATAATATATCATAAACAACCAAAAACATTACGTTATTACATTTATGGAATAAATTATACAATATAAATCCAATATATGAATATATGTAATATTTGTTTCATTTTCCCTTGAAAATGAAATTTATCTTGGTTTATGTAATGAAAATTCTGAAATCTCACTATATTTACATTAATATATATAATAGTTTTTCATATGGTTGGGAAATGGATTTAATAGACTAGAAATGGTTATATAATTGAATTTTTTTATCATGTTAATTTATTAATAATTTTATGGGATTGAATAATGACATTAAAATCTAATGCAACTCTAATATAGTATTTATTAAAATAATATATAAGTAAAATAAATGATTTTACAAATAAAACATGTAATAAATTTTGGGTAAAATATTGCCCAAAAAATAATAAATTTAATTGAATAATTATATTTTTACCATATCAAATTTTAATTGACATATTATCTTATTTGAAATATTTTTTATTTTGAATTAATTAATTATATTTTGTTGTTCATAATTCCACGTGTGACCGTCCCCTCACTTGTAAAATTACACTCTTTCTCTCTCTATTTTACACCTCATTGAGCCATATAACAAGTCTATAACCTGAAAAATTATATTATAAACTTTAATATACATAAACTATAGATTTTTTTATTCTTAAAATACAATTCAGAAGGTTCATAGGAAGTTACCTAAAGGGTTCGATTGAAGTAGAAAAATTATTCTTAACATGACACTTTCAATTTATTTCTTCTTGTGCCTCCTTTAAATTTTTGGTAATCATCATAAAATATTAAATTCATTATCCTAGATATAGTTAAATATTATTATGAGTATGGAACTACCATTATGTACCCTCTTTTCCATCAAATGGTATGTGAATGTACTAGTTTTTATCTACGTTTGGACTACCGCCTCCATATAGAGATAATCTTATTTTTCCATAAAATTTTTCCATGTATGGTTATTATTATGGGATTAATTTTTATATATTATAATTATAATATAATTATTTTCTATAATTATAATATCACATTTGACTTCATACCTACTCATATTTTGTAAAATTTAACCATCACTCATGCATATGAGTGGACTACGTCTTCCATAATGAAATATAATATGATTTTAATTTACACATTACAGGGATGGAAAGAAGAATATATTTAATGGATATATATTATAAATATGTAATAATAGTGAGATTTTAATAGTTAATTATTATTTAATTTATTTCATTTCATTTATCGAAACGTGATAACAACATCAATACATAATTATGACCTACCATCTCTATGAATGATGTAATTAAATTTTTAGCTATGTCATTTTTGAATGAATATACATAGATATAAATATATGTGTATGTATATATAAAAATATATAATGAATATATATGATATTTATATAATTATTAAAAATTTATAGATTATGGGGCAAAGATCATTGTAAAATTACTCGAACTACCAAACTAAAATTCTATTCATAATTAAAATAGTTATCACACAAAATGATGAATTTAGTAAGGATTTTTTAATAAATAAGTGTTTAAATATTATATGTCAGTCATGTATGATATTATATTTATGTTAATTATTATATTAAATAATTTTAATAAATTTAAATTAATTATATATCATAATAATACAATTACAATGAATGTTGGATATGAGGTAATGAATATATGTTTCACTTTTATTTCAGTGACATACATTCCATATTAACCACTGGTTTATATTATGTGGTTCATATAATTTCCATGAAATTAATTTATGATGATTCTAATAAAAACTATGGTGTCATAAAAATCCACACAAGGTTATTAATTTCATTAGTTTTTTATTTGAACGATTCAAATGTGTTATTGAATTTATGTAATAATCCGATTTTTGGATGGGATTGTTTATGTCTATGATTTGGATAATGAAATTTTATGTCCATTATCTAAATAAACTCATGAATTTTTTGTATCATATTTTTATTTATGAATATTTTATATTTTAATTTCATTTTCCACTCTATAATTACTCATAACAAAAAAGGAATATTTTCAATGAAAAATTACTTTATTTCTATATTCAGTTGAGAATATTATTTCTTTAATAACAATTTTTTCTTAAATTTTTTTCCATGAAATATTTTTATATTTTCCTAAGATATTGATAATTCAATTTAACCCCCATTATAATTTAAAAAAATTTATTTAAATGGATTCTTCTTCTAATTATCTGAGTGAGTTACTTTTGGTTTTTTATAAAACATGTCAATGGAATATTTGTTTTAACGTATAAAACACGCACATAATTTCCATATCTTATAACAACTCATTATTTTGAAGATTAATTTTCATATTTCCTAGTTTCTTTTTAATGAATATTTTTTCTTAATATATTGGAAATTTTATAATTTAATATCTGATTTCAATGTGTAATGTGTATTTTTCTTAAATAAATTTACAAATGTATTTTAATGTTATTCTGAACTATAATTACACCCATTAATGTTACCAGGGGTATGATAAAAAGATTCCATATTTATTTACCCTCTAGATGGTCTATTATGGTGAATTATTGATGTTCTATATTCATTATTCAATAAATGTAATTACTAACTTATAAGTCATTTTGAGAATTAATTGTGTTGATAATTCAGGATATATGGAATGAAAAAATGTGAATGTGATCAGTGGGTCTGAGTTATAGATAATCCCTCCATGAATCGATAGGTCTCAATAGACAATATATGTCAGCATGATTTATAAGAAGAGGTTATACTATCATACAATAACAGTTTGGTAATTGGTGTATGGTGACCCATGAATGATAATGTCATTGTTGAGGGGCCTTCATAAAATGATAAAGCATAGTTGGGTGCCTTAAATGTAATATTCTTGATTGCATGGTTGAGTGACATTGAATTTATGAGTCTTGATTTCTTGTTTGAGGGGCAATGATAATGAATTATTAGAATTGTTAATTTTCATTATTAATAATTATGTTGCCATTATTCTTATGTTTGATATGTCGATATTAGCCATGGATTCTCATTAAACTCTTATTATCAATTGGATGGAATATATTTATATTATCTACACTTCCATGATAATTATTACTTATTTACTCATTATGGCTTCAATTTTATGTAACACTTACTGAGCTTCTATGCTCACCCTTTACTTTTTCCATTTCCCCAAGATATGAATAAGTATATTATGAATAATACAAATGTTAAAATAATGATTATTATGTTATGTTTTTATATTTAAATTTGATATGGAAATTATGAATGTATCTAGTTTAACAATACTATTAAACACTAAGTTTCTCTGGGATGTGATCCGTTATATTGTAACACCAAGACCCTAGATACCCAGATTCGGTGCATTATTACATAACATTGGCATGATCACAAGAAAGATCAAATCTCGAAAGACCGATTGGTTTAGTAGCCTTGGAAACACTAGATATATTCATAATGTTTTACATTACATGACAAAGTGAAAAACTTCTACAAAAACATAGTCTCCATATTCCACACTCATATCCCCACATACTATCCCTGCATGTCATTGATAACTTACATCTTCACATCCTGGGAATATTAAAACATAGAAAAGGGGTAAGCTCAAATGCCCAGTAAGTATAACAATAATGCAGAAACATTAAAAATAAGCATAAACATTTGAGAAAATGTATAACTAAAACAAAATCCTTTTAAACTTGATCTTCAACATAGTATGGAAAAAGTAAAATGAAATAATTCCATTTACTTATTCACATGGATATTCTACTAATCGAATAATCACATGTAATATCAATAACCACTGTCATAATGATGGAATGCATAATGCCAGACCATCATAACCACATAGCCAAGGTCTCATACCAAGACTACAAATAAGATTTTTTCAAGGCCTTATGCCAAGACACTAGTTTGTCTCATGATACCTACCAATGCATCGAGGAGCTATAGCAGGCTCCACCCGTCACATATTAAGGCCAATGCATTCCTATATGAAAATGTTTAAACATGACATAAACATTCGTATTAAAACTAGCATAAGAAATTTCAATACTTTCATCATAAACTATGAATGGTATAAAAATAGCACATCCACAGTCAAACATATCACAAAACCTTCAATACAATATAAAAGTTTTGTATCAGAATAAATCACCTACAAATAAGCATAAAATCTATCAAAGGATGTTCACATAGATGAAATCAAAACTCTTTTTAGAGAAATATCTCTTTCTATTTTTGAAATCATTTAAGAGTCATATATTTATAAAATAAAATATTTTCTTTGAAAATATTCTTATAATTATGTATGGGAAGCTTCGACGATTTTATAACGGCGGAAAATAGCCACACCCGCTGTATAAGTTAAAGAAACATTCTTACCTTAATTCTATCGAAAAGGTTAAAAAGAACCTTGTTTGGAAAACGACGGAAAGATTCCTTTAAAAACCTCTTATTAAAAGTCAAAAAAGGGTATAAATGACTTTAAACCATATTCTTGTAAATAGTTAAAATGTTTGGAAATACATTTTTAAGAAACATTGATGTGGATGATAAAGACATCCCAGTAGATTATTATGTATAAACAACCATGGATAATGAAGAGATTGTGAAATAACCCTTACCTTGTACTTTTCCTTGGATGGGGTATGTTAACCTCCTTTATAATAGTGAAATAATTGTTATTAAATTATACAAGAATCATATGCATTCATATGATATCATATATGATCTTTTATCATTGCTTTGTTAATAATATCTTAGTATTATCGTTGTTTCGGGTGTTAACTTGCTCGTTTTCTTTTATATGTTTTGTTATGTAAGACATGTTTGTAATGGATAGGTTGTATATTATTCATATCCAGAATGATATCAAGTCCTTAAACATCATTTTTAAATCAGAAAATGATAATTATACTTGAATGGATACGATGGAGAATGAATCTCATCGCGTTCGTGGAGACGGTAGTCCGTACGTACGCACGAGCAACAATATCATTATTTTGATTTTAAAATAATATATTAATGGATGGTATATCATATATACAGAATCATTAACATGTTATATTTATTATTTACATGATTTACACATCATTGTTATACCCATCCAAATAATAATATATTGAATAACAATTACACAATGACGTGGAGACGGTAAGCCGTACGTACGCACGTATGGTGACATTTTATTAAAAGGGTGGATAGAATACTTAATATGGTTGTACCATATTTATAATAAAATCCCAGTATATATAAGATACTGGAGTTATTATTTTCGAATGTTAATAACAAAGAAAGAAGAAGTGGAAGAAGAAAGGAACTTGAAAATGGGTGGTGAAAACATTACCTCTTCTTAGGGTTCTTCCTTTTGATTTGATCAAAAGGGATCCATAGGATGTCTTTCTGATCAAACTAAGGCCTCTAGGTTATAGTGAGGAAAGTTGAGAGAGTATTTGGGCAGAGTTTGGCCGAACAAAAAGGCTTTGAAGGTGTGAAGAAATGAGTAGGAGGAGTGCCCTTTTATAAGAGGGGTGAGGGGCACCTTTGGAAAAGCTAGAAATATTAATTTATAATAAATTCATATACGGTTTCTAATGGCTCCAAAGTTTATTATTCAAAGTTTATGTTGTGGATAGGTCGAAAACCATTCAACAAATATAATTTACATAGGTTTGAGTTACTTCATTAACCTTATCATTTTGATTTAACTCTTAGTTAATTAGTTTGACATTTACCATGTCACTTTGTATTTTTATAATATATAGTTAATAAACATACTATATACATCCATGAGACCCCCAAGTGGTCCATTAGTGATTAACCTATCATGATATAAGTATCTTGGCTGAAAAATAGATTTTTAGGAATTTAATATCAATTTATAATATAATATTTGTTTTAAAAACTCTTTTATGTCAATTTTGACACTATTCAATAACTGATTTTGGTGAAATTCATAACAAAATTATTACTTCGACAAAAGATAATTAAATCAATTCTAACATTTCATATTATCCTATAAAATTATTTTAATTCATTAAAAGTCTCAAATTATATTTATTTGGGAATTTATAATATCAATTATTTTAATTTTTCACAATTATGGTAATTACTGCATCATCATTGTGTCATAAATAAATTAAATTATTTAAAGTCTAAAAATTATAAATAAAATATAATTATTTGGGAAATCGTATTATCTTTCTAATGATTATTTACAATAGAATTTATCTTATGTATATCCCTATATTAAAAATGTTTTAGTAAATAAACTTTGATTTTAACTCTTTTAACTCTTCTTTGAATTAAATAATAATAAATGTCCTAATCTAATCCAAGTGGACCTAAATGATAATATTTTATTCCTACGGATGTTTTTGGTCTAGATACACTTGTCCAATAGAATTAGGACATGTGTTAGGGAAATATTAATATCATTTTTACCCTTAATTACCCTATTTTACTTTTAATCGTGGAAAATAAAAGTAAAAAGTTACTATTCACCAAAAATTATTTTCATCTCATTGAACCAAATTTCACTTCTTGATATTAACCGTGTCTCTAGGATTTTTGAAATTCTATTCACAGAAGCGGTAAAATTATGTTTTATGAAAAATTCAGTTTTTAACTACCACTTAGTAGTTTCACTATTCATAAAAAATTGATGTTTTTCAGAACAATGCCAAAATTTCACCCTAAGCTATAATTGATATTCCAAATTCAAAAATGATTTCTATTTTACAAAATTCCAAACATATAAGTTGCATTAATTAATTTTATAATTAATTCCTGTTGTCACAACAAATAGAGTGTTTTTAAGAAACAATATATATCAAACGATTGATAATTGTTTATGTCCAATTTCACAGTGAAATTAATTCTAATGAACACCATTGGATAAAATGGTAAAAATATATTATAATTATTCTTTAAAACCACTCAATAATATAATTTATCACTATAAATTATTTTGTTTAAAAAATTTGTTTTTAAGTATTTTTCACTATTCATAAAAATTGGAAGTTCTAAGAAAAAAACAAAGAATTCAACTTAGGATAATTTTGATATTCCGAATCCAAAAATGAAGTCCATTTTGAAATATAAAATATATATAATTTCAAAAGGTAGGTATTACTATTCATAACGGCTAGTTTGATTGGTTATGGTGTGTTAGAACTCGATGTTGCGTACAACACACGCTATCACATTATTCAAAGAGAAGCGTACCGTAGAAGCGTGGGGTGTTAAATTCTCCCCTCCTTCAAATAATTTTGTCCAAGAAATTTCTAGAATACATATCACATGAAAAGACTGGGGTGGTTCTTCATCATAAGTTCCTCGGGTTCCCACATTGCCTCTTCCATCTTATGGTTTCTTCACAAAACTTTTACCAGAAGTGTCGTCCGGTTTCTCAGTACTTGTTCTCTCATATCAAGAATCCTGACGGGCTCTTCACAATAGGACAGATCGGGTTCCAGTTCTAATTCTTCATAGGTGAGTACATGAATTGGTTCAAGCATGTATTTCCTCAATAGATATACGTGGAACACATCGTGAACTTTGGAGAGTGTTGGCGGCATTGCCAATCGGTAAGCTACTTCCCCAATTAGTTCTAGAATTTCAAAAGGTCCGATGTACCTGGGACTCAATTTACCTTTTTTACCAAAATGTATGACTCCCTTCCATGGACATACCTTCAGGAAAACATGATCACTGACTTGAAATTCCAAATCCTTCCTTCGATTATCGGCATAGCTCTTCTGCCTACTTTGAGCTGCTTTGATGTGATTTTGGATTAACTTCACATTTTCCATCGTTTCCTCCACCAGTTCTGGGCCTAAATGTTTTCTTTCACCAACGTCATCCCAACAGGTTGGTGTACGACATCTCTTTCCATATAACTCTTCATATGGTGCCATCTGAATACTCGAATGGAAGCAACTGTTATAGAAAAATTCTAACAGTGGTAAATATTGATCCCATATACCCTGAAAGTCAAGTGAGGAGGATCTCAACATGTCTTCTAAAGTTTGAATAGTTCATTCTGATTGTCCATCCGTTTGAGGGTGGTAGGCAGTTCTCATATGAAGTCTAGTATCCAGGGATTTCTGAAGACTATTCCTGAATCTTGAAGTAAAATGGGGATCACGATCAGAAACAATAGATAGGGGTACTCCAAAAAGTCTCACAACATCATTAATATATAGTCATTCTAGACGTTCTAGTGGTAGATCTTCTCTTATAGCAAAAAAATGTGCTGACTTGGTAAGACGATCAACAATAACCCATATTGCATCATTCCTTCTAGGAGTCTTTGGTAGTCCCATGACAAAGTCTATCGTAATATTGTCCCATTTCCACTCTAGTATTGGAAGAGGTTGCATGACTCCTCCAGGTTGTTGCCTTCCAGCTTTCACTTGTTGACAAACCATACATCTTGACGCAAAATCAGCAATCTCCCTCTTCATGTTGTCCCACAAAAAATGTTCCTTCAAATCCTTATACATTTTAGTGCTCCCAGGATGTATAGAGAAATTGGAACTGTGAGCATCATCCAACAATTCCCTTTTTAGATCAAGTAAATCGGGAACACAATGTCTCTTCCCGAATTTCAAAATTCCATCGTCATACACAAAGTCTCTCAATCTCCCATCATTCACAACATTAATCTTCTTTTTAAATTCTTTATCATCGGTCTAAGAACTCTGAATTCTTTTCTAGTAATGATGTTTTGGCAACCATTTGAAAAAGGATTGATGTTTCTCCTTCCCTGGTTATTCCCATGTCCATCTTCACTAGATCCATGAAAATTGGATCCCTTTCAATTCTAATAATTTTCAAAACTCCATGGTCTTTTCTGCTCAAAGCATCTGCCACCCTGTTTTCCTTCCCCAGGTGGTAGTGTATCGTGCAATCATAATCCTTGAGTAATTCAAGCCATCTCCTTTGCCTCATGTTGAGTTCTTTTTATGAGAAAATATAATTCATACTCTTGTGATCAGTATAAATCTCACATTTTTCACCATAGAGGTAGTGCCTCCATATCTTCAAAGCAATGATCATAGCTGCTAACTTGAGATCATGAGTAGGATTGTTTTGTTCATGAATTTTCAACTGTCGTGATGCATAGGCAACGACCCTATCATTCTGCATAAGGACACAACCAAGTCCTTTCTTCGATGCATCACTATAAATAACAAACCCATCATTCCCCGATGGTTGAGTCAAAATAGGAGCGTTGACTAATCTTCTCTTCAATTCTTCGAAACATTATTCACACTCTTTTGTCCAAACAAATTTAACCCCTTTACATGTGAGCTTCGTTAATGGGTTAGCCAATCGGGCCAAATTCTGGAAGAATCGTCGATAATAACCTTCTAAACCAATAAAACTACGTACCTCAGTTATACTCATAGGTGTTAGCCATTCTTGGATTTCCTTGGTCATAGAAGGATCAACAGATATTCCATCTTTAGAGACAATATGGCCAAGAAAAGAAATCTCCGGAAGCTAGAATTCACAGTTGCTAAACATCCCATATAATTCATGTCTTCTCAGAGTCTTCAGGATAATGCGCAAGTGATTTTCATGATCTTTGTAGATTTTTGAGTATACAAAGATATCATCCATAAATACCACAACAAATTCATCGAGATACTCCTTGAAAACTCTATTCATCAGATCCATGAATACAGAGGGTGCATTAGTCAATCCAAAAGGCATTACAATAAACTCGTAATGCCCATACCTGGTTCGAAATGCTGTCTTCGGAATGTCTTCCTTCTTCACACAGAACTTATGGTATCCATATCGAAGGTCAATCTTTGAAAAGTATTGAGCTCCATGCAGTTGGTCAAATAAATCATCAATGCGTGGTAGGGGATACTTGTTCTTTAGTGTTATAGCATTGATCTCCCTGTAGTCGATACATAACCTCATATATTCGTCTTTCTTTTTAACAAAAAGAAAATGGGCTCCCCATGGTGAAAAACTAGGGCGAATAAATCCCTTTTTACTCAATTCCTCTAGTTGTTTCATTAGTTTAAATAATTCTACAGTGGCCATTCTATAAGGGGTCTTCGATATAGGTCTTGATCTAGGAATTAAATCAATGGAAAACTCAACTTCTCGTTCTAGAGGATGTCCAGGTAAATCTTCTGGAAATACATCTATAAATTCCTTCACAATAGGTACATCCTCTATTTGAACATTCTTTTCCTCACCCACAGTTTTTTTCATTCTATTCCTCCCCAATAATTTAATTTAGTTGAGCTACTGGGGGTGGATCTAAATAAGAATTAGGTGGTGATGATTCTGCTCTAAAGATAAGGTGTTCCTTATCATTATCATCAAGAATCTTAACCTATGTATTCTTACAATAAATATTCACATCATAGTCCAAAATCCAGTCCATACCGAGGATTATATCAAACTCAATCATAGGTATGATGATGAGATTAGAAGATAAAGAACATTTATGTGCTCTAATGGGGACTGATTCACAAAACTTTGTGGCAATGATACTTCCCTTATGAGTTTTAACTAACAACTCCCTTGTTAAATCAAATTGTAAATATCTAATTTTCTTAGAAAAATGGGAAGATATGAAACAATGTGATGATCCAGAATCAAATAATGCATTTTCTAAACTTAAGGAAACCATTAAATTACCTGCCACCACGTCTTTCTGAGCTTCTACCTCAGCAGTATTGATAGCATAAGCTTGGCCTTGATCCCTTGGCCTTTTCTGAGGTAAGTTCTCCTGACGCTTAGGAAATTCATTTTCATAATGCCCCATCTCCCTGCAATTGTAGCACTAAATGTTGGTGGCTTCCTTCTTCCCCTTGCAATCACAAGCTTGGTGGCCTTTTTCACCACATTTGTAACAGACGCCCATTCCATTCAAGCAAGTACCAGGGTGTTTCTTCCCACATTTACCAAAGGATGGATATCCAACCTTTCTTTTCTTCCCCTTATTTCCATTCCCAGACTGATTAGAAGGTCTCTTCTTCTCTTTATTTGCTTTAAAGTCATAAGACTTAGAGAATTCCTTTTCGGTCTTGATAGCACATGAGACAATGTCTTCGTAAGATGAAAAGGATTGTGAGACTAATGCTCGACGGAGAAATGGTTTTAACCCATAAAAGAAATGATCAATCTTACTTCTTGGGTTATGTATATAATCTCCATCATACCTTGCTAACCTTTTAATGTTAGCCTCATTCTTTGTGACATTCTCATCCTCCTTTTGTCTCAGACTCAGAAATTGCCATTCCATATCTTCTTGATGGTCGCGAGGAAAGTATTTTTCTAAATATAGATCTTTTAACTCTCTCCATTACATATTTTATACTTCATCATCTTCCTTCATGTTTTGAATCAATGACCACCATTGATCAGCATCACCAGTGAGTCGGTAAACTGCCATGATAACTTTTTCCCGTTCACTACTCCCCGAAGCCTGAAATATTTTCTCTAGGGAAAATATCCATTGATCAGCTACTAAGGGATTTGTACTCCCATTGAATGTTGGTGGTTGTTTCCTCATGAATCAATCTAACATTGATCCTCCACGCTGTGGATCAGGGTTCTCCATACAGGTAAGGTTATTATTCATAACCTGAGTGAGTTGTCCCAGTATGATGATTAGCTGATTGGCACCAGTTGCATCACCAGCTCCACTATAATTATCTTGAGCAGGAGGGAAATATCTACATGGAGTGCGTGCATTGATTCAGATTCCATTTTTCCACTAGGCGCCATTTATAAACAATGGCATAGACTAGATCCGTTTATGAATCAAAATACATAATCCCATACTTATAAAACAGTTAACATAAATTGAAATATTTATGGATATAATCCATAATCATAAAAATGTCTTCTTTATGGAATTATATACTCATAAACCCTTCATAATGATTTTTAAAGAAAATGAGTGTTATCCTAAGCATATCCCCTAGGAGTGTCGTAACCTAGAGTGCAGCAAGGCCCATTGTCGTGCACTAGTTCACGTTTGAGTCTAGCTCAAAGTGGTGTTTTCGTGTTTTACCCCTAGGTACATCTGTGCCAGAGCCGCCTCTACATGCTCGTATCCAGACATGGATGTATTGCTTGGAAAACTCACAAAATCTCTACAATACCAAAATTATAGTATGTTCTTCTATACTAATCCTTAAAGTCCATCTTAAATCTATGTGCTCTAATCAGAGTTTATCTAAATCTGGCTTCCAAGGTTTTTACTAAACTTCCTCTGATACCAATTGTAACGCCCTGAACCTAGATACCTAGAGTCGGTGCATTATTACATAACATTGGCATGATCATAAGAAAGATCAAATCTTGAAGGACCGATTGGTTTAGTAGCCTTGGGAACACTAGATATATTCATAAAGTTTTACATTACATGACAAAGTGAAAAACTACTACAAAAACATAGTCTCCATATTCCACACTCATATCCCCACATACTATCCCTGCAGGTCATTAATAACTTACATCTTCACATCCTGGGAAAATTAAAACAAAAAAAGGGGTGAGCTCAAATGTCCAGTAAGGATAACAATATAGCTGAAACTTTCAAAAATAAGCATAAACATTTAAGGCAATGTATAACTAAAACAAAAGCCTTTTAAACATGAAATTCATCATATTATGGAAAAAGTAAAATGAAATAATGCCATTTACTTATTCACATGGATATTCTACTAATCGAATAATCACATGCAATATCAATAACCACTTTCATTACGATGGAATGTATAATTCCAGACTATCATAACCACATAGCCAAGGCCTCGTGCCAAGTCTACAAATAATATTTTGTCATGGCCTTGTGGCAAGACACTAGTTTGTCTCATGAAACCTACCGATGCATCGATGAGCTATAGAGGGCTACACCCGTCACATATTAAGTCCAATGCATTCCCATATGAAAAGGTTTAAACATGACATAAACATTTCTATTAAAACTAGCATACGAAATGTCAATACTTTCATCATAAACTATGAATGGTTTAAAAATAGCATATCTACAGTCATACATATCACAAAACCTTCAATACGATATAGATGTTTTGTATCATAATAAATCAACTACAAATAAGCATAAAATCCATCAAAGGATTTTGACATAGATGAAATAAAAACTCTTTTTAGAGAAATATATCTTTCGATTTTTAAATCATTTAAGTGTCATATATTTATAAAATAAAATATTTTCTTTGAAAATATTCTTATAAACTTGTAAGGGAAGCTTCGACGATTTTATAATGGTGGAAAATAGCCGCACCCACCGTATAAGTTAAAAAAAACATTCTAACCTTAATTTTGTCGAAAAGGTTAAAAAGCACCTTGTTTGGAAAACGACGGAAATATTCCTTTATAAACCTCTTATAAAAAGTCAGGTAAGGGTATAAATGACTTTAACCCATATTCTTGTAAATAGTAAAAATGTTTTGAAATACATTTTTAAGAAACATGGATGTGGATGATAAAGAGATCCCAGTAGATTATTACGTATAAACAACCTCGGATAATGAATAGATTGTGAAATAACCCTTAACTTGAACTTATCCTTGGTTGGGGTAGGTTAAACTCTTGTATAATAGTGAAATAATTGTTATTAAATTATAGAATAATCATATGCATTCATATGATATCATATATGATCTTTTAACATTGCTTTGTTAATAATATCTTAGTATTATTGTTGTTTCGGGTGTTAACTTACTCGTTTTCTTTTATATTTTTTGTTACGTAAGCCTTGTTTGTAATGTATATGTTGTATATTATTCATATCCAGAATGATATCAAGTCCTTAAACATCATTTTTAAATCATAAAATGATAATTATACTTAAATGGATACGATGGAGAATGAATCTCATCGCGTTCGTGGAGATGGTAGTCTGTACGTACGCATGAGCGACAATATAATTCTTTTGATATTAAAATAATATATAAATAGATGGTACATAATATATAAAGAATCATTAAAGTGTTATATTTATTATTTACATGAGTTACTTATAACCATCCAAACAATAAGATATTGAATAAAAATTACACCACGACGTGGAGACGGTAAGCCGTACGTACGCACGTATGGTGACATGTTATTCAAAGGGTGGATAGAATACTTAATATAGTTGTACCATATTTATAATAACATCACAGTATATATAAGATACTGGAGTGATAATTTTAGAATGGTAATAACAAAGAAAGAAGAAGTGGAAGAAGAAAGGAACTTGAAAAGGGACGGTGAAAACATTACCTCTTCTTCGGGTTCTTCCTTTTGATTTGATCAAAAGGGCATTTTAGGTTTGCTTTCTAATCAAAATAAGGCCCCTTGGTTGTATTTAGGAAAGTTGGGAGAGTATTTGAGCAGAGTTTGGCCGAACCAAAAGGCTTTGATGGTGTGAAGAAATGAGAAGGAGGAGTGACCTTTTATAAGAGGGGTGAGAGGCATCTTTGGAAATGATAGAAATATTAATTTATAATAAATTCATATTCGGTTTCTAATGGCTCCGAAGTTGATTATTCAAAGGTTAAGGTGGGTATAGGTTGAAAACCATTCAACCAATAGAATTTAGACAGGTTTGGGTTACTACATTAACCTTATCTTTTAGTTTTAACTCGTAGTTAATTAGTTTCACATTTACCATGTCACTTTGTATTTTTATAATATATAGTTAATAAACATACTATATACATCCATGAGAACCCCAAGTGGTCCATTAATGATGAACCTATCATGATATAAGTCTATTTGACGAACATTTGACTTTTAGGAATTTAATAACAATTAATAATATAATATTTGTTTTAAAAACTCTTTTATGTCAATTTTGACACTATTCAATAATTGATTCTTGTGAAACTCAAAACAGAATTATTACTTCGAAAAAAGTTAATTAAATCAATACTAACATGTAATATTAGCCTATAAAATTATTTTAATTCATTAAAAGTCTAAAATTATATTTATTTGGGAATTTATAATATCAATTATTTTAATTTTTCAAAATTTTGGTAATTACTGCATCATCATTGTGTCATAAATTAGTTAAATTATTTAAAATCTAAAAATTATAAATAAAATATAATTATGTAGGAAATATTATTATATTTCTAATTTATATTTAAAATCGAATGTATCTTATGTATAACCCTATATTAAAAATGTTTTAGTAAATAAACATTGATTTTAACTCTTTTAACTCTTCTTTGAATTAAATAATAATAAAAGTCCTAATCTAATCCAAGTGGACCTAAATGATAATATTTTATTTCTATGGTTGTTTTGGGTCGAGATAAACTTTTCCAATAGAATTAGGACATGTGTTAGGGTAATATTAATATCATTTTTACCCTTAATTACCCTATTTTACCTTTAACCGTGGTAAATAAAAGTAAAAAGTTACTATTCACCAAAAATTAATTTCATCTCATTGAACCAAATTTTACTTCTTGATATTAATTGTGTCTCTAGGATTTTCGAAATTCCATTCCCAGAAGTGGTAAAATTATGTTTTATGAAAAATTCAATTTTTTAACTACCACTTAGTAGTTTCACTATTCATAAAAAATTTAAGTTTTTCAGAACAATGCCAAAATTTCACCCTAAGCTATAATTGATATTACGAATTCAAAAATGATGTCTATTTTAGAAAATTCCAAAAATATATGTTTCATTAATTAATTTTATAATTAATTCCCGTTTTCACAACAAATAGCGTGTTTTTAAGAAATAATATATATCAAAAGATTGATAATTGTTTATGTCCAATTTCAAAGTGAAATTAATTCTAAAGAATACCATTGGATAAAATGGTAAAAATATATTCTAATTATTCTTTTAAACCTCTCAATAATATATTTTATCACTATAAATTATTTTGATTAAAAAGTTGTTTTTAAGTATTTTTCACTATTCATAAAAATTGGAAGTTCTATGAAAAATACAAAAAATTCAACTTAGGATAATTTCAATATTCCGAATCCAAAAATGGAGTCCATTTTGAAATATAAAATATATATAATTTCAAAACGTAGGTATTACTATTCATAACGGCTAGTTTGATTGGTTTTGGTGTCTTAGAACTCGATGTTGCGTACAACACACGCTATTGCATTATTCAAAGAGAAGAGTATCGTAGAAGCTTGGGGTGTTACATATATCAGGTGGAAATTTAATAATTTAACCACCAACATTGAAAAAACTATGTTATTTGTCTTTACATGAATATGATAAACAATGATTATTAATTTTTTAGATGGTTCGTGAGTCATATCCCATTAAAATTTTTGATACGATATACGCCATGTGGCCTATGAAGAGGTTCCCTATTTATGACCCCAATTAGGTTATGTAATCCGCCCCATTGAGATGAGTTATGTCCCAAGTGTCTTAAATGATAAAAAGGAACCCCATTAGGGTTTCTATGAATATTAGTAGATCATGAATTCTAGAGTCATTTTCCCAACTAATATTTGACCATGGGAAGTAGGTGAACATGGGTATATATTATTATGTGTACCATATTCTAAAATATACCATACATGTGAGTCAATGAGATACGGATAATGATGGTTGGTTTTTTATTTGGTCAGCCATTGGTTTCCTTAATTATCTAAGTTATAGAAAAATCTCATTAGGGCATTGTTTCATTAAATGATATATTATAAACTCATATGGTGGCTCTATCGTGAAATGTAAAATTCCCATTAGGGTGGCCATTTTTCTTATGTGTGGATTATTCTTATAAAACTACTCTATATTTCATGTCTGGGAGAACACCAATACTATAAAGTATTCATTATATATAAAAAACTCTAGTGTAGTGGTCCTATTATAGGGTGATAAAAATACCATAGGGTAGGTTTTTCTTACATGATGAATTATTCATTGGATGAGAAAACTCTCTTAGAGAGGTCTCTGATACTTGAGGGATTATTCCCTAGCTATGAATACGCTTATAGAATATATTTTTGTAATAGGTGGGTTTATTCCATGCCATATGAAAATCACTTAGTATAGTATCATGATAATTATCTAAATATTGAAATGAACTGAAAAATTATATTTCATGGCATTATTATCATGACAAGAATAGTGACACCTCATAACTGGACAATGTTGGTATTGTAAATCGATTTAGTAGTATCATGGATCAAAAATAGTTATTTTGATTCAAATAGGTTATATGTATACATCCTTGGGGTGTATTTCACAATATAATTGGTATGGTATCCTCAACATGCTTAGAGACACTATTTCATTCTAACTATATAGGTATTTATGGAAGTTCTAGATATTAATTTTAAATTGTTTTTTATTTAAATAATGTTCTATACACATATCACTGCATTACTAATATAGTATGATACTACTTTAGTGGAACCCTACAAATTTATTTAATCATATCCCACATGGGCCACCATGGCAGTTGTGTACCTAAGAATCTCTCACTTGTTTTTAGTTTGGGATTGGATGAGGCCTCATGATTTTCTTAATTGAGCTGATTCATCTCAAATTAGGTTAAGGTTTTTTATTAGAACTGGCTAATGAATTTTAATATATAATCTTGTAATTTTATTTTAGTCATTATTTAGTATTTTTTTTATATTTGTTATGTGATTATCCCTATTGGGGATATTTATTATATATATATATATATGAGTGTTTATATATTTATTTTTTGTCTAATGATTCCATCGCATTATTTTTATATACATTGATTTTATTGATGAGTTTGATTCTTTTTTATTATACATGTTTTTATTCATTCTATAATGTGGTGAAAAATCTCTCTACGGTACTATCATATAGCATACAAACAAGTTCTTACCCTCTATTGTAATGCGTGTTTTTGATGAGCTAACATAGTGACCATTGGTTTAGGTATTGATCACTGGTTTCAGGTGCTGGGACGTTATAAAGTCAAAATAAAAATCAAAAGAATTTACGATGGAGATAATATTGAACGAGTAAAAAAAATTACATTTTATGATTAATATGAAAGTGGAATTAATATTAATGTAGAGCCTAGAGGTGAACATAAAAAGATATATTTTTTTAGGAATAAAAACAATAAAATTATTGTATTTCTATAAGATTCATTATATTATCTTGACCAAATCGAAGATAAAATAACACAACGATTGTATGTTTTGATATCTCAGATAGGTGTATAAAACACCCTTTGAACAAATTGAATTTATGTATCCTTTCTAAAAGGTATGTGGTATTAAATAAACATAATATATGTATATATATATATCAAGGAACTGAAAAAATTTATTTAAAATATTATGGAAAATGTTATTTTAGGAAAGAGAAATATTTAATATTATATAAAATATAGGGTTTCTAGAACAAAATATAATTTATATATTTTTTTGATAAAGAAGAAAAAAAAGATGAAATATAAATATAGAATTTTTATATTTATATAAGTAATACATGGTCTAAAACTATAAACACGGTGATAATTTGTTTTAATAGTGAATCATTTAAAATAGTAATAGATAGACTGACAGAAAATATAAAAATTTTGGTTTATTAAACTTATCAAAAATAAATATCGATGGTTTTTTTAAAAAGTAAGAGTTACACAGATGGATCGAAAATTTAGAGTGAATGTTATAATATGCTACACATAATAGTGTGGAAATTATATAATTATGTTGTTCATAAAATAAAAAATTATGAAAATAAAAAGACTTTTCAAAAATTTGGGGAAACCTTAATCCAATAATGTATAATTTGATCATATCTTACAAGTTAGTGGTGAATTTTTTTTTATATCATTTTTAGTGAGTAATTATTAGTATGATATTTTTAAAAATAGGATTCAAAGTATAATAAATTAAATGGATGGCAGATCAAAAATAATATATTTAAAAAATAGGCATCATTCGAATTTATATTATACTTTTCTTTATTAGAAGAGGGTGATTATTCCCTCACAATTTATTCCTAAAGGAATGATAAAATGTAAACATATATCTTAACTCAAAAATAATATTTTAAAAATAAAAGAAAAATAATAATAAGGAATTATGGGGAAAAATGTACTGAATGGGAAAAATGAAATTTTACATGGAAACATGATAGAGGTTATTCATCATACATGGTGGGAAATTCAAGTTAATTTAGGAATTTAAAGATTCATATTAATTGAAAAAAATTATTTTGGAATGATGGATGTTTTAAGGTAAAAGGGAATAATATGATATGGAATGTTGTAGATAAATTTAAATATAAGGATATATTGGTTTTATATAGGTATTGGTACAATCACTTGATCATTAGTCAATATTTAGTCTTGGGAATCAAAGTATCATTCAATCATAAGGGTATTATAATGGAGGAAAAATCTATAAACAAATTAACGGAAATAAGGATGATGAACAATAAACTTTATTATATATAAAAACATGATAACCTAGGATTTCATACAATGGAAGAGTAAAATATCCGATTTAATCATTTACTTTTAAAAAATCATTAAAAATATTAATAAAATCAAAAAACATAAGTAAATGAATGACATTCATAATTTTAATAGATATAGTGAAAACCCATGTAACACGTGTACGTTAGGGAAGATATCACATACTTGCCAGATCTAATCTTAGAATAACATAATTGTTGAACATGATCTCCATGTGTTGTATAAATGTTCCTAGAATCAAAAAATATGAATTTGGGAATTAATGTTCAACAAAAATAATAGATTAAAAAGAAATAAATATTTATTCTCAAAGAAAATTTCCAAAGGATTGACTAATAGATGTCAAACATGTACATAAAAATCGAACCAGTGTAACTACAATGTTCTAGAAAGAAAAAGATAAAATAAAACAAGTCCAAATGAACATAACATTGTATGACTAAAGGATCAACACTAAAAAACACCTCCAAAGGGCACATTCTCCTTACATGAAACCAAATGAATAAAATGTATAAATTCTGAATGGTAAAGGCAGGGT